>JAUIMM010000547.1:1200000-1800000 GCA_031769625.1 Taudactylus pleione
GGCCTGCATAAGGGGCACTGCTACAGGGGGGGCCTGCATAAAGGGCACTCCTACAAGGGGGGCCTGCATAAGGGGAACTGCTACAGGGGGGCCTGCATAAGGGGCACTGCTGTCAATGTTAGTTAAAATAAGCCCTACCCCGAAAATAAGCCCTATGGTGTTTTTTGGAACCAAAAAAAAAATAAGACAGTGTCTTATTATCGGGGAAACACGGTAGCTAGGTTATCCTACATATCTATTGCTAGGTTATCCTACATATCTATTGCTAGGTTATTCTACATATCTATTGCTAGGTTATCCTACATATCTATTGCTAGGTTACCCTACATATGTATAGCTAGGTTATCCTACATATCTATTGCTAGGTTATCCTACATATCTATTGCTAGATTATCCTACATATGTATAGCTAGGTTATCCTACATATCTATTGCTAGGTTATCCTACATATCTATTGCTAGGTTATCCTACATATCTATTGCTAGGTTATCCTACATATCTATTGCTAGGTTATCCTACATATCTATTGCTAGGTTATCCTACATATCTATTGCTAGGTTATACTACATATCTATTGCTAGGTTATCCTACATATCTATTGCTAGGTTATCCTACATATCTATTGCTAGGTTATACTACATATCTATTGCTAGGTTATCCTACATATCTATTGCTAGGTTATCCTACATATCTATTGCTAGGTTATCCTACATATCTATTGCTAGGTTATTCTACATATCTATTGGGATGAGCGGGTTCGGATTTCTGAAATTCAAACCCCCCCGAGCCCCCCCGATCCGAGTCGTATCCGAGTCAGGCTCGACTTTTCCCGCCTGACTCGGATCTGAAATTGAGGCAAAACGTTATCATCCCGCCTTCCGGATCTCGCGGATTTTGGATTCTATAAAAGGTCCCCGCGTCGGCGCCATTTCTCACTCTGGCTGTGGACAGTGAAGAGGGAGGGTGGGAGCTAGGGCTAGCTGGGCTGTGTTATGCTGCTGTTCTCCATAGGGGCTGTGACCACTCAGTCCATAGGGGCTGACTGGGCTGTGTTGTGCTGCTGTTGTCCATAGGGGATGGCTGGGCTGTGTTGTGCTGCTGTCATAGGGGCTGGCTGGGCTGTGTTGTGCAGTCAGTTGCAGTCATAGGGGCTGTGTCCACTCCAAAGTCTATAGGGGCTGGCTGGACTGTGTTGTGCTGTGTCCCATAAAGGCTGTAGTCCTAGAGGGGTGCTGTAGTATTGTCCAGGGGGTGATCTGTGCATCAGGTGTGCTCCCCCAAAGTGCACTCCAAAAAAAATTATTATTTTTTTCTGTGTTTGTGAACTGTGTGCGCAGTAGCCGCACGTGCATCAACAAAGTAGCGCCAAGCGTGTGCCTGTGTCATAAGTAAAGGGCCTGCTGGCTCGTCTGTTAAAGGGTGCTGTAACCCCCAAAGTGCACTCCAAAAAAAAAAAATATATATTTTTTTGTGTTTGTGAATTGTGTGCATAGTAGCCGCCCGTGCATCAACAATGTAGCGTCAAGCGTGCGCCTGTGTCATAAGTAAAGGGCCGGCTGGCTTGACCGTTAAAGGGTGCTGTAACCCCCAAAGTGCACTCCAAACAAAATAAAAAATTATTTTCTGTGTTTGTGAATTGTGTGCACTGTGGCTGCACGTGCATCAACAAAGGAGCAGCACCAAGCGTGTGTCTGTGTCCCATAAGTCTGTTAAAGGGTGGTGTAACCCCCAAAGTGCACTCCACAAAAAATAAACAATTCTTTTTTTTTTCTGTGTTTGTGTGCGAAATGTATGCGCAGTAGCCGCACGTGCATGAACACAGCAGCAGCGCCAAGCGTGCGCCTGTGTCATAAGTCAAGGGCCGGTTTGGACATCTGGTCCAGACTGAAGGACGTGCCAACAATGATTTTCTGTGTTTGTGAATTGTGTGCACTGTGGCTGCACGTGCATCAACAAAGGAGCAGCGCCAAGCGTGCGCCTGTGTCATAAGTAAAGGGCCGGATGGCTTGTCCGTTAAAGGGTGCTGTAACCCCCAAAGTGCGCTCCACAAAAAATAAAAAATAAAATTTTTTTCTGCCTTTGTGAATTGTGTGGGCTGTAGCCGCACCTACATCCTCAAAGCAGCAGCGACAAGCGTGCGTCTGTCTGTTAAAGGATTACATCGGTGACAGCATCCAAGTAGGCATGTCAGACAGTCCGTATCTGTACTGGCAGGAAAAAGAGGCAATTTGGAGGTCCCTGTACAAACTGGCTCTATTTTACCTGAGTTGCCCCCCCTCCAGTGTGTACTCTGAAAGAGTGTTTAGTGCAGCCGGGAACCTTGTCAGCGAAAGGCGTAGGAGGTTGCTTCCACAAAATGTGGAGAAGATGATGTTCATAAAAATTAATTATCAACTCTTCCAGGGAGACCAGCCTCCAGAATGTACAGAGGGACCTGTGGTGGTGGATTCCCGCGGGAACGAATTAATACTCTGTGAGGATGAGGATGTACACAACACTGAAGAGGGTGAGGAATCGGTGGATGAGGAGGATGAGGACGACATCTTGCCTCCGTAGAGCCAGTTTGTGCAGGGACAGATTAATTGCCAGCTTGTGTTGTGGGGGCCCAAACGAACCAATCATTTCAGCCACAGTCGTGTGGCAGACCCTGGCGCTGAAATGATTGGTTTGCTAAAGTGTGCATGTCCTGTTTATACAACATAATGGTGGGTGGGAGGGCCCAAGGACAATTCCATCTTGCACCTCTTTTTTTTCTTTGCATTATGTACTGTTTGGGGCCTAGTTTTTCAAACTGCCATCCTGTCTGCCACTGCAGTGTCACTCCTAGATGGGCCACGTGTTTGTGCTGCCCACTCGTGTCACTTAGCATAGTCATCCAGCTACCTCGGTGCAACCTTTTGGACATAAAAACACTATTGTGAGGTGTTCAGAATAGACTGGAAATAAGTGGAAATTAAGGTTATTGAGGTTAATAATAGCATAGGAGCAGAAAAACCCACAGATTCTGTGATTTTAGCTGTTTTTATGCTTTTTTTTTTGTTTTAAAAAAAATACAGATCCAAAACACAAAACCCAGAACCCAAAACACGGAAGGGTGGTTTTGGCAAAACCAATCCAGATCCAAAACACGAAGAAAGATCCAGATCCAAAACCAAAACACAAAAAGTGGCCGGTGCACACCCCTAGGTTATCCTACATATCTATTGCTCGGTTATCCTACATATCTATTACTAGGTTATCCTACAAATCTATTGCTAGGTTATCCTACAAATCTATTGCTAGGTTATCCTAAATGTCTATTACTAGGTTATCCTACAAATCTATTGCTAGGTTATCCTACATATCTGTTGCTAGGTTATCCTACATATGTATTGCTAGGTTACCCTTGCCTTGCTGACCTCTGGTAAGGTAATGTAATTGTTGTGTTAGCCAGTTACAGTACAATTTCCATCATTTCTGGAAGTACTGCCTTAGTTTTCTCTAAATTGTTTAATTTCTGGCACATTTCCTCGACTTGGCATGTGTACTTCCACGTGATACAGAACACCGCCATATTTAGCATTTCCTATGTTTCACCCTGTTCTATGCACAACACAGACATCCTCTGTCATAACATGGTAAATTTTTGTAGCGTAGAGACCCTCGGCGTGTGATGCAGTCACACTTTCATGTTTTGTCCAAAACAAAACTGTCTTACGTCCAGCGTACTAGACACCTTTGTTCTTTCCTACCATACTAGATGCCCCACTTCTAAAGACTTAGGCAGACACATTTTGCTTAATACTAAGCCCAGTAAAGTATTGTAAATTCTTTGGCTGATAGTGCCGCCTTATGTTCTATTCTTTAATTGCTGCCGTAATCTCACAACACACCAGGCAAATACCTTTTTGGTCACGCTCTGAAAATAAGAACTCTACTCTTTCATAAATTCTCTAGGCTCTGTGTCTACTTTTCTTCTTCTCCATTTCAAGACTGGAAATATATAAAAATAGTTGAAAAAAGTTGATCCCTAGCAAAGTATTTCAGTGAGTAATCATTTGATGCTTATTGTACCCGCATTTTAAAGCTACAAAAACACTGTACTTTTTCTAAGATAAATAGGCAACATAAACCTTGAGTTTCTGTCACACAAACGGTCGGTCACATGGCTTGTGAGCTCAGGCTGGGGTCTTACTATACCTTAAAGACCAAAAGATAAACAGTAACCTGGTGCCTGAAAAAATAGTATTATCTCTCTTATTACCAGATGTTTTTGTTCAAGCCAAGGGATAAACTGTAAAACCACTTTCAGAATTAACCTTTTTTTCTTCAAGTCACCCTAGAGTTACTGGGAACTATGTGGGTAAATAGAGATATCATTGGGAATGTTTTTTAAAATCAGTTTAAAACTTCTGGTGGTAAATTTACTAAAGTTTGATTAGAGATTCAGTTTTATGAATCACTGAGATCAAATTGAACTTGAACAGCAAAAACCCTTAGCAAATCTCAAATTTACTAAGAATGGATTTTGCTTTCGATTTTCAACTCAAATTCGATCTTGTTTCAGTTTAAGAAGGAATTTGCTGTTCGATTTTTGCATGTTCATATCCCAATCGAACAGCAAATCCCACTCCAAAATGAACTTCAAAGCCCCAAATGAATAGAACTGCCTCATGCTTTCATTTTCAGCATGAGCAGTTCGTTTTGACACAGATACATGCATACATCAGCGAGATACATGCATGTATCTTACTGTAAAAAGCTTGTAAAGAGTTAATGCCCCGCATGCTGGTGCTTGTGTTTTCCACGTACCAGCATGCGGGGGAGGCTTGCTGGTACCTGCAGTTCTACTTGTAAAGACAATGGGCCTGATTCAGACCACTCGCGAGCGGCTGTCCGCTCGCAAGTGGGTCGATGGTGTGCACTGCGCATGCGCACGACGGAGGGAGCTCCGTCGTGCGCATGCGTGAGACGCGACGAGGGAAGGACTTTCCTTCACTCGTTGTGTCTGATCAAAGGGGGCGTGCTGTCGATGTTGATTGACAGCACGCCCCCTTTGGTGGGCGTGCCAGGGGCGTGCCTGCCAGACGGAGGTGTACCCATGGGAATGCCTACCGTCAGAAGCCGGCCCCACTGACATCACTAGTGATGTCAGTGGGAGTGATTTTGGCTCTGATAGAGCCAAAATCACTCCTGGCCTTGCGGTTGAGAAACTCAACCGCAGGCTTCTGCTCGCACTGGCGATGGTCGCGATGGTCTTACTGCACGCTCGTATAGGCTGTGGGTGGTGACCCACAGCTATACGAGCGTCCAGGAGGACGCTCCATATTTATGGAGGTGGGCCCTGATTCAGAGTGAGCGCTCTGGTCAGAGCGTCCGGCTCTGAATCAGGGCCAATGTGTATTCTTTTTTTACACTACACTTACACTATCAACCCGCCACCCTAGGCCTGGAGAGGGGGACCCCTTTATTGGGGGTGTCCCCAACTCCCCAGCCAGGGCTGAATAGCGGTCAGGAGTAATGTTTCGGCTGGGGAACCCGGTGATAGGGTTTCCCGGCCTGTGACATTACCCCCCTTCCCCCCCGCTAGAAAGGGTCCGGTGCTAGTTGTGGAAATTACAGGGGAACCCTACCTTTTTTTCCCCTGTAATTCCAGAACCAGGACCGGATCTGAGCCTGGTGCTGGTTGTGCTAAGTACCGGGGAATCCTACGCAATTTTTTCCCTGTACTTACACAACCAGGACTGGCTATGAAAAGTCCATGGCTGGTTGTGTATTTAGGGGAGGGACCCCACATAAACATTTTTTAAAACAAGCTTTTTACAGTAAGATACATGCATGCATCTCACTGATGTATGCATGTATCTGTGTGAAATCGAACTGATCATGCTGAAAAACGAATGCATGAAGTTCTGTTCATTTTGGGATTTGCAGTTCGAGCCTGAGTTAATTTTTCATTCGATTTACAAATCGAATGTTCGTAAATGAAGGGAACCTATTGTCCTCTATGTGAAAACATCGATGTTTTTCAGAAATTCGATTTCATAAATTCCTTTTTCTGTTATATTTGACATTCGATTTGGCCTTTAGTAAATCCCTTCATAAAAAATCGAACCAAAATCTAATGCAAAATCGAACAGAAATCAAAATCGAACCATAGTAAATATTTCCCCCTGGAGCCTATTTAGGGCATAGAAGTACTTTTTAGGTCCCTCAGTTTGGTGGATTGGTTAGTTGTATTGGTGGGAAATAAGTTTATAGTTTAGGGGTAAGTTAGAAACTTGGTGGAACAAAATTAACGATTTCCACTTACCTGAACCCCTCCTCACAGTATCCACAACTTATGTTAGAAACATTAATGGGAATTTTAGGTACTTTTAGAATGGGGACCCTGTGCGGTCATACAGTACTTTGCCAAATTATTCAGACCGTGGACCAATTGTTGCAGAAAATGTCTTAAAAAAAAAAAATGAAATACCCTGTTGGCATATGTAGTAATATTTTGTTGAGCCATTCTGGCTAGCATTATTGTCTCACAATTGGGGCCATGTTGCACCAAATAACCCTGTTTGCATGGTGGAGAGGTTGCAGTCTGTGTACGCACTACATGTGTGAAAATATGCAAATGTTGCTGATGCCGATGATTGTGGTTTGTCAAATCCTAGCATCTGCATACAAAGACGCAGCAGATCCTATGATTATCATAACCCTATGGTCACGCAGAATGGCTGTGGGACTTGAGACGCAGGAGACATTTTTCTTACGCAGAATGTGACACTGGCCGAAATGGTTGCGACATGTCTCCGTTCTTGTCGCCGCTACTCCCTGTTACCTCCCACAAATGATCCCTGACTGTTAATCATACTGCGACTACGGTAATGTACCTTGATGCATGTACCATGTGACTTATGCACGTGCGCAGATTGCCAATTAATAAACATCAGATTAGCGTGCATCTCTGAATCAGGCCCCTTGTACACGATAAGCAAAATAAGTCTTAAAATTCA
Source organism: Taudactylus pleione (assembly GCA_031769625.1). Classification (NCBI taxonomy): domain Eukaryota; kingdom Metazoa; phylum Chordata; class Amphibia; order Anura; family Myobatrachidae; genus Taudactylus; species Taudactylus pleione. The sequence goes on from JAUIMM010000547.1 coordinate 1,206,987, forward strand.
GGGAAAGAAATACACATTCCGGTTAAAAAAATCAAGACAGAGACCCGATACCAGTGCCTCGCGGCGTGCATCTCTTCTGACACATTTTATAAGATCGACAGGTGGAGTAATTATTTCACTTGTGATACTGAGGACTGGCGTTGGGAAACACTGGTGTACTGGCAGAGCATTGTTGCACTAGGTGTTTCATGTCATACAGCTTAAAAAGAATAGATGTATGAGGACACATCTGTATATAGATTGTTGTAATAAAAACAATAAATAGTGCAACAATGTTTCGAGAAAAAAAAAAAAAATATATATATATATACACATACAGTGGGGCAAAAAAGTATTTGGACAGCCACCGATTGTGCAAGTTGTTGCACTTTAAAAGATGAGAGAGGTCTGTAATTTCCATCATAGGTACGCTTTAACTGTGAGAAAAAATTTAGGAAAAAAAATATTTGGACAATCAAAAAGTTTAACTCAATACTTTGTAAAGTAACCTCGGTTGGCAATTACAGAGGTCAAACGTTTCCTGTAGTTCTTGACTAGGTTTGCACACGCTGCAGCAGGTATTTTGGCCCACTCTTCATTGCAGATCTTCTCTAGATGTGTCATGTTTTGGGGCTGTCGCCGAGAAACACGGACTTTCAACTCCCTCCACAGATTTTCTATTGGGTTGAGGTCTGGAGACTGGCTAGGCCAATCCAGCACCTTTAAATGCTTCTTACGGAGCCACTCCTTAGTTGCCCGGGCGGTGTGTTTGGGGTCATTGTCATGCTGGAAGACCCAGCCACGTTGCTTCTTCAATGCTCTTACTGAGGGAAGGAGTCTTTTCCCCAAAATGTCACGATACATGTCCCCATTCATCCTCTCCATAATACGGATCAGTCGTCCTGTCCCCTTTGCAGAAAAGCTTCCCCAAAGCATGATGTTTCCACCCATGCTTCACAGTGGGTATTGTGTTTTTGGGATGCCACTCGTCATTCTTCTCCCTCCAAACACGGCGTGTGGAGTTTATACCATAAAGTTCTATTTTGGTCTCATCTGACCACATGACATTCTCCCAATCCTCCTCTGGATCATCCAGATGGTCACAGGCAACTTTAGATGGGCCTGGACATGTGCTGGCTTAAGCAGGGGGACCTTTCGGGCACTGCAGGATTTGAATCCACAACGACATAGTGTGTTATTAATGGTAACCTTTGTGACTGTGGTCCCAGCACTCTTGAGGTCATTGAACAGGTCCCCCCCGTGTAGTTCTGGGCTGATCCCTCACCGCTCTCAAGATCATTGATACCCCACGAGGTGAGATCTGGCATGGAGCCCCTGGTTGAGGGAGATTGTCAGTGATCTTGTATTTCTTCCATTTTTTAATAATTGCGCCAACAGTTGATCTCTTCTCACCAAGCTGCTTGCCTATTGTCGAGTAGCTAATCCCAGCCTTGGGCAGGTCTACAATTTTGTCCTTGGTGTCCTTAGACAACTCTCTGGTCTTGGCCATGGTGGAGAGGTTGCAGTCTGACTGTTTGAGGGTATCGACAGGTGTCTTTTATACAGTTAGCCAGTTCAAACAGGTGCCATTAATACAGGTAATGAGTGGAGGATAGATGAGCTTCCCAAAGAAGAAGTAACAGATCTTTTCCAAAAGAATATACAAATAAATTGTTTAAAAATCATACAATGTGATTTCCGGAATTTTTTGTTCTGATTCTGCCTCTCACAGTTAAAGTGTAACTATGTTTCTCTCATCTTTTAAAATGCAACAACTTGCACAACCGGTGGCTGTCCTAATACTTTTTGCCCCACTATATATATATATATATATATATATATTTATATATATATATTTATATATATATATATATATATATATATACTGTATAAATACTGGGTGGATATGCAAGCTCTGTCGTAGTAATTGCCATTGTTTCTCACACTCGTCCTGTAGCCTGTATACATTCGGGTTGCTTCTCATATGGCTGACCTGCAGGAATATTTAGGATATTCTGTTTCTGTATGACAGTTTTCCTTATAGATATGAGAGATTAAGGTTAATGATAGGTAGTGTCATCATAGGCTTTGAGTAAATGAAATCGGTACGAAATACCGACTGCCGGGATCCTAGCGGTAAGAATCCCGACGCCAGGGTTAACATAACAACACTTGGTGGTCGCTATGCTATCCCTCCCCCTAACCCTCTGTCTGTGGTGCCTAACCCTAACCTCCCCCCCAGTGCTTGAACCTAACCTCCCCCTCCCCGCTCCCTAAACCTAACCTTCGCCCCTTAGTGCCTAACCCCTAAACCTAACCCTCCCCCCACCCCGCTACAACCCTTCAGCATCCCGACGGTCGGGATGCCAGCGGCGGGGTTCTGACCGGCGTCGGTATTCTGGCGCCTGTAATGTAAGCGTCGGCATCCCGAGCGCATACTGTGTAAACAACCTTAAAACATAAAATATTATAGAACGAAAAAAAACATTGATCATTTTATTTGAAGGAAAATAAGGAGGAAAAATGAGTGTTAGCATCCTTGTAAATGTTAGTGTTACTTTGCCTCACTAATACATACTGTATATTTGAATAACGGTATATTTATGTGAGTGATTTTGTGGTTTGATGTTGGTATTACATGCACAATGCAGGAAATGTGATTGAAGCAAATACAATGTGGTCAGTTTGTCTGGCCTGCAGGAATCCCACTCCCAGCAGTCTACTTGACCCACCAGTTCTATAATAAAAATAATAATAATAATAATTTTATTTATATAGTGCTTTTCTCCAATAGGACTCAAAGTCGCTTTACAGACATCAGAAAACATGGTACATTGTACAAGGATTTGGTGTTGCAAAAAGAATAGAAAACCACACAGAGATAATTTAAAATCAACCGAAACCTAGAGAGCACAATAAGCATATTGCAGGGTTGGTGCAGACATTTTGGGAAATAACTTCCATGGGTTATATATTCCACCCACAAAGGTACCAAATGAGGCAGCCGTCTTTGGCGCACTATGTAGGATTACCCTGGGTGGGATAGGTTACGCCTAGAAGAGATGACACAAATGGGTGGTGGCAGCGTCCTGATGCTAGGAGTAGGGTCCCAACATAATAGTTAGGTCCACGTATATTTCATCCCATCCACAAGTGTACCAGGTGAGGCAGCCATGGTGGGCGCACTACAAAGGTTGCACTGTGGGTGATAAACCATACAAGGACCCAAGGCATATATGGGAAAAGTGACACATGTGTGGCAGTATGATATATCCTGTGTGAATAGATCCACATGAAGTACATCCTGCCCATGGAGGATTCACTTCAGTTGATGTATAGCACACCAGTATATCATACAGTGGAGGTATAGCACACCAGTATATCATACAGTGGAGGTATAGCACACCAGTATATCATACAGTGGAGGTATAGCACACCAGTATAGCATACAGTGGAGGTATAGCACACCAGTATATCATACAGTGGAGGTATAGCACACCAGTATAGCATACAGTGGAGGTATAGCACACCAGTATAGCATACAGTGGAGGTATAGCACACCAGTATAGCATACAGTGGAGGTATAGCACACCAGTATAGCATACAGTGGAGGTATAGCACACCAGTATAGCATACAGTGGAGGTATAGCACACCAGCATATCATACAGTGGAGGTATAGCACACCAGTATATCATACAGTGAAGGTATAGCACACCAGTATATCATACAGTGGAGGTATAGCACACCAGTATATCATACAGTGGAGGTATAGCACACCAGTATATCATACAGTGGAGGTATAGCACACCAGTATAGCATACAGTGGAGGTATAGCACACCAGTATAGCATACAGTGGATGTATAGCACACCAGTATATCATACAGTGGAGGTATAGCACACCAGTATATCATACAATGGAGGTATAGCACACCAGTATATCATACAGTGGAGGTATAGCACACCAGTATATCATACAGTGGAGGTATAGCACACCAGTATATCATACAGTGGAGGTATAGCACACCAGTATAGCATACAGTGGAGGTATAGCACACCAGTATATCATACAGTGGAGGTATAGCACACCAGTATATCATACAGTGGAGGTATAGCACACCAGTATAGCATACAGTGGAGGTATAGCACACCAGTATAGCATACAGTGGGGGTGGAAGTACATTTTGAAAAACAGGGATTAGTAAATACAGCAAACAGTGCTACAGTTCGGGCATGAGATTTACGGGTGACTAAAACATTTGAAATATGAAATGCACTGAATTAATAGATCCACGTGTTTGTTCATCCTGCCCAAGAAAGAACCATCCGAGGCAGCCATCTGGGGCGCACTGCGCAGGTTACATCTGGCAGGGTGTGCAAGTAGCGGAAGTATAACGTCCAGGTGGAGAAAAAATTAAAAAAGAATAAATGGTGACCACATTTTAAGTTAAAATCATGTTAAACTTGATCAGAAATTAAAAAATGATAGAGTGTTCTGCAAAAAGCCACAGAATCTCCTTCGCTCGAGTGTGTGGGTTTGTCGCATTCAGCTCTAGAGCTACACGGACCTGTGGTAGAGCAAGGAAGGATGTAAATCAGCATGCCGGCCAGCAGGTACATGCTGTGTTATAGCCTTTCATGGCTTTAAGTTGTCAGATCCCCAGAGTGGGTTGTACCTGTAGGTCACTCATGCTCAGCTGTTGTGCATGAACTCCAGAGCAGTTACAGTAGTCCTGGGATTATGGAGCAATCATCATGTGCTTCATGCATTTTTAATGAGAGGATGTCCAAAGGCTAAAACTGCATTTAATAATAAATAATAAATACGTCTGTAATATTTGTTTTAGTGCAGATTGCAGATGATTAGTTTCTTGCATGTGCTCAAAAGAATGAGCTCTTCATCATTTATCATCCTCATCATCTTTGTTTTTAAAGGCATGTTACAGCTTCTTATGGTTGATCTTAAAGCTACACTACCACCTACAGTGAATATGACACCTACAGTGTGAACTAAGCCTTGGAGAGAGATAAAGTGGATGGAGATAAAGTACCAACCAGTCAGCTCCTAAGTGTGTGGGGTCTATTCATGAAGCAGAGAAGAGCCCTGTTTAGCTGAAATCAGGGCTCTTCTCTGCTTCATGCTATTCATGGAGCCGGCTCCGTTGTGCGCATGCGCAAGACCCGGCTAACGAAGGTCGCTCCGTCGCTCGGGGTCTCGCACCAAAGGGGGCGAGCTGTCGATGGTGATTGACAGCTCTCCCCGTTTGGTAAGCGGGCATGGGGGGTGGCTGGCCAAACGGAGGCGTTCCCGAAGGAACGCCTGCCATTTGGGTGCGGCCCCACTGAGCCCCACTAGTGATGTCAATGGTGAGCTTCCGGCTCTATTTAGAGCCGGAAGCTCACTGGGGCTTGCGGCCAATGAGACCCTACCGCAAGGGTCTCGTCGCAAGCCCGATGGTCTTGACCATCACGACCACCATCCTGGCCGCTCGCAGTAGCTGTGGGTGGTCACCCACAGCTATGCGAGCGGCCAGGAGGCCGAACAAAAAAAACCAAAACGCCCTGATTCAAAGCGAGCGTTCGTTCAGAGCGTCCGTCTCTGAATCAGGCCCTTTGCACACTTTGCATCTGTGACATGTGCTCTGTCGGCCATGATTGCTGCACTGCAAGCATTCCCCGGCCCCTTTCAATCCTTTCAAAATTACATCACACTGTTTTAACATGGGCAACCTGGGTTGAGTTAAAAGGCACCAAATCTGCAATAACCCGGGTTATTATGGCGATGTGAAAGGCCCTGACCCGGATTCAAAACCCGGATCCGACCCAGGTTTGCGATGTGAAAGGGGTATTAAAGAGTTCACCAGGCAAGTGGTTAAACTAACATCCTGGTATAACCTACAAAGTTTAGCTAAAGGATTCCCTTCTTTTTAGTATTATTTTGGAGTTTTAGGGAAGGAACGATTTTCCCACCCGTTTTGCACTTACGCTATGGTGAAGTTGGTATTATCTGTATTCACCTATTTGGTTACTCTGTTATCGGCATTTCAGATTCATATGTGACTGTCCTACCTAAATTGGGAGTGTTGGGAGCTACATACCCACATGTGTTTAGTGACGCAATATTATTTACATGAGACTGGTGGATGGGGTGTAGATAGTACAATAAAGGGGGTGGGTTTGGGGCACATTGCTGTTAGCTAGGAGCCATAGAGCATTTTTCCTTCCATAAAACAGGTCATTAGAGGAGCTGTACAGCAAGTGTCAGCCTATTTTTACTATGGGACACATTTTGCATTTCCAAGTACACTTTGTGCAAGAATGTGTATTTCAAGAAATATAAAGGAATGCACTTCTATTAGCGCACAAAATATATCACACATTGTAATCTGATCTTAGTATGTGTGAGTCAATATTAAGCCTATTTTTAAAAAGCAATAATTTTCAGATTACATTTTTTTTTTTAGCTCAAAAGTACCTAAAAGATGACTGTAGCTGTGTTTGCCCTGCACATTGACTGGCACTTCACGCTTCTGCCACTGGCATTGGAGATTCATCTCTGCAGGAACACCTGCTGTTCACACTTACTGCCTGTCTAGTGTTTTGTACATTCCCAGAAGTAATGCATACATATTTTGATTTGATTTTATTATGTTTGAATATCTGTATTGAACATCAATGCCATCTATTGCTGTGCCATGTGAGTTTCTAGAGCAAGAAATAGTGGACTGGTGCATCATCTCTCAGTGTGTGTGTTGGTGCACCCTAGATATGCAGGCAGAAGGGTTCTTGTTATTTAGATATGAAAAACCAGGACACTCATGTGACTTGATAATTTGTCAGACCATAATTTCCACCCCGCATTTCATTTTTGGTTCCAAGTATGCTGTAGGAACCCATTCCCACTTGTCCTCTTAAATTGGGTTTATTTGCAATGTTAAGCAGCATTCAACACTTTGCAATGGCTGCAGAACAATGAGAAGCTCCATGGCCTATGATTGTGTTTTTTTATTGGCCCTTCTGATCACATCCCCTCCAATACAGCACGCAGGGATGGTTTTAAGGGAGCCTGTGGACTGGCGGCTGCACAGAGCAGCTATAATGCTCCAAGGCCCTGATCCATGACAACGGTCGCAGTGCTCCCTAATGAACGGAAGGGCAGTGCCGAGGCCAGTTTCCGCATCTTCCAATATTGCTTCACTGGCCCCGGCAGCGTGAAAACATATGCCATCCTAAATAACCTGAGGGTTACTCAGATGACCGATGGTCACACAGATGATCCAATGCTGCATCTTCGGACACTGCAGTGGATCACAGAAGACATCAGGAGACGGGGGCGTGGCCTGACTGCAGAACTGAGTGGCAGCATAAATCAGGAGCTCCAGCTACTCCAAATGAAATAACCCCTTTTACCCGCTAATTTGGGATCTATGTCACCCCTGATTGCAGGTCCCCAACACTGTGCACATTGCGGACCCGTTTGTGTGGACACTGCACCTAGGAAGACAGCTCAGTGAACCTAGGAACTCTGGGACCTTATTGCCGCCGAAAAGCCGCGACCTAGAGTACGGGCGCTGCCCGTCGCGACTCTAACACCCAGCGAAATCATCCCCCCTTTTCAACCTAAAGCCCTCGCGGGTCCCCCCCGCTCACACCGCTACCCACCAAATTCCTACGTCTTACCTGCTGCACCACCGGAGAGTTCGGGTCGCCCGCCAGCGGAGGAGTTGCTGTGACGCGGGACCCCGCGTCTGACGGACGGAGGATTGGACACAGTGGGGGTGACTCACCTGAAGGCCCCTGCATGCTGCGTTTGCGGTGAGAGCCCTACGTCTTACCTGCCGCACCACCGGAGAGTTCGGGGGCCCCCACCAGCGGAGGAGTTGCTGTGACGCGGGACCCCGCATCTGACGGACGGAGGATTGGACACAGTGGGGGTGACACACCTGAAGGCCCCTGCATGCTGCGTTTGCGGTGAGAGCTGCCCGAAGTGTGTATTGAGGGAAGAGCAGCTGATGAGTCCTTGCTCTATCCCTTAACGGGCCCCCGTAGTCCTCCTCCCACACATCCCCAGACACAATCCTCCTGTGCCCTGTATCCTCCCTGACAGTGTACCAGACTGGCACACTATACAAATAGCTAGCGTCTACTGCAGCTTGAGTGCCAGAGTGACCTGCGGCCCCTGCCTGCTACTCCTTAAACACCTGACTCTTATAAAAGGGGATACTGTGGTGATTACAATCACAAATTGGTACCCTGCCACTTTTTTTTTTTCTTTTCACCCTATCCTTGGATGCCAATGTCTGCACACTCCTGAAATCCTCTTGCACTTCCCCCGGGGTCTCACTCCTTACAGAGGCTGCAGTGTGAGATCTGTCGGCTGGACCGGGATCTCTGTTTTGCTGGAACATAGAGCACTAGTATTATTGATCTACATCTGTTACCAGCTGTTATAAAGTTCGTGGACACTGTAGTCGCTCTGGACATAGACTCATGTTGTACTTGGGGTAAGATGTGATCCATTGCTCCCCCCGCTCCCGAGCTACCAGCATACTCATTATTTCTCTCTATGTGTTCACACATTGCTATTTTATCCTTGTTTAATGCGATACTATGAGCAGATCAGGAAATAGAGCAAGAAAAACCGCATCACAAGATATCTCACAACATTTCTCCCGTCGTGGGTCACAGACCTCAGTTACTTCACCTATTACATCTATATCTCAATCAAGGATGGATCCTATGTCAGCCCCCTCGACAAAAGAGGACATTCAATCCCTTCAGTCTATGATTTTGGACCTCAAAACCTCATTCACGACTGCTCTCCAAACGGCTATTGGTGAATTGAAATCTGACATTGCTAATCTGGAATCTCGTACATCCCTGTTAGAATCACAAGCAGACACCTATCGGAACTTTCAAGAAAAAACAGGCAACAACATGGACTGCCTTCACAGCGAACTGGAGTTTCTCCGAGATAAGACGGAGGATCTCGAAAACCGCGAGAGACGAAACAACCTCCGAATCCGTAATGTCCCGGAGGCCATTGCAGCTTCCGACTTGGAACCCTATCTCAAGAGATTATTTATTTCAATAGCTCCTTCATTGACTGCTGATTCCATACAGATAGAGCGAGCTCATCGGGCATTGCGACCCAAACCTAAAGACTCTGAACCTCCTAGGGATGTTGTTCTTAAATTGCTGTCATTCCAGATCAAGAACACCATCACTTTGGCCAGTAGGAACGCCACCTCCTTTTTGTTCGATGGATCCCATATACAAGTATTTCAAGACTTGGCCCCGGCTACCTTAGCTAAACGTCGCGACCTTCGAGCAGTCACAGCTACACTCCGGGATCATGGCTATAAATACAGATGGGGATTCCCCTTCCGTCTCTCGGTGAACATTGAAGGCCGCTTTCATTCTATCCGCTCTGTGGAAGAGGGGAATCAACTGCTTAGAAAACTGCACTTGGCAACTACCCCTGATCCAGTTCCTAATCGCTCTGGAGCATCATCGCCAACCTGATTTACTTCCGATTTGGGTTTGAATCTTTTGTTGCCTATTGTAGGTCTAAGGTTAATTTTCTAACTGTTTCTTACAAGCTATTTTCTAATTAATCCTATATCTCCACTGATCACTAGAAGCTTACGAAATGTTTTGAATATTATTATTTTTTATTGCTATGGCCTTGCCTAATTTACAGGTAAAGATATTTTTCTCAGGATTTTAATTTAGTCCTACTAATACTGATGTTTTTCAGTCTGATTTATTATGTACTGGAACATATTCATGTTATTATATGTAAATGTTGAGTTCATATATGTACATGTGCACTGTGGGTTTTTGATTCTAATACTACTAGATTTGCCTCTTTACCTGTTACTATAATGTTTCACAGTTATATTGTCTATTATGGCTCTATCACTGGACCTAACATTTATTTATTTATTTATTCTTTTTCCTTTTGTTCTTCTTTTTCTTGCTCATAGTGTTATCTAATGTTCAGTATCAACCAATGATTACTATATGTAGCTCTTAGGGGGGAGCGGTGGTATTCTTACTTGTCTCTCCACCCCCCCAAAATTAGGGATTATAGTTAAATATATTAATTGGGCTTGTTAATAGGCCTATTATTGACTACATTATTCAATCCCACCTGTGAGCTCCCACCCCTGTGGAGCTCTACCTTTGTGTCCGACTATCCAGTTCTGTAGGATATTATCGGACGCTTATTTAGTCTCTATTTTTCTTTTCATCTCTCTTATTTTTTTTTATTTTATTTTTTTTCAACGTTTTCCGGAGTTTTTTCACTGGTATTCATTTAGACGTAATTTGAACCCTTGCTACAATGCCTCTAACGAGTTTATCCATTAACACAAAAGGGCTTAATACACCCCAAAAACGCTCACATCTTCACAAGACCCTCCGTAAAATGAAAGGAGATATTATTTTTTTACAGGAGACCCACTTGAAAAATAACTCGCACCCGTCATTATCCTCCAAAACCTTCCCAAAGGTTTGGTACTCCAACCATACCTCTAAACGTAATGGCGTGGCAATTTTGATCAGAAATTCTCTCCCTTTTCAATTTTTAGATTCAAAATGTGACTCTGAGGGCAGATATATTATGATACGAGGTAAGATTGGCCATGAGGAGATTACGTTAGCTAACATATATGCCCCTAACACTGACCAAACCAGATTCTTTCGTAAATTTTTTCATGATTTCAATATCTACCGTAAAGGTAAAACATTAGTGGGCGGAGACTTTAATATGACTCTCTCTCCTCACCTGGACAAATCAGGCTCCCCCTCTCGTAGAGACATGTCAACCCCATCATTAGCACTACAAAAAAATATAGCAGAAACTGGGCTATTCGATGTATGGCGTTTTCTTAACCCTACAACCCGAGATTATACTTTTTATTCCATACCCCATGATGTATATTCTCGTATTGATTTATTTCTTTGTTGTGCCTCTCTCTCACAGTCTGCAATTCAGTCCAAGATAATTCCTAACACTTGGTCGGATCACTCAATTTTGTTGGTAACATTTAACCTATTAGAATCTAAAACTGGTAGATCTCCATGGAGACTTAATGAAACTTTATTAAAAATCCCCCAATTTCAAGAATTGATAAAAACCAAAATTCAGGATTACTTCGTCCTTAATGAACAGGGAGACTGTACTACATCGATAGTCTGGGAGGCCCATAAAGCGGTCATACGGGGATCAATTATCCAATATGCTTCTCGTAGGAAAAGAGAACAGGAGCAACAGATAGCTCACCTGACTAAATCCATTGCAGATCTAGATAGAGAACATAAACGCACTCACTCCAAGACCACTCTTGCCCAACTTTCTAAAGCAAGATCTGCAATGCAAACTCTCCAAGCCGAGGAGGTTGAACGGTCTCTACGCTGGGCTAATCAAAATTTCTACGACAAAAGCAACAAGGCTCATACCTTATTGGCTAATAAACTTCACACTAAAAAAGCGGGCCAGGCCATCTACTCAATTAAAGACCCCATTGGCAGTTTAACCTATGACCCTAAATGTATCAATAAGGTATTTTCAGACTATTATCGAGCTCTATATAATTTAAAACCACCTGTTGACCCTTCCTTTCATAACACTGAATCCCAAATGTATTTTGTGCCCTCCCCCAAATTGATACATCTGCTTGTCAGCTCCTAAATAGTGATATCTCAATCGAGGAAATTGAAGCGGCACTAGAAGTCCAGAAACCATCTAAGGCTCCAGGCCCAGATGGATACTCAATGGCCTACTACAAAACATTTGCCCCTCAGTTGTTGCCATATATGGTTAAACTATTTAATGGAGTCATGAATGGAACCCCGTTCCATACTGATTCTTTGGCCTCTCGTAATATAGTTATTCCCAAACCCGGTAAAGACCCTTCCCTTTGTACCAACTATAGGCCCATTTCTTTAATAAACACCGATCTTAAATTATTTGCCAAGGTTCTTGCTACTAGACTAAATTCGGTGGTGACGTCTTTGGTTGACTCTGACCAAGTAGGCTTTATGCTGGGAAGTCAGGCCTCAGACAACACAAGACGCATTATCAATTTGATCCATCATATTAATGTTTCCAAAATACCTTCTATAGTCCTAGCACTCGACGCTGAGAAGGCGTTTGATCGCATTTCATGGCCCTTCCTATTCTCTACTCTCTCTTCATTTGGATTCAGGGGCCACTTTATTACAGCTATTAAGGCCCTCTATTCCTGTCCCTCTTCTACGGTTCTGACAAATGGGATCTGTTCTCCCAGATTCACCCTTACCAATGGAACACGACAAGGATGCCCATTGTCACCCCTTATATTCGCCCTATGTATCGAACCACTTGCAGCTCGTATTCGAGCTAATACTGATATCCAGGGTATTACAGTTGGTCAAAACCATTACAAAATATCCCTTTTTGCGGATGATGTCCTCCTGACCCTTTCCAATCCGTTAATATCCCTTCCTAACCTTCAAAAAGAACTCTCCGTTTATGGTTCCTGTTCAGGATACAAAGTTAATCATTCTAAATCGGAAGCTTTAGCTTTACATGTCTCTCCCCATTTGCAGACCACGTTCACGTCTAAATTTCCTTTTCTTTGGAGGCCATCCGCTATAAAATATCTCGGGATATCCATCACTAAAACCTACTGTTCTCTGTATCAGGCTAATTTTGTCCCTCTGATTAATAATTTGACACATGATCTTCAGAAATGGGATCGGTTGTATATCTCATGGTTTGGTAGAATAAACGCTCTCAAAATGAATCTTCTCCCCCGTTTACTATATCTTTTCCAGACTCTCCCAATTTCGATACCCCGCACAACCCTTGCCTCTTTACAAAAACTCTGTAACAGATTTGTGTGGGCGGGACGCAGGCCCCGTATCAAGAGATCAGTTCTCAGCAAAAGTACAATCACGGGGGGCCTGGGACTCCCTATCATACAGTCTTATTACGACGCATGTCATCTTAATCATATTTTGTCATGGCATTCTGGCCCAGAAACAAAAAAATGGGTTGATATTGAGAATTCATTGACTCAATGTGGTTCGCTTAATACTTTGATTTGGCTCCCCAAAAATTGTAGGCCGGCATCAGTGTACTCTGTCCCTACTGTTAAGTTCTCTCTCCAGTTGTGGGACAAAACACGCATCACTTATGACCTCTCTCCCTATCCGTCCCCACTCACCCCAATATGGGACCATCCACAATTCCCTTCAGGATGTGATAGAAATATGGCAGCTCCATGGCGAGCTCGAGGCGTAGACAGATTTCTCCATATCAAAGGCGAATTCGCTCCTTCCTCATTCCAAGACTTACAAGATCACCTAAATTTACCCTCCTCTTGTTTCTTCCAATATTTTCAAATTATTAGTTTTATCTGCTCTCAAACCAAATCTCCTATATTGCGCAAGCCTACCTCATTTGAACGTATGTGTTTATATTCAATTGGGAAGAGAGGGAATATTTCAACAATTTACAATTCAGTTCTAACCCCTGACCGTCCTCCACGTGAATCACATGAGTTACTATGGGAATCTGATCTTGCTGTGATCTTAGACGATGACCAATGGGAAGAAATTAAATTACGTACTGCCAAAGCCTCCATCAGTGTTTCAATACGTGAAACCTGCTATAAAGTATATACCCGTTGGTATTTAGTCCCTACTAAACTACATTCCATATTTCCTGCTACGTCCAAAATGTGTTGGAGACTTTTCTTTTTTGTTAGTCTTTGAAAGGACATTCACGCTACTCTGATTATTGTTATCTCACAGTCTTACATTTGTATTCTCATCCTCGATTTATTTTTTATTTTTATTTTTTTATTTTTATTTTTTTTTTTATTTATATGTTCTATATGTGATGTTTTTCATATATGTCTTCATAACTGTAAAATCTTTTTTGTCTCAATAAAAATTATTGTTATTAAAAAAAAGAAGACATCAGGAGACATCTATTTACACAATACGTCTCCTGCAGCATTAGTATATTATCACACAGCCGATGCGTACAAAGACGCAGTACTGTGTGATATGCGTACAACTCTGACTCAGGCCCCAAGATGGTAGTGCAACTTCACACTATTGACAAATAAAAATTGTGAGTAAAATAATGCAGCGTCCGTGGCTCTTTCTCATGCCAAGTTGTGTTGTGCTTCATTTGCAACTGTGTATGTGTGTAAAACTAATATCTGTGCGGTTAAAGTCACAGCCCAGCATCTCTAGTACACTGTGAGCTGTGTTTAGCTGCATCTACGATTGAAATGAGATGCTAAATTTTAAGAAAAAAAGATGCTACACTTCTCCTCTTGGACCAGGCGTCTCGTGCTGTATGGCGTATTGATACTACGTGCTGAAGACACATCTGTAGTCCTGCTGGGTACACACTGGCAGATATACTGGCCAATCAATTCATCGCCATGGCTCCGATCACCATGGAAATTCTCCCCATTCCTATTGAAGTGGGCAGGATGCGGGAGAAATGCCTACTTTACCGTGCATATAAAGCATGGCATTTGGCAAATGTCTACATAGAAAGCATGGTATTGGGTAAACGTAAGCAGGGGTCTAAGGCGTAGATGGTTGGGGGTAGGTACATAAAACACATAGGAGTAGATCTTATTAGCAGCACAAGTAAGTACAGCTATTTGCCACACTTATGTAGCGTTTCCGCTAGGCTGGTTCAGCGGAGCGCCGTGCCCTGCCCTATTTCTGAAGGGCGGAAAGCACCCTGCCCTCCAGTGTGGCGCCCCGCTGAAACAGCCCTGTCCTCCACCCGCGGGCCTCAGTGTCCCGTGGGTGGGGAAACCAGAAGAGCAGCGGTCACCGTCAGTGAATGGACGCCGGGCGCATGCGCCTGGCATCCCTGCATAGTGACCGCGGCGCTTGGGTGCTGTCCGGCATGTCCGTAAGTGCCGAAGATGGGACACGTCATAAAGACACGCCCCCATTTCATTGGCCACACCCCTTTTCGGGCCTTTGGCGCGCGCAGGTCTTCACATATTTTACAGAAGTCTCTTCTTTCATTTTCTCAACACCTCTCTGATTCAGAGATAGCTGCAATGCCGATGTTTACACAGTTCAGCGATTATCAGTGTCTACGCATGCGTCTGAGTTGCATGCGTTAAAATTTCATTACCGATGTCACTCACAGAGAGGATTTATTCGCAATGTGATTGACAGGCAGGGACTTTTTTGTGGGCGGTAATGTGTAGGTGGCAATGCAAACACAGGTGTCTCGCAATCATATTTGGGACACGTCTCTGCCTGCAACTGCAAAATGGCTCCTGTGTCTCCGTTCCGGAGGCAGTTCTTTGCGACCACAGAGTTACTCAGAAGACCAATAATCGACTGATCTATTGCTTGGATTTGTGAAGCGGCAGGTGGGCGTCTTAATATAAATTCCAACAGCAGCGCAATTTGCATATTTCTGCACATTCGCAGCGGCATCAACGTACAGCTCTGTATCAGGCCCTTTGTCTCAATATCCAGAGCTAATATGTCAAATAGTATGATGATACATTGAGTTATTATTATTATTATTAACTTTTATTCCGTGGCAGCCCCCATTGAAGTAGAGCTGGTTCCCATCTAGCTGTGATACTGAAATTCTTGAATCTGTTTTATATATGGTACCAAAATATTCTCAGTGTATTCAAATCCTACAAGTCATTCTTCACAATTTAGCACATTATACCATATTCATCAGCAGATTCTATGACCGGGGACATTCTGATAACACCTCCATGCTATGATATACTGTATAGTCTCCTACTGCTAACTGTTAAGCAGTGCGGCAGGCTGTGAATCTCCCATAGGCAAACAGACCTTTGCATTTTGAAGAAGTTAAACTATCCCAGATATAATTCATTGTTGTGGCTGTCTGTCATTAATATTCGCATGACCTTTGTACCAAATAGCCATTTCAGACTGCCTGATAGCACAGTGTGCGGAGGTATGCCTTCATTTCTCTGCCACAGGAGGTCACACAGCTGTCTCACAAACAACACTTATTGAAATATGAATTTATATTTATAAGTATGCTAGAAATAGACATAAATCACTACAACAAAATATGCTTCACCGATGATTGTTTTCAATGCTAAGGAACTGTAATGCGTTTTGCTATTTTATGACAGCGTCTCCTACTCTGTTGTAAAAGAAAATAAATGAAAATAGTTTTCAGTAAAAGAATTGCAGATCCTGACACACAGAATGTTATCTTCTGACCTTGGGAGACAAAGTGGTGAGAAGGCTGAGGAGATTGGTCTGAGGACCTGCTCGCTTGTCTTCAACTTTACATATGGGCTGCGAAACAGAAAATGGTTGCTGTACGTACAGACACGGCTGTGAGCTTCCAGGATTGTCCCTGCTAGACATGGCTTCTTGGAATAATTAAATAAGTTCATAAGTATAAGATTTTATTTGTCATCCAGTTTCAACAATGAGAAATATCTAGGTCTTATGGCTGGCATCAATTTCCTTTTACCAGTTGTAGCAGATTTAGCCCAATAATATAGTAATGCAGCATGTACTGATGATAACGATCTGTCAGCCACTGTAACCTCCCCCGGAGATTTGTTCGGGAACAGTGGCATGTATAATATATTTCCAGGATCAGTAGTTTTCTACATTGTCTGTTATTCTAAATATTCTGGGTATATGTTTTTTAACCATATAGAAGTGGACAGTTAATTTTCTAGGATATTTTTTTTAAATATCATTAAAAACCACACGATCATATCTCCCAACATTCTGAATCTGTAAATCGGGATCCTGCCCGCGCCCGAAAAAGAGTGGCATGTTCTCATGGAAAGGGGGCTGGCCTCACTGCATGCCCCCTTTTTCATCACTATGGGGGAGTGCCCAGCACTCCCGGAGCTCCTGGGCTGCCCCAGGACTCTCCCCGCACAGTGAGCAAATGCCATGCTTCCTCTAACCTCCCCACCACCACGGGACACTGCAGCCTGCAGGTGGGATGGCAGGTCGGTCCCTGAAAAGCGGGACTGTCCTGCCAAAAGCTGGACAGATGGGAGGTATGCTTTATTCCAATTTAGGAGCCTGTTTAACAACATATTTTTTCATTGTTACTTATCAAAGCAATAAAAAAAACCCTGTTATTGTTACAGTTTATCCTTTTATCTGTGAAATCAGTGATTCTGGCCCAGAGCGGTAAGGGTTAATTTACCACCACCTAAGGGGACCCGGCTAGAACAGTGAAACTGAAAGCTCAAACTTGGGTTTTCAATTCTCCTTAGCTAGAAAAAAATATTGTAAAATAATGGAATATATATATATATATATATAGTGATATAGTCGGGGTAGGGGGTCCCTCTCCTAGGGTAGATGGACACCTCCTTACACACAGTTGCCAGGAAACAGCACACCAGTCCAGGCTTTTCTTGCAAGCTGGTCGGAACCAGTTTTTATTGTGCAATGTAAATCACAAAAACAAAACATAAAAATAAATCCTAGCCCATCTGGGCACTAACTAGACAGGTTATTCCCTCTCTACAAGTGACAGGGCCTTCTGCCTTACCACAAGCACAGCACTTCCAAATAACACAGTGTCTCTGAACAAACCTCAGTGTCTGTTCTCCCCCAGGGTATGTGAGACACTCAACCAAAACCTAATACAGCTTATCTGAGCCACTTCCAGGTGCAACTACTAATCAGCCTGCTCTCAGACTGAAAGGCCCAACACCTGGAATGGCCTGTGGATGGAGCCCTCCCTCTCATCTCACATCCACACCCCCAGGACCCTTTATCTGGCTTTTACCAACACTTCTGGTCTGTTTGGCATACTTTTCCTGTTTTTTTTTAAAACACATATGAAAGGAATCTGGGACACACATATATGCCATCCCAGACTTCTCCAGTGTTTCTATCACTATATATATATATATATATATATATATATATATATATAAAGTCATGAGGGAGCGGCGGCACTCAGCAAAAACAAGCACAATAAAGAAGGGTTACATAAACCTCTGTATTCACTTCAACGTTTCAATCGTCAAGATTTTCATCAGGAAGTACAGAAACCACATACAACACTTACCTATATGCACAATACACACCACGAGTGCAGCTGATCGCGTCCATCAGGATCACCATCTGACGTCATCACCCCGCACTATGCAGCGGGCGCGACGTCTGACGTGTCCGTCACTATGGAGACCAGAATAAACACCTAAGACAAACCGTGCCTTCACCAACATAGAAAATAAATACATAGACAAAACAATAAGGTAATCTACTGTAGGTGAAGACCGTAAAAGTAGAATGTGAGCATCATTAGTACACAGTAATAAAGAGACAGAAATAGTAGAAGGAAGATACGGTAGCAGAGATGTACAGTCTAATGGGACCTACATGTAGGCAAATTAAGATTTAGCTGAAGCATGTTAGCGACAATGTTTCATTGAGCCCATTAGGTTGTAACGTATTAAGACGGTGTATCCAACCTGCCTCAATCTGCAGCAAACGTCTAGCTCTATCTCCCCCTCTCACACTGACAGGGACATGATCAATCATTTTGTAACGCAGAGTCGACAAACTGTGTCGATGAAGTTTAAAATGGCGTGCCACAGGCTGATCAGTGTCACTGCCACCAAGGGCTTGGCGGATGGCCGATCTGTGCAATGCCATCCTCTCACGCAACTGCACAGATCGGCCATCCGCCAAGCCCTTGGATACACCGTCTTAATACGTTACAACCTAATGGGCTCAATGAAACATTGTCGCTAACATGCTTCAGCTAAATCTTAATTTGCCTACATGTAGGTCCCATTAGACTGTACATCTCTGCTACCGTATCTTCCTTCTACTATTTCTGTCTCTGTATTACTGTGTACTAATGATGCTCACATTCTACTTTTACGGTCTTCACCTACAGTAGATTACCTTATTGTTTTGTCTATGTATTTATTTTCTATGTTGGTGAAGGCACGGTTTGTCTTAGGTGTTTATTCTGGTCTCCATAGTGACGGACACGTCAGACGTCGCGCCCGCTGCATAGTGCGGGGTGATGACGTCAGATGGTGATCCTGATGGACGCGATCAGCTGCACTCGTGGTGTGTATTGTGCATATAGGTAAGTGTTGTATGTGGTTTCTGTACTTCCTGATGAAAATCTTGACGATTGAAACGTTGAAGTGAATACAGAGGTTTATGTAACCCTTCTTTATTGTGCTTGTTTTTGCTGAGTGCCGCCGCTCCCTCATGACTTTATTTTGATACCATTGCGAAGGGCACCTACTTTCTATTTGGAATTTGAGTGCCGGGCCTGTGCTACTCTATATATATATATATATATATATATATATATATATATATATATATATATATATATATAAAGAAATCACATATTTTAAGAATATTGATCTTTGAAACATTGTTTTAATTACAGACTAAAGTATTTTTTATTTAATGTTACTTTGTTATTCCTATCCCAGGACAGCAATAACAAAACAAGTATTACAGCGGTACTTGATAAATATTATTAAATAGTCTCCTCTGTGCTTTGAAAAACCAAGCAAATGTTATCGTTGGCAAGTTCATAGAGCAAACGTTCATGCTTTCCCTGTCCCCCCGGGCCGGCTCTAGGCATGTTCCACCTGAGCGGCCGCACAGGGGCGCACCTACAGGGGGCGAGCTGATTTTCTGCAGCCATTTTGCCCTGGCCGGCCCTGTCACTATCTGACTGTGCTGCCTGTCATGTGCCGGGATGCCCACCCTCCCAGCGGCCGAGCGGCGCTCTTGGACACTCCCACGGTGCTCCAAGATTGGGCAGTGCTGGGCTGGGCGGGTGTGACATCACACGCATCCGTGCCCGCGCAGTCTCCTATTCAGGTGGTGAAGGGGGGCTGTTTGTGCATACGGGTGGTGAAGGGGGCTGTGTGTGTGTACAGGTGGTGAAGGGTCTGAGTGTGTATACAGGTGGTGAAGGGGCTGTGTGTGTACAGGTTGTGAGGGGCTGTGTGTGTGTACAGGCAGTGAAGGGGCTGTGTGTGTGTGTGTGTGTACAGATGGTGAAGGGACTGTGTGTGTGTACAGGCGGTGAAGGGGCTGTGTGGGCATAGAGGCGGTGAAGGGGCTGTGTGTGTGTACAGGCGGTGAAGAGGCTGTGTGTGTGTACAGGTGGTGAAGGGGCTGTGTGTATGTACAGGCGGTGAAGAGGCTGTGTGTGTGTACAGGCAGTGAAGGGGCTGTGTGTGTGTACAGGTGGTGAAGGGGCTGTGTGTGTGTACAGGCGGTGAAGGGGGGCTGTGTGTGCGTACAGGCGGTGAAGGGGCTCTGTGTGTGTGTACAGGCGGTGAAGGGGCTGTGTGTGTGTACAGGCGGTGAAGGGGCTCTGTGTGTGCGTACAGGCGGTGAAGGGGCTCTGTGTGTGCGTACAGGCGGTGAAGGGCCTGTGTGTGTGTACAGGCGGTGAAGGGGCTCTGTGTGTGTGTACAGGCAGTGAAGGGGCTGTGTGTGTGTACAGGCGGTGAAGGTGCTGTATGTGTGTACAGGTGGTGAAGGGGCTGTGTGTGTACAGGTAGTGAAGGGGCTGTGTGTGTGTGTACAGGTGGTGAAGGGGCTCTGTGTGTGTGTACAGGCGGTGAAGGGGCTGTGTGTGTACAGGCGGTGAAGGGGCTCTATGTGTGTACAGGCGGTGAAGGGGCTGTGTGTGCGTACAGGCGGTGAAGGGGCTGTGTGCGTGTACAGGCGGTGAAGGGGCTGTGTGTGTACACAGGCGGTGAAGGGGCTGTGTGTGTGTACAGGCAGTGAAGGGGCTGTGTGTGTACACCGGCGGTGAAGGGGCTGTGTGTGTGTACAGGCAGTGAAGGGGCTGTGTGTGTGTGTACAGGCGGTGAAGGGGCTCTGTGTGTGTGTGCAGGTGGTGAAGGGGCTGTGGGGGTGTAGTCAGCATCTCGGGATGTGGTTAGGTTTAGGGTGCAGGGAGGAGGATGTTAGGTTTAGAATCGCTTGGGTGCTCCAACATTTCTCCCACAGGGTGCTGGAACACCTGGAGCCAGCCCTGCCTGTCCCTATGCTTTCTTACCGTTATTTTCTATTAAATGATTGTCATTGTTCAATAAAAAAAAAAAACATTTTGACAGTGTTCTTCCAGTTACATTCAGTTAATGATAAACACTCTCCACTACTCATAAATCACACCTGCAGTGGCAAAAGGCAAGCTATATTTTCTTACAAGGTGTTGAATTACAATGGAAAGGAAGATGTGACTGCCTGTGCCCAAATTGTTAGATGGTTGTTTGCTACGTGTTTTGTTATATATTTACTGATCAAGATTGACCTTTGTACATAAAACCCTGTTTATACTAAGAGAGCACATTACACATGAACAGACTTGCACCAGTTCATTAGAACCCCCATCTGCTCACAGATAACTAATAATTCAGCCTCCTCCGCTGTGGCTTGTCATATCCATGCGCTATCATCTATCATCACATCTACAGGGGCAAGCCCTGCCTTTCTCCAAGACCTTCATAATATCTGTACATATGCATACTCCACGCATCCAAGCAGCACTACTAATCCTGCTGCCTTGCAAAACCTAAAAGGATTGTGAAGTGCTAGAAAGACGCGTGCAACAGTTTATTTTCCTATAAAAGACAATTCAGTATCACTGTCCCAGAGGGGGAATTCCAGGCATGTGTAATCCCCCCTGCCCTTGACTGTGCTATGTCTTCTTTGTTTCTGCTTTCTTTTGGTCCTCTCCTGCTACAAAGAGAACAAATGTCTTGCTGCATGAATCAATGTACGTGTAAAGAGATATTACCATTATAGTGGCAGAAAATAAAGACATGCAATACAGTCCTTTGGAATATATATATATATAAAACATACCAATACCGGAGGCACTCGTGGATTTGAAAAGAAAGGACGACACACCCATAGAATACAGTCTAGTCGACATTTCAGTGCAACAGCACTTTCATCATATACATACTGTGTGTGTGTATATGTACAGTCAGGTGCATAAATATTGGGACATTGACAGAATGTTCATATTTGGGCCTCTATTCACCACCACAATGGCTTTGAAATTAAACAAACAAGATGTGCTTTAACTGCAGACTTTCAGATTTAATTTGAGGGTAATTACATCCAAATCAGGTGAACAGTGTAGGAATTACAACGGTTTCTATATGTGCCTCCCACTTTTTAAGGGGCAAAAAGTTATGGGACAAACTAAACAATCCTAAATCTAACTTTCACTTTTTAATACTTTGTTGCAAATCCTTTGCAGGCAATTACAGCCTGAAGTCTGGAACGCATAGACATCACCAGACGCTGGGTTTCATCCCTGGTGATGCTCTGCCAGGCCCCTACTGCAAATGTCTTCAGTTCCTGCTTGTTCTTGGGGCATTTTCCCTTCAGTTTTGTCTTCATCAAGTGAAGTGCATGCTCAATCGGATTCAGGTCAGGGGATTGACTTGGCCATTGCATAAATTTCCACTTTTTAGCCTTAAAAAACTCTTTGATTGCTTTTGCAGTATGCTTCAGCTCATTGTCCATCTGCACTGTGAAGCGCCGTCCAATGAGTTCTGAAGCATTTGACTGAATATGAGCATGTAATATTGCCCGAAACACTTCAGAATTCATTCTGCTGCTTTTGTCAGCAGTCACATCATCAATAAATACAAGGGAACCAGTTCCATTGGCAGCCATAGATGCCCACGCCATGACACTACCACTACCATGCTTCACTGATGAGGTGGTATGTTTTGGATCATGAGCAGTTCCTTTCCTTCTCCATACTCTTCTCTTCCCATCACTCTGGTACAAGTTGATCTTTGTCTCATCTGTCCATAGGATGTTGTTCCAGAACTGTAATGGCTTTTTTAAATGTTGTTTGGCAAACTCTAATCTGTCTTCCTGTTTTTGTGGCTCACAAATGGTTTACATCTTGTGGTGAACCCTCTATATTCACTCTTGTAAAGTCTTCTCTTGATTGTTGACTTTGACACATATACACCTACCTCCTGGAGAGTGTTCTTGATTTGGCGAACTGTTGTGAAGGGGTTTTTCTTCACCAGGGAAATAATTCTTCTGTCATCCACCATAGTTGTTTTCCGTGGTCTTCCGGGTCTATTGGTGTTGCTGAGCTCTCCGGTGCGTTCTTTCTTTTTAAGAATGTTCCAAACAGTTGATTTGGCCACACCTAATGTTTTTGCTATCTCTCTGATGGGTTTATTTTGATTTTTCAGCCTAATGATGGCTTGCTTCACTAATAGTGACAGCTCTTTGGATCTCATATAGAGAGTCGACAACAACTGATTCCAAATGCAAATGTCACACCTAGAATCAACTCCAGACCTTTTACCTGCTTAATTGATAATGAAATAACGAGGGAATAGCCCACACCTTTCCATGAAATAGCTTTTGAGTTGATAGTCCCATTACTTTTGGCCCCTTAAAAAGTGGGAGGCACATATTGAAAACGTTGTAATTCCTACACCGTTCACCTGATTTGGATGTAATTACCCTCATATTAAATCTGAAAGTCTGCAGTTAAAGCACATCTTGTTTGTTTCATTTCAAAGCCACTGTGGTGGTGAATAGAGGCCAAAATCTGAAAATTCTGTCAATGTCCCAATATTTATGCACCTGACTGTGTGTATATATATATATATATATATATATATATAATAAAATTGTCTCCTGAAATAAATTAGATAATTATGCACGTTTGCGTGATGACCTAATTGCGGCTGTGGCATGTGCACATTAAACCTTAACCCACTGCACATGCGTACCGCACTGACGGAGAAAAGGGCCAGGAACTGGGTTGGCAAGTATAACGGTCCAGGAGGGGGAAAGGAACAGAGGGACCAGGGCTAGCTGCTACTGAGGGGATGGGGTAGCTGAGGTGACCTCCTGGCGATGCCAGATCCATTTATTTAGTATATATACAATTGTGTGTATGTGTATATGTATATATATATATATATATATATATATACAGTCAGGTGCATAAATATTGGGACATTGACAGAATTTTCATATTTTGGCCACTATTCACCACCACAATGGCTTTCAAATGAAACAAACTAGATGTGCTTTAACTGCAGACTTTCAGATTTAATTTGAGGGTAATTACATCCAAATCATGTGAACGGTGTAGGAATTACAACGGTTTCTATATGTGCCTCCCACTTTTTAAGGGGCCAAAAGTAATGGGACTATCAACTCAAAAGCGATTTCATGGACAGGTGTGGGCTATTCCCTCGTTATTTCATGCAGCACAGACGGTGTAATGGTTAGCATTACTGCCTCACAGCACTGAGGTCGTGGGTTTGATTCCCCACCATGGCCCTACCTGTGCGGAGTTTGAATATTCTCCCTGTGCTTGCGTGGGTTTCCTCCGGGTAGTCCGGTTTCCTCCCACACTCCAAAAAATATCTACAGGTAGGTTAATTGGCTCCCAACACAAAAAAAAAAATAACCCTAGTGTGTATGTGTGTGCGAATGTGGTAGGGAATACAGATTGTAAGCTCCACTGGGGCAGGGACTGATGTGAATGGACAAATATTCTCTGTAAAGCGCTGCGGAATATGTGTGCGCTAT
Source organism: Taudactylus pleione (assembly GCA_031769625.1). Lineage (NCBI taxonomy): Eukaryota > Metazoa > Chordata > Amphibia > Anura > Myobatrachidae > Taudactylus > Taudactylus pleione. The sequence goes on from JAUIMM010000547.1 coordinate 1,231,580, forward strand.
ATAAATAACTGGTAATAAATAAATAAATAAATAAATTATCAATTAAGCAGGTAAAAGGTCTGGAGTTGATTCTAGGTATGACATTTGCATTTGGAATCAGTTGCTGTCGACTCTCAATATGAGATCCAAAGAGCTGTCACTATCAGTGAAGCAAGCTATCATTAGGCTGAAAAATCAAAACAAACCCATCAGAGAGATAGCAAAAACATTAGGTGTGGCCAAATCAACTGTTTGGAACATTCTTAAAAAGAAAAAATGCATCGGAGAGCTCAGCAACACCAAAAGACCCGGAAGACCACGGAAAACAACTGTGGTGGATAACAAAAGAATTATTTCCCTGGTGAAGAAAAACCCCTTCACAACAGTTGGCCAAATCAAGAACACTCTCCAGGAGGTAGGTGTATATGTGTCAAAGTCAACAATCAAGAGAAGACTTCACAAGAGTGAATATAGAGGGTTCACCACAAGATGTAAACCATTGGTGAGCCACAAAAACAGGAAGACCAGATTACAGTTTGCCAAACAATGAATGGTTATTTTGGGGTATTTATTCAAATAGAGGTAGTGACGGTCTGACCAGGGGCAACCGCGTTTTACTCATTAAACTGGCAGCAGCTGCTAAAAAAGTCATTTTATCACAATGGATCTCGACTGATACACTTCCCATAAATTTATTTTACATTTATTTGTTATGGATTGGACAGCAGCTTCTTTACATAAAGAAAAACAGACGAAAACCTTTTTTGAAACATGGCTCCCCTATGTTCATACAGTTTCGGATGTATTAAAAGAAGCATTAAGAAAATGTTTTGGTTTGATGGAATGGTATCAGTCGGAGATCCTAAATTCAGGAATACCTTTTTGATTGATGCGGTTGGCCCTCTTGACCAAATTTTTTATATGGGATTTATGCATGTGTTTTTTATCCCCTTTTCTGCTATATATTATTATTTACATTTGTTTGTATGTTACTGGATATTTTTTATCAAATATCTGTACCTGACATTGTATTTTGTATTTTGCTCTTTTTTGGCAATCTGTCAATAAAGAAAATGTTTGAAAAGAGTTTGCCAAACAGCATCTAAAAAAGCCATTACAGTTCTGGAACAAAGATCAACTTGTACCAGAGTGATGGGAAGAGAAGAGTATGGAGAAGGAAAGGAACTGCTCATGATCCAAAACATACCACCTCATCAGTGAAGCATGGTGGTAGTAGTGTCATGGCGTGGGCATGTATGGCTGCCAATGGAACTGGTTCCCTTGTATTTATTGATGATGTGACTGCTGACAAAAGCAGCAGAATGAATTCTGAAGTGTTTCGGGCAATATTACATGCTCATATTCAGTCAAATGCTTCAGAACTCATTGGACGGCGCTTCACAGTGCAGATGGACAATGACCCAAAGCATACTGCAAAAGCAATCAAAGAGTTTTTTAAGGCTAAAAAGTGGAAATTTATGCAATGGCCAAGTCAATCCCCTGACCTGAATCCGATTGAGCATGCATTTCACTTGATGAAGACAAAACTGAAGGGAAAATGCCCCAAGAACAAGCAGGAACTGAAGACATTTGCAGTAGAGGCCTGGCAGAGCATCACCAGGGATGAAACCCAGTGTCTGGTGATGTCTATGCGTTCCAGACTTCAGGCTGTAATTGCCTGCAAAGGATTTGTAACAAAGTATTGAAAAGTGAAAGTTAGATTTAGGATTGTTTAGTTTGTCCCATTACTTTTGGCCCCTTAAAAAGTGGGAGGCACATATAGAAACCGTTGTAATTCCTACACCGTTCACCTGATTTGGATGTAATTACCCTCAAATTAAATCTAAAAGTCTGCAGTTAAAGCACATCTTGTTTGTTTCATTTCAAAGCCATTGTGGTGGAGAATAGAGGACAAAATATGAACATTCTGTCAATGTCCCAATATTTATGCACCTGACTGTATATATATATTTGCACCAAATAAACTGAAGTAGTTTATGCATTCAAATTGATTCCAGAATGCCGTTCCTTGACTACTATAATGGAATCTGTAATACAATCTAATCTTTAAATAAATTGTAATTAACACATTGAAAAACAAAAAAAAAGTAATAAAAAATACTAAGTGGCTGTAATGCATTGTAGGTATGTGAAATAGCAATATCACTATTGTTACATATCTGTTTTAACATAATCTGGGAACCAAACTGAAAATTAAATGATACTACCTGTTATTGTTGGGGTTTATGGTTTGTCTTTAAATAAAACTTCCAAGCAGGAATGTATTGATAGAGCTGTATGTAAGAGTTAGAATTGGGGCCTATGCCTAACTGGCTCCCCGGCTATGTGCAGCATTAGGGCTATGCCGTAGTTGTGCTTTATGCAGAGATGGGTTGTTCTTCCTGTGTGTCAGTTGACCCCCTATGTGTATGTAACATACATTTACACAATGTGGGAGCTGTCTAACTCCATTAATCCTTCTTCTTGACAGATCAAATTAACAGAACCAAAGAGTACAAAAGGCAGTGACATATTTATGAGTCAGGCCTTCCTAGTTCCAACTTACACTAATAGCAATGACATATTTATAGCCAGATCAGTCCTTTTGTAGGACCGAAGTGCACTAATGACAGTGTTTAATGTGTAGCCTATTTCCTGCTTCACAAATGTCACTGAAGATGGACATCTTTCCCAGACACAGATTATGGTAAACTATCTTGGTGTGGGCAAGGACATTGTATCTCTCTACTATAGTACCACCTTAGGTGGGCAGCGTTACAGTGACTGATTAGAGTCGGGGACCAACAATCCCAAGAAACTGGTTGTGTGAGAAGCAAAAAGCCCCCACTTTTATACCTATGTATTCATATAAATCACCTATAAGGACAGCCTGATGCAGGGATGTACACTAATGTCACCACTGTTTCACATTTGTGCGCATTGGCTGTGCGAAAATATGCAAACGTTGCAGCCGGCGGGATTTATATTGAGATGCCCACCAGGGGCTTAGCAAATCCAAGCAACTGCCCACAAAGAAACAGCATTAGATTCAGATCACTCGATTATCAGTCTTCTATGTAACCCTATGGTCACGCAGAATGAAGACGTGATTTGAGATGCTGGAGCCGTTGTGATTGCACATGGGATAGAAATAGCAAGCTGTAACATGGCTGCGCTTGAGCTGCCACTCCCCTGTTACCTCCACGAATGGTCCCTGCCTGTCACTCACTTTGCGAATAAATCCCCTCTGTGACCGCCGTTGCAAGACCATCATGGCACGTTTGCAGTGCGACACCAAAGCATGCGCAGACCACCATTAATTGCTCAACTGCGGCAACATCGGCATAGTGTCCATCTCTGAATCAGGCCTATAGGTATCTGTCATCTGGTCCTATTCACAAAGGGCCTGACTCTGAGGTGCACTCAGCCGTGGCAGCGGCTGCAGCTTTTGCAGTTTTTGTGCTACAGCCCTCAGATTTGTAAATAACTGAGACACCCGCTTGCAGTGTCTTAAGACGCTGCATATTTAGACACACTATTGGTGCCCTGCTTCCGACTCACCATGGCAACTTGCACCAGCCCTATGGCTGGGGCAGTTTCTCTGTCTGAGTATGGCATCCTGTGTGCATCTTTAAATCATACTTGCCGACTTTATATATCTCCTCCCCGGTAGAAGCCTGGGGAGGAGATTCTGTTGATTACCTCAAGGGGCGGGACTAGATTTGCATCATTTTAGCCCCGTCCCCTACTCGTGGACCCGAAAATTCTTGGTAATATCTCCCCATCCTGCCCACTTCTGTACGGCCAAGGCAGGCTGCTAATTTCCTTATGCTAATGCGATAAACCATATTGGTATATGCCGAAGAGCCGCGCGCTACATGTGAAACCCTATCCCACCCGCCTGCAATCGTCATGAGTATCTGGACTTGCCCCCTCCCCATGCTGAGTTTAAAAGATCCATCTGAAACCGGTGTCCAGTTCCCATTTGCACGCTCTATGGTTGAGTACAGAAACCCCCATACACGCCCACAACTCTCCCATGAGACAGAACAACTCCGTGCCTTAGCATGGCTCCTGTCCAGAGACGCCCATGTCACAGAAAGTGTGCTCCATCAACGGACGGATCAATCTGTACCCACTACAAGTTGTAGACTGTGGTGTTGTATGACATGTGAGCACCAGACATACATTTTTACAACAAAATGACCCGATAACATGACCCCTATACAGTCTCAATGCTGATCCATTACTTCTTTCACCCTATTCTCCACTGCCTTAATTGTAGCTTACAGTTCACGCCTGATCACTGTAACATCATGACATGGATAATAATAAGCTGACACAAAACACGTTTAGAATTGAATTTACATTATGGTCAGCAGCTCCCCCTGCAAAGTAGCTAAAGGATGAATAATGGCAGAGACACTATTATTATAGCTCCCATCAGCTTCTTGCACTCACTGCAGTCAGTAACTGAGCCAGAAATCGGGATAGCCCTTATTGATAACCGAGTACATACATAGGTATTGTGGGTGCATAATTACAGTGCTTTTGCCTTGCAGTATCAATAAAACAATGCAACAAATTCATACCATAAATGTGAATGTACTACTTTGTAAATAGAATGATTGTTAGGTAGAAAAAATGCTGTTACATTGTTTCTTTAGTAAATAAGGCCTAATGCATTTCTTTCCTCAGTATTAAACATTGTACACTATTTAGGTTGTGTGTGTGCTATTGTGGTAGTTCTAATGCTTGTCATATACATATAGTAGATGTGTCTATGAATGGGCTAATATGCACGCTTGGTTCTAGGAGTAGCTGGTTGACAATTGGCATGGTCACCGCAGTTTTCTATGAGCGCCCGGCAGTCACACGATCAAAATTGATGAGCACAGAACTAGCTGTTGGTTTTCAGCACTTGACAGCGATTATGCCCTGACCCTGGGGTTGGTACATCACACTGAATCCAAATAGCTGGAGAAATGAGGTTTGAGTTTCAGAGTCAGCCATCTGTCTGGTGGGGGAAATGTATACTGAAAGTCGTGCTTACATGTGAAAAACACGGAACATATGTTGAGCTCCCTTGTGCTGCAGCTGTATCCTGTGACAGTGCTCCCCGGCACACATAGTCTGCCACCATCAGCTGCTGTTATACAGGTCACTGCTGCAGGCAGAGATTAAATGAGTCTAGTGTAAATACATTCAGATATTTGCTAGAAACATCAGCTTTGCTCTGACCAACCTGCAAATCCAATACTACATAAGTGCCCCCCTTCCTATGAGGACATAACGCTCCTACAGAAATTGTAGCAGCAGGGTTAGATAGGTTATAGTGAAATGCACAAGGATGGTGTAATGGTTAGCATTAGAGCATTATGAGGTCATGACTACAGCCCTAACTGTGTGGAGTTTGTATATTATCCCTGAGCTTGCACGGGTTTGGGTTTCCTTCCCACAATCCCCAAAAATATACTGGTAGGTTAATTGGCTTCCAAGAAACCCCTAGTCTTTGTGTGTGTGTGTGTGTGTGTGTGTGTGGCCTGATTCACACTGCTGATCGCAGATTCATGATTATCGGGAATCAGTGTGCAGGACCCATTTTGCGTCCTGCAAAGTCGCACGCAGACCCTTGAGTGCCTCTGCCTGATTGACAGGAAGAGGCATTTAAGGGGCGGTGCGGGGGACGGCCAGCGTTCCCGGAAACGGGGGCGTATCCTCCCCATTTTCCGGGAGTGGCCAGCCCAGTATCTGTGTTGATCAACATGGCCAGCCGGAGTAAGCTGAGGCTTACTCAGCTGGCCGGAGGCCCAGCGCCGTCCACCATCCGTCACAGTGCTGGGGTGGCAAATGCAGCAGGGGGTGTCGTACACTTCCTGCTGCATTTGCATAATAGCAAGGATCGCAATTGCAAAGCTGCCTTTATATTCCTGTGTGCAGCTATGCAATTGCCATCCTTGCTGAATCAGACCCATAGATCATACTTGCCTACTTTTGAAAATGCATTTCAGGGAGATTGTGAAAGTAGCACCTATGAGCATGGTGGTAAAGTGGAGTGTACTGCTACATCTGAGAGACTTGTCATAAAACTGACTTACATCCAAATGTAAATGAGCCCCAAAGCAGTTAATAAGATCTATTTGTTGATGAAAACACACTGATACTTCTCAGAGAATGCATGTTGCCATAGGGATCATTGTGCCTTATACCCAATGCAGGGAAATTATACTAATGATCCCATTTAAATGTACAGTAATATCTCTGGGGATTTTTTTATATATATATATATATATATATATAACTGTTTCATAATGGGGGGGTAAAGTGCAATCAGGGAGCTTACTAGACTTTTCAGTCAGGGAGATTGCTACTATTTCAGGCAGAGTAAGCAAGTATGCCATAGATTGTAAGCTCCACTGGGGCAGAGACTGATGTGAATGGACACATATTCTCTGTAAAGCGCTGTGTAATATGTGTGCGCTATATAAATAACTGATAAAAAATAAATGCACTTACAACATGGATATTTTTAAAATTAGTTTCCACATTGTTTTCCCCCTAATGCATGTTGCCTCAGTTTGGCTCATTACAAGTATTGTGCATGCTTCCATTCCTGTGCAAAAGAAAGTCAACAAACGTGCATCTTTATGTGCAAAGCTTCAACACATATTCCAGATTGAAAATTGAAATAAATTCATACAAACAGTAAACAACCTCCGCTGACTCATTGTTCCTGTCCTCGCTACTTGTATCCAGGTGGCGGTGCAGAAAATGACTCATCTGAATTTTCTGCCACAGAACCAGCCTCACTGTTTTTGATGATTTTCTCTGTTTTTCTTTTTCATATGCCATTGGTCTGTGATACTCACTGTGTGTGTGTGTGTGTGTGTGTGTGTGTGTGTGTGTGTGTGTGTGTGTGTATATATATGTATGTGTATCTCTCTCTCTCTCTCTCTGTGTGTATGTATATATATATATATATATATATATATATAGATAAAACCGTTCAAAACCAGCATTCTACATTAAAAGGTATTGTCTACCTGCGTGTCTATGCTACTTGGTACATAGCCCCAGGGCGCTGAGGGGGCGCGCGGGTACTAGCTCTTGGGGAAAGCTCAGATAGGAAGCCCATAGGCTTCGCTTTCCAGAGCTTGGTGCATGCGGTAATTGCGGTCAAACCTCTGGAAACTGCATTTTCTGAGGTTTGACCGCATTTTTCAGGCCACATTTCCATGAACAGCCCCTCTGCCTACGCGAGAACGCCTTTCCTTCCTCAGTCCCGCCTCTGTACAGCTGATAACTTTTCTGAATATGCACAGTGCAGATTCACACATGTTATGCTATGCAAACTGGCGTACATTCAGCTCTGCTTCTATCCCAAAGTGTAAACCTGCATAAAGCAGAGTAATGATTCAGCAATCTGTTGGTAAATTGCTTACATGCTGATAACTTGGCAGTTGGGTTGAAGAACCTGATTGCAGAGCATTCTGGATAGTGTGGGTATAACAGTTTAACATTAAGGTGTACCACTATGTAGAATTACTGGAAATATATTCTCTGTGTATTCTATAAGAAAAGCAAAAACATACTCAATAGCGCTGGTATAGAGAAAATGCAAATGTGTAATCTGTAAAGCATGTCAGCATGTTCATCCTTTTATAGCCAAGACCTACAGACAGATATTTAATAAGATAGGATCAGCACCAGCCAATACAAAGCAGTGGCTACTGGACCACTACTAGATACATTTCTCTGGAGAGTCCCAGAACACAGATACTAATACTGTTAAGCAACGTGAGACATATTCTGCCAGGAAGTGGAATATGGTGAGGAATGAAGCTCTGTACTCGGAATAAGCAAGGTACAAACCCTTACATCAGAAGAGAACATCCTGATCTTTATGTTTGGTGCATTGACCCTTCCCTTTCTGTAATACATATCAAGCCTCGCTGTTATGACTGGGATAACCTTGACTACAGAATTCCACTTTTCTTGGTATTATAGGACTGTAGGGAGCCCCCAAATAATTGCACTTTATAGTCTGGACAGCAGTGCCAGAGTTGGAGCAGCTTCCTGACTTTATCATGAACAAGCTCAGAACACAAAGGTCTTTTGGAAAAGTCTGGTATAAGTTACAGAGCTGGCATGTCTCAATTCATAACTGAACAATAGACTCTATGCTGCAGCAGCTCCATGTCTATATGTTGAATGCTGGCTTTGTTTCCCAGTCTTATATAGGTCAGAAAGAGAAAGTCCATTTCAGTGTCTCTGCTGTGCATACAAATAACCCCTTCCCTAAAAATCACTCCACTGGAACAGCACAGCAGCAGTAATAGCAAACCACACTATTCTTCTATATCCCCTGGAGAACTGATCTCAAAGAAAAAGAATGACGCACATCAAACCTCTCCACATCGCCAGCAAAGGGCAGTCAGAACCACACATGTAGAATGAGAGAGACCAATAATTCTTTCATCTACAAGCATAGAAATATCCTCTACAAGGACTTAGTGCATGTCATCATAATGACCATTATGTTTCCTTTTTTTAAATGGTTGGTCGCAATGCAGGCTTGCTCCTTGCCGTCCATAATTGATAGCGTGAGCCGGAGTCCGACTAGTTCCAGGCTCACATGAACCACAGGCACAATGCTGCTTCAATAGGCCAGTTATTTTCTTTCAGAAGGTCAGCACACAACAGTTAGCTCAGCAACCTGCCTACATATTTAAAAAGCACTGACATTCACACACTTACTATATTTTATTTTTTAAGGGAAATTGATGTTGGGTGCTGTGTCTGTTACTACCGCATATAATTGTGTCTGATTTCCAACAGTGAAGTAAAACGTACTTTAGTTGTTGTTAAAAAAAAATTTTATTTGGAATAGTTATACGGTACATTATAATATTTGTTTAAAGTTTTGGAAGTATGCTATATATATATATTAGGGGTGAGCGGGTTCGGATTTCTGAAATCCGAACCCCCCCGAGCCCCCCCGATCCGAGTCAGGCTCGACATTTCCCGCCTGACTCGGATCTGAAATCGAGGCAAAACTTCCGGGTCTCGCGGGTTTTGGACCCTATATAAGGTACACGCGTCAGCGCCATTTTCTCACTCGGCTGTGGACAGTGAAGAGGGAGGGTGGGAGTTAGGGCTGGCTGGGCTGTGTAGTGTAGTGCAGTGCAGTGTTGTGCTGCGCTGTGCTGCTGTTGTCCATAGGGGCTGTGTCCACTACTTCAAAGTCCATTGGGGCTGGCTGGACTGTGTTGTGCAGTCAGTTGTCCATAGGGGCTGTGTCCACTCCAAAGTCCTGTGCAGTGTCCCAGTCCTAAAGGGGTGCTGTAGTGTTGTCCAGGGGGTGCTCTGTCCGTCAGGGGTGCTCCCCCCAAGTGGAAAAAAAAATAATATTTTTTCTGTGTTTGTGAATTGTGTGCACTGTGTGCATCAACAAAGGAGCAGTGCCAAGCGTGCGCCTGTGTCCCATAAGTAAAAGGCCGGCTGGCTTGTCCGTTAAAGGGTGCTGTAACCCCCAAAGGGCACTCCAAACAAAATAAAAAAATATATTTTTTTGTGTTTGTGAATTGTGTGCGCAGTAGCCGCACGTGCATCAACAAAGTAGTGCCAAGGGTGCGCCTGTGTCCCATAAATAAAGGGCCGGCTGGATTGACCGCTAAAGGGTGCTGTAACCCCCAAAGGGCACTCCAAACAAAATAAAAAAATATATTTTTTTGTGTTTGTGAATTGTGTGCGCAGTAGCTGCACGTGCATCAACAAAGTAGTGCCAAGCGTGCGCCTGTGTCCCATAAATAAAGGGCCGGCTGGATTGACCGCTAAAAGGTGCTGTAACCCCCAAAGGACACTCCAAACAAAATTAAAAAATATTTTCTGTGTTTGTGAATTGTGTGGGCTGTAGCTGCACGTGCATCAACAAAGGAGCAGCGCCAAGCGTGCGCCTGTGTCCCATAAGTAAAGGGCCGGCTGGCTCATTTCTTAAAGGGTGGTGTAACCCACAAAGTGCACTAGTCTCCAACAAAAATAAAAAATTATTTTCTGTGTTTGTGTGCGCCTTAGCCGCACGTATATATCAATATAACATAAATGGAGGACCAAACTTTCTCCGATAAAAATAAAATAGGGAAAGATCAAGAACCACTTCCTCCTAGTGCTGAAGCTGCTGCCACTAGTCATGACATAGACGATAACATGCCATCAACGTCGTCTGCCAAGGCCGATGCCCAATGTCATAGTAGAGGGCACATACAATCCCAAATGACAAAGTTCAGGAAAATGACCTTAAAAAAACATTTAAATCATCTGAAGAGAAACGTAAACTTGCCAATATGCCATTTACGACACGGAGTGGCAAGGAGTGGCTAAGGTCTTTCCCTATGTTCATGACTAGTGGTTCAGCTTCACATGACGATGGAAGCTCTCCTCCCACTAAAAAAATCAAACGAGTTAAGCTGGCAAAAGCACAGCGAAGAACTGTGCGTTCTAAGAAGATATCACAAATCCCCAAGGAGAGTCCAAGTGTGGTTTTGGTTGCGATGCCTGACCTTCCCAGCACTGGACGGGAAGAGGTGGCTCTTTCCACCATTTGCACGCCCCCTGCAAGTGCTGAAAGGAGCACCCACAGTCCACTTGCTGATATGCAAATTGAAGATGTCACTGTTGAAGTACAACAGGATGAGGATACTGGTGTAGCTGGCGCTGAGGAGGAAGTTGGCGAGGATTCTGATGGTGATGTGGTTTGTTTAAATCAGGCTCCGGGGGGAGAAAGTTGTTGACCGTGGGATGAAAAAGCCCATCACGGTCATGCCTGGGCAGACGACCAAACATTCCACCTCTTTGGTCTGGCAATATTTCTATCCAAATCCGGACAACAACTGTCTTGCCATATGTACCATATGTAAAGGTGAAATAAGTAGGGGTAGGGACGTTAACCACCTAGGAACATCCTCCCTTATACGGCACCTACAGCGCATTCATAAAAAGTTACTGTCAAGTTCAGAAACTTTGGCTAAGACCGTAAGCAGTCCAGGGACACCTAAATCCCGTTGTCCTGTTGTATCCAAGCGCCTGCAAACCACACCGTCAACTCCCTCCTCGTCAATTTCCTCCTTAGTCAGGATCGGAAGTAGTCCTGCAGGCCATGTCACTGGCATGACTGACTCTCCTATCCGGGATTCCTCCGGAGGATCCTGCATTGCTACGCCTCCTGCTGCCGCTGCTGCTGCTGCTGGGAGTCGTTCATCATTCCAGAGAGGAAGTAGGAACACCACTACTTTTACTAAACAATTGACCCTCCAACAGTCCTTAGCGAGGAGGATGAAGTACGATAGCAGTCATCCTGAAGCAAAACGTATAACTGAGGCCTTGACTGCTATGTTGGTGTTAGACGTGCGTCCGGTATCCGCCATTAGTGCAGTGGGATTTAGACAATTAATGGAGGTAGTGTGTCCCCGGTTCCAAATCCCGTCTAGACTCCACTTCACTAAACAGGCGATACCGAGACTGTACAGAAACATCAGAAAAAGTGTCCTCAGTGTCCTGAAAAATGCCGTTGTACCCAATGTCCACTTAACCACGGACATGTGGACAAGTGGAACAGGGCAGACTAAGGACTATATGACTGTGACAGCCCACTGGGTAGATGTATCACCTTACGCAGCAACAGCAGCAGCGTCACCAGTAGCAGCATCTCAGAAACGCCAGCTCGTTCCAAGGCAGGCTATGCTGTGTATCACCGGTTTCAGTAAGAGGCACACCGCCGACAACCTCTTAGAGAAACTGAGGGAAATCATCGCCCAGTGGCTTACCCCACTTAGACTCTCCTGGGGATTTGTGATATCTGACAACGCCACCAATATTGTGCGGGCATTACATCTGGGCAAATTCCAGCACGTCCCATGTTTTGCTCACACAATAAACTTGGTGGTGCAGAATTTTCTGAAAAGCGACAGAGGCGTGCAGGAGACGCTTTGGGTGGCCCGAAAAATTTCTGGCCACTTTCGCCATTCAGCGACTGCGTGCCGAAGACTGGAGCGCCAGCAAACACTCTTGAACCTGCCCCGCTATCACCTGAAGCAAGAGGTTGTGACGCGGTGGAACTCAACCCTCTATATGCTTCAGAGGATGGAGGAGCAGCAAAAGGCCATTCAAGCCTATACATCCACCTATGACATAGGCAAAGGAGGGGGTATGCACCTGACTCAAGCGCAGTGGAGAATGATTTCCGTGTTGTGCAAGGTTCTCCAGCCCTTCGAACTTGCCACACGTGAAGTCAGTTCAGACACTGCCAGCTTGAGTCAGGTCATTCCCCTCATAAGGCTTTTGCAGAAGCAGCTGGAGAAAGTGAAGGAGGAGCTAAGACGGAGCGATTCACCTCGGCATGTGGGACTTGTGGATGAAGCCCTTCATTCGCTTTGCCAGGATTCCAGGGTGGTCAATCTGTTGAAATCAGACCACTACATTTTGGCCACCGTGCTCGATCCTAGGTTTAAAGCCTATGTGGTGTCTCTCTTTCCGGCCGACACAAGCCTGCAGAGGTGCAAAGACCTGCTGGTGAAAACACTGTCAGCTGAAGCGGAACGTGACACGTCAACAGCTCCTTCTTCATCTTCTTCCGCAACTGGGGCTGTCAGGAAAAAACTTAGGTATCCTAAGCAACCCGCTGGCGGTGATGCAGGGCAGGCAGGACCAAGTTTGGACATCTGGTCTGGACTGAAGGACCTGGCAACAATTTCTGACATGTCTACTGTCACTGCATATGATACTGTCACCATTGACAGAATGGTGGAGGATTACATCGGTGACAGCATCCAAGTATGCATGTCAGACAGTCCGTACCTGTACTGGCAGGAAAAAGAGGCAATTTGGAGGCCCCTGTACAAACTGGCTCTATTTTACCTGAGTTGCCCCCCCTCCAGTGTGTACTCCGAAAGAGTGTTTAGTGCAGCCGGGAACCTTGTCAGCGAAAGGCGTAGGAGGTTGCTTCCACAAAATGTGGAGAAGATGATGTTCATAAAAATGAATTATCAACTCTTCCAGGGAGACCAGCCTCCAGAACGTACAGAGAGACCTGTGGTGGTGGATTCCAGCAGTGACGAGTTAATTCTCTGTGAGGATGAGGATGTACAGAACACTGAAGAGGGTGAGGAATCGGTGGATGAGGAGGATGAGGACGACATCTTGCCTCCGTAGAGCCAGTTTGTGCAGGGACAGATTAATTGCCAGCTTGTTTTGTGGGAGCCCAAACGAACCAATCATTTCAGCCACAGTCGTGTGGCTGACCCTGGCGCTGAAATGATTGGTTTGGTGTGCATGTCCTGTTTATACAACATAATGGTGGGTGGGAGGGCCCAAGGACAATTCCATCTTGCACCTCTTTTTTTACTTTGCATTTGCATTATGTACAGTTTGGGGCCTAGTTTTTCAAACTGCCATCCTGTCTGCCACTACAGTGCCACTCCTAGATGGGCCACGTGTTTGTGCCGCCCACTCGTATCGCTTAGCATAGTCATCCAGCTACCTCGGTGCAACCTTTTGGACATAAAAACACTATTGTGAGGTGTTCAGAATAGACTGGAAATTAAGGTTATTGAGGTTAATAATAGCATAGGAGCAGAAAAACCCACAAATTCTGTGATTTTAGCTGTTTTTATGCTTTTTAAAAAAAAAAATACAGATCCAAAACACAAAACCCAGAACCCAAAATCACGGAAGGGTGGTTTTGGCAAAACCAATCCAGATCCAAAACACGAAGAAAGATCCAGATCCAAAACCAAAACACGAAAAGTGGCCGGTGCACACCCCTAATATATATATATATATATATATAAGAACACATAGAGGCGGCACTCGGAGACTTTCAAATGGAATGTGCAAAAGCAATAATTTAGTCCATCAACGTTTCGGGACTTTCCGTCCCTTCCTCAGGATGTACAGTACAGAATATTCTGTACTGTACATCCTGGGGAAGGGACGGGAGGTCCCGAAACGTTGATGGATTAAATTATTGCTTTTGCACATTCCATTTGAAAGTCTCCGAGTGCTGCCTCTATGTGTTCTTATATATCGGGGGCGCTGATCCTCGCAAGGAGGGCACCATGAGCAGGTATACTTATTTCATCAATCAGGAGTGCCGGATCAGCTGTGTTTCTTTATATATATATATATATATATATATATATATATATATATATATATATTTTTTTTTCTTTTCTTTTCAACAGAGGCTTTTTAGTCATGTTACCGGGAGAGAGTAGAATCTTTTTCTGGCCTGTATTGTAATGTTGGAAGGTATTTTCGGGGGTTGGGTACGGGATCCGGGTGGTCGGTTGTCACAACTACGTAAGTATACTAACACTGAACCCCTAACCCTCCCCATAACCCTACGACCCCGCAACCTAACCCTAACCCTCTTCCTGCAGCCTATAACTCCACCTAGTGCCTAACCCCTAAGTGTAAAACCCTCCTCCTAGTCCTAACCCTAATACTTACCTTGGGGAAAGCTGGCGGTCGGTATCCTGGAGCCGGGATTCCGGTGCAAGCATGGCGACTACATCCCAATTTGGGTTACACCCTTAGTCCTAGAGATCATCGATCCCTACAGTGGCCAAGGGTAAAATTAAACAAGCAGTTGGTCAACTCATTTATTATTATTACTATGTATTGTTGATTTAGTGTACAATTTTAATATGTTCATAGTCATTGAACAACAAATATTATATCTCCAAATGTTAAAAAATATATTGACTGGTTATTAATTTAATAGGTTGTTACTCCCACAACACACCCATTTTGCATCTCATGCAAATAATTATCACAGTATTGAAGGCAGTTATATAGTTACAAATGGTTGATTTTTGCAACTTTTATAAATTATGGAAAATTATAGCCAGCAAGTGTATTTTAGCAAATAAAAGTGGCTATAGTATATTAGTATGTCTCTAGTGATTTTTATGTGTGTATATAGAAGTTTGTAAAAAGTGGGGAAAAACATTTGCAACTCTCACCGGCAAGTTCAGAAAACCTTTCCCATTAACACAACCCCTCAACGTACATGTCCTAAATCATTTACCAATTTTTCTGCTTTTAAGAGCGAATGACATGAAAAATTATGTCTTTATTGGCCATATTTTCCTATTTAAAAAACTCTAAATATATTATTATCTGTTGGGTTTACCAGAGGTTGTACCTAAGATTTTGATATTAATATAAGGGTTTTTCCTACTTTTCAATTAGTCTGGAGGTGCGAACTACACGCCACGTTAGTTCCCTGGTTTCTAAATGATTAGCAAAATGATCTTGGGTTTTACCCACGGTAAAAAATTGCACAACTTAGTTTGTCTGTCCTGTGTATTTTAGCTACCTGTAACAAAGACATGCTGCTTTTATAGAGAGCTTCTGTTCTCAGATGACACAAATTTACTTTATCTTTGGAGCTTTCTTCTGTATATATAGCAAGCCCAAGGTGCGACACTCTCCAAAATAAACAGACAAGGCAACTATGTCCTAAATCGACATTTCAGTACTTTTAGTACTATCTTCAGGATATATATATATATATATATATATATATATATATATATATATGATTTATCACCATCTGTATTGGTCCGTGTCACTGAATGTATTTCTGCCATTTCATCTTGGATGTCATCTCGCTACCTGAAACTTAATATTTCTAAAACAGAATTAATTATATTTCCACCAGCCAATAACAGTTACCAATCTGATCTCTTTATCACTGTTGATAACTCAACAATCCACCCCACCCCACAAGCTCGCTGCCTTGGTGTCATCCTTGATTCTGAATTGTCCTTTGTTCCCCACATTCAATCTGTCTCAAAATCATGTTACATACATCTAAAAAACATATACAAAATTCGACCATATCTCACACAAGACACTGCAAAAACTCTAATCCATGCACTCATTATTTCCCGCATTGACTATTGCAATAGTCTCCTTACTTTGTCTTCCCAAAAACAGGCTATCGCCATTACAATCCATTATGAATGCAGCTGCGAGGCTTATCTTCCTTGCCAAACGTTCATCGTCTGCTGCCCCGCTCTGTCAGTCCCTCCATTGGTTGCCGGTTTTCTACCGTATTCAATACAAAATACTGTTACTTACACATAAGGCCATTAACCGAATTACACCAACATACATCTCTTCACTCATCTCAAAATATCTCCCAACCCGACCTCTCCGCTCAGCACAAGATCTGCGTCTCTCATCCCCACGCATTACTTTCTCCCATTTACGGTTACAGGACTTTCTTCGGGCTGCACCCGCTCTATGGAATGCCTTACCACACACAATAAGACTTACCTCTACTCTTCAATCCTTCAAGCGTTCCCTGAAAACTCACCTCTTCAGACAAGCTTATCAGATTCCAGAACCGACCACATAACCTTCATAGCTTCCATGTCTTATCACATCCCCTCTCACAGTCCACACATAACCTCACAAATTGTCTTTCTTTCACATACTCCTGACATTTTGCCGACATTCATGTGTGACTGGATCATGCAGCCCACCAAGAAACTCTGCATTCTGGCCAGACAATATATATAGCACCTATCCTTGTGTATCAATGCCTGTTTCCCTATAGATTGTAAACTTGCAAGCAGGGCCCTCTTACCTCTATGTCTGTCTGTTATTACCCTGTTTTGTTCTATCAATGTTTCCAATTGTAAAGCGCAACGGAATATGCTGCGCTATATAAGAAACTGTTAATAAATAAAAATTATATATATATATATATATATATATATATATATAATACAAAAAAGTGGATTCGGCGCCAGTAAGTAATAGTGACAAGTGTAAACAGTAAAACTGTTAGTATATATTAATGCGGAAAAGCCCAAATAGATATATCTAAAAGGGCGTCAGCTCCATATCAATAATGTGTAGTATTGGTGAAAATACTACTATAGAATTAAGAAAAAAAGGGGGGGGGATTGACTTAGGGCGACAATACCGCTATTAGTGTGTATTAAAAAACAACAGGACTTATAGCCTATTATATAAAGTGCATATTAGTGGCAAAGTCCTTACACTGATTCTCAAAAATATGAGAACTGCTCTGCCACATTTGGCTCCAGCTACTAAATTGATTTTAAATACAAATTACATGATGATTCTTCCATAAGTATGGGTCCTGGCTTAAAGAGACAGAACCACACCCAGGCATATAAGTTATTGAGCACCTGGGAATAAACTGACAAAGTTTGACTTAAATTTGTAAAAGCAGGATACCCTAGAAAGTGTGACCACAAAAAAAGTATATAAATAATAAGCTTAATCCATGGCACTCAACCATCTGCGGTGCCCTTGGCATGTGACCACACCATTTACATAAAAAAATAATACAAACCCTCACATTCCTGGACCCATACTCATTGAAGCATAATTTGAATTTAAAATCTGTGTGATAGCTGAAACCAAATGTGACAAAACAATGTCGTATTTTTGAGACTCAGTCTAGACACTGACCATATGGGAAGACCATGACGTGACTGGTCAGCTGGACAAATGATTGCAATACTTTGGAACTAACATTACCAGAATTGAAAGGATATACAGATTGAAATGTGAGTGCCGAGCTTGTATGATTTTTTAATGTACCGTAGATGGTTGAGTGCCGTGGATAAAGCCTAATATATATACATATATATATATATATAATATTTCATTGGCCTGTTTGTTTAATTGTTTGCTTGTCTGTCTGTCCGGTTATTCATTTGGACACTCCTGCATTGATTGGGATGAAACCAAAACAAGGTGGTCCAGTTGGATCCTGTCCAGGTTTTAGGAGGGATAGGGTCTCGGTTGGACCTCGGGAAGCCTGTTCTTGGTCTTCACTGGATGGATTTGGATGACATCACATAATATATATATATTTTAGCAGCCAGTTGTTTATTTTTTACCCCAGGACACGGCACAGCTGTACTCGTTGCAGTGCATATGGTTATCCAGAGGGCAGAAATGTGTCGTATCCCGGAATAATAATAATAATAACTTTGTGCACATTTACTTGCATTTGTTCTATTCTTTCGTAATGTTAGTACTTTGTAAATGAATTGATAGTTGATAATAGTGGTAATGTAACAGTAACATCTCAATAGAACTAAATATCTGTCCTCTTGTACAAAAATAATACTGACAGCTGAAATTTGATCTGATATTTTTTTCTTATAGTTATACTCCCAAGATCTCTTACTGTAAATGCAAATAAACTGCAACATTTCATTTACCACCTGTTTACTTGCAAAACATACAAGGTAAATGTAATTGGCTTGTCAAGAAGCATATTTACCATTATGCTGGAGTATCTTTGTATAGCTTAATATCATAAAGCCCTGCCTATTATATTATATTTCCCAAAATAAATGATTTTTTTTATTTCCAATTATTTTCTTGTTATTGTTATCCAAATGTGGGATCTGACCCTGAGCTTTGTATTTCTGGGTGTTCTGAGGTTATGTTTGCATACATATATTGGTTTCTGAATATTAATCACATTGAAATCACTTTGTTTTGGGGGTAAGATATTCATATGTCAGTGATACTTTTGTGTCGCTACTCACCTGTGTTTCTTACAGAGTTATCACCAGGTCCTGTAGTGTCATTCTGTGCTGTAGCGCATAGTGCCTTGTGCACAAAATATTATGTTCCATAGAAGGGCAATCGTCTGGAAGAGCATTTATGAAGCCACTATGATGTCTCATGGGCAGGAGTCCACCAGCCCTTATAGCAATAGACCGATGATGTGTAGAATAGGGAAAACTGGAAGTAACTACATCAAACAGTAACCAACAATGTTAAATTTCCGTAAAGGACATTTCCACTTTCACTGATGTCCCTCTTCCGTAGTGTCTCTGTTATTACATTGTGTAATAGGTAAGTGGGGATCCCTTTTGTGGACCTCTCACCACAAGCTATATATTGTTTGCTAGTAATTGTACACCCAGTCAGGTATTGATTTCACCACAAATCACATGACCAGTATTTTCAGTGTTGCTGCATATACAGTTCTGCAGGTTCCTGATCTCAAGCAGCACAGCATTGATTATTCAAAGCCCTAATAGACATATAAAGGTATTTGTGAGGTTTCCGGGTGTGGATGGACCCCTCGCAAATTATCTACATGGGAAAGTGGAATACCTGAAACCTTTTATACATACAGTTGCTTACTGTACAAAAGTTTTAGGCAGGTGTGGAAAAATTGCTGCAAAGTAAGAATGCTTTCAAAAATAGAAGTGCACCATAGTGCTTTTGAATAATACAACAGAGCTTTGTTTTTATCAATTAACCAAATGAAAAGTGCATGAACAGAGGAGAAATCTAAATCAAATCAATATTTGGTGTGACCACCCTTTGCCTGCAAAACAGCATCAATTCTTCTAGGTACGCTTGCACACAGTTTTTGAAGGAACTCAGCAGGGAGGTTGTTCCAAACATCTTGGAGAACTAAACACTCATTATTGTACCGCTCTCCAGCCCTTCAGCTCAGAACTGGCAGAAACAGCTCAGAACTGGCAGAAACCAGTGGGACCCAGGTACACCCATCTACTGTTCGGAGATGTCTGGCCAGAAGTGGTCTTCATGGAAGAATTGCAGCCAAAAGCCATACCTTCTACGTGGAAACAAGGCCAAGCGTCTCAGCTATGCACAAAAACAAAGGAACTGGGGTGCAGAAAAATGGCAGCAGGTGCTCTGGACTGATGAGTCAAATTTTGGTGTCCTTAATGCTGAGAAATACAGGCAGGTACTTATCCATCATGCAATACCATCTGATCAGCTCCAAATTTATTCTGCAGCAGGTCGACGACCCCAAACATACAGCCAAAGTCATTAAGAACTATCTTCAGCGTAAAGAAGAACAAGGAGTTCTGGAAGTGATGATATGGCCCCCACAGAGCCCTGATCTCAACATCATCGAGTCTGTCTGGGATTACATGAAGAGACAGAAGGATTTGAGCAAGCCTACATCCATAGAATATCTGTGGTTAGTTCTCCAAGATGTTTGGAACAACCTGCAGAGTTCCTTCAAGAACTGTGTGCAAGTGTACCTAGATTTGATGCTGTTTTGAAGGAAAAGGGTGGTCACACCAAATATTGATTTGATTTAGATTTCTCTTCTGTTTATTCACTTTGCATTTTGTTAATTGATAAAAATAAACTATTAACACTTCTATTTTTGAAAGCATTCTTACTTTGCAGCATTTTCCACACCTGCCTAAAACTTTTGCACAGTACTGTACATCCACTTACAGCCTGGCAGAATAAAGCACGGTGAGCAGAAAGCCGCCCAATTGCCAACCATCTGGATTCTTAGTGCCATTAGAGAGTGATATAGTCAATAGATGTTGGTGTTGGTTTACCTGGTTCATAGTCACTCACAGATTAGCGTGTTTCAACCATGCTGTCAAGTAATGGGGCCAGCCAATACATCAGCAATCGATCGGACCAATTCTGCGTTTTGCTGATGATTTTGTAAATAGAATCGGCAAGGTCCAACATGTTGGAAATCTAAATTTGCCGATTCTTTTACAAAATCATTGTCGAAATGCAGAACTGGGCGCGTTTTATTGAGACACACACACTTACTGTAGGTCAGGTCACACATTGACAGCAGTGTCGGTGGGAATCAGACATTTCCCTGCACATGCAAAAATGAATCATGCTTTTCAGGGATGACAGATTTCTCCCTGGATATTTTCTACGTGTTGTGTTGTGTATATACTTATATTTATGTCCAGTCAGGTCCAAGGTAACACAATTTGGATGAGTGGATAAAGTAAATAATCACTTGAACTGACTGTAATATACATGTATAACCAGGGTTGGACTGGCCCACAGGGGTACAGGGGAAATCACTGGTGGGCCCCACTGCCTAAGGGCCCACCCCCTCTTCAAGGTGTCAGGTTCCAGACCTCAAATTATACATTTACTCTGGTCAGTTATCTGGTGGAGCAGTACCACTGATCAATATGGGTGATTGGTTCCCTTCTATAGAATCTACACCAGACTTATTGATTAGCCAAGCATTTTGGGTGACTGGGCCACACCCAGCATGGGCCCCTACCACTGCATTCCCTGGTGGGCCCTTCATGCCCCAGTGGGCCTCCCATATCCAAATATTCAGAAATATGGAATATTCCGAAAATACTGAATATTTTTAGCATGACTGAGCTAGTGAAATCTTTGCTTTCTGATGGTTCAATGTACACAAACTTTGTTTAAGGCACCAAATTATTAAAAATATAGTATAAAATAACCTTCAGGCTCTGTGTATATAAGGTGTATATGAAACAAATTGATTTCATGTATGTACACAAACTTTGTTAAGCAACACAGTTATTGAAAATATTGTATAAAATTACCTGCGGGCTGTGTGTATAAGGTTATATAAAGCATAAATGCATTCTGTGATTAGATTTGGGTCCCATCCCAAGATATCTCATTATGGTATACAAATATTCCAAAATACGGAATAATCCGATATCCAAAATACCCCTGGTCCCAAGCATTTTGGATATGGGAGACTCAACCCTACTTAGGTGTATATATTTATATGTTTAAAATGAAAGTGTCACTGAACTTGCACGTTTGTATTGTAAGATTAATAAATGAAGCATGGGACTGGTATGGAAACAATTCTGAGGAAAAAGTCAAATTGCCAACTTGATCCCTGTGGACGTTCTCTACATTTTGGAGAATGCTGTAAGCTGAGGTAGCCAGTCTAAGCTTGTGCATATGGTGACACAATGGTTGTTTTCTTGGAGGAAGTAGCTCCCCATAGTATACCATATGGTCAGGTATAGCACACTGAATAGGCCTCAGGAAGGTGTGGAGGATGATGTCACTTCACACCATGCTCAGGAACCTCCTGTTTTCTGCTGTTGATTTCATGTAGGTTGGCTGCGGCAAGGGGCCTCCTTTTGGCAGCAGGTGATGTTTTGTCAAAAAATGGAAGCTATTGGCTTTAGTCCCAGTTTTAGTAGCAGCAACTTGTGTGCAGTGTCTGCATTAACCCCAGCTCAGCCAGAGTGCTTTTGAATAATACAACAGAGCTTCATTACAGTTAGGTAGATAATTGCCTGGGTGAGAACACTTATATGGTGCAAGCTAAGTACTCTATGTTACGTGTCGGGATTTGGAAGCATAAACATCGGCAGTGGATCTTTTTTCTAATTGGGAATGATTTTTGTGTTAAGCACTCACACAATTGCAGCCGGGGATACTTGGTGATTAAGTATTTGGTCAGACTGTTGGTATAGATTATTGGTTGTGGATACATATAGAGGTGCATAAATTAATATTATTAGGGTAGCACTATAAGGGTCGGAAAGAGGGAGCTGTTCTTAATTCTGGTAGAAATGATTTCCATGTTTTCGTAGATAGCTATCAATGCATGCAATAAATATGCTCATGTGATGAGAGTAAAATGCAGTATTGCAAAGTATATCCTAAGATGTGGATTCATCAGTGTAGCATACTTTTATCATTTTAACAGGATGATCCTGAAATTCTTCTATTTTTTTATTACACTGACATACATCCCAACATATGGAGTCTGGAAGGAGTGACAGTCTCCGTGCGCCCATGAAAGGAGCCACAGGACATATGAAGATGGGCGGTAGAACTGCGCTCTCGTTGACCAGGGGGTGGTGTGTTGTGGTTTCGGGATGCTGCACCTTTGTGTGGGAGTACCTTTCCCGCACTGAAAACGTATGGGGGTAGGGGGGGTAAGGTGCGCTCTTCCTGCTAGTAATGGTGATGGTGATGACTTGTGTGTGTTTGTTAGTGGTGTTAATTAGAATGTTTCTTCTGGTGGTGGTGATGTTTTGGGAGTGAGGAGGGTGTGATTGGGTATGGAGTGTAGTTTGGAGTAATGTGAAAAGGGGAATGGAATAGGATCAAAATGAGGCCAGCGAGACACAGTAATTTTGGGCAAAATCTTTTATTGAGTAGTCACAATGCTGCTCTGTTAAGATCCCGGGCAGGTGGGTGGGGTTCAGTGATGAGTGGTGATGAGACTGGGGAGGTAGGTGGACCTTTTTAGGGGGCTCCTTCCCGTGCGGTTCAGTGACCTTGCACGTCACCCCTGCTGGACCTATGGTCGACAGTCTAGGAAGTCTCGGGGGGTGGGGGGATTTGCAGAGTGGGTTGGAACACCTGTGCGGCGTCCCGCGTGTTGGTGTGAGTCTTGGCAGTACTTACCTACCGGTAGGTTTTTTGTTATGGTGATGTAGGTCGACGTTGCGGCCGTTGCAGATAGGTTGGAAGCTGCAGGTTTGTTGGTGAGCTGGATCAGCGTGTTGCTGGTGTGCTGCAAGTGCACGGCTGTTCTGATTGGTTTGCGAAGGTCAGCGACCGGAGTATGCAGCTGAAATTGGCTCTTGGTCGTGCCGCTGGTGGTGCGGAGCCAGAGGTGTGGATGGGTGAGCTGCTGGGAGGCTGGGTTGCAGTGTGTGTGGTGGGACCACCCCTGGGGGGTGTTCTGCCCGGGACACTGATTCAAAAAAAGCCAGGGAGGAGGGGGGATGTGGAAAGTGTGACCGGGATGGAGCTGGTCACTGGCGATGTTGGCTGGGCGGACTTGCGGCCGGATGTGCGGGATGCTCTTATCACTGACGGTCCCTTGTGTACAGCACTCCTGGAGATGCCGGGCGGCTCCCAGGCTCTTCTCTTCACTGTGTAGATGCTGTACAGTACATGGCATCTATTCACCCGCTACAAAGCAGCAATGAGAAAGTGCTCCCCCCCATCCTTTCCACCCGCGGGACACTGCGGCACGCGGGTTTGATTGCAGGACAGTGCCCATAAAACAGGACTGTCCTGCTTTGCTCAAAGTAGGACAGTTAAGGGGGTATGCACTGGGAAAATAGGTCATGGTGGCAGATTGATCATTTTCTCAGGGTAACGTAATAGGTTTTGGGTACTGATAAAATAATTTTATGCATGTTTATTAGTACATTCATATATAGGGTCTTATTCCGAGACCCAAGCAATACACAAATGGTCAATGTTTTTTCAATTGCGCATACATCTAAGTTGCTATAAAGTCGCACATCGTATGCATCTGACGGCGTGTACTAACAGAGATGCAGTTGTGATTGAGGAGAGCCCCTTCTTTCAAATGATGATCCCCTATGATCACCAGATGATATTGTCCTGAGTTGCAGAAGTACTAGTATATCGGGCAAGTAGCGGAGGGCACTTAACCATACCTGTCAACTCACCCTTATTGTCAGGGAGACTCCCTGAAATAGTAGCAATCTCACTGACTCCCTGAAGAGTCTAGCAATCTCCCTGATTGCACCTTACCCCCATTATGAAGCTATTATATAAAAAAAACATAGATATATGCATTCAAATGGGATCATTAGTATAATTTCCCTGTATTGGTTATAAGGCACAATGATCCCTATGGCTACATGCATTTTGTAAAAAGTATAAGTGTGTTTTCACAATAGATCTTACTGACTGCTTTGGGGCTCATTTACATTTGTATGTAAGTCAGTATTATGACACGCCTCTCAGATGCAGCAGTACACGCCCACTGTAACGCTGCGCTCATAGGTGCTGCTTTCACAATCTCCCTGAAATGGTTTTTCAAAAGTAGGGAAGTATGCACTTACCATGCATGATTTCCACCATCCTGGCATCTACACATTTGGGGGCATGCTCATATGAAAGAGGGGAGACCCTTTTTTCAAACAATGTGCCCTTAAACTTTTTGTTTTCTGGTGATCACCGCAGATCACAGATCTCCCACATCCTGGCATCAATAAACACAGGGGTTCCCTCATTCAATGTAGTAGGTTGGCTATTTTTCAAAATGGTGTGACTTGTTGGGCTGCAATATTATTCTTACACATTTTAAATGTTTCATTCAAACAGGTAAATAAATGCATTATAATATTCAAGTGCAGCTTTTATTATGACAACCTACGTGTAGAATCAAGATTTTTGCTGTTTGAAAAGGTGCACTAATGCTGAAGCAAGGACCACAAAGTATTTCATGGCGGTGTCCGCAAGTTGTCAGTACCATCGAGTAACATCGGAACCACTCGCACAGTTGTGGTTGACCTGACCCTACTGCACAAACTGCTAAACTTCCTGTCGCCATCTAGACTACTGACAGCATATGCTATCGCAGGGGGTTAATTATGCACACCCTGTAATGGCGTCTAAACGCCCGGGCACGCCTGCGTATCTCTGACCACCCCCCGTCACCACCCTCAAACGGTCACTTCCTGTCAATCACTGTGTGAGGACTCTGCATGCTCACTGTGATCGCTTCCTGATTGTATTGGGTGGTTCGCGCATGCCAACAGTAAAGTGTCCTGAGATCATTCATGTGTGGGATTGTTTCTCAGCCAAGGGAGTGGGAACACTCACAATTTTGCCTAAGAACACAGCTATGAATAAAGAATGGTACCAAAACATCCTCTAAGAGCAACTTCTCCCAACCATCCAAGAACAGCTTGGTGACTAACAATGCCTATTCCAGCATGATGGAGCACCTTGCCATAAGGCAAAAGTGATAACTAAGTGGCTTGGGGAACAAAACATCGAAATTTTGAGTCCATGGCCAGGAAACTACCCAGACCTTAATCCCATTGAGAATTGTGGTCAACCCTCAAGAGGCGGGTGGACAAACAATAACCCACAAATTCTGACAAACTCCAAGCATTGATTAGGCAAGAATGGGCGGCCATCAGTCAGTATGTGGCCCAGAAGTTGATTGACAGCATGCCAGGGCGCATTGCAGAGGTCTTGAAACAGAAGGGTCATCACTGCAAATATTGACTCTTTACATAATGTAATTGTCAATAAAGCCTTTGACACTTATGAAATGCTTGTAATTTTACTTCAGAATACTATAGTACCATCTGACCAAAAGGTCTAAAAGCACTGAAGCAGCAAACTTTGTGAAAACCAATACTTGTCATTCTCAAAACTTTTGGCCATGGCTGTATAAGGTGTATATGAAACATAAATGCATTCTGTGTTTAGATTTGGGTACCATTCCCAAGATATTCCATTATGGTATGCAAATATTACAAAATACGGAAAAATCCGATATCCAAATTACAGATGGTCAGGGCCGGATTAACGGGGGGGGCGACAGGGGCGATCGTCCCTGGGCCCCACACGTTAAGGGCCCCCACACCCATCGGGGTTAAAGTGGACCGGAGGAGACGGAACCAGTTCCGCCTCCTCTGGCCAACCTAACCCCGGCGCAGCAGGGAGGCTCCATTTACCAGGCGCCCGCTGTAACCGGCAGCCGGAGTCGGAGGCTTGAGCTCACATGAGCTCCAGCCTCCGGCTCACACAGTGCACTATGGCAGAGACGTCATGACGTCTCTGCCATAGTGCAGAGGAGCAGCCAAGCGGACATGGGGCTTAACTTAAGGTAAGTATGAGCTTTATTTTTATTTTTTTAGTGCAAGCGGCCTGCGGGGGGCATTACTACAGGGGACATTACTCGGGGGGGAGCATTACTACTGGGGCATTACTCGGGGAGGTGGGAGGCATTTTTACTGGTGGCATTACTGGCGGGGGACATTACTACTGGGGGCATTACTCAGGGAGGAGCATTACTACTGGGGCATTACTCGGGGAGGGGGGAGGCATTACTATGGGGGGCATTACTACTGGGGGCATTACTGGGGGGGAATTACTCCTGGGGGCATTACTCGGGGGGGAGGCATTACTACTGGGGGTATTAATCAGGGGGCATTACTATTGGGGGCTCTACTAGAGAGGGAGCATTAGTATTGGGGGCACTAATAAAGGGGCATTACTACTGGGGGCATTTCTACAGAGGGCTCTACTAAAGGGGGAATGACTACTGGGGGCATTACTATTGGGGGCACAACTACATGGGTATTACTACTGGGGGATTTATACAGGGGGGCATTACTATTGGGCACACGCCCAATTACTACTGGGGGGGGCATTACTATTTGGGGCACAACTACAGGGGTATTACTACTGGGGGCATTTATACAGAGGTCATTACTACAGTGGGCACTACTAATGGGAGTATTGCATAGGGGGCACTGCATACGGGGCACTACCACTGTGGGCAATGACACTACTGGGGGCTCTGCATAAAGTCCCCATTGCGCATACCCCCAGTTTGTCACATGTAATAGGGGCCCCCACATGTTTGCTGCCCAGGGGTCCCCACAGACCTTAATCCGGCCCTGCACATGGTCCACATGGTCCAAGCATTTTGGATATGGGAGATTCAACCTGTAATAAAATAATATTGCCCCCCTAAGAAACGTGTTAATTATTTGGTTCCAAAATCAATACATAATGATTGCCCTCATAATTGAGCTTCCTCATAAGTTGATTTGCCAGATAGCTATGGCAGTTTTGCTGCAGGTTTTTCTGGTGGTTTGATAAAACCGACGGCAGTTTTGCCATTTGATGGCAGTTTGAAACTCACCATCCAAATTGCTGAATAGTAGCTAGCTTGTTTTCAGGTCAAAACTGCCAGCAATGCGCGTTGGTTTCTCACCATCACCAAACCTGCCATTTAGTAAATCTATCCCATTGTCTTTTAATTGCCTCTTTCTGAAAGGTTTCACTCTCAAATAACTTGAGGCCGGGAATATAGGAAATTTGCACCTAGCTCCCTTTACTATATTTAACTACAGGTTATATAGCACAGTTATAGTGAGTAGAATGCCTATTATCGAAACGAATTGGAACCTGGGTCAGTTTGAATAATTAGATTGGAAAATGGCACGTGTATTAAATTATGTATGTACATAGTAACAAACCTGGCCCTCGGTTTCCGCACACCGCTCAGCCCCGCCCCTTGCTACGACCCTCTTCACTGTCCCCCCCACACACACCCCACCTGCTCCATCATAGCTCCGCCCCCCTTCCAGTGGATCTGAAAAGATCCCTCTCGCGCACAAGCTGCTGTGTAAACGGATGCTTGTGAAGACTTACAGGGGCCTGTACTCCATGATCTCAGGGTGGCATACAGTTACACACACAAGTTCCATAAAAATAAGAAGCTTTTCGAAGCTTGCTGAATAGTTTCTACGTTCCTGCAGCTATCAGGGGTAAAATGTAACCGGGAGATATCAGTGGTATTTCCTGCA
Source organism: Taudactylus pleione (assembly GCA_031769625.1). NCBI lineage: Eukaryota > Metazoa > Chordata > Amphibia > Anura > Myobatrachidae > Taudactylus > Taudactylus pleione. The sequence continues at coordinate 1,259,716 of JAUIMM010000547.1, forward strand.
TTACAAGGATAATGAATGGGTCCTTTACTGCAAATGTAATTTTTTTTTTACAGTAAAGGCTTGTAAAAATACATTTATTTATTTTATTACCAGTTATTTAAATAGCACACACATATTCTGCAGCGCTTTATAGAGAATATTTGGCCATTCACATCAGCCCCTGCCCCAGTGGCGCTTACACTTTATATTCCCTATCACATGTGCACACACATACACTCTAGGGTTACTTTGTGTTGGGAGCCAATTAACCTACCAGTATATTTGTGTAGTACCCGGGGGAAAACCCACTCAAGCACAGGGAGATTATACAGTCAGGTGCATAAATATTGGGAGTTTGACAGAATTTTCATATTTTGGCCTCTATTCACCACCACAATGGATTTGAAATGAAACAAACAAGATGTGCTTTAACTGCAGACTTTCAGATTTAATTTGAGGGTAATTACATCCAAATCAGGTGAACAGTGTACAGTGGCGTAAGTTCATCCCAGACGCCCGGAGGCAAGTTAGAATGTTGTCATAGCCACTGACACTGTAATGTAGCATTTTGCATGCAGATACAATCGCCAGGGAGGAGTGAGACACTGACAAAAGCAGCGGCGACACTAATGAGCAGGGACAGGCTATAGATAGACCGAGGTGGCAGCTGATGATCTGACACGGAGCTCTCCACTAGTCTATGGTGGCTTCTCAGGTGCCGGGAAGAGGTGCCATGTATTGGGTGGCCGTGATGGTACACTCCTGGTACATGGAGCAATGGAGGAGGTGCCCCTTCAGTACTGGAGCCCGGCGGCAGGCGCCTCCATTGTCTCCCATAGTTCTGCCCCTGACGGTGTAGGAATTACAACGGTTTCTATATGCGCCTCCCACTTTTTAAGGGGCCAAAAGTAATGGGACAAACTAAACAATCCTAAATCTAACTTTTGCTTTTTAATACTTTGTTGCAAATCCTTTGCAGGCAATTACAGCCTGAAGTCTGGAACGCATAGACATCACCAGACGCTGGGTTTCATCCCTGGTGATGCTCTGCCAGGCCTCTACTGCAAATGTCTTCAGTTCCTGCTTGTTCTTGGGGCATTTTCCCTTCAGTTTTGTCTTCATCAAGTGAAATGCATGCTCAATCGGATTCAGGTCAGGGGATTGACTTGGCCATTGCATAACATTCCACTTTTTAGCCTTAAAAAACTCAGGTTGCTTTTGCAGTATGCTTCGCGTCATTGTCCATCTGCACTGTGAAGCGCCGTCCAATGAGTTCTGAAGCATTTGACTGAATATGAGTATATAATATTGCCCGAAACACTTCAGAATCCATTCTGCTGCTTTTGTCAGCAGTCACATCATCAATAAATACAAGGGAACCAGTTCCATTGGCAGCCATACATGCCCACGCCATGACACTACCACCACCATGCTTCACTGATGAGGTGGTATGTTTTGGATCATGAGCAGTTCCTTTCCTTCTCTTTTCTTCCCATCACTTTGGTACAAGTTGATCTTTGTCTCATCTGTCCATAGGATGTTGTTCCAGAACTGTAATGGCTTTTTTAGATGTTGTTTGGCAAACTCTAATCTGGTCTTCCTGTTTTTGTGGCTCACCAATGCTTTACATCTTGTGGTGAACCCTCTATATTCACTCTTGTGAAGTCTTCTCTTGATTGTTGACTTTGACACATATACACCTATCTCCTGGAGAGTGTTCTTGATTTGGCCAACTGTTGTGAAGGGGTTTTTCTTCACCAGGGAAATAATTCTTCTGTCATCCACCACAGTTGTTTTCCGTGGTCTTCCGGGTCTGAGCTCTCCGTTGCGTTCTTTCTTTTTAAGAATGTTCCAAACAGTTGATTTGGCCACACCTAATGTTTATGCTATCTCTCTGATGGGTTTGTTTTGATTTTTCAGCCTAATGATGGCTTGCTTCACTGATAGTGACAGCTCTTTGGATCTCATATTGAGAGTCGACAGCAACTGATTGCAAATGCAAATCTCACACCTAGAATCAACTCCAGACCTTTTACCTGCTTAATTGATAATGAAATAACGAGGGAATAGCCCACACCTGTCCATGAAATAGCTTTTGAGTTGATAGTCCCATTACTTTTGGCCCCTTAAAAAGTGGGAGGCACATATAGAAACCGTTGTAATTCCTACACCGTTCCCCTGATTTGGATGTAATTACCCTCAAATTAAATCTGAAAGTCTGCAGTTAAAGCACATCTTGTTTGTTTCATTTCAAAGCCATTGTGGTGGTGAATAGAGGCCAAAATATGAAAATTCTGTCAATGTCCCAATATTTAAGCACCTGACTGTACAAACTCCACACAGTTAGGGCCGGAGTGGGTATCGAACCCATGCCATGACCTCAGTGCTGTGAGGCAGTAATGCTAACCATTACACCGTCTGTGCTGATGAATGAGCCACTTATGTTTGGTACACACTAGGCGATTTCTAGGACGATATACCAGATTGGACCGACATATTGTCTGGATCGTCTAGTGTGTATGCACGCGCTCGCGCGCAGACATCAGGGTCGTCTTGTCGGCCATGCATGCACGACCAACGGAGCAAATCAGCTGCCGACTCCAGGAAGGTGAATGGTGCAGGTGAATGATATATCGGGCGGTCGTTCACCAGATTGTGCAGTGTGTACCAATCGTCCAATATATCTGACCGTCAGGCGTCACATTGGCGGGTCGCCTATTGTGTACCCAGAATAAGACTCTGGAAGCAACCAGAAAATTGTACGTCGGACAATGCAAACCTTTGGTGTGCATGTGTATATACAGTTTCAAGCAGCTTAATATATACAGATTAAATGTATTGGGCGTTGTAACAGTAGAGAGCTAGATTTGTAGGGGGATATGAAAAATGGCCCAGGGACACATGTAAATAAGATTCTGGATAACGTATTATCATAATTCAACATAGCATTAAATAAAGTTAGACCACATTGGATGACTTGCTATAGGAAAAATCTGGCTGATATAAAACAATGCTGAGGTTATACTTGTGAGAACTTGGAAGCTAACGTTAGACTGAAAAATACAAAAACTATTTTCATGGGACTTAATGAGGTTTCAGCCTCATCTCCGTTTATTATCCTGCAGCTTTACAAAAACACTGAAGCCGGGTTCAGGCTAATCCACTTAGTAGGGATGTACCTAGAGTGAGCTGCTTCTTCACAGCCTCTTATTTGCCTTGGCTGTGAAACATGTTGTTCTGTCTGTGTCATTGTTAAGTCTCTGTGCTGTCGCGGAAGAGGCTGATGACTCCTCCTTATCCCCCTCTTTCCTCTTCTGATCTATGTATCCCCCCTCCCCCTCCAGCACAATGACATTATCATAGATCCCTCTCTTCCTCCCCTCCTCTTCCTTCCTCACCACAGATACTGGGCAGGGTGCTGCTGTGGCTATCTCACTGTGTTAAGGATCATTATTAGCAGGGTGCTGTGCTGGATTTAGCCACTAGAAGTCATGCAATAATCATCAGGCCTGTGTAGTAAGATTTTCCATGAACTTTAAATTCAGCTAATCAATCTTTCTGTCTCTGTCTGTCCACACCCACCCGCGCCGGAAAATCGGGATTCAGACGTGGAAACCCACTGATTCCGCGTAAACTGCGGAATCAATGTTTTTTTTTCCCTGCGAACGAACCCAATTTTGTGTTTTTTTCCGTGGACTTTACCTCGCACCTCCATGAGCTGGAAGGTTTAGTCCGACTGCAGGGGCTCGTGTGCGGTTTAATTCCCGCTAATTAAATTGCTCCGGCACGGGAATTAGCCTCGGGGAAACCCCACGGCTAATTGAATACCCCCCAATGTGTCAGTAAAATTTTACATAACCATTCAAGTAGCTGGTAATACTCAACTGTAAGCAGATTGCCAAGTGGTCATCCGTTTATTAAGGCTGGTATTTAACAAAACAACGGTAACATATATGTAGCTAACACACATTTAATGAAGAACAAAGATATCACATATTGAAGAAAATAGATAACATGTTTATTTTATCTATATTATGCATATAAATAAACACAAGCGCTACTAAATAAACAAGACATTACACCAAGTGATGAACTTTATGTACTTATGGGGCTGATTCTGAGTCGCACACTGCCGCCATCGCTTTAGCTAATGCTAATATAAGCCCTTTCCCTTGTGTACGGCTGTGTGTCTGACTGCAAGGACTGAGGCACCCACTTCGTGCATCTTAAGATGCTGTAATACTACTTGGTGCATCTGTAAATGCTCTAATATCCTGCTTGGTTCATCTTTAGATGTTGTAATACCGCTTGGTTCATCTTTAGATGTTGTAATACCGCTTGGTGTATCTATAGATGCTGAATACCGCTTGGTGCATCGTTAGATGCTGTAATACCGATTGGTGCATCTTTAGATGCTGTAATACCGATTGGTGCATCTTTAGATGCTGTAATACCGATTGGTGCATCCTTAGATGCTGTAATACAGCTTGGTGCATCTTTAGATGCTGTAATACCGCTTGGTGCATCTTTAGATGCTGTAATACCGCTTGGTGCATCCTTAGATGCTGTAATACAGCTTGGTGCATCTTTAGATGCTGTAATACCGATTGGTGCATCTTTAGATGCTGTAATACCGCTTGGTGCATCGTTAGATGCTGTAATACCAATTGGTGCATCTTTAGATGCTGTAATACCGCTTGGTGCATCTTTAGATGCTGTAATACCGCTTGGTGCATCGTTAGATGCTGTAATACAGATTGGTGCATCGTTAGATGCTGTAATACAGCTTGGTGCATCCTTAGATGCTGTAATACAGCTTGGTGCATCTTTAGATGCTGTAATACCGATTGGTGCATCTTTAGATGCTGTAATACCGCTTGGTGCATCGTTAGATGCTGTAATACCAATTGGTGCATCTTTAGATGCTGTAATACCGCTTGGTGCATCTTTAGATGCTGTAATACCGCTTGGTGCATCGTTAGATGCTGTAATACAGATTGGTGCATCGTTAGATGCTGTAATACCGCTTGGTGAATCGTTAGATGCTGTAATACCGCTTGGTGCATCGTCAGATGCTGTAATACCACTTGATGTTCTATAGACCTCTTATTTCTTCATAGCACTGTAGAAAACGGGATGTTGTCAGCATCCCAGCGTGCGGGATGCAGATGGTCTAAATACTGGCGCCAGTAACCCGACTGCCGGCATCCCAAAGGTACATATCAGGGGTTAGGGGAGGTTTAGGGGTAGGCACTAGGGGGTGGGTTAGGGTTAAGCACTAAGGGGGGAGAGTTAGGTTTAGGTATACTTAGCTACCACTGTCAGGATTATCACTGTTGGGGTGCTGCTGTCGGTATTCTGACCAGCGGCATACGTATAAAACAACTAACCTTATATTTTTATTTGTTGTAAAAGAAACATATGTGATTTTATTACATTTTTGTACTCCAACTTCCCCATTTGGGGTTTACATATTATCACCTGGTAAAGCTGAAATAGTATATATGGATCAAAACACATGTTCTATAAGCTGAAGCCATGTACAATAATTACAGTTTTCTCCAGCTACCGCTATCCAGTAAATTTTATCGGCTTGGGTTGTTAACAGTAGAGTCTATGTACTTAGCCTTGGAGAGAGATAAAGTTGAGAGAGATTAAGTACCAGCCAATCAGCTCCTGTCATTTTTCAAATATGGGCCCTCATTTATCAACTAGTGATATTACTGTTATCACTTGTTACTAATCTTAAAATGGTACTCCAAACAATCAGCTCCTAAGTTAGGATCTGATTGGTTGGAGCACCATTTAAGTTTATAAACAAGTGATAACAAGAATATCAATCGTTGATAAATGAGGCCCACAGTCTGTAAAGTAACAATTAGTAGCTGATTGGTTGATACTTTATCTCCGTTCACTTTATCTCTCTCCAAGGCTTAGAACATAGATCCCAGTATGACAAGTGAGACTCCCATCTACAAGGCAGCAAGGAAAAGAATAGATATTTTTTTTAAAAGTCAAAATACTCCATATATAAAGTTGACGCAAGACATGGAGTTCTATTTGCGCAATATAATCTTGGAATATGTTGTGTGATGGAATATGGTGTGCTATAGGGAAGAAAGCAATACTTAAATAGATATTACCCCCTGTAGACCAGAGCTGTAACATTCTACCAGACACTTACTTTTATCTGATTAACTACCCCCCCTCCCCTTCATTCCTCGTCCCCCCAAACACAAACACAGAAACAAACATAAAATACAGCTGGAATATCCAATCAATCTCTATAAACGTTTACAGTGTATTTTTACTGCACTGGAGGATAATGTCATCTGGTCCCTCAGGATGACATTAGTTTGTGGCAATCAGCTCTTGGTTGATTCAATGATTACCATGGCAGTCAGGGTCCTTGTACCTCTCTATGTTAATGTGCTGTTTCTCATTTTGTGTTTGTTTCTGTCTGTCTGTTGCACAGTGCTGTGCTATATGTTGGAGCTCGTTAAATGAAAGAAAAATAAAATCAATATAGGGATTATATTTGGATTCCATGAGGATCTTTGCATTTGGTGGTTATTCTTATGTCCTTCTCTGTATATAAAGTTGTCACTGAACTTCACCGTCCGTTGCAAATTGCCTTCCACCCAGGTGCTTCTTCAATGGCCCAAAGAGATGGAAATCGCTCGGTGCCAGGTCAACTCACGTGTCTGCTTGGCTGAGTGTGGCCTGGTGTTATCGTGCAGCAATGCCATGCCTGTTCTCAGCAATCCAGGTCCTCCGCAATTGGCTCAATGTGTCACAATAGCGGACACCATTCACAGTATATCCCCTTCTGGTCCCAAAGCACAGTCACCATGACCCACTTTGCTGATGGATTTGTTTTGAATTTCTTTGAAGGTGGGGACATTGTGTGTTTCCATGTCATGGATGCTTGCTTCATCTCTGGTGTCACATGATGTACCTACGTTTCATCACCTGTAACAATATGCAGCAGGACCTGCACTGCCTCCTCATGGTACCACGTCAAGTGCATGAGAGACATCCTATTGGTTTTTTGAACTTCTGTAAGCTGCACTTTTTCTTGTACCCCAGTTGCTCATGAACAGTGTTGTGCACAGTCCCCACTGAGATGTTCCGTTTGTCAGTAATATCACTAACTCAAATGCGTCTGTCTTTCTGAATCAGACCTATAATGCGGCACAAATTGTCATCTGTGGTGGACGTGCTTGGACGGCCAGATCGATACTAATCTTAAATGTCTGTCCTGCTGTTCTCAAAAGCAGTGCACCAAACCCAAAAATCTGTCTATGACATGATGTTATCAACGTACACTGCGACACGTTGGCGATGAGTTTCAGCTGCTGATGTGCCCTTTAGACGCAGAAATCTGGTCACACTACACACCTCAATGTTTGACCATGTTTTCGCCAGCCCCGCCATCTTATACCTGATGGTGGGACAGTATGAGTTGTATGAGGCGCAGTCTAATGGCCGTGAGGGGAAGCAGTGGTCTACCTCCTCTGGCCTGGCGGGAAATTAGAGTGAAATGGAGAACATTACACATGTGCGAGGTCTTGTTACCTTACTTATTGAACCACCCTTGTGTGTGTTTATATTTTTATATATATATATATATATATATATTATATATACACACACTGTCCAAGGTACCCATAAAAAAGAAAAAGGCGGCACTCCAAATGATGTGACAAAAGTGCATTCAAATCATCAGCGTGACATCAAAAGCATCATGCTATTGATGTCACGCTGATGATTTGAATACACTTTTTGTCATATTATCAATTGGAGTGCCGTCTTGTTCTTCTTTATGGGAACCTTGGACAGTGTATCTTTATCCAGGAAGGCACCCAGCTCATGCTCACGTTGTTTGTAGTGCCAGGCTACATTGGAACATATATATATATATATACACTAAATGGACAAAAGTATTTGGCCACACCTGTTAATTATTTAATTGATGTGTTTCAGTCAGATCCGTTGCCACTGGTGTATTATATCAAGCACCTAGCCATGCAGTATCCATTTGCAAACATTTGTGATACAAAATGGGTCATTCAGAAGAGCTTAGTGACTTCAAGCGTGGTACTGTGATAGGATGCCACCTTTGCAATAAGACAGTTTGTGAGATTTCATCCCTGCTAGAAATTCCAAGGTCAACTGAAAGGGATTTTATTAGAAAGTGGAAGCGTTTAGGAACAACAGCAACTAAAAGCGGAAGATCACGTAAAATCATAGAGCGGGGTCAACGACTGCTAAGGCACATGGTGCGTAAAAGTCGCCAACGCTCTGCTGATTTCATAGCTGAAGAGTTCCAAACTTCCACTGGCATTAATGCAAGCACAAAAACTGTACAACAGAAGCTTAATGAAATGGGTTTCCATGGCCGAGCACCTGCCTACAGGCCTCACATAACCAAGTCCAATGCCAAGCGTCGGATGGAGTAGTGTAAAACACACTGACACTGGACTGTGTTCTGTGGAGTGACAAATCATGCTTCTCTGTTTGGCAGTCAGATGGGCAAGTCTGGGTTTGGCGGATACCGGAAGAACGTTACCAGCCTGACTGCATTGGTGAGGGAGGGATAAAGGTATGGGGCTGTTTTTCAGTGTTTGGACTAGGGCCCTGATTCAGAGCCGGACGCTCTGACCAGAGCGCTCGCTCTGAATCAGGGCCCACCTCCATAAATATGGAGCGTCCTCCTGGACGCTCGTATAGCTGTGGGTCACCACCCACAGCTTATACGAGCGTGCAGGATGATGGCCGCGATGGTCTTCACCATCGCGGCCATCGCCACTGCGAGCAGAAGCCTGCGGTTGAGTTTCTCAACCGCAAGGCCAGGAGTGATTTTGGCTCTATCAGAGCCAAAATCACTCCCACTGACATCACTAGTGATGTCAGTGGGGCCGGCTTCTGACGGTAGGCGTTCCCTTGGGAACGCCTCCGTCTGGCAGGCACGCCCCCGGCACGCCCACCAAAGGGGGCGTGCTGTCAATCAACATCGACAGCATGCCCCCTTTGATCAGACACTACGAGCGAAGGAAAGTCCTTCGCTCGTCGCGTCTCGCGCATGCGCACGACGGAGCTCCCTCCGTCGTGCGCATGCGCAGTGCAGTCCATCGACCCACTTGCGAGCGGACAGCCGCTCGCGAGTGGGTCTGAATGAGGGCCTAGGCCACTTCTCTCCAGTGAAGGGCAATCTTAAGGCTTCAGCATACCAAGACATTTTGGACAATGCTATGCTTTCAGCTTTGTGGCAACAGTTTGGGGAAGGCCCTTTTCTATTCCAACTTGACTGTGCCCCACTGCACAAAGCAAGAACTATAAAGACATGGTTTGATGAGTTTGGTATGGAAGAACTTGACTGTCACTGGTCTGCACAGAGCCCTGAACTCAACCCCATCAAGCACCTTTGGGATGAACTGGAACGGAGATTGTGAGCCAGGCCTTCTCATCCAACATTAGTGGCTGAGCTCATAAATGCTCTACAGAATGAATGGGCACAAATTCCCACAGAGACACTCCAAAATCTTGTGGAAAGCCTTCCAAGAAGAGTGGAAGCTGTTATAGCTGCAAAAGGGGGACCAACTCCATAATAAAGTATATGTATTTGAATACAATGTCAATACAGTCCCTGATAGTGTAATGTTCAGGCATAATTTGAATACAATGTCAATACAGTCCCTGATAGTGTAATGTTCAGGCATCCGAATACTAAGAGCATGATTTGTCTGCTTTCATTGAGCGTTCACCTCTCATGAAGGTGCATGCGCTTTGTTTCAGGGTTTACCGCACATTTGCGTATCTCTGGAAAAATGGAGTCTGTGCCATTTTCCCTGTGATTTATGCAGCATAAGCAGAAAACTAAGTATAGTCTATGGGTGCACTGCATACCATCCACCCATTATAGATACGTCCCTGAAACGCAGCCAGTTAGCTGTTGCTGAAGCAGTCTGCAGTGTTTATGCCTCACTTATCTAGTTATAACAAAATGGTAGTTTGATAAATAAATCATTTAATTTAGTGAAGCGGTAATAAATCCAAATTGTCCTAAACAGTATTAGGTGTGGGTTTAGCATTGCAACAATCATTTCTGATCCTTTTAGCATGAAGGATGTTCTCAGCATATTATTGTAGCAGCTGCACTTCTTGTACCACAGTGACACTGGTCTAACAACATCAAAACCGTTGACGCATTACAGTCGTACAAGACTATTCGAAAGGCGTCCAGTCAATATATGCTGTTTACATGCCTGTCACAAGCTGAAGGCTTTCTTTACTGTTCATTAAAATGATTGCAAGTGCCAGAGAAAAGTGTAAGATGTAATGCATTTCAAGTTTTAAACAAGCCTTTATGTTTTTTTTCACGCGGCAGGGAATTCCGGGCCGTTGTGTGTGTGTGTGTGTGTGTGTGTGTGTGTGTGTGTGTGTGTGTGTGTGTGTGTTGGTGTTGTCCATTACACCATCTGTTCAGTATTATGCTCTCAGTTGCCAGGCTACCTGCTCTATGCTGTCACACTTGACTGCTTAGTTGTATGTTAGCAGCATTATCCCAGACGTACTGTGGGGGCTGGAGGGGTGGGGAGAACTGTAGTCACGATTAAGCCATCTGCAAGTATGGGGGAGGGAATGAAAAAGGTGGTGATGTTGAAAGGGGAGTTGGGGTGGGGGGGACGTAGAGAGAGCAGCAATCACCCAGAGAGGGGAATGACACTCAGCATCAGACTGATAACACCATCTGCTGGTATAAAGCAAGAATTTTGTGCTTCGTCCATGTAATGTACAATTGACACTATGCCAGGTTCAACAATATGAAACAGATTTTTAACACAAATCTTATTAAAGTATTTTCAAGACTGTATGGTATAGGATCAGCCTACCACTAAACTAGGTCTTGGTACTCTTCTTTATTGTATGCATGTTGTATGTAAGAGGATAAACTCCATCTCAATAGTCTTAATCTGTTTAGTAAGTCAGCTTCAGTAGATATCCTTTCATGCCGTATATCCATGGCGTAAAATAAATGTACATAGAGTTGCTAGGCTTGCCATATCATCCCTTTCATTTGGGGCACATATGAATTACACAGGTTCTGTGGCTGGGTGACTTCAAGTCTCTGTTTCACCTGGTTTTATTCAGCCATAGAACCTGAGTAATTCACATGTCCAGAATTAAAGGGATGATACAGGAAGTCTATGTATTACTAGCCTCTTGTTTTTAATCTCTGTAATGTAGAGTTTTAAAACACCAGAAATGACAGGTGTGGTATGTAATGTCAATATGGTATGTTGACATGGACGTTCTGTTGACACCGTCATTTTGCGGACATTGTGCATGTCAACATAGTTTTTTTAAAATGTTTGAGCCCTAACCCTAAACTTAACCCTAACACTGACATGTACTGTTGACATTCTGAATGTCGACATAATGACTACATAACGAAAATTACAATGAACCAAAAGCATTTATACAAATCCAGGTGATAATGCCATGTCCTCAATGTGCTGTAAGCGAGTACCTTGCCCTCCTTTAGGACGGTATTGTGCATTTATACCATAATGTAGTAAATTCTTCATAGCTTTAGTAATTGCCAATCTTACTTTTAGTCAGTAGTTTGTTTGGGGTTTTAGAGTTTTATTAAAAAGGTGCTTTATTAAAAAAGCTGATACTAATTTGCCTTGTTATATGAGCATTGGAGATCATTTGGACGATACTTTGAGGAACAGGCTTTTATGCATGGCCCAATAGAACCATGAACAGAACAGGGTGCTTATTAAGGTGCCATGGTCAGTTTAAAGCCTGAATATTACTAAACGTCACACCATTGCATCGGTGTAGGTTCTGTCAGCTACTGTATTAGCAAAAGCAGCTAAAGTTGTTTTGTTCATATTGATTTAATGCGTTACTGATCCTCCGGTCTATATGACTGTAATGCTGTGCAAAAGCCAGCCAAGAGTGAGTCACTACTAGATAGCAGAGACTGACATATTTCTATATTCCCAGCAGCACTTCATATATCCATCACCAGGGCCATAAGGGTCACTTATCTCCATCAGTGTGTGTGTGTGACGCATGCCGCTCTATGTACTAGGCATCTGCAGATGGGAAGAAGTTTTCCTGTGTGATGTGGTAATGAGCGACATTGGGAGGGGCACTTCGTTACCAGTTCAGAGAGGGCGTTTAGCATGTGGATAAGAGCAGTGAAATGTATAAGAGGGAGGTTGCTGCCTCCTCCCTTCATTACACAGCCTGTGCAGGCATGATCGTATTTTAGAGGAGTAAACTGTGTGACCATCTAGTTGCTGCTAGATTAAAAATCATAATGTAGTGTAGATGTTCTGCCCTTGGGAAATTAAAGATAAGCAGTCTTCAAATGACAGGCTGTCTCCTTGGCTGATAACAATGAATTAATACAGCCTAGACAAAGGTCTCTTTAATTCACCATTTCACATTACAATCCTTTGTTATAATGGAACTAATTTGAAGTTGGTTGTTGAGCAAATTAACAGCAACTGAAGGTTTTTTTTTCTTTTAGTGTTTTGTTCTAATATGATGTAACCACAAAGACAAATAAAAGTGATGGCATTGCCACTGAGACAGATCATCGGCATCCATAGCAAAGGGAATGAACAGAAAGAAATTATTGTTCCCAGAGGTTGTAACTGGAACAAGTGTAGATGTACACAATATATTACCAGCCGTACTTTCTCTATTGGTAACCCTGCCTACATTACAGAAGCATGGATCTGATGGTGATCTGATTGTACTTTATTCAGGAAACCACAACTCCTATAGGATGACCATGGTTTTATTGTGGAGGAATGCTGTTGCTTCTCCTTCCTATGACCGTTCACATCAATATCAACGATACACAAAAGCCATATGAAATATAAAGGGGCTGATGCAGGGTTAAACACGTCAGATTTGCTGACATATATTGTGTGCTTATTTACTTTGCATGCTCCAGAGCCATCTCCACTTGCAGCTGAGGGGTATAACTGAGTGGTAGGGTGGTCACACACCAGGGGTGTATCTATAATGGGTGCAAGGTGTGCACACTGCACACCCTGCACCCATATTTAGAATTTTTACCTCTCAGGAGTCCCACGTCGGCGGTATCAGAGCTGTACAAATCGTCTGGAAAATGGCGGCAGTGACCATTTTCCCGTCATTTTGCGCATACGCTGTAGGGTAATCGCCAGGAAAATGGCGCCCAGTGCGCTGCCGGCCACCGGAGAAGAGGAGGGGGCCCCGGATGGAGACTACACACAGGCCCCCTCATCTCTTAATACGCCCTTTGTCACACACAGACTAGGTTTAGTGAGCATGTGGTATTGTAATTGCAGACTACGCTGAGTTGGGCACAGGTGTAATTGTGCCAGGTTCCTGATGAGTCTGGTGCACTGATAATGATGACTGCTATGAAATCAAAGCATACAGATAGGAGCAGTCTTAAAATGTTCACTTATTTCTAAGATTAGGAGGACTAGATTGATATAGAGGAGCATGAAGTGTCACTACTGTCTGGTAATGGGTTGGCTGATCAATGATTGAAGCTCTGGGCTCCTGTAAAATATATTTTAGGTCTGGATATCATCCCATAATTTGATTCTCCTGCTCAGCAAGTGAGGTCATATACTAGCTGCGTCAGTGTTAGGGAATGGTTATTCTGTTGGTCCTATCCCTCCTCTTGTTCTGTATATGTTTTATGTCTTATTAGGATCGTACACGTTTTCCCCTCAAAAATTGCTGAACTGTGCTGTGTATTGATTCAAGATTTATTTTTTTGTCCTCCAAGTTGTATCTGATTTATATTTTATTAATAGAAAAGCTAAAATTCATATTAATACATCTGAAAGTTATCAGAAATGCACTGAACAATCTGTATTTTATTATGATATTTTCCTATCTGTAGATTATTTTGTATCCCCAGGAAATGAGGAAAGTAATAGCCTCTTTCTTCTTCTTCTTCTTCTTCTTCTTCTTCTTCTTCTTCGCAGGAGCAGAATACGGTTGGGATGTCAAGACCTGCTGGTCCCATGCAACAGTCTGTGCCAGGAGCTAGTGCAAACTCGGGGGGTCCTGGCTTCATGCCCAGCCAGCCTCAAGCTGCCATAATGAAGCAGATGCTGATAGAACAGAGGGCCCAGTTACATGCTATGGAGCAGCAAAAGCAGCAGTTTCTCAGGGAGCAGAGGCAGCAGCAGCAGCAGATCCTGGCTGAGCAGGTGCAGTGACAATGCTTATTTACCTCCGTCAACAAACCCACGTCAGTAACAATTGTGGTCACGATTCCTCATTTGGTAAACGGTGGCACATTTCCCTCTGGTCCTAGTGGAGCAGCGAGCGTTGCCATCTTATGTCATCTTTATTGTACACTATTGTGAGCACATTACGCGTTTCCTCTCACCAGATAAAATATGTACTTCAGAAAGTAATCTGAAGCATGATTATAATCTTGTTCTGTTTAAGGTAAAAACATGATCCTAATATCTACAGTACCAGGCTCTGAATAATCTTATAATCAAACAACTTTTTCCATTTTGTAGAAAATAGTATGATAAATAAACATCAGCCATGACTGAGCTGAAATGAAGCAGCAGTGCCCTCTAGTAGCCATGCTTACTAACTGCACACGTCTTCTCGGAAAATGTTACCTTTCAGGTTGTAAACTGGGTGATACTTTATACATTAGCTATGTTATATATATAATAATGTCATTGCCATACATTTTTCCCAATGTATTGAGGGTGGTGATGGCAGCTGTGTCACATGACTGAGTGATTGGCAGACAATTTACCCTATGTATGGATGGCTGTGATGGCAGCTGTGTCACATGACTCATTTTGACAGTGTTCAGTAATAGACTATATAAAGACCAGTGGGGGTAATATATTCTTAGTATTCTTACAGAGATAAACAAACAAGTAACTTGCCATGACTAAAATTTAAATTTATGTATTATAAAGAATTATCTACCCCTTTACTGATGCTATAAAGTAAATATAAAATCTAAATTGCCTTTTACACAAGACCTACAAATAAAATTCACAGATATATATTTGAAGGTTTCAGGATCTTATAAGGAAGGAAGATATCTTCAGATTAATTTGTGATTGTGGTAGCAGACATTTCCTATACCCAACTTGATTTCCTGTCCGCTAATCCCACTGAAGGACACTGCAACCAACTTCTCTGGTTGATAATGTAGTATAATAATATGCAGCTACCCAGCAATTGTTAATATAATGTGATGTATCTCAAGATGCAGGAACTTTTATATATCTCTAAATGCTACTAATAGGTTCATTGTGAAAAGTAACTTTTGTTTCAGAATAAAATGCAAAGCCAGTGTTTTTCTTTTTCTCAGTTTTAATTATTTAAAATTACTAAGGGACATATTTATTATAATATGTGTCTGCCCCCGAAAAGTAATAATCCTTATCACAGCATATTGTTGCAATGAGAATTCATTTTTCTTTCAGATGCACTAATTTAAATCAAAATAAGAGCCCATCCCGGCAATCAGTTAGAATTAGATCATGCGGTCACTTTACTAATGCCTTCAGATACTGGGTGAGCTACTACATGTACGGCTCTCCAGGAGCAAGATTCCTCTCTGGCAGGGCTGCCCCAGTGAGGATTATGGACTAGCAGCAGCTGAAGATGGTGTTAGCTCACTCATGCAATGGGGATGGCAGATGCAAGGGCCGACTGCCGTAAAGCAGGAGACAGCTCTGATTATCTCCTGCTTTCTCTATTGTTACTTTCCAGCAACACTTAATTCTGCCCTTAAATATCTGGAATCAGCAGTTTACACATATCTTAGGGGCAGTATTGATGAATAATAAGAGATCAGGTGCTTTAATGTGATGCATGTTGCTAGTTATGTTTGCATTACTACTCAAAAGCACATTTCTAGGTGCAATTTGGTCAATGTAATAAAAAGTTCCATCCACAAAAAAGTGACTCCTGGAATAAAGACCCTCACAATGTTCCCTAATCCTAATTATTAATATAGGCAGTATTTTAGGAGAATAACATACGGATAGAGTACTGACAGATTTCTGTAAGTATTATAACCCTTAAGGGGGGTATCCACTAGACGATAAAGTTGAACGATTGAACGATAATGATAAAATCGTTCGATAATCGTCTGAACATCGTTTGAACATCGTTTGCAAATCGTGCAGTAATTGTTTCTAACGATGTACGATGCGCGCTCCCGCTGGTCGTTTGATCGTCTCCTCCATCGACTGAACATGCAGGTCAATTTCACTTGATTGCTTACAAATCGTTTACACATCGTTTACACATCGTTTACACATCGTTTACACATCGTTCACGCTGAACGATCAAACGATGAACCACTATCTGCCCACTATAGCTGAAAACTCTCAATCACAGATTAAAACAACATAGTTTATTGTTATATCTTTTGCAAATCGTTTGCATATCTTTTGCAAATCTTTTGCAAATCTTTTGCAAATTGTTCAGAGTGGAAGATCATATTTCAAGGGAAACTTCAAGGGAAAATCGTTAAGAGGTTGGACAGGGATAAAATCGTCTAGTGGATGCCCCCCATAACTCTACCCCGCCCCTCACCACTCCTGCAGCCTAACCCTACTCCCCCTGTCCTGCAGCCTAACCCTAACCCTCCCATGCCGCAACCTAAACCTAACCAGTGGCGGCTCCAGAGGTTTGGCTGCAGCACAATCCAAAATTCAAATAGGGGAGCCACACCAACTGTCATTTCAAATGCTGCCAAACATAGATGGCTGGGACTCACTGGCAGTTGGTGTGGCTCCCCTATTTGGATTTTGGACTGCGCTGTAGTCAAAACCTTGGGGCCTCCACTGAACCTAACCCTCCCCTTCCGCAGCCTAACCCTCCCCCTAACTCTAAAGCTTGGTACAAGCTAAGATGACGGATCGGCCATACGTCCGATCCGCCATCCTATCTGACGATTGGCACATGTATATAAACTTACCAGTCGCCAATTCGTTGTGTCATGCCTGACGTTACATGTGCCCGCCCAGTCGTGATGTCAGTCAACGGCAGCCTCTGCAAGTATGCGCGCAGGCGACTGACCGTACACACAGTACGATGTGCCGATATATCTGTGCTGTACAGCCAATGCTATATGTCTGTGAGCGACATTGTTCACAGACATATCGCTGGTACACACCTGATGACGCACCCACAATATATCGGCCGTTCAACTGATATATCGACCAGTGTGAACCCACCATAAGCCTCCCCATAACCCTAATACCTCCACAATCTGTTGGGATGCTGATTAGATTAGTAACATACATTTAGAATGAATGAAGGTAGTGGTCCTAAAGTGGATGCACATTATAACATACATTGTACTATATTACAATTTTCCCATGTGTATGTTTAGTTGTGTACACATCTGATTTACAATGTAGAATAAGGTTTTCTGTAGTCAATGCCAAGGACAGAGAAGGGGCTGTACACTGTGAGACGTGCTATGTGGACAAGTAGACACACACATCAAGGAGCATTGTGGGTCTGTAAATGAACCCTTCACTTATACTGGATTCTGTACCACGATGTATCCTGTAGATGTGGGTGTAGAGGGAGCCAGTTGTCAGTTATGTTTTCATCGAAGACGAGGGGATCAATGAGACCTTGAGCCATGTCTGTCAACTTCTGACACCATGTAGATGTATGTGTGTGTAGAAAGACTGGGGTAACAACGTTCTGGAGAGAAACAAAATATCTCAGCAACTCAGCACGACTAAAACATACCAGACTGCCCAGGAAACAGGAACCTCCCAGCAAGCCTACCACCAATGAGAAACTTCCTGCCCTGCACAGGCAGGTCATACTTTTGCATATCCCATGCTTCATGCCCTTAGCCTGGCTACACCTACAGTATGTGGATTGATTCATCCAGCTCCATCTACAAAGCACTGAATGTGTGGATAGTTTGGCCATGTATGCAATGGACAAAGCTACTTAGTTGCTTTGCACCCAGCACTTCTGTAGCCGCAGCAGCCAGCAGGGAGTGTTGAGTGGCTGTGCCCCTGACACGTAGTGAGACATGGTATGGCTACAACAGACATCCAGTTGGTGTACTTGGAGCACAATGAGCACTAATGGTTTGGACAGAGCCGTAACTAGATTTTTGCTGCCCTGTGCCAGAGAGAGCATTGGTGCCACCCTCCCCCCCATTTTTTAAATAGGGACATAAGATAGTGCACCTGAAAAAGGGCCATGGCCTCATGGGGAAGGGCCAGGGAAGAGATATGGCTCCTCCTGGGGCAGCCAGGAGATGCTGGGGATAAAAGAAGGAAGAAGCTACAAGTGAGAATTATAATAAACAGGAAAATTGACAGGCCCAAACAGCACCCCCTGCCCTGCGGTGCCCTGTGCCATGGCACAGGTCGCACCACTCTAGTTATGGCCCTGGGTTTGGAAGCACTGTACTTCAAAGCTAGACCCAGGGCCGTAGCTAGGGTAGTGCGGCCGTTGCCATCGCACAGGGCAGCACAGGTCAGGGGGCGCTGTTTGGGCCTGTCAAATTTCTGTTTATTATCATTCTTGCTTGTAGCTTCCTCTTATTTCATCCCCAGCATCTCCTGGCCTCTCCTATCTCTTCCCTATCCCTTCCCCATGAAGCCATGGCCCTTTTTTGGGTGCATTATGTCCCTTAGAAAAATGAGGGGGCGCCAATGCTCTTTCTGGCACAGGGCACCAAAAAGTCTAGTTACGGCTCTGGCTAGACCTTATAGTGACTTCAGGGAGGGAATATTGTCCTCATGTTTTCTCATTCACTCAGCTTTGTCTCCTCTCTTATACTATCTCTTTCTTATTTCCACAGCAGCTGCAGCAGCCACACATGAACAGGCAGCATCTCCCGCAACAGAGGAATCCTTACACTGTCCAGCAAGTTAGCCAGTTTCAAGGTGAGCTGAGAGTGCACACTGCACTGTCACTGAGGGGTGAGGAAGGGACCACAGTGTTCTTGAGTATAGTATTGCTCTTTTCATTAGTCACTAATTATATAACCAGTTAAGTCACCATGCAACCTGCATATTTCATACTTGTCGGGATTAACATGGACAATATGGCAAAGTAGCTTCCTTCCATGTACACCTTATATTTCACGGCCATTGCAAGGTTACTTGGTGCCCTAGCCCCCGCTTTTCTTCTTACCAGCTGTTGAGAAAGCATTGGGGAATGGGGGTGGCACGCAGGTCGAGGGGCTATCAGTCGCACGTCTGCCCGTGATGCTGCTCCTGTGTTGTCAGTAATGGGCAGGAGTACGGTGCTATGATGTTAACCACCTCAGCTGGGAGTACTGGCCTCAGTCAGACCAATAATAGTAACTATCACTTATATAGTAGCTTCGACTGCACTTTTATAACCTGACACTTAATAAGCATAGTATACATTGCAGTTAGTGTAAGTCAGGCTTCATTAGTGGATATTTACAACTGAAGCACGGACGCAAAAAAACAGTGGGCGGTGTGACCGAGACACATGAAATCCGTCAAATGTACACATAGACGAACACATAGCTTAATTGGCATATCCTTAGGCTGCAGTGATCTCAGAATCACTCAGAAACAGCCCATCTATGTCTATATGGCCTTTCTACAAATCCATGTACGCTTACACTATACAATTATCATAACTGCCATGTGTTTTTACATATAAAATATACTTTTGACGTACATATGCCTCTCCCTACCCTAACCCTCCCTCCACGGTGCCTGAACCTAAACTCCCCCCTAGGGCTACACCTAACCTTCCCCTACCCACACCCTAAACCTAACCCTCCCCCCTAGTGCTTAACCCTAATTCATAACCCTCCCGATAACTGCAGTACTAACCATCGGGATGTTAGCGCCGGGATTCTGACAGGTGTCGGGATTCCGGTGCCTTCATTCTAAGCGCCGGCATCCCAACTGTCGGGACACTGACCGGATCCCATATACACTATGTAGACAAAAGTGATTGGACACCCCCCCGCGGAAGCATAATGCATACCGTCATACCATTGCACACGAGTTCCAAATGGCCACGAATGTGGTGGTTTTGACAATAACACTTCGTAGGGAGGCCCATGCACTTGCAGTTCTACAGAAACAACTGTGTTTTATCAGGACCACAATGCCACCTGTCATGGTTCCAGGGCGATGCTGGACTGGTATACAGATAATTCGGTAACCCGGATGGACTGGCCAGCTCAGAGTTCATATCTTAGCCCCATTGAGAACCTCTGGGATGAATTGGAGCGACGAGCGCGTTCTAGGCTGACTCACCGTCTTCAGTGTGACAGTTGGTCACTGTACTTAAGGCGGAATGGCAAAACATACCGCCTGCTGTTGTCAATAATTCTCATCGGTCCCTGCCCCAGTGGAATTTCAAATCTATTCCCCACCACAAAGACACTAAGGTTAACCTACCTGTATGCAGGGGCGTAAGTTCATCTCAGTCGCCCGGAGGCAAGTTAGAGTTTGGTGCCCCCCCCCCCCCCCCCCAAATAAGGGGGAAAAAAATTGGCATATATATATATATTTATATATATATATATACATAAAATGCACATTTTGTTCCAGGGCCCCAGTTACGATGGTGGGTCAGAGTCATACAGACTCACAGAGTTTCAGCTGACCCTGCAGTACCATATGCTGGTGAGCCTCCAACGGTTCCCGGCGTGTGGCTCTCTGTAACAGTGGTCACTGGGATAGGAGATCAGGCAGGTGTCTGTGGTCCCAGCTCACTGTCCAGCAGCAATGGTGGGTGCACCATCGCTTGCTACAGCGCAGGCTGAGAGGTATCAGATGGGATCCTTCATGTCCCCTATTGCAGGTGTTAGCAGGGCTCCCAGTACAGAGCTGATCAATGCTGCAGCAGAAGCGGGTGCAGAGCTGCAGTGGAAGATCAGCGGCACACTCGTTTTCCTCTCTGAATCACACAAGTGCTGCTGCACATGCTATAGATGGAGGAGCCCCTTCGGGGCTTGGCGCCCAGAGGCAGGCGCCTCCATTGTCTCTGTGAGTTACACCCCTGCCTGTATGTCTTTTGGAATGTGGGAGGAAACCAGAAGAAACACGGGGAGAAAGCATACAGGGGCTGATTCACGCTCCTGCCTTGCCCTTATCAATGTTCTTGATCATATAGTAATCCTAATACTCAGCGGCTACTTGCACCAGACCTATCCTTGGTGCAAGAGATTCTTCTGAATTCAGACAGATGTATGTGCATGCACAATTCTGCATAGCCCACAGTGGTGTCAAACCTTTGAGGGTGGGATGTACTACAGGTAAAATGTGGTTAAAACTCTGTGGTTTGATGTATAAAGCTCCAGACACATTCCAGAGGTAAGAACCCTCTGCAAGACAGTATCAACAGCCCTGAGTCCAATCCCAGACCAAGGCACTATCTGCATGGAGTTTGTAGGTCTGGTATCGATGTTGATGCAGTAGAGCAATATTTTGCTACTGCGTATTCGGCTAAGTTGCACCACGCAGGCGTCCTGGTTGTGTTCATAC
This sequence comes from Taudactylus pleione, assembly GCA_031769625.1. NCBI lineage: Eukaryota > Metazoa > Chordata > Amphibia > Anura > Myobatrachidae > Taudactylus > Taudactylus pleione. The sequence continues at coordinate 1,281,243 of JAUIMM010000547.1, forward strand.
AGTGTCGCAGTTGCGGTTTCAGATGCATGCACACAGAAGTGTTTTGTAAATGTATTGTGCATTCCCGGGCGGTGACTAAATAGATACATGGAGATGGTCTGCGTGTTATTGGAGTGTAATTGGCTTGTCACTGGTCGCTCACTCAGGTGCTCAATGGTTCAGTTTGGAGGCCATACTCTGACGGACAATGTGCAGCTGCCATAAGGCTGGTGCAAGTTTCATTGGTGCGACCGATGGTGGCATCTAAAGATGCACCAGGCGGTATTGCAGTGCCTATAGATGCTGCAAGTGGGCGTCTTAGTCCTTGCACATTCAGACACACCAATGTACACCAGGGAAGGGCTTTGTAATGGTATAAAGTTGCAAACGGGCGTCCACCAATAGACGCAGCTGCTTCTTCGTCTACCTCTGAATGAGGCCCTGCATGTTCTACCCATGTTTGCATGGGTTTCTTCCGCTTCCTGGTTTCCTTCCACACTTCAAACACATACTGCTAAGAACAGAAATACATTTTGAGCCCATGTTATAAGACACGATGTGGAGTGGTGGATGCTACACTGCACATATACATAGCTATACATATGTATGATATGTACAATTCCAGAGAGCCATCCACACGTGCAGAGCTCCACAGTTTGTGCACACAATCATAAAGATACCATGTGAGCCTGTACACTTTCTAGCTACATGTCAAGGCGAAATGTTATTGAAATGCCAGCGGCTGTTTAGCCGCCGGTTCAAATACAGACTGCGGATGCCCGACAGGATGAAGATCCCAACTGGGGCATGTAAGTACTATTACCCTCCCCTGTCCCCACCCCCCCCAGCCCTTCCTTGGGAGTGCCTATCCCTAAAACTCCCGGGGTCGTGCCTAACCCTAAGTCCCCCTGGGTATGTCTAATCCTAACCCCCCCCTTCGTGCACCCTAAACCTAACCCTCCCGAGGGGGTGCCTAACCCTAACCTCCCCCCAGTGGCACTTAACCCTAACCCCCCTTCCCCTAGCCTAACCCTCCCCGGGGGGGGTGCCTAACCCTTGGTTCCCCCAGAGTTGCCTAAAGCTAACCGCCCCCCGCCCTTGCAGCTAACAGTAAGAGCACCCCAGAATTACCTTGTTCAGTCCTTCTGTGTTCCGGCGTCGGGATTAAGATATGCGTCAGCATTTCGACGCCTATCTGAAATTCCCCGCCGCTCATTTAACTACATCCCGTCAAGGCATGATAAATAATATTGTAGACATTGTTCCAGTCCAGTCATTGCTCCAGTCCTGGAAGGTCCAACTACCCCCCCCATTCCCTAATATATCACAAACAATGCAGGTCATTTACCAAAAAGGAGCAAATGTGGAGTAATCTACAACGACCAATTAGACATTTCATCTCATAGTCTAATTTGTATTAGATTATTGTTAGATAATTTTTTTTTGTTTGGTAAGTGTAACTGTATTTTTACACTTTGTTAGTGAATAGTGAATATTTCCATTTTTAATATTGACATTTTCTGTACCTGTATATTAAATGCAGTTGCCTATCGTGGGTCAGATTAAGGCTTGTGGAGACCCCAGGGCAACTAACTAACTTGGTGCGGCCCCTACCAGTAAAATTAACAAAATTATATACTGACGGCATTATTAAGTGTTATGTGTAAATACTTCCAGCACCACAAATGCATGGAACACACTGTAGTGCACACAGTTCACATTATACAACAACTAAATGACCCAGTTCACATTATGCCACCCTGCCCCACGTGTGTGGAGGCTCTCTGTGAGAGCCCTGGCTGCCCTGTTGTTAATCCGACACTATACCCATAGCCATTCTGTATCCACAAGGCTAGACAAACATGTATCAGCATGTAATTGTTGCTAAATGACCAAATCTTAACCCAACTTGGTGATACACCTTATGGCCAAACTGGTCACATCTTGTCATTTAATGGGTAGACCAGAAGAAAGAAAATAGAGAGGGTACATTTGTTTTCAGTTTGCCAACTTCAACATTATAAACCCCAACATGGTGATTGGCAGAACCATCAGTTTTTATAGTCTACTACCCGGCGTTGGTCGGGATTTTAAGAATGTTTGTTTACACATCATCTTCCAACTAACCTCTCCTTAGGCAGGCCTCACGAAAAGTGTGACACGCTTCCCCATCAACAGTCCTAAGGTCTTCGAAGGAAGTAGGACATGTAACGGTGTAAAGCAAACTTCGGAGATAGAAGCATTCTAAATTTGTAGGATGTACAGTGTAAACATGGCCAAGAACTTCTGTTGCTCTGATACCAGGATGACCATCTACTGTGACTCCCTGTTTTCTGCGCAGAAAAACTTCGGGAGAAGCATTCCATGTGTAATATTTTGGCAGCTCACAGTACAGCAGTGTCCTTGCAAAGTCATCATGTTGACACAGTTGGAAGAAAGAAGTAAATATTGTTGCGTAATTTGGTGTAGTCAGAGAGCTGAGAATGCTGGCAAAGCCTGCTAAAGCTCTCTTCGATAATAAACATTAAGATCATGACAAAACATGACAACACAAAATTCTTGTTCCGAGACCCTACCCATATGTCGTGAGGCTTCACAATGAGCGTCCAGCAAAAGAGGGGTTTTAAATTAATAAAAAATTAACAGTAATTAATTTCGATTTAAATTTTTTTTAAGTTGCCTCCGCCATCTTTTAAAACGCTAATATGTAAAATGTCACGATCTTCGCTTGTAAACTGTGGATTTGAAGTACAGTAGGACAAATTTCCACTTTGATATAGTAGAGATGATAGAAAATAAAAAATAGTAGATAAGCTAAATCCTTTTGTAATTCCATACCTGACCTGTAGAGGGCGAATGATATGCAAAAATTGTGGTTTTTCATTAATTAAAAAATAACAGTAATTAATTTCGATTTCAAATTTTTTTAGTTGCCTCCGCCGTGTTTTAATACGCTTGTATGTAAAATTTCACGATCGTGGCTTGTAAACTGTGGATTTGTATAGAAAAACAGAAGGACAAATTTTTGCTTTTATATAGTAAATAAAAATGTTATATTATTTTTTATTATTATAAAAAAAAAGTTGCATTGACAATTTTCACACCGGTAGTTAGGACAATGCAGTATATTTCAATTATGGCTGTGTCATGTTCCAGGTATTTTGGAAACAACTTTATCTGCACTGTGTGTGATTTACATAGGATCATCTGCCAAGTGGCATGGTTACCTCATCTGTACATTCAGGTCTGTGTACAGTCTGCTAAGATTTCCAATTGCTTCCTAATACAGCATATTAGTCTGATGAAGAGGATTGCAGTATATTTCAGGCACTAAATCCACCCTGCAGGGAATTAGAGAGTAATACATTCTGCTCCATGTTTAACTCATGGGGATATTTATGGAGACAAACCATGAACTCCACGAGTCAGTTGTAAATTGTGCCTGGCAAACATAAAGCTAAGGCGAAACTATATTGTGTTTCCACAGCGCTCAGAAATGCCGGTTAGCAAATAAAACAAAACTGCTGTATTGATAAACCTGGGTTACCCTCACACTGGCTCAGAGATATTGCATTGCAGGAGCAATAACACCTGTGTCTGCTCTGCGTGTAAGTTATCCTGACTTCATGTCAAACGGATTCAGCAATCTGGAAATAGTAAACCCAAGATTGATGCTCCTGACCTCTTAGCTGCCGGAGGGATTACTGCATAGATCAGGTCTTTCCAGCCACTGGATAATAATAATTCATCATGTCATGATAAAGCCTGTTTCTCTGCCTCTATCATCATGCCACACAGAGACACTGGGACAGAACTCTCAATCACTGCAGTTTTGTGTCAGACATACAGTATCCTCTCTTCGCTAGCTCAAGGCATGCTCTATCAAAATATTAATGGAGCTGAGTGTGAACACACTATTGGGGTAGCCTACATTACCTTAGTATTAAATACCACTAGCATCTGTTTCCATGCAGCAACCTTTAATCATGGACGTTAGGAATAAAAGTTTTTTTTTTTTTTTGGAAATTATCTACCCTTTTTTATTTGAATTTAACTCTTCAGTATGTATTAAGTTAACCCAATTTAATTAATTATATTATGGAACTGAGTTAAATAATTAACATGAACAACTGAAGTCTTTGCTTAACAATATGTGCTAAACACTCACTTAACGTGTTATATTCCATTGTTGAGAAGGGGGTATCCTTTATTTTACATTCCTCTGGAGTGTCAGGAACAGGATAATCCAAAAACGTCATACTACTGAGTCATTGACTTGCAGTCTACCTGGTATTGAATTTTCAACACATATTACTGGATGTAAAGGGATATTACCAGGCACTACAAGCTTGACAGACCTGCCATGCTTCTGGCTTTTCCTATATAATAATTCAAGTGTAGCTAAATTTGGCGCATCCTTTATACAAGTAATGCAGCTAGGAGCTCGGAGGCTAGGTTGTGCTGTGTTGGTGCTGGCTACTCTCATACAGTGTTTATGCAATAGTGGTGCACCTGAGTGTACTGTGCGCAGGGTTATGTCGTTTACCTCTGTTAAACGTTCGTTTGAATTGCTGAAGAATTCTGGCAACGTGTATAAGAATATATAATTATTATCCCAGAGATTTACAGGAGCAGGTGCTATGGAGCTGCACTTGTTTTACTACAATCAATACATCCTGTCACAGCGACGCAAGCATATAGATTTTAACTGTTACTGTATTGAACAAGGTTAAACATGATTGACTACACATCATGAGTCTAGCACAGCATGCAATTTTCCTATTATATTGATTTTTATGTTTTTTTCCTCTTATTCCTGCTCTAGTACAACTTCTTGAACTTCAGTTTGATTTTTAGACTGTTATTCAAAATGCAGTCTATTCTTCCAGCGTTATTGATAGAAAATGGATTAGTAGCTGGATAATGATATTTCAAGTCCTGAATTTGCAGAACAATACCTGACCTGTAATAAGATGACTTATTGAGTGTATAGGCTTAGATTTACTAACAATTATCAAACATTAGTAAATAACATGCAATGTTTCAAAAATCTACTCAATAAAGTGAGAGTGTGGTGCAATCACCAGAATTAGAATATTATTCATGTTGCTCATACTAAGCAATGGTTTTATCATGACACTATCGGTATGTTCAAGTCTCTGCAATAAGCATATGATATACTCACTAGAATATGGGTATGGTCTGACCTATAGAATGCAAGTATACTCTAATCACTCCAGTCATGTGTGCACTAACATATTCAGTGTGACTGAGCTATATGTACACATCTATGTGTGTAGATGTCATTGCTTCATGTTCATGATCTTCTTCTGTGCCAGCAGGGTCTCCACAGGACATTGCAGTTGCAAGAAACCAAGCAGCACTCCAGAATATGCGAGCTTCCCGGATGATGGCTCAAAATGCTGGCATGTTGTCTATGGGCCCTTCACAAAATCCAGGCACAATGCCTACAGGCCCCCTGCAACCTGAGATGGGCATGGCTCCATATAGTAATACATCATCAAGTCAGCCAGGAATGTACAGCATGAACACTGGAGTAAACCAAATGATGCAGCATCCAAACCAAAACAGCATAAACATGGCCCACAGTGCTGTGCAGGGCCCGCGGCAGCCCAGTTCTGGACAAACATTGGGAATGGTTGGAGGATTTGGCCAGAATATGCTTGTAAACTCTGTGATGACCCAGCAACATCAGCAAATGAAAGGACCTGTAGGTCAAACTATGACCAGACCTCAAGCTCCACGACTACAAAACATGATGACATCTTTACCACAGGGTGCACAAAATTGGCCCCAGCGTGGATTACAAGGGATAAGAACTAGTGGTGAAATGGGGGGTTACAACAATGGAGCAGTTTATACAGTGCAATCTGGGCAGTCAAGGATGAGCAAACAGCATTTCCAGCAAGGGCTCAGTCAAAGTGTTGTAGACAATACTGGCGCAGTAAGAGCCCTAAACCCAGCAATGAGCAGGCAAATGATGCAGTCGTTACCGGGACAACAAGGCACCAATCAGCCCAGACAAATAATGCCTGTTATGAACCCTGGAGTTCCCAGTATGCCAAGTTATAATCAAGTTCCAACACAGCAATTACCTGGTGTAAACTTTCCTCAGAGCCACCAGAGTCAGGGTTATGACAGGAATCCCAGTCAGGACATGTCATACAGCTACACAGATGCCAGTGCTGGTCCTTTTTCAGGTCTATCAGATGGTGCAGACCTAGTAGACTCAATTATGAGCAGGGGGCCTGGAGACGAGTGGATGCAGGAACTTGATGAATTATTCGGAAATCCATAACAACCCTAACAATAAAATAAAAAATGATACTGTGCTAAATGGAAAAGGACGGTACACACGTCCGTGCCTATTCTGTACAGATGAGCTCAACTGCGGGCAGTTACAGGAATGTCAGGTGGTAACGCATGTCTGTCAGGGTGGCAGTAGCACTTCATGCTCCCAGTAGCAGGCTGTGTGGAGAAGGTTGTTCTGTAGTTTGCAGCCTCAGTGTGATGTGAGCAAGTGTGGTCTGCTCTACAGAGACTGTCCATTGTCAGTGGATTCATGTGTTAGATGTGATAAGGCAAGAGTGGCCAAATATTTGCACGACAACCCGAGAGACTGCAATAGGTCTGTATCATGGGGGCAGAGATACTACGTATGGAGTAAACTTATTTATTTGCTGTTGCGTAATCTTTTGGCTAACCGGCTTAGCCATCAACTATCATGTTTTATAAAGCAGACAGGGAGGCGGCTGGAACAAGTGACCCGGTTTTACATCAGGAAACCAGATAAAACACAGAAATATATTGTATACCTTTCCAATGCTGAAAGAGCTCTGAAGTCTCACAGGGCCCTAGAAGTGGAGAGTGCAGTAAATACGTAAGATCCCACTTTAGTGATGAAAAAAATATAAGGCACAGATTGCACTTCATGTCCTAGAAGTTGGCATTACAATTTCATTCTATATCTATTTTTTTTAAGTGACCTCTGCTCAGAGAGTCCAATATTTTTGGGGGCCGACACGTTTCTACATCACAGATAAGTATTGATCAAACAGAAAGATTCTGTCCTAAAATAAAGTAGGGCCGATCAGCAGAGCAATTGTTACTGTATGGCTAGCCACTAAAAGCTCTTTCACCAATCTTATTTTGTAAATTGAATTCATTACTGCTATTCCACTTTTTGTAGAGTATGAGAACAGGAACATCTATTCAACAGACAAAAGTGGGAAAACACAAAAACCGCAACAAAAAAAAAAAAACGGGTAATTTCAGTAGAATGTAACTGTCCATTCCTGTCAATCACTGTATCCAAACATAGATATCTTTCAGTGTGATAACACAGCATATACTTGCCCTGCTGCTAGAAGAGGACAACACAATCCAGTGCCAAAACATAGCGACAGTGGACTCACCACAAACTGTGGTTTAACATTGAGCATTTTAGCAACAAGAAAAACAATAATCTAATTTATGAATGTGACTGAATTTTGTCTGTTTCATTTTGCCCCATATTTGTCTCACCAAATTAGTTAGGGGTGGGTCTAAATACAGTTTATTGTATTTATTTTCTAACTAGTTATTGACTGGTATGTTTGCACTGCTCTGTAATGTCAAATCATGTAGCTGTAGTCACGTGTATGTCCCCCTAGTTCTTTTTAATAATAATATCATTCTATCATGATTTTGAAAAGTGACCAGGGTATAGCTAGTCTACATAAACCTCCAAACAAAACTTTATCGGGGGGAGCATTAATTTTTTTTTTAGCAGAAATTTTATCCAATATCTAAATCCGCATTTGAAATTGAGACAGATATACATTAGTGACGCATTCTCCTAAGATGACAGCAATGTGTAGGTCATCCACCACCATTAGATGTCACTGACTCTATTACACCACACACCGATGCTTCTGCTACATAGTTCACTTTCATATTAGTGGCCGGTAGACAAAAGGGCATAATCTGTGGGTAAACTTAGATTGATCTCTGTCATTGTAAAGCTTTCCTCCAAATGCTCAACATTGGGACCAAGTAATATATAGAGAGATTATGTTTCCTTTTTTTTAACTATGGTGCTGATGTAAATGTTTGAAAATGGTTATTTGTAAATATCTTTTTACAATAATGCAGATATCACTGGGTCTACTGTCTGTACAAATATATAAATAAAAGTAAATATATATATATAATTATATATATATTATATATATATATACTGTTTGTTTAAAATAGAGTATTTTTATTTCTTTCTCTAACACATCATCAAAGCAGTGGTATTGCACTTCAAATAACTTCTAATTTTATTTTTTGTATTATGTATAACTTACAACAACCTTCTCCATTCAAATCAGGTTTTTTATTTCTTTGAGGTTTTTTTTTTAGGTTTTTAGAGTTTTCAGATTTTTTTTATTGGGTTGTTTCTTGAAATTGTAGATTCCTGGGCTGTAGAAAATGGTGATATTGGCATACCACTTTTGATGAAAAATAAAATGTTATATGAACAGTACGGTGTGTGGACTGGTGTATATTGCCGTTTCTTCCCATTTGGTGGCAGTCAGCAGTAGTATGGGAAAAATAAATCTTCCTCTCGTACAGGTAAATTTGTTTCACTCAGACTTTTGTTTTGCCTTCCTCTATGACAAAAAAAATTATTTATATAGTATGAGGTTGAGCTTAAAGATGAGCAAAATATTTAAAATTATATAAAACTATGTAGTGGCGCCATAAAAAAATAAAATACCTGGCACTCAACCTAATACATATGAACAACGTGTCCAGGTGCCCTTCCCAAGTTTGTAATGATATATGAAGGAAATGTATTGCACTCAGGAACAAAAAAGTTCATACAAATAATTTCATACAGTTGCAGCTAATATAGTCATTGCAGTCAATGTTTCAACGTGTCAGGTCCTGGAGAAAGTACAGCTCTGAAACGTTGACTACAACTACAATATTAGCTATCGTTGCTGCCAATCTTTGTGAGCCCCTTTCATCCATAGCAATGAACAGATTATTTGTCACATTATGGAATAAAATTGGATTTTTTTCAAAAAATTCTTACTGCTACATAGGCAAAAACTCTGCTATGTAAGTGGAAGAAAAAAAAATCAACTTTTTCTAAGTTCTTTTTTTTTGTAATATCTTTTTATTAAAGATTTTTCAAAGGCATAACAATCAGAAAAAGAGTTCCAACATTAGACAATGTTATACAATTGTAGTCAACTAGAAAAGTAGTCAAATGTGCCAGTAAATAGGACACATATAGCATAAACATTTCCAAATGACCCATACATTATGGAAAAATGGTATAGTGACATTGCCATATCATTCCAACAATCATATAATGAAAATAACAATAATAGCTATAAATAAATAATAAAAAAATAAATAAGAAAAATGGAAATCAGTATAATTCAAAAACAATAGTAATAACAGTAAAAATAATACAAATTATAATAATAATAGTAGTAATAGCAACCATGGTTCTGTAGTGTACTTAAGTCTATCTTCCTGTCAACAAGAAAGGATAGAAATGTGAATTCTAATATGGTCTTCCTCAATTTTGATATCACGGAAGTATATAAATACATACCTTACTAATGGACTTCAAGAAATTATTCTGATGATTGTAATTGTTTATATAAGTACCATTCAGTACTTTCAAACAGCTTAAATATGTGTTCTTGTATCTGAGGTTCAAGTATCAGAATATACGGTTCCCATTTGTCATTAAATTTCTAAGCACCTTTACCAATATCTAAGGTTGCTGCTTTGCGTTCAAATTACAGCAATTGTAATAACAAGGCTTTTAGTTCAGTAATCAAAAGGGCAGAGCTTGAGATCCATTTTCGAAGAATTGCCTTATTCGCTAAAGTAACTACCACCGTCAACAATGGGAGAATGCTATTTTTCTTTTGACCAAGATCCCAGTTTTTAAAATTGGTGCACAAAAGAGCCAAAGAGTCAGGACACACTGACAATCCAAACATCAAATTTAGAAAACTGGTTAATTATTCCAAAATTGTCTTATTTTAGTGCACTCCCAGAAGTTATGAAAGAAGGAGGCAGAGTGGTAATGGCATTTAGGGCACGGTCCCGTCTCCTCTGGCACCATATGTTTTCTACATAACTGAGAAATGTAGGCCCTATTGATGGTTATTAAAGGAACTTCTTGTAAAATCGCTGAACGTAAGATTTTCATCATAGAGTCAAAAAGTTTCAGAATATAGGAGTGAGAAATACAAGTCAAACATCCTTTTCCCAATTCTGAACAGTATTCCTCCATAATTTTTCTGGATCTGTGGTAATAAGATTCTTGTAAAGGTATGCTGTATGATAAGGGTGTTGGTGGAGAAAGGTAACAAGCGCTGATATATGATCGGGTTAATTTGTCTGTAACATTGCTGGCGGTAATGATGAAATAAAATGTTGTGCCTGTAGGTACATGAAAAATTGTTTGTGTGGAATTCCAATATTAGTATGTAAGTGCGAAAAAGATTGTATTGTCCACCTGGATCAAATACATCTTTTACCCTCATGATGCCCCTATCTCTCCACATCAAAAAAGTGATATTATCCAAAGAGGGTTTAAAAAGTGGGTTTCCCCACAGGGTAGTATAATTGGAACTATTGTGGCGCCTTCTCAACTTCCTGTTAATAAATATCCATGCTTTATAAGTATCTGCAAATAGAGGGTTAGAAATAATGTCAGGGGGTATAAGATTACGAGTGGAGTGGAGCAATGGAGAGTAAGGATTCGTAATTACAGTATATTATCCAGCTCATTACAGGTATAGTTATCTTTATTTAAGAACCAATCGGAAATGTATCTGAAAAATATCGCTGCTGAGAAGGCAGCTAAATTAGGAACTCCTAATCCCCCATCAGCACGTGATCTCTGTAATTTGGCCATTGCTATTCTAGGTTTCTTGTCTAACCATAAGAATTTAGAAAATAACCTTGTACATAAATCAATATTTTCTCTTGACAAGGCTATTGGCAACATCTGCATAGCGTAGGAAATATTGGGAAGAATCACGTTCTTCAACACAGCAACTCTAGTTTTGGAGTAATGTATATCCCAAGATATTTGATTTTGATCTTGTTCAAATGAAATGCTGATAAAGAGGTAAGTAGACAATGTTGATCTGAAACGGGCATCAATTCTGACTTGTCTATATTAATTTTATATCCTGCGAAGGAACCAATTTGTGTGATAATGTCTAAGATAATAGGGACCGAGCGAGCCGGATCTGAGACAAATAAGAGCATGTCATCAGCAAAAAGGGCTAACTTTAACTCCATCTGACCCACTCGATACCCCGAAATTCTAAAGATTGACGCAGTGCAATTGCCAGAGGCTCTAAAGCCACCGCAAATAACAGAGGTGACAATGGGCACCCCTGTCTAGTGCCGCATAAAATTGGAAAAGATGAGGATAGATGGCCATTACATATAATTTGTGATGCAGAGAATTTATATAGCGTCTTAATTATAGTTATAAATTGCGTGGGAAAATTAAATCAAGACATAGTATCAAAGAGATGATTCCAGGAAATTAAGTCAAACGCCTTCTCTGCATCAAGCGAGAGAAGGACATTTATATCCGATGGTTTTGAGGAGTGTAACCAATGGATTGCAGATAAGACCTTCCTTATATTCAGTACAGAATGATGACCCCAAATTAACCCTGTCTGGTCTTTATGTATAATAGATGGAAGTACGGTCTTCAAGCGATTAGCTAGAAATTTAGTTAATCATTTATAATCTGTATTCAAAAGAGAACTCGGCCGATACGATCCCGGAAGTTCTAGATTTCTATTTGGCTTAGGGAGTATCTTAATATAAGCCGAGTTGAAATAGTCGGGGAGCAGTTTATTCCCTAGTATATGATTAAATACCATTACCAAAGTTTCTTGGGGATAAGAGTTTGTAATATTCATTCGTCAGTCCGTCTGGGCCAGGAGCTTTGCCTGTTTTTAAGGACTTGATGGCCATTTGTACTTCTTCTTGTGTTACAGGCTCCAGTAGTGTGGAGGCCAGAGAGGAAGATAGCTGAGGTATATTTAAAGAGTTTAGAAATGACAAGTGGAGATTGTCATCAGATGGTTTTACTGAATATAATTGTTTATAAAAATTAGAAAAAAATCTCCAAAACCTGCTGACTATCTGTGGTAAGAGTACCATCTTGGCATCGAAGGTGCTTAATTAAAGTAGTGGGAAATTAACCCCGCAACAAGTTAGAGAGAAGTCTACTATTTTTGTTTCCAAATTTAAAAAATGTATCATTTTGTGAGAAAGAATAACAATCTCCCATTTGTACCAATAGTTCTTCAAACTGTCTCTCTTTTTCAATGTAATCAATTTTATGAGGTGTGGTAGGGGATAATTAATATAGCTGATATGCCTCCGTTAGTGCTTGTTGGGAAGATTTGAAAAAATTTATCAAGCTCCTTTTTTGCATGTGCCGAATAAGAAATTATATTGCCGCAAATGACAAATTTAGAAGCCTGCCAAAATAGTAACGGGTCAATTATTTCATATTCTAAATTATCAATTTTATAATTTTGCCAGAAGGTTTCTACTTTATCACGGAATTTAAATGATTGCATTAAGTGAGAAGGAAATCTCCAATGTCTAAACGAACCAGCATCATTTCAGAGGAAATGGACATCCATATTAGTGCGTGATCGGATATCACTATGGGTTCTATTTCTATCGACTTGATTCGTGGAAAAAGGGAGTCTGCTGAAAGGATGTAGTCTATTCTAGAAAAAGAATTATAAGTTGTTGAATGGCATGTAAATTCTCTCTCCAGCGGGTGTCTGACTCAGCATGTATCTGTGAGGTGTAGCTGCTGGGAGAGATAGAGTACGCCCTGTTTAGGTGGACGCAGAGTCTTTTTTGCTGAGGTTTGACGGTCTAGATATGAGGAGGAAATTAAATTGAAGTCTCCACATACTATTAGAGTGGAAGAAGCATGCACGTACAATTTAGAAAGCATATCATTTAATGTATATCATTTATGCATAGATCTGTGATTAAAAAACGGGCAGCAAGATCACTATATGAATTATGAATTAATATTTGAACACGTTTATGTGGTAATAATACCACACCGCGGGATTTAGAAGAATACGAAGCAGAGGAAACAACCTTCCACCAAAGCATCCCAAGTTTAGAGACTTCTGGTTCTAGTAAATGTGTTTCCTGTAAGCAGATTAGATCTATTTTAATTTTATTTAAATATGTGCGCTGACTCCCGTCTTCTCTCCAGTGTCCCCATAGTTACAGCGGGGCGCAGCTCTTACACGCCAGTGCCGGCCGCACTGTCTTCCGGCTCCTCAGACAGGCAGGCAGGGTCACGATCACATGTTGTGTGAAGTCCTCCATCCAGAGCAGTCCAGACAGGTCAGGAGGAGGAGCGCCGCTGGTGCTGATCGGGGCTCAGCTCGGCGGCTCCTATGTTTTTTCAGCACAGGCTCACACAGCACTGCAGGTAGAGCAGGACACGGAACGGGTGACAATGGAGGAGTTGGCCCCTTCAGGGCTGGCGCCCGGCGGCAACTGACTCCATTGTCTCCGGCAGTTCTGCCACTGCGTAAACGTGCCAGGAACATTAAAGCAAATTTGTGTCCCTCTTTAATGAGACGGGAGCAGATAGGTGAATATTCTTTTTGGGCTCTTGTAACTTCTGCTGAGTAGTCTTGGAATACATATAATCTCAAATCGTTCCAAGTCAGGGGGCGAATTTTCCTGGATGCTGACCATATAGCCTCTTTGTGGATATAGTTCATACACCGGACTATAACCACTCTAGGGTGTGATTGGGGTGAGTCACGGACAGATCCCACTCTATGTGCACTTTCAATAACGATACCAGGACAGTCATCCGAGATCTGCAGTAAGTCTAGGAGTGTGGTATCAAGAAAAGAATATAATGCCGGACCCTTAAGGGATTCTGGGAGCCCTACTATGCGCAGGTTATTCAGTCTGGACCTGTTTTCCAAGTCATCTATTTTACTCCACATCTGTTACTGTGATTTAGTTTGTTTGGTAATATCCTGCTTTAGGTTGTATATATCTTGAAATGCCTCTCCCAATCTATGCTCAACAACTGAGAGCTTTTGAGACACTTGCTGTACCTGACTCTGTATTTCTTTAATGGCCTGGGCAAACGTAGCTGCCTGTTCCTGCAGTAGTGGACGCATTGTATCCTTTATTGCTTGTACTAATTCCCCATACGTTATAGGAGCATTATCGGTACCTGAAGGGTCTGGCTGGGTGTCAAGAGGCTGATGTTGCAGCTCCGTATCTGTCTGGAGCGAGTCCGGAGTAGAAGCAGGTAATGAAGCCCGCCATGCTGGTTTCAGTGCGGCGTCTGTATCCTCGTGGCCTCTGGTTCTTTCCGGGCATCAGCCTACTTTTCCATATACCACCCAGGTAGTATCCGCAGGTGAGTGGTGATGATTGGAGGTTGGTAAAACGACCGTGAAGTTGTGGAGTGACGGGTTTAGCAACGGAGCCTCAGCCACGTGCTGCTCACCACATCACAGCCGGAACCGGAAGTCTTCTTTTTCTAAGTTCTAATGGGAATGGGGGCTGTGACAATGGTAATAAGTCTGAGTAATTTGGAGTTAATACAAAAAGCTTAGGCACAGTTCTATTTTAAAGATAATGGTGTTGATGTTAGGGAGATATAAAGAAGTTGCAAGTGGGGGTAATGATGATATTCCACGACTGGCAGACAACAACTCCACTTGCTCAAGAGTAAAATAAAAAATTATACCAGCTCTAATAATGCCAGCCTAGGCTGATATAAGGGGCTACAAATTGTGTGGACCTCTAAATTATTCTGGTGGCATAATAATAGGTAAGCCGGCAGGATGGGGTTTCCCTGCTACAGTGCCAACCAGCCTTAGGACATCAGCACTTGTCTGTATTCTCTAGGGGTATTGTGTACTCCTTGGAATAACCAGCTCCATGCTTAATGCACTAGTGCTTTTTCCACACCCCTGGTAGGTGGATGTGGGATAATTAAAAAAATCAAAAGTTAAATTAAGCACTTCTACATGGTGTACTACTGATCCCAGTATGCCCTTACCGGCTTCAAGTCTTTGTGTATAGTAGTGGGTTTAGTACTGCAAGCACCAGCATACCCATGACTGCCAGGACATGTAGGCACTTGTAGAACCAGTTCCTCCATGCCCTGGTATCTAGGGTGCATTGTGACCTGTAATGCACTTAGGAGGAATGCTGAAACAAAAACACAGACACCAACCTTAAAAACATATTATATGAATTAAAATCCTTACACACAAGCCAGATTCATGAGCTCTGTTGGATTCCTTATCATTATATGTAGGTATCCATGTGTTCAAAAATAAATAAATATTGACCCTAATGACAAAGAAGTGATATCTTTTATTTTTACTGTTCAGTAGGGATTTCCCACAGCCTGTGGCCATGTATCAAAGTTCTTGTGGTGTCCACACATTTAGCTATTAGTGTAACCTATAACAAATGCACATTTTATGGAATATCCACCAGCAGCATATAAAGAAAGCCTTATTAATTATCTTTTTTAGGAAAGCATTACTGATAAATTCACAAAGTGTGTGTATATATATATATATATATATATATATATATATATATATATATATATATATATTGAAAAACAACAATAATGCAATAAAATTAATTTCAACAATTACATTCATACTCACGAATTCATCTTCTCATGCTGGTGACTCAGGACCTCATTCAGAGTCGGTCGTTGCGGCCGCACGGTCGTACGCATACGATGTTTTTCTTTCTGCGCCTGTGCACGGCTAGCAGTGCGCATGTGCGTACGAGCTCTACCGATCAAAAATACTGTCAGTCGTAGGGCTTCCGACACGGAAGTGGATTGCTAAAGTTGATTGACAGGAAAGACCGTTTGTGGGAGTATACGGGGGTGGTGGTCTGCAAACGGAGGCGTTCTTCAGCGTTTCCAGGCGTTTTAGGGGAGTGCATAAATTACCTGCTTCGTACGACCACGAATTGCGGATGCATGAAAACGTCACTCTACGAACAGGATGATCGTCCAGGCTAAGGTAGGCAAGAAGCATCCGTAGGCCACAAGAGTACAATCGTTAATCTGATGATACCTGCGATGTTTCGATTTGGAACCACACAAACCAAGCAGCTAAGATTGCTGCATTGTAACTATTAACACTGCTAATTACCTTGTAACTCATTTCACTTGCGTGTGCATCAGTGAATTTGTAACCAAAATGTTTCTTTGTGCTTTTTAAACATTTTTTTGCTAAAACAGTTTTTAAAACATCTAACATTGTGTTTTGCGTAGCAGCCTTTTCAGATACCACACTTTTTAAACCTTGTATATACATTGATATAGTTAAAGATAGACATTTTTGGTATTACATTTTTTTATTATTTTGAAATTTGCCTTTCATCACAATGTAAATAATAATTGTTTAGGCAACATTCGCATATAATTAAAATAATTTTTTTTAATTAAAAAAACCCACATTTTTTATTTAAAAAAAAAAAGAGCTTGAGACATTGGTGACAAGAAATATGGGGACTGGACAACAGGTGAGGGAGGAGATATCCAGGGCTACTTGCGTCGTTTGGGCCGGCTCAGAGGAAGAGGTAAGCTACGGACAGCCGACTGGCGTGTAACACGCTGACTGGCCTGGCCAGAGGTAGATGGGATTTCCTCTGGCCTAGGCATAGGGCTCTCCATACTTTCGGGGGTGGCTGTTGGGCCGCCAGTAGTGGTGGTCCTGGGAGGAAGGGAGTCTCACTCCATCATGGCAGGTGGGTTGGCCTGCTCCTGGGTATTGGCCAAACGATCTAGGGCCCCAGCAATGGTCTCCAGGGCTACCGCCACCCTCACCAGAGTGGTCTCCATCCTCAGAAGAACACATGTGTTCTCCTGAGTTTGGGAGACCAACCTGGTGAGGAGAGGCACTGCTCGGTCTGATGGTTGCCCTGGAGTAAACTCCACAGGGTCCCCAGATGGAGTACTTGGGTCCTCCCCTGCAGAGTCTCCATCTGTGCTGGACCCAGACCGGACCTCAGGAGCAAGCACTACCTCCTCTGAGTCTGGAATATAAAAAAAAAATAGTTATTTGTTTTGCCCCCCCAAAAAAACAGACGTTTGAGCTTTATACTTTTTGTCTAACAAAATAAAATTACCTTCTTGCACATGTGGAGCGTTGAAGTCGGCCATGTCAGTGTCCATAGTGGACACGCCGACTATCTCCTCTTCCGTCACACATCCCTGAGCCAACGTCTCCAACCTTGTCAAGGCCAGCTCCACAGGGATGGGACCACCACCTGTCCCCGCAGCATGGTCCACCCTACTCCGTAGCTTCCTCTTCAGTTGGTACTTGAAATCCGTCCAGCTGTCAATGTTATTTTGGATATTTTAAGTGTTACTTTATTTAAATAAGATCAAGCTTTGGACTTCAGTACACTCACAATATCATTTTCTTACCGTTTTTTAATGACTTTCTGTGTTCTGTAGGTTGTCCCCACAGCATTAACAGCCTTGGATATCTCCTCCCAAATCCTGTCTTTGGCTCCAGCACCCATATTTCTTGGTGCATTGACTAGGTTCTCCATTGTCATGGTCACCAATGTCTCAAGCTCGATCCGTGAAAACGGAGGGTTTCTTGGCCTGCTTGGGTCTGCCTCCTCCTCCTCTACTGGTGGACTTTGATTCCCAGCACCTACAACAATTTTTAAAATAGAAAAAAAATTTAACATTTTTTAAGGGAAATATGACCAGTTCTTGTGTTGTGTAAAAAATGTGATTTGCACTTAATTGGCTCAGTTGGCCTCTGCTCACCATGCTCCTCGCTTGACATTCTGCTAACCTGTGAGAGAGCATGAAGAATACTGCTTGTGCAGATTTTTTTATAGATGTGATCGCATCCCTGGATTGGTTACCCGTGCATCCTTATTTCCCTAACTACAAATGCAGACCTTTCCTGCATTCTGTAATTACTGCGTGGGTTGTGCTAGATGTGAT
Source organism: Taudactylus pleione (assembly GCA_031769625.1). NCBI lineage: Eukaryota > Metazoa > Chordata > Amphibia > Anura > Myobatrachidae > Taudactylus > Taudactylus pleione. The sequence goes on from JAUIMM010000547.1 coordinate 1,299,292, forward strand.
CGCATCCCTGGATTGGTTACCCGTGCATCCTTATTTCCCTAACTACAAATGCACACCTTTCCTGCATTCCGTAATTACTGCGTGGGTTGTGCTAGATGTGATCGCATCCCTGGATTGGTTACCCGTGCATCCTTATTTCCCTAACTACAAATGCACACCTTTCCTGCATTCCGTAATTACTGCGTGGGTTGTGCTAGATGTAAGCGCATCCCTGGATTGGTTACCCGTGCATCCTTATTTCCCTAACTACAAATGCACACCTTTCCTGCATTCCGTAATTACTTCGTGGGTTGTGCTAGATGTGAGCGCATCCCTGGATTGGTTAACCGTGCATCCTTATTTCCCTAACTACAAATGCACACCTTTCCTGCATTCCGTAATTACTGCGTGCGTTGTGCTAGATGTGAGCGCATCCCTGGATTGGTTACCCGTGCATCCTTATTTCCCTAACTACAAATGCACACCTTTCCTGCATGTTTCAATAATTGGGGTTTGGTTTCTTTATTTAAGGCAAAGCCAAATGTTCCCTTACTTGTGGGTTGTAGTTGGAGTGTTTGGTGGTGCAGGAGGTTTTTGATAGTAGTTAAATTGTTTGAAGTTGTTTGAGAGGTGCTTGTGTGAGTTGTTTGAGAGGTGCTTGTGTGTGTTGTTTGAGAGGTGCTTGTGTGTGTTGATTGAGAGGTGCTTGTGTGTGTTGTTTGAGAGGTGCTTGTGTGAGTTGTTTGAGAGGTGCTTGTGTGTGTTGTTTGTGTTTTTTTTCTTTTTTTCTTTTTATTTTGGTTTTGGGTTTTTTTCTTTTGTTCTTTTTTTTTGGGTGGTTATTTTTTGTGTTCCTTTCTTTTTGGTGTATGTCTTTTGTGTGTTCCTTTATTTTTGGGTGGGGTTTTTTTGTTTAATTTATTTTTGGTGTTTGTTTTTTCTGTTCCTTTATTTTTGTAGGTTTTTTTTTGTTCCTTTCTTTTTGGTGGTTGTTTTTTGTGTCCCTTTATTTTGGGTGGGGTTTTTTTTGTTTACTTTCTTTTGGGTGGTGGTTTTTTTAATTTTTTTGGTGGTGGTTTTCGTGTTCCTTTATTTTGTGATTTTGGTTTTTTTAGTGTTTTGTTTTTGGTGGTGGTTTTTGTTTGTCAAATTTGATTGGTTCTGACATTTAACAAACCCTGTTAATTGTTGTGCTTGAGCCGGTTACTTGTTCGGTTTGGTTGGCCGGGCTTTTGTCTCCTTTAAAAATCCAATGTTATTTGAAGAATCAAGTAAGTGTGCCAGCCTACTGCATTTAATTTTTTTTTTTTTTGGATCAACAATCCTAAAAAACTTAAATTTTTTGGTACTAATTTTTTTTTTTTAAATTTATTAAAGGTGTTTAACAGTACATTTCGGACTTGAATCAGGTAAGTGCCTATTTATTCAAACCTACACTTATTTTTAATTTTATTTTTAAAATAATGAAAAATATTACTTTTAATATTGTTTATTGATCTATTTGGTAAATGTAAATTTGTACATTTACCAACAATTCATATTTGCGATTATAAAAATTAAGCATGGTTTTAACAATAATAGTAGTAATATTGGTTTTTACTCCAAAAATCTAAATAATTTTTTTATTCCCTCTAATTTTAAAAACATACAACAAATACACATGTAGTGATTTCCGAAGATGGCACTGCCCGACCCTGTAAGAATATGCACTATTATTATAAAGCTAAGTATTTTTGCACAAATATTAAAAAAATACTCTGTAGAACCAATTTAAAATATAAATTTAACTTTACAGAGTGATGTTGGATAGCTAATAGTGGCCATGTTGCCCCCCACCAACCTTCCTCAGCCTCCTTCTGGGAGTAGGCATAGCAGGTGTGCAAGGGCCAAGATATATAGAATGCGTGTCACCCTTTTTGGAATGCCTTATGATGTGGTTGTAACCACTTATCGCCTGCCTCCAAATATTATCCTAGACACTCTTTCAATAATAAATAATGATCTAGAAAGTCAGATTAACATTCCTACAGCAATCTCACCACTTACACAGTTGTTGGCGGTGTTACATTTCTGCGCCTCAGGGTCCTTCCAAACCACTGTGGGGCTGGTGGGTGGCCTCTCCCAGCCCTCATTTTCACGGATCCTGAGGCATGTGCTAGATGCATTTTTCAATCATCTAGCACATTTTATTAGTATGCCTTTGGATACGGAAGCCCTTGATGTGGTAAAGCAGAAGTTTTTTGAAATTGCAGGCTTTCCACACGTCATAGGGGTAGTGGATGGCACTCACATAGCACTTCAGCCCCCTGCATGCAAGGAACAAATATGTAGGAACCAAAAACATTACCATTCCCTAAATGTAATGGTGCTATGTGATGCCTCCCTCCAGATCCTCTCCCTGAATGCCAAATTCCCAGGCTGCAGCCATGATGCGTATGTGATCTAGCATTCAGGGATTTGGCCAATATTAAGCACACTGCAAGCTGGTGACACGTGGATTCTTGGTAAGTAAAAATCCATTAAGTATTTCTAGTAATAGTGTAAACAGGTTCTCATGGTAAATGTATGTATCTTTTGGTGTCCCATTTCCATCAGGTGACAGTGGATATCCTTGCACGCCTTGGCTGCTGACTCCTTATTTGACTCCCACACCAGGGCCCCAAACTCACTATAATGCCGCGTTTACTGCCATCAGACAGGTGGTGGAGCGCTGTATCGGCCTTTTAAAGGGCCGGTTCAGGTGTCTCCATCACTCTGGTGGTGCACTCATGTACTCACCGGATATGGTTTCTCGCATTGTGGTCCTGTGTGGGATTTTACACAACATTGCAATAAGGAGTCGAGTACCTATGCAGCCAGAGGAGGCCTTGCCAGAGGATGGCACCCCGGAGGAAGGTGTTGTGATGCTGTCGGGGGGGTCAGACGCGATTATGTTGTTTCACGTTTTTTTAGGTAGGCATATTTACATTTTAAAAAAAACACTTTTTGCATAATGTATTTTAATGTGTACCTTTTTCTTTTGTTTTCTTTTCCTACCAACCAAATCACAACACTTTCCAAAACCTGCAAAAAAAATGGAACCCATTGGCAATACCCTGTATGTTTTTGGACAACTAACACATTTTGCATCGATATCCCCCAACATCTTTAGTTAATTTGCCTTTTGTTTTAGTAATTTGTATGTTTCCCATTCAAAAATCTGTTTGTTTTTTACTATAGTTGTTAATGTTTGACTACGCCAGATGTTTTATTTGCCCAAACCATGAGGACATTTGTTATGTGTGAATCTGTTATGCAATTATTTTTACCAGTAAAAGCCTGTTGGCAACATGTTTCTTATTTGATAAATGTTTTCAATTAAATACAAATGTTGATTTTTTTTTTTTTTAAAAGATAGCCATTTAGAGGTGGATAATGTATGCCAACCCATAATTAAAAAATATACAACATTACTGCAAATGTTCTTAAGGTTTACTAATACATTTTTTAAGTTCTTACATTATGGAAAGGCACCCACCTTTGTTCACAAATTTGGTTACATGCAGAATTACACCCTTTAATGTGTGGCAAAAAAGAGGACAAATGTTTGAAATACAAAAACTTTAATTTTTTTTTTGTGTCAGAAAAATGAAAAAATATGAAAACAAAAAAACTAAACATCCTCCAAACGCCCCACTATTTGTTGGAGGCAGCAGTAGGCCTGCATTAAATATCCCGAGGTCTCTCTGAGGTCCTCCCGAATTTCCCTCAGGATGTGGGTTAGATCTGTGGAAAATAAAAAAATTTTGAGGACTAAATACTAAAATTACAAACATTTGAACATTACACATTATTCAATGTACCAAAAAGTGTTTAAACACAATGATGTTAAGGTGTGTTTGAAAGTATCAGCCACACAACATTATTAATAGGTTTCTAATTTTATGTTGTTAAACTAATTGGAAACCCTAACTATGTGGCATAAGCCAAAAACCACTATGATGATGTTACAAATAATGGGAGGTGTATTCTTAAGTCATGATGGCCATATCCTTAAAACACAATGCACGTATTCACTTCTAGAATGTTGTGGATAAACCTAAAATACAATGTGTTTGTTTGCTATGGAAAACATCACTTTGCCTAAGTACATTAGTACATTTTAAACACAGTGTACACAACATCAACAAGGATAGTCTGGTTCCTAGCACCTTGCCAAGTTTGGTGACATGTTTTTTTACATTGTAAAATACTAATCCGAATGTAATCATTATTTCCTAAAAATACAAAACATTTTTAATAAACTACTAAACCTATATTTTTTGGGTCCACAATAAAAAAAAGGCCCAGCCACAAAACCTAAGGTCGTAATTCTGAAAAATAGCATTACTGCGCAATGATTTGGAACCCCATACAGAAAATTTTTTAAGGAAATAAAAAAGGTCATAAATTTGTACAAAAACATGGATAACAACAACACCCAAATATAAAAAAAATTATAAAAAAACATACCCTCAGAGTGCTCGGACACAGCAACAGATGTGGGTGGAGATCCTTCCGGTGAAGGAGAATATTCGGGAGTGGGGGGAATGGTTGAAGGGGAAATGGGGCAGGAAAGATCCAAGGGAGGGGAGATTTGAGACATTTGGGATGGGTGGACAGGGGAGGGAGGAATACTTGGATAGGATTGGAAGAGGGAGGGAGGGTTACTGGGGGAGTATGGTGGTGGGGAGGGAGGGCTGGGTTGAGGAGATGCAGGTGAGGGCTGCAAGTTTACAACAGCATGTCTTTGCATTCTGCGTGCCCTTCTCTATCTCCGCTGTGCTTCTAAAATGTAAACATAAAATTAAAAAAAAAAATTCGTTTAGAATTTTGGCTACACAATACAAGTACACTTTACACATTCTGGACAATAGGGACAACATACAGGAGGGTTTTTTAACATTGACTAAAATAATTGGCAAAGGAACATACATTTTTAACAGTCCACTAATTATTACTTTAAAACAAACGCATACTTACGTCTGCATATTTGCGCCCGCAAATTCATGAGGAGCGCAGGCGACCGGCGGCGCAGGTCCGACCAGCGCCTCTCTAATTGTGCAATATTGCGCCTGTACCCCGCTGATCGGAGGGCTCGCCTCACCTCCGCATAGGCTGCCCGCTTTATGCGGTTGGAAATGGGCGGCACAGCGTGGGTAATCCGCTTGTCCAGGATGTTTACCAGGACAAGCAACTCTCTCCTGGTAAAGGCTGCGGCTCTCATGATGGCAATGGCCGATTTTACAGAAAACATGAAATATACATGGGGTACAAAAAATATGATTGGCTAAAATATTTACACTTTCCTCAAAAAAAACACTATTGGCCAATCCTTTAATCATGTGTCCCGAAAAATAAATAATAAAAAAAAAATAAAAAGAATTTGATTGGCTACAACACGCAGTGTGCAATTGCAAACATAAGAGTGCAAATGATCCGAACGCAAAATGCACATGCATTTCTAAAGTTAACACAATTAGCAAATGTACATTCACAGTTAATAAACCTTACTTTGTTTTTAAAATTGTGTGAAAAAAAAAAAACGGAGAAAACAACCACAAAATGAACAATAAAGTTTATTGACATATGATAAAAACTCGTTTTAAAGAACAGCAAGAGTTAAACACTTAATTAGATAATTGACAACAAGCTAATAACAAGCTGATCGATAGTCCATGTAAACATGACATGTGACCATCAATACAACACATACGGCCGCAAACATCAGAACATAATTAGCATACAGCAACTGACAGCGCCTGACTACGATTGACTCGTTCGTTCGTTCAGATCAGTCGGTAGCTAGAGGAGGTGCAGTGCTAACGAAAGGGCATCACTTTGTTTACGATCACCCTGCCGTACGATCGGATTTTGCGGTCGTTGGTCGTACAACCGTGCGGCCGCAACGACCGACTCTGAATGAGGTTCTCAATGTTTACAGTATGATACTGAACAGATCACTTTGGTATTGGTTTGGAAGGTCTTACGTTCTAGTTTTTATATATATATATATATATTTTTTTTTTAGAAATTTACATTCTGAATTGGTGTGCTGCAAGGTCATAAATATTGAATAGGACCACAAAATGGCTGCCTCCAATGTGTACATACAGTAGATGACAGGTATATTTTTACACAAAAACTAAAATCTACCATAAGTTAGAGCAGTGGTTCCCAAACATTGTTGAATCACGCTTTCCTAGAATATCAGCATATTTTTACAGTACCCCTAGATCAAACGTCTCATATTGAGAAATTCAGCAAAAATGATTCAGTTATGAAATGTCACCCTTATGTCACCAGTTATGTGGTGGTAGACAGGGTTGTGCTACTGTTTGTTCACAAATTTTATGAATGGCAGTCACCAGCACTGGTTTTGCCCATCACATTGACTATAAATAATTTGAATTGGTAATGGAATACCAACCCGTGGCACCACTGCAAGTGCCCTGCGGAACCACAGGGTGCCATGGCACCAAGTTTGGGAAACACTGGAGTAGAGTATAGGATGTTAACATTAAATGGTGTGTTACGTAACTGGGTTTTGTTGTTCAACTTATCCACCATGGCCCCCAGAGCTGTATCATGTCTAAGAGGTCTCCTGCTGCTGCGATCTGTCCAATGATTTGATTGGCTCCAGGTTTTCTATCTCTGTCTCCTTACAAACTGGGAACTTTGCAGGAAGACTAATAACAGAAAATTGCACTGAACGAGTTAAAAACGTGATAGCTGGAACGGCCTACACGTGTCAGTCGTCTGCTACTGTTACATCTACTGCCAGAGACTGGTGCGGCATGGACATGTGCAGGAATGGATTATAGCATTAGAATATTGATGGTTTCCTTGTTCTGATTTGCACGTTTCCACTACATTTTTAGGAAAATCATTGCTACAAAGAGTGTAAGAAATGTTTATTTATCGTAAACAATACAAATGTACATTAATGAATAGTGGTAACACGTACATTGTAAAATATGACTTTACACTTTAAATTTGACAACATTTTTGTAGGAAAGAACAATATTATAAAAGGCATGCATACATTCATATTCCATACATAAATTGTATATACACGCACATACAAGTCATAGGCATTAAGAAGAGCCAAAATAAATCACAAAAAAACAGCCAGCATTTCATGGTACATACAGCAAACATGAGACATGGTCACACCTGTATCTAGAGTGAGGAGATGTAGCCTTATTTAGCACAAACCATCCTGCATTATTATAGAGTGCCAGAGCCACTGTCCCGATTTAGACTCTAAAGCTACTTTAGTTTATTTTTTGTTTGCTTTAATAAAACCAGATTGGTGTTTTGCTCTTGATTTAGCATTTAGCTCCAGTATATTCAGTTACTGAAAACGCACTTGCAACCTATTTATAATGACCTCACAATCAGTAATCTTGGGTCTTATTACAGCTAGCTACACACTAGATCGTTTGTCCGGGAGTTCAAGAGATAATCATTGACGACATCACATCGTTTGCAAGTCTAGTGTGTACCTAGCTTAATGGTGCATACACACGTAGCGATCAGCCAGCGGTACAATATCGCTGGCTGATTGTCATGCACCCTCCCTGTTGTGCTGGATGATCGATATCGATCATCCAGCACACCACCTACTCACCGGCGACTATAGCAATCAACAATGGGGGATTCCTATAGTAACCTGCTCGATATCAAGCAAGTTGACCGGCATGCACGGCCGATGGATTATATCGCTATTGTCCATACATGGCTGCACATTGCTGGTCGATGGTAAGTTGGTAGGGACCATTTAAATGACCGATTTGAAAGATAACGATATCATTCAAATTGATCTTTTAAATCTCTACGTGTGTATGCACAATAAGAGTTACAGTATATCTAGCTAGAATGTAAAACGTGCAGTTTCGCATCTTGGCAGAACCATGTAACACTGCAGATGCTGCAAATATAAAATATGCGGACAGAGGGCCTGATTCAGAGCCGCTCGTAAGCGGCCGCTCATTCGCTCCGAGCGATGTTCGCACAACTGCGCATGCGTATGGGTTGTAATACGCATGCGCGAACCAGTCATTGCGGTCGGAAATTGTGTGCTCGCAAAATAACAAATGCCTGCTAATTTGAGTGACAGAATGAGGCGTTTGTGGGTGGTAACAGGGGAAGGTGCTTGAAAACGGGGAGTGGAGATCCGAACGCAGGCGTGCCAAACGGTCAAAACGTGCGTTTTAAGGGTGTGAATAATTAACAAAGCAGCGTCATCGACCACGTCACTTGGTTGTCTTTTAGCCTGAACTGCTCGCATGATTGCGGTAGGAAAATCCTACCACAAGCACTTCGAGCAGTTCAAACGCCTTTCGATGTACTCGATTAATCTAATAAATAGCGGATATGACGTAGGATGCGAGCGGCCAGGGGGCGTTTTTTAAAAAATAGCGAGCGCATGTTTCGTTAGCTCGTACAGACATAGAGGCGTCAGCAGACCGCAAAGAGCGAGCGCTCTATTTAAATATCTGGCCCCTTTTTCTGAACGAGCGAGCGCAAATAGCGTCCGGCTCTGAATCAGGCCCTGAGTGTTGGGAAGGGGTGATTCCTACATTAGTTCAAAACTTCAGAGCTGCTCAGTACTGCGGGCTACATGCACAAGCAGGCAGTGTTTTCCTTGCTTTTCTATTCCTTGCATCACAAGAACATGGCAAATAGCCCCTAACTATTAAGAGTCCAAATTGTGAGAAACATTGACCAATGGTGCAGCTGGCTGTCTAAAAGATGTTACCTACACCAGGGGCGTTTTAAGAGAGATGGGGGCCCGTGTGCAGGCTCAGGGCCTAATTCAGGGCCGCTCGCAAAAAGCAAGCGCTTGCTCTGAATCAGGGCGGCCGCTTAAAAACCTGCCTCCTGGTTGCTTGCTAAGCTGTGGGTGACCACCCACAGCTTTTGCGAGCGGCCAGGTGATGGTCGCGAGCCACGGGCTTGCGACAAGACCCTTGTGGTAGGGTCTTGTCTGCCGCAAGCCTCAGTGTTTTCCTGCTCAGTAGTGAGCAGGAAGCTCACTACTGACATCACTGATGATGTCAGTAGGGCCGCCCACAAACGGCAGGCGTTCCTTCGGGAACGCCTCCGTTTGTACAGTCACCCCATCTACAAAACGGGGCGAGCTGTCGATCAACATCGACAGCCACCCCATTTGTAGTGAGCCCCGGAGCGAGTGAATTTCTCACTCACTACGGGGCTTGCGCAATGCCCAACCATCGACCCGCTTGCGAGCGGGTCTGAATCAGGCCCTCAGTGTGGGCCCCCTCCTCTCTCTAGTGGTGCCACGGCGGGTGGTGCAGCAGTAGATTCTGGCTTAGTGTCAAAAACTACTGCGCATGCCCAGGTCTCTGGAAAAATGGCGCCAGCACCGTTTTTCAGAGGACAGCAGTACTGCACATGCGAGAGTCACCGGGAAAATGGCCGCCACCATTTTCCCAGTGACTTTTGCTGCTCTGCAGCGCCAGCCAATGGACAGGTAAATATAAAGAGTTTATGGTTGCAGAGTGTGCAGTGTGGGCCCCCCTGGACCCAGGGGCCCATGTGGACCGCACACCCTGCACCCATTATAATTACGCCGCTGACCTACAGCCAATATTAATGAGTGGTCAATGGAAAATGAGCTTTCTCTATAGATTACACACATTGACGTAGAGTTTCTTTTCCTTTACCTATTTAGTAGAAAAAAAACAATGTTTAAAAACAATGTTTATTACCAGTGGCATATTGTGTTTAGTATCACAGTGGTACTAATGAATATCCCGTTGGTATGTAACATTACTTACCTCTCCGGCGAGGTTCAAAGATGCCCCCCTCCTTGGCAGCATTCTCCCTGCTGACTGGCTAGCAGCGACGGCCAGTCTGCACATGCGCATTACACTTTCACCTGGCGGGGACTCGCCAATGCCTGGAAAGCTCAGTTGAAGCTGGAAAGGATATTGTTGAGTCCCCTTTACCGGCAATGGGGAACGTATCACTTTCACCATCTATAGATGGTAAGCAGTACAGTGACAGTGATAAGCTAAGTTTACGGCTGTTTGTTAAATACTGAAAGAAGGACGTAACCCCTTTAGCGAGTGTTAAATGTAATATGTTTCGTTAAATGGAGCCCCAGATATCTACCCTGAAGGCTATGTCGTCTTTATGCTACTATGAGATGGCATGGTCACTAATGATGCAGGCATTGACAGCAGTCCCATATAGCTAACAAAATGGCAATTTATGAAAACAATTCGGTAGAGGCCAGCTTTTCCTGGTAGTAGGAGATGCCATGCTACGCAATTGGAACAGACTGACAGAGCAGCCCCTGACAGGTAGTTCAATAGCTACAGTGACATAAACCCAGACACCCAGAGGGATTTGGGACACCCACTGGCACAGGGGGATTAAGCACCAAACCCACACACAATTACGTTTAGGAGATCTGGAAAACCTTGCCTAAAGCGGCACACAGGAATAAGCCTTAGGAATTAATAAAACTTGCTGCATACTAGTTATTATTTATTATATATTATTAACTATTTCAAATACTTTGTAGTGCATGTTTGAAATAATGATTTAATTTACTAAGATATACCATACTTTTAATTATTGTTTACTTTTACCCAATTTATTTTATATTTATTTTAGGTTGAGAGGCAACTGCTTGACATGTAGTATAATCGTCCACTACCTAAATTATATAGTGACATATACGACTGCAAATAATTGTGTGGGGATTCAGAATTCATCTGCTGGTCAGTATAGGCCGGATACTGCTGATAAATCTTCATTTGTATTGCAGATACAGGCAATTTACTAACCTCCTAGTACTGGTAATGCATACCTTATTGATGCTCCAGCAAATCTGCAAAGCACAAAATGGCACAACTTTCTTTAGCAAACTATTTTATTCATGAGCAGTATTTTATATACTTGTTATTTGCCAACTCCCGAAATAATTGTTATGGAGCATACACACGGTCAGATTTGTCAGTTGAACGATTTGAACGATTTTACCAAAGTTTTGAACGATTGAACGATTTTTGACTGCATTAAAATGAATGGAATCGTCCAAGTCTAACTGCAAACACATCAGATGTCAGATATCGTTATCTGACCATCGGGAACGCGCATCGTTCATCGTCCAGGCATGTCAGATATGTCAGATTTTACTTCAGAACGTGTGAACTTTGCGCACAAAAATGCTTATCGTGCAGTCCTATTGTCGAAGTTTTTGAATGTGTGAATCCTCCATAGACAAACACCAGCGAAAAGTTTTCATCATCTCAGCGCAGGTGGAAAGTTGTGCAAAATCACTATTTTTGGCCCAAAATGTGTTCAGAACCCCTAGGACACCCCCTCTAATGGAAAATTAGGCAAAAATTATTTTTAAAATAGCCAATAAAGACATGTCATTTTAGGGGTGACAAAATGAAAAGCACTGGAAAAGCACTCTAAGCCCTATTCACACTTCCTGCCATCCTAATGGTGCATAAACACGGGTTGATTGTCAACAATAATGATATAGTTGAATGATCTACCGGGTGTGCTTGATGATCGATATCGATCATCCAGCACACCACCAACTCCCCAACGACGGCCCTATAGTAACCTGGTCGATATCGACCAGGCTGGCCTGCATGCATGGTCGATGGACGATATCTTTATCGTCTATACGTGTCCACGCATCGCATGTCGTTGGTGGGTTGGAGGCACCGAAAAATGCATGATATGAATGATAACGATATGATCGATATCGTTATCGTTCATATCGTGCATTTTATTTGTACCATGTGTACGCACCTTACGGGTATTGCACACTGATGCACAGTTGTAAAACACATTCAGGAGAAAAAACTAAAATGGTTACGTTTTCTTCTGGGCTCTAGAACGGTGTCAGGCCACAATTGAAGTATACATTTTTGGGTTCCCTATTATTCTGGAGAATTAGCTGGCTACATTTTGGAAAATATCTGAAGATGTAATAATAGCCTAAATGTAGCTTTGGGAAGAATCACATTTTCCTATAGAAAGCACATACTGTACAAATATACTTAGTACAACACTGACATAGGAGATTATATAGTAATATAATTTACCCTCCGCTGGAAGTAACACTACTGCACTGACAGATCTGTCCTCTGTGTGAGAGTAACAAGGCAATGCCTGGGTGTATAATTCTGCACTAGGTGACTAATGGGGTGAGGTGTTGTCCGATGATTGTAATTGCAGCATCATCTTTATGAAGGATACTTTCTTAAACTGACTACAGGCTAAGAATCAGATATTTATCCTGGTCATGGATCAATTGACTGGAAATGTAACCACACATACTGTAGGACTTGTGAACAAATACTTTAAAAGGCAATGCAAGTATCAACAGAGCTGACATGAGGTAGAATAAAATATCTCGAGAGACTTATTAACTATCCTCCATTTTCATATGATGAATCATCCATGTTTCCAATTAGGGGCTGGAAATACATTGGCAACAGGCTGCAAATGGTCCAAACTTTTATCATATTAAAATGAGTCGCTCAACTGTGGTATAGAGCACAAACATATCTCGTCTCTCTCGCTGCAATGTACTGATTCCCATGATCCTTTCTCCCCTTCTTTCCCTGCCATGAACTCCTATTTATCACTTTAACCATTATTTTATGCTGCCTGTTCTGAGTTGGATCCAGCCAGTGAACAGCACTGTGACATCACAGAACAAGATGGCTGAAAATCATCAATTCCACACATCCGATTTTTTTCAAAATTAGTACGAAGTGATAGTAATAAAAAAAAAAGAAAATATATATGTTCGTAAACAATGAGTTCTCTGCTTCCTTATCCCAGTACTCTGTGACGTATGCTATTCAAAGGATTTACATGCAGGTATTTGTCTAAGAGGCTGTTAGTGACTCCAGTCACAGATATGACCAGTAGCAGAATCAATGCCATCTTGCTCACAGCAAATCCCTTCATCCTAGAGAGAATGATGAAACAAGTGTTAGCTCCGTGTAACACACAGCTTTTTATTGGATACACATATTATATTGCTAAATATTGGGAAATCACACATTATTTGGTTCCATTTATACCTCATAATCATACCTCCCAGCATTTACTAAAACTACACAGCCACACATCCTATAGGATGCCACAAAGGATCATGGCCACGTCCACAGGGAATGTTTAGTGCCTTTGAAGCGCTAGGCCATCCACAAACCTCTCCATCCCCTAAAAACACAATTGAGTTGCTTCTAGCACCAGAGGTATAGAGGGTGAAATTAAGGGTGATATGGGCCTGGGGCTGAAAACTATCACATGCCTACTGTGGAGGAGTTGAGGAGGTGGGACCAGTGCCCTGTCATGGTCAGTACCATAATGTGCTTCCCTCTAACCATCTACACCAACTTGGAGATCATGGAAAACATGCACTGTTAAGGGTTCTGAGGACTGGAGTTGAGAAATACTGGGTTAACAGAAACATACATGGAATTTAGCACATTGTCCAGTGTATAATAGTGTACAGAGTACATGGTACATAACATGAAAACAGAAGAAAAATAAAATCTATTAAAGGAAGTCTGCATGAAATTACTCCACCTGTTTCTCAAAACATCAATGTTCCTTAGTAGATTGAAATAAATGTTTCACACAAAGGGCGGGATGCATGATGCATCACATTTTGAATGCGATGTATCCTGACACTCATTGCAAGCATAACAACATTTACTAATGCCGTATTCTTGAAGAAAATCACATAGCACAGCTCTCACAGTAAGCGCTGTCCTTTGCGATAGAAGGATCTCCCGGGTTTAGGTCCTGGGAGGTCTTCTGTACATGACCTGAGTGACACGCGCCATGTGGGATACTGGGAGGGATTTGTTTGTATTCCTCTCAGGGAGAAGTGCAAATAGGCTTCTATTGCATTGCCCACCGCATGCAAACTCCAGAATGTATCGCATTCCGGAGCATGGTGCATACATTAAAAGTGGTAAGCGGCCAAACCTCCGAAAACTTTATTTGACCTCAAAATATACATTGATGCATCTCATCCTAAAACAATGTTTCTCCTACTATAATTTAGTTTTAGTTTTGGTACAAAGTAATGAGTATTTTTTAACACTGAGTGGGTCAGTACATCTCCTTGCTTTATAAATACAGGATAAATATAGCAATCTCAAAATCAACAATATAGCTCATTAATACTCACAATACACAAATAATATTATTTAAAACACACAGGCAGTTTACTTTCTAACAATGTTTTATATGCCACAACTGGTGAAGCATATTTACTATATTAATTATGGATAGATAGAAAGAGAGAGATAAAAAGATAGATAGATCTATAGGCTAAGGTCACTTTAAACATAACAGTTAAACATAATATGTGACACTGATCTGCTAGAGAATTATGTAATTTACAGTACAAATTAAGTTATCATATTTCTTTTATAGTAGTACTAGCTGAAGTACCCGACACTGCCTGGGTTTAAATCTTCAAGTTATTAAGTTTTATTATGTGATGTCGTCCAAATCCATCCAGCCTCTCTGGGTCAAAGTTCTGAATAAAACTGGCCAGGATCCAACTGAACCTCCTAGCGTTGGTCTCATCCCAATCCCGATCATCCCGGGGAACCTGTTCTGGGCTTTCCACTGGATGGATTTGGATGAAAACGTCACAGAGGGGTGGCAATTGGTGTGGGATACAAAGCTAAAGAGAAAGAGAGGGTAAAGTACCTTGCGCCCCCTAACTGCAGCTCAATACCAACTCAACAAGGACACCAAACCTTTTAAACAGACAAATACAAAAATGGAGTGGTTCACAAGCGCTGTTAGATTCGGATTAATATATAGAACACTTGATTTCCATTGTAGTAATTTTCTATTGTTATAACAAGTCAGAAAACAAACAAGGGTTTATCAAACACTGTTTTTTCTCTTCTCTTATGTATTCGTCTGCATATCCAGACTCACCATCACTTAGTGAAAATGCATGCATCAAAAGGTATCTTTGATCTTCTCTATGTATACCAAATATCATATATTCCCCCAGTGTTCTGACACTCACCAATTAAACGGCTGCTATATCCTTTTATATCCTTTAGACCGTCGGGTTCCAGACTACATCCCCATGTAAAGGTATATCAAAGTGACACAAATGGAAAGGTAGTGCATTCAGCTCTGGTGTTGAAAGAAAAAGACTCTTTAATTGTGTCCACGCAAGAAAAACTTGCAAAGTGTGAATTATAGAGAGATTGTCTAAATGAGAAGCTCCATGAATGCTGTGGGGAAAAATGAAATGTATATGCTGCAGAATCACGCTCAGTGATAAAGAGACAGGAATGCAAAAGACATGTCTTAAAGCAAGTTTTGAGAAACAAATACAGATGTTCCAGGTGAATTTATTTTGGCTACAGAGTAGCTTCAGAGTGTCCTGTTGAAATAAATCTATTTCTAGATTAAATTTGCATGAAACAGCAGAGCAAAGTGAATTTTTGGTGAAAGAACTTGGTGAATCCACATGATGTGATTGAGGAATTGTGAGGAGAAAATAAGAAAATAAGAACTTTTAAAAATTATCAAGTGCACAGAAACAGTTGCACAATCTCCAGGTGAAACTGAGTGCCAGAGAACAAGAGCATGACTGTAAAATAAAAGTTGCAGAATCTGAAATAGTGAACAAAATTTGGGACTTGTTGGAGAGTAAACTTCTGCAGACTCAGAACAAGTTGGAAATTGCAATGGGAAAAATTACCCAGCTGTAAGAACAGCCAGGGCCGGATTAAGGGAGGGGCGACAGGGGTGGTCGTCCCGGGGCCCCCCCACAAAGGGCCAATGTGACCCTGTCGAGAACAGTTGTCCAGCGACACCTGTTCCCAGGTTGAGGCTCAGCAAAAGCAGCTGCTGTTCACAGTCAGTGCTGCTGCATCAGCTTTCATCTAGGGAGGAGAGGGGCCAGCTCCTCTAGGTACTCAGAAACCCCCCTGACACACAGATTCCTCCCGACAGTGACTGGCCACATTGGGGGCGGAGTCAATATGACAGCAGCTGCAGCATCAAGTGAAGGTATGTTTGTGTACTGTTTCAGTGAGTGTGTGTGTATGCAGGGCAGCCATCAGGGGGGGACTGCCGGGACTCCAGTACCGGGCCCGGAGAGAGGGGGGCCCGGGTGGCTGCGGCAGCGGTGCGGCCGGCATTCAGGTAGAAATATCATTGGCAGCACTTCAACATAGGTCAGCGGCCGCGAGCCAATCAGAGCTCGCGGAACGGCAGCCAATCAGGAGCGCCCGCTCCTGATTGGCTGCCGGCCCGCAAGCTGTGGATTGACTTGCAGCCGGCACCCCTCTCTCTCCGGCAGGGCCGGCGCTTCCGTTAAGCACCTGTAGGGTGGCCTGCTGAAGCTGTGTCGGTCTTGCCTCTCCAGGTGAAAATGTCCTTACCCCAGCGACCGCACCCGTACACACTGATGGCACCCAGCACCCACGTGACGGCACCCAGCACCTGTTTACACTCGCCCCCCAGAGAAGGCTAGAAAAATAAAACAGTCTCACTGTCTCACACAGTGAGTTGCGGTGGATTTGGGGTCTGCAGCAGCTGGGCCCGGCGCCGGTGACATCACTATGTTACCGGCTGGCCCACTGCAGCTCCGCCTCCAATGCTATCAAGACAAGCTCTGCAGCTGCTGGGCCTTGCGCGCGCCCCACCTCTCATCCTGTGCTCCCCTGCCCTGACCCCTGAACCATGGCACAGACCTGTTCCTTGAGGACATCACCCAGCGGTAAGTAGGCTGGGAGAAAATACAAGTCAAGAAGGTGCCATCTGTAACTAGAAGTGTATATGTATATATATGTGTGTGTGTGTGTGTATATATATATATATATATATTATATATATATGTATATCCAGTGGTCGAATTGGGAATTTTATAGTGGGGGTATGGAAAATCTAAGGTTGCACTTATGTGCGCACCGAAGGCTCGCATGCACTGGAAAAGGGTGCGCGTAGTTACGACGCACTCTTTTTCAGTAGTATAGTGTGCCACACCGTAGTACCCCTTATACACATTATGCCATACAATAGTAGTGCCCCCTATACAATGCCCACAGTAGTAGTGCCCTTTATGCAATGCCCACAGTAGTTGTGCCCTTATACAATGTCCACAGTTGTAGAGCCCTTATACAAGGAATTGGTATGAAATACCGCCGGCCGATTCCCGTCAGCGGCAGCCCGACAGGAGCAGAGTGCGACGCAGCGGAAGCCCGACAGCGCTGGAAATCCCGATCGTGGATAGGTAAGTATCCACTAACCTAACCCCCCTAACCCTCCTTAGGGGTGCCTACCCCTAACTTCCCCCCCAAGTGCCTAACCCTAATCCCCCCTCTAAGTGCCTAACCCTAACCACCCCCTTCCCCGCTGCCTAAACCTAAGTCCCCCGGGGGGGTGCCTAACCCTAAGTCCCCCCCGGGGGTGCCTAACCCTCCCTCCCCCTAGCCTCACCCTAACCCTCCCAGGGGGGTGCCTAACCCTAAGTCCCCCCCGGAAGCCCTAAACCTAACCCTCCCCCCCCGCGGCTGTCCGCTCGCGGCGCCCGGCATCACTACGATCGTGATGCCGGGCACCGGTCTCCCGGCATCGGGGAAATGCGGCGTCTACATCTAGATGCCCGGCATTTCACCCATGCCGGGATAAGACAGTCGGGAAGCCGGCTGCCGGTATTTAGGCAGTCGGCTTCCCAATTGCCTCCCTTATACAATGCCCCCTACGCAGTGCCCACAGTAGTAGTGCTCTTTATACAATGCCCACAGTAGTAGTGCTCCTTATAGTAGTGACCCCTATACATTGCCTCACAGTAGTAGTGCTCTTATACAATGTACACAGTAGTAGTGCCCCTATGCAGCGTCCCTGGTAGTAGTCCGCCCTATACAATGCCCACAGTAATAGTGCTCTCTATACAATGCCCACAGTAGTAGTGCCACTATATATTGCCCACAATAGTAATAGTGTCCACTATACATTGCCAACAGTAGTAGTGCCCCTTGTAATAGTGCCCCTATACATTGCTCACAGTAGTAGTGCCCCCTATTCATTGCCCACAAGAGTAACAGTGCCCCCAATACATTGGCCACAATAATAGTGCCCCTTGTATAAGTGCCCACAGTATATAGTAGTAGTGCCCCTTGCAGTAGTGCCCACAGTAGTAGTGCCCCTTCAAGTAGAGTAATAGTGCCTCTTGTAGTGCCCCTTGTAGTAGTGCCCATAGTACTGGTAGTGCCCACAGTAGTAGTAGCAGTAGTGCCCCTTGAAGTAGTGCCCATAGTAGTAGCAGTAGTGCCCCTTGAAGTAGTGCCAATAGTTGTAGTATTAGTGCCCCTTGAAGTAGTGTCCCTTGAAGTAGTGCTCATAGTAGTAGCAGTAGTGCCCCTTGAAGTAGTGCCAATAGTAGTAGTAGTAGTGCCCCTTGAAGTAGTTTCCCTTGAAGTAGAGCCCCCTTACACATAAACACACAAACACACATAAAAACATACTCACGTGAAGCCCCGCTCCGGTGCCCGCCGCCGTCCGCCACAGTGCACTGTGCATAGTCCTCTCCCGTCAGCTCCGCGCTCTGCACTGTGGGAGAGGGAGAGACGTCATGGAGAGGTCATGATGTCTCTCCCGAACACGCACTGCAGGAGCCGGAGCTCAGGAGTGAGCTCCGTCCTCCGGCTGCAGGGAAGGAGGCGCTGGGGGGGGGCCCTGACTATTATGTCAGTACCGGGCCCCATAATTTCTGATTGCGGCCCTGTGTGTATGTATATATATGTATGTATGTGACTCCTTGTGTATATGTGGTATGTGTATACTGTGTATATATGTGTTAGTATGTTGTGTATACTGTTTATGTGAGAGTGTATGTTATAAATATATATATTTATATTTAGGAGCCCCCCCCCCAAAAAAAATCCTGCGTTTGCCCCTGTCTTCATGTGGGGGTAGGCTCTGTGTGGGGCTTTCGGGGGGGGGGGGGGGGGGAGTGTAAGCTATGTGCGGCTTGGAAGGGGCCCCCACAACTTAGTTGCCCTGGGGCCCCCACAAGCCTTTATGAGGCCCTGAGACCAGCTCACTGCACTTGATGAAATGTGGCACTTGGAAGTGGGAAAAGCAGAAAAGGAAAAGAAGTTGGACAACACCCTGGAATTTGATTCTGACCATGTTGATACGATTGATCCATTTACAAGTGATGGGTTAAAGCTGCAAAACTCCACAAAAGAACATGTCAAATGTCTTGCAGTGATTTTCAGCTCTCTGTTATACTGTATGTGTGCAGTCCTCTTAGAGGTACAGATTCCAATGATAAATTTGTACCTAAAGTTGGTGATATGGAGTTGACAAATACAAATAGCGATCTTCTGTCCCATGAGACAAAGGTACAAGACATACAGAAGACTACAAAAATAGGGCTGAAGAAGTGAGGTAGTGCCCTAAATGGAGCTAGGTTGTTTCTTATATTCTGTTGCTGTATGCTGAAGATATCAAAGCATCATTTTGTGTGGTGATCCTCATTAGGGCACCCAATATATATATATATATATATATATATATACATGGGCGGATTGGGACGGAAAACCAGCCCGGGAAATTTATGGAAGCAGCCCTAATAGGTGCGGGGTCTGTTGAGGAGGTGGGGACTGTCTAGGGGGTCGGGATCCCTTCTCATAGGGTCTGATTCTGAGATGGACACAGTAGCCTCTGTCCTTGTGTCTTTTGCTGCAGTTGCGTCTGTGACTTTAGGCTATAAACACTACAATGCCCTTCCCTGGTGTATAGCCATGCGTTTGAATATGGAAGTACTGAGATGCCAACTGTCAGTGTCTAAGGGGTCTATGTACTAATAATCGCGGTACTGCAGCGATTGTTATCAGTTCAACTCGCATGGGGATATTTTCATCTGTAATGAATATATCCCCGCTATGTACCAAGTGGAGCTCGCAGGGACAGAGGTTGTGGTAACCACTGTGTCCCTGCAAGTTGAATCACCAGCAAATTATAAAAGAATTTGCGTTTGTTGAAAGTCTTCACCGGTGGAAGCTGGCACAGCGTAAGCTTCCAGAGCTGGCTGGGGCTGCAGGGGAGAGATCAAAAGATCTCTCTCCTGCCCCTGGAGTCCCCATTGGCTTACAGTAGTTTACACCATCTGAAGATGGTATAAACTAACGGGGCTAAACTCTGAATAGCATCGCTTTTTGGAGTTCAGTACATAGGGGTCAGATAGTAGTCCCCATTGATAATAATGAGGACCGCTATCTGCAGCGCTAATTAGCACTTTGCTGGAGATTTCTGTGAAATCTCCTGCATTGTGCTTTTAGTACAATACATAAAATTATGCAGAAACTGCAGTTTTTTCATAATATTATGCATCAAACAGCTTGATACATAGGTCCCTAAGTCTTTAGACAACCTCCTGTAACACACTTCTTGGTGCATGCGTCTAAATCCGCACTGCAACTCAGACCCCTGCGCAGATGACAAACAATGCACAAGAAAAAAAATAAAACACTTTGGCCCCCACAGGAAAAAAACAAAACACATTGCCCCCACAAGAAATACATAAAAACACATTAGCCTCAGCAATAAAAAAACAAAATACACACCGGTCCCCGCAGAATAACAAGAGATATGGTAAGAACTTACCTTTGTTATCTCTGTTTCTACGAAGTCCATAGGGTCCACAGGGTTGACCTTGGGGTATAGCTGGATCTGGATCCATGGGCACCACGCAGTTAAAGCTTTAGCTGCTCCCAGGATGCACTTGGGTCCGTCCTCCTCTATACCCCGCCCCCGGCCACAGCACCACAGTTGGTAAGCAGCCAAGGCCGGAGGAGGAGACTAAACAGAGAGAAGGAAGACTGGAACACACAAGAAACCATACTCACAGAAATGGGAGACGGAAAACCGGTGACCAGCCACACAGCCCATTTGAAGCCAGGTGCGTCAGGGCGGGCGCCCTGTGGACCCTATGGACTTCGTAGAAACAGAGATAACAAAGGTAAGTTCTTACCATATCTCTTGTTTTCTACTTCAGGGTCCATAGGGGGTCCACAGGGTTGACCTTGGGGATGTCCCAAAGCAGTACAACTAAGGGCGGGGACGCTCCTGTGCTGAAAGGAGTACCCGGCGCCCAAAGGATGCATCCTGAGAGGCAAAGGTGTCAAACGCATAGAACCTCAAAAACGTTTGAATTGAAGACCAAGTGGCCGCCATACACAGCTGAACAGCAGAAGCGCCACGTCTAGCAGCCCAAGAGGGACCCACAGAACGAGTGGAATGAGCCTTAACAGAGGCTGGCACAGGTAAGCCCTCCTGTGCATAAGCCTCACAAATCACGGAACGAAGCCAACGGGCTAACGTTTGTTTGTTGGCAGGCCAACCCCTCTTGTGAAAACCAAAGAGGATAAACAAGGAATCAGACTTCCTAACCAAAGCCGTCCGGTCTACATAAATTCTAAGCGCCCGGACCACATCTAAGGAAGTCTCACCAGCTGAAAGATCAGGGGACTGAAAAGCTGGCACAACAAGTTCCTGATTAATATGGAACTTCGAGACCACTTTGGGCAAAAACTCAGGACGAGTGCGGAGCACCGCTCTGTCCTGGTGAAAAATCAGGAAAGGAGGGCGACAGGAAAGCGCCCCCAATTCAGACACCCTCCTGGCCGAAGCAATTGCCAGGAGAAAAACCGTCTTAAATGTCAGCCACTTGAGCTCCACCGCCTCAAGAGGCTCAAACGGAGGACCCTGCAGGACCCGTAGCACCACCGCCAAGTCCCAAGGAGCCACAGGAGGCACAAAGGGAGGCTGGATCCTGAGAACACCTTGGAAAAAGGTGTGAACGTCTGGTAGTATTGCAATCCGCTGTTGAAACCACACGGACAAGGCGGACACATGAACCTTCAGAGATGCAAGGCGTAAGCCGAGATCCAATCCTGACTGAAGAAATTCCAAGATCCTAGAAACTCGGAACACCTGAGGATCATAATGTCTGGACTCACACCACTGAAAGTAAGTGTGCCACACTCTGTGATAAATCCGTGCTGAAGCAGGCTTGCGTGCCCTGAGCATGGTACCAATAACCGAACTGGAGAAGCCCCGAGACCTCAAGACGGCTGTCTCAAGAGCCACACCGTCAAAGACAGCCGACCCAGATCCGGGTAAAGGCAGGGCCCCTGAGACAACAGGTCCCGACGCTGAGGAAGAAGGTACGGAGCGTCGATGGAGAGGCTCCTGAGATCGGAGTACCAAGAACATCTGGGCCACGCCGGAGCTACCAGCACGAGCATGCCGCCGTCCTGCTTGAATTTCCGCAGAACCCGAGGAAGCAGGGATATCGGAGGAAACAGATACGCCAGGTGAAACGTCCATTTCACCGACAGCGCGTCCACCAGACTTGCACCTGCGTCTCTTGTCCTTGACCCGTAAACGGGCAACTTGTGATTGTGACGGGAGGCCATCAAGTCCAGCTCCGGCAGTCCCCACCTGTCCACGAGTAGCTGAAACACCTCTGGGTGAAGCGACCATTCCCCGGGATGCACGTCGTGACGGCTGAGGAAGTCCGCCTCCCAATTGAGGACTCCGGGGATGAAGACCGCCGAGATCGCTGGAATGTGACCCTCCGTCCAAGTCAGGATACGAGACACCTCCGACATCGCTGCCTGACTGCGAGTTACGCCTTGGTGGTTGATATACGCCACCGTGGTGGCGTTGTCGGACTGCACCTGTACCGCCCTTCCGTGAAGAGCGGGGCCGGACGACTGCAGGGCCCTGTATACGGCCCGCAGTTCCAGGATGTTGATGGGGAGAAGTGCTTCTTCCGCTGACCAACGACCCTGAAGCGACAAAGAGCCGGTCACTGCCCCCCAACCCCGGAGACTGGCATCCGTCGTGAGCAGGACCCAGTCCGGGATCCAAAATGGGCGCCCCTCGACCAGATGAGCTGTCTGAAGCCACCAAGCCAAAGATAGCCGAACGTCCGGAGACAACACCAGCACCTGAGAGCGGATCCGGTGAGGTAACCCGTTCCATTCTGATAGAATCAGCCCCTGCAGGGGCCGGGAATGGAACTGGGCAAATTCCACCATGTCGAATGTCGACACCATGGACCCCAGAACTCTCATAGCCGAATGGACCGACAGGCGGCAACGGCTCAGGCAACTGCGTATCCGCAGCTGTAGGGAGGCGACCTTCTCCGGAGTCAGGAAGATCCTTTGCTGACGCGAATCCAGCAGGGCTCCCAAATGAACCATCCGCTGTGATGGAATCAGGGAGGACTTTTTCCAATTTATCAACCACCCGTGTGCTTGCAGGCAAGCGATCGTCAGGTGGAGATGTTGAAGCAGTACCTCCGGGGAGCTCGCCAGCAACAGGAGGTCGTCCAGGTACGGCAGCAGCCGTACATTCTGGTTCCGAAGATGTGCGGCCATGACCGCCATAATCTTCGTGAACACCCTCGGTGCCGTGGAGAGACCAAAGGGTAGCGCCCGGAACTGATAGTGGTGTTGAAGGATAGCGAACCTCAGATACCGCTGGTGTGAAGATGCTATCGGAACATGGAGGTAGGCGTCCTGGATGTCCAGGGACACCATGTAATCCCCCGGTTCCATCGCCAGAATAATGGAACGTAACGTTTCCATCCTGAACTTGGGAACTCTGAGGAATTTGTTCAGAGACTTCAAGTTGAGGATAGGGCAATGAGAACCATTGGGTTTCTGCACCAGAAACAGAGACGAATAATACCCCGTCCCTCGTTGTGATAGAGGAACGGGAACAATGACCCCTGCTTTCAGCAAGGACTCTATAGCCTCCTGAACCTGTAACGCCTTGGTCTTGTCCTGAGAAGGACCTGTGCAGAAAAACTGGTGGGGTGGTCTGTGCCGAAAAGACAGGGCGTACCCCTGGGAGACCACTTCTCGAACCCAGGCATCCGTGGTGGTATTGTGCCAGCACTGGGCAAATAGAAGAAGTCGGCCTCCCACTCTGAGGTCCCCCAGAGGGAGGCCCGTCCCATCAGGCCGCAGGTTTATCTTCCTGCTTGGAAGAAGGGCGCCGAGCACTCCAGGCTTGCTTCTTGGGTTTAGAGGCCGTCTTACTCACAGACTGTCTCGGGAAGGACTGACCTTTCGCCTTACCCTGAACCCGAAAGGAACGAAAAGCCGAACTCCGAACCTTAGCAGGCAGTGCCGCCGAAGGGAGGAAGGCCGACTTGGATTTAGCCAGGGTGTCCACTATTTTGTCCAAGTCCGGACCAAATAGTAATTCCCCATTGAAAGGTAAGGCCTCCAGACCTTTCTTTGAATCAGAGTCCGCTCTCCAGGACCGCAACCATAAGGATCGGCGGGCAGACACCGCTGCAGCCGATACCCGCGAGGTCAGCAGACTAGCATCTAAAGAAGCTTCTCCAATGTAAGAAGCAGCGTCCCTCATTTGTCCCAACAACGCCCGCTGGACATCCGGAGCGTCGTCCGGGAAGGTATCTTCCAATGCATTGGCCCACCCCTCAATGGCCTTGGCCACCCAGGAGATGGCCATGGACGGTCGGGCCACCGCCCCGGAGAGGGAGTAAATAGACTTTAAGCAAGTCTCAACTTTCCTGTCCGTGGGATCCTTCAGCGAGGATATCGACGGTAATGGTAAGGTGGCGCCCCGAGTTAAACGGGTGACATGGGAATCCACCGCCGGTGGAGTTTCCCATTTTTTACAATGTGCCTCAGGGAAGGGGTAATTAGAAGCCAACCGCTTCTGAGGAAGGAATCTCTTACTGGGCGCCTGCCAAGCTACCGCCATATGATCCGTCAACTGATCCGACAGGGGAAACACCGCAGAAGCCACCTTAGTTTTTTTGAAACTAGGAAACTTCGACTTAGGAACCGGTGCCTCATCCTCTATAAGAAGAATAGCTTGCACCGCCCTAACTAGTGCTCGCACATTAATGGACGACTTGGTATCCATTTCCTGGACCGAGGCGTCCGAGTCAGTGTCATCAGGGACCTCCCCATCATCTGAGGAACCCTCTGAGTCCGATACCTGAGCAGCCCGTGTCATGAGTGGGCGTTTTGAAATCCTAGAAGGCATGTCAGTCTGCAACATTGACTGAAAAGCCGAGGAAGCGGCCGCCAAATTTTGCACGGAGTTGGAGAGCACATCCACCCAGGGTGGAGGAGTCACCATAGGGGCCTGAAAAGGTACCACAGGCTGCTGCGGCACAGGGGAAGCCTGTATATACATAGGCAACCCCGCATAGGGACCCACCGACTGAGACCCAGGAGGACTCCGCTATAACTGCGGGACACCCGGGGAATGGGGGATGGTCGGCTGGGCCAACGCCCTAGTAGGGAGAGCAGTCGGGACCGACAGACGGTCCGCAATAGACACCAGCACTTGAGAAAACATCGCCCACGGTGGTTCCTGCGCCAGAGAAGGTCTGGATGGGCCAGGAGCCACCTGGCATCGACTACACAGGCCATCCTGTGACAAATCCTCCCTATCTACTCCTGCAGAACAGCGTCCGCAGGAGGCCAACACCGGAGCCACTGAGCGCTCAACCTCCTCGTCTGACATGACAGAATATATTATATAGTCAAAAAATATATCTGGCAACAGGGCAGAAGAAAACGCACTCACCGGTGTGCTAAACAACAGCCCACAATACGGCACTGTGTAGCACACAACTGTATGTGACGGACCTCACAAATACGTGATCTATATAAGTGAGGTCAGTAGAAACGCCCCTCCCCCACACACCTGTAGGGCTTGTAGGAGAAGGAAAGGGATAGGTATAAGCTGACAGTAAGCGGAAAGTAAGCACAGACAGGCAGCACTAGCAAAAGTCACATACCATGCAGGAAGATATACTCACTGCACCTTTACACTACAATCAACCTCCCACTTTCAGTGTCTGGGAGGGCTATAGTGCTGTGTACGCTGTCCTTAATCAGGGGAGAGGTACACAGGGGGACCGGTCCGCGTGCTCCTTGAAGATCTGCGCTGCCACTGTGAGAAAATGGCCGCTGGAGACCTCAGAGGAGGAGTGGCCGTGTAACTGCAGCTCAGCGACGCCAGACTCCGTGCTGAAAGGCGCGCTGAGCTGAGGGGAGGAGCCGCTAAACAGGGAAGGCTTCCTCCCCTGGCTAGCATATTAACCCCAGGGCTTGCCGGCATCCCGCTTGCCATATATCCCTGGTGGTCTAGTGGTCCCACGGGTTATTCCTCCTCAGAGGGGGAGCCCGCCGCCACCGCTAGCGGCCCCCGGTCTGTTCCCTAGGACCGGGGGCAAAGGACTGCATTTGCAGGCAAAACCCGCGAGCCGCCGCTAATCGGCGACTCGCGGCTTACCTTGTCCCCGGCGACTCCGGCAGCAGTCCAGGGAGGGACCCAGAGTCCGGCTAGTACGGACTCTGGCCTCCCGCCGCGATCCCCAGTGCAGTACTGGCGTCGCGGCGCCAGCGGGGAAGGAGAGCGGCAGCGTGGGCGTCTGCCTAGACAGCCCGTCGCTGCCACACTAGAGCCTCTGTTTTAAAATAAAAATCTAACACGCTCTTTTTTTTTTTTTTTTAAATAAAAATAGAAATCTTTTGGGGGCTGCTCCTGCAGCCCCCCTGCGCAGGTGACCCGACTCCGGCCGGGCACCAACTCAAACTGAGGTGCTGTGGCCGGGGGCGGGGTATAGAGGAGGACGGACCCAAGTGCATCCTGGGAGCAGCTAAAGCTTTAACTGCGTGGTGCCCATGGATCCAGATCCAGCTATACCCAAAGGTCAACCCTGTGGACCCCCTATGGACCCTGAAGTAGAAAAAACAAATACATTGACCCTCCCACAAGAAAAAGTAAACACATTGGCCCACACAGAAAAAAATAAGACACAGTGGTCCCCACTGGATAAACAAACACTGGACCCTACCAAAATGGTAGGGTCTAGATGCCCTTCATGGAGAGGACCCTAGCGTCATGTGTACATGTGTCAATGTACAGTAATTCCCTACTATCCACGTGGACATAGAGAGAGAATATAATCCTGTGGCGAGTGAAGCAAGCCACCGTCCCCAAAGCATGGCGAGCAAACCGAGCCCATGAGGGGACAAATGTCTTTGTTTGGTGGCCTTTATGGGTATGGGACCGCACTTCCACCCTCACCTCACGTCACTTCCAGGTCCTTACAATGAAAGGGAAATAAGCTCAACCCTACAGATATCAATAAAACACAATGGCCCTTACAAGGAAGAAAAACACATTGACCCCCGACATGTTAAAAAAAAAAACATTAGCCCCCACAGGAAAAAAAAACACATTGGTCCCTACAGGAAAAAAAAACACATTGGCCCCTACAGGAAAAAAAACACATTGGCCCCTGCAGGAAAAAAACACATTGGTCCCTGGAAGAAAAAAACACATTGGCGCCTGCAGGAAAAAAACACATTGGCGACTGCAGGAAAAAAACACATTGGTCCCTGCAGGAAAAAAAAACACATTGGTCCCTGCAGGAAAAAAACACATTGGTCCCTGCAGGAAAAAAAACACATTGGTCCCTGCAAGAAAAAAACACATTGGCGCCTGCAGGAAAAAAACACATTGGCGACTGCAGGAAAAAAACACATTGGTCCCTGCAGGAAAAAAAAACACATTGGCCCCTACAGGAAAAAAAACACATTGGCCCCTGCAGGAAAAAAACACATTGGTCCCTGCAGGAAAAAAACACATTGGCGCCTGCAGGAAAAAAACACATTGGCGCCTGCAGGAAAAAAACACATTGGCGCCTGCAGGAAAAAAACACATTGGCGCCTGCAGGAAAAAAACACATTGGTCCCTGCAGGAAAGAAACACATTGGTCCCTGCAAGAAAAAAACACATTGGCGCCTGCAGAAAAAAAACACATTGGCGCCTGCAGGAAAAAAATACATTGGCCCCTGCAGGAAAAAAAATACATTGGCCCCTGTAGGAAAAAAACACATTGGCGCCTGCAGGAAAAAAACACATTGGCGCCTGCAGGAAAAAAACACATTGGCGCCTGCAGGAAAAAAACACATTGGTCCCTGCAGGAAAAAAAAACACATTGTTCCCTGCAGGAAAAAAATACATTGGTCCCTGCAGGAAAAAAACACATTAGCACCTGCAGGAAAAAAACACATTGGCGCCTGCAGAAAAAAAAAACACATTGGCGCCTGCAGGAAAAAAATACATTGGCCCCTGCAGGAAAAAAAATACATTGGCCCCTGCAGGAAAAAAACACATTGGCCCCTGTAGGAAAAAAATAAAAACACAGATCAGGTGTAAGCTTGGAGTAGTAGTGTGGGGATAGGCAGGGAGTAGGAGTAGTGCGGGGCAGGCTTGAAGAAGTAGTATGGAGCAGGTGGGGAGTAGGAGTAGTGTGGGGCAGGCAAGGAGTAGTAGTAGTGGGGGCAGACAGGGAGTAGTAGTAGTGTGGGGCAGGTGGGGAGTAGTAGTAATGTGGGGCAGGTGGGGAGTAGTAGTAGTGTGGGGGCAGGCGGGGAGTATTAGTAGTTTGGGGCAGGTGGGGAGTATTAGTAGTTTGGGGCAGGTGGGGAGTAGTAGTGTGGGGCAGGAAGTAGTAGTAGTAGTGTGGGGCAGGCGGGGAGTAGTAGTAGTGGGGGCAGAAAGGGAGTAGTAGTAGTGTGGGGCAGTCATCGAGTAGTAATAGTGTGGGGCAGTCAGGGAGTAGTAGTAGTGTGGGGCAGTCAGGGAGTAGTAGTACTGTGGGGGCAGGGAGCTGTATTATTTCAAAACAGGCGACAGAAAGGGAGTAATAGGAGTAGGTCACCTCAGCTCATGGGTCCTCCTGGCCGCCGTCCCTTTCTCTGCCCTGATGGCTGCTACACACAGCCAGAGTAAGCCTCCGAATCCTGCACCGCTCCTCCGGCTGCCATGCGTGTCCTGCTGTCTACTCCATCCGAGGCCGACTGACCACTGCATACACCCCGCCCCCCTGCATGGTCACGCCCCCTTGGCTCATCTCCCGCAGCCTTGCTCCGACATCCCACGGAGCTGACGTTCGGCAGAGGAGGATGAGTATGCCAGCAGGTAGAAGTCATCGCTGTGCAGTATGAGAGTGTGTGAGGGAGGGAGGGGACACCGGCACCGCACAATTATTGTGGTGCCTGGGGCTTCAGGTTTGCGTTCCATAGCGAAACGTAAACCCCGGAAGTGCTGCAGCCGGCAGTCAGGTCCATAAATATTGGGACATTGACAGAATTTTCATATTTTGGCCTCTATTCACTACCACAATGGCTTTGAAATGAAACAAACAAGATGTGATTTAACTGCAGACTTTCAGATTTAATTTGAGGGTAATTACATCCAAATCAGGGGAACGGTGTAGGAATTACAGCGGTTTCTATATGTGCCTCACACTTTTTAAGGGGCCAAAAGTAATGGGACAAACTAAACAATCCTAAATCTAATTTTCACTTTTTAATACTTTGTTGCAAATCCTTTGCAGGCAATTACAGCCTGAAGTTTGGAACGCATAGACATCACCAGACGCTGGGTTTCATCCCTGGTGATGCTCTGCCAGGCCTCTACTGCAAATGTCTTCAGTTCCTGCTTGTTCTTGGGGCATTTTCCCTTCAGTTTTTCTTCATCAAGTGAAATGCATGCTCAAACGGATTCAGGTCAGGGGATTGACTTGGCCAATTGCATAACATTCCACTTTTTAGCTTTAAAAAACTCTATGCAGTATGCATCGGGTCATTGTCCATCTGCCCTGTGAAGCGCCATCCAATGAGTTCTGAAGCATTTGACTGAAAGGGAGCATATAATATTGCCCGAAACACTTCAGAATTCATTCTGCTGCTTTTGTCAGCAGTCACATCATCAATAAATACAAAGGAACCAGTTCCATTGGCAGCCATACATGCCCAAGCCATGACACTACACACCATCATGCTTCAATGATGAGGCGGTATGTTTTGGATCATGAGCAGTTCCTTTCCTTCTCCATACTCTTCTCTTCCCATCACTCTGGTACAAGTTGATCTTTGTCTCATCTGTCCATAGGATGTTGTTCCAGAACTGTAATGGCTTTTTTAGATGTTGTTTGGCAAACTCTAATCTGGTCTTCCTGTTTTTGTGGCTCACCAATGGTTTGCATCTTGTGGTGAACCCTCTATATTCACTCTTGTGAAGTCTTCTCTTGATTGTTGACTTTGACACATATACATCTACCTCCTGAAGAGTGTTCTTGATTTGGCCAACTGTTGTGAAGGGGTTTTTCTTCACCAGGGAAATAATTCTTTTGTCATCCACCACAGTTGTTTTCCGTGGTCTTCCGGGTCTTTTGGTGTTGCTGAGCTCTCCAGTGCGTTCTTTCTTTTTAAGAATGTTCCAAACAGTTGATTTGGCCACACCTAATGTTTTTGCTATCTCTCTGATGGGTTTGTTTTGATTTTTCAACCTAATGATGGCTTGCTTCACTGATAGTGACAGCTCTTTGGATCTCATATTGAGAGTTGACAGCAACTGATTCCAAATGCAAATGTCACACTTAGAATCAACTCCAGACCTTTTACCTGCTTAATTGATAATGAAATAAAGAGGGAATAGCCCACACCTGTCCATGAAATAGCTTTTGAGTTGATAGTCCCATTACTTTTGGCCCCTTAAAAAGTGGGAGGCACATATTGAAACTGTTGTAATTCCTACACCATTCACCCGATTTGGATGCAATTACCCTCAAATTAAATCTGAAAGTCTGCAGTTAAAGCACATCTTCTTCGTTTCATTTCAAAACCATTGTGGTAGTGAATAGAGGCCAAAATCTGAAAATTCTGTCAATGTCCCAATATTTATGGACCTGACTGTATATACACACACACACTAACACTATATATATATATGTAAATATATATATATATATATATATATATATATACTAACACTAACACAGCGGGGGAGGCATGACACCTGAGCAATTCATCATTGCTCCGGTGAAGGGTAACTGCTCCGAAAAGCAGTTGTCCCCGTGGAAAGAATCACATCTACTTGTGTAGCTATGTTACTTACCTGCTCCTCCCCGTACCCCCTGGGGAGGGAGTGAGGAGGCTGCGGAGGGATCCGCTGGGATCCCTCTTCATATTCTCGGTACTCCTTCCCATAGGAAGGGGTGGGGATCCGAGAACAAGCGCCATCTGAAGATGGCGCTTGTTCTCGGAAGCAAACTCCAAAAACTCAGTTTTCGGAGCTTGCTGAATACCAAGGGGTTCTATCGGATCCCTAATGATGAATGGCCCGGTAACCTAAATATGCGGAAACTAGCATTTCTGCAGGGTTACCGGGCCATTTAACGTATCATGAATAGGCCCTATGTATTAAAAAAAACATGCATAAGAAGAGTATACATAAACACACAGGGCCTGATTCAGACCCGCTCGCAAGATGCGACCGCTCGCTCCCAGCGTATGGAAATTCAGCTAAGTGACGTCAAGGCAGGCGCTCACTCGGCAAGGCATAAGCACACCCACTATGTCTTGATGAGCGATCACTTTGTGTATGTAGACCCCACCAGCCTGTCTTTAGCAGCCCACTAGCGGACGTCATCTCCAGGAAGTATATACAACCATCGGTACATCGGATCTTACCGCAGCGCTTGCGGTTGACTGTACCCTACCGCAAGCACTACGAGCACTTCAGTGTATAATTCAATCAGGTGACGTGCCGGTTAATTATGCACGCCTCTGAAACTGCGTTGAAACACTCAGGCACGCCTGCGTCCACAACTCCACTCCCCCGTTACTACTGCCCTGCCTCTGTTACCACACACAAAGCCTCTCCTGTCACTCATTCCACTGGGCTGTTTTTGCAGGGCGGGCGAGCGAGCGCATCCCGGTCGCTCGTACTAGTTTGCGCATGCGCACTGCGAACTATACGCATGCGCACATTTGCTAACATCGCCAGCAACGAGTGATTGAAGGTCTGAATCAGGTCCTCTGTCTTAGTGAAAATCTGATTAAAAAATACAAAACTCAAAACACATGATGAAACCTACAGCAATATATAAAACAATGTTTTCATTAGTTTAATACGGTATAGACTTATCAAAGCTAATATTTAATTTACTTTACCCTGTCAGTAGATAAGTCTATTTAATAAATGATGGTATTTGCAAATGTGAAGAATAGCTATGTATAGTACCTGGTCTTACCCTGCACTCATTGTATCCTTAGTGATACAATAATATGCCAGGCTTTCCTCTGGCACATTATTGCGCACAGTCTCACAAATGTATTTGCAATTTATAATTTTCCACATAATTCTAACTACACATTGTTCTACATACAGTAGGAGACTGATCCAACATACCTGTCCTTAGAAGACTGCACATATCCCTCAAAGTACAGGTGACGCCCATAAATGTACAGCAAACCGAACAGGGACGCCAGTTCTGAAACGACAGGCAAATTCTAACAGTTTATTTTCTATGAAGCCTCTACATATATATGTCAATTATTAACTTAACATCATAGAGACATTTCCCAGCAATGTGGAATACACATGCCTCGTGCATATTAATATTTGAATAAATTACATTTGTACATACATTACAGCAGTCTATTTGATAATACACACAGGAAACATTGGGCTATATATATCAGTAGCGGATTTACACCTAGGCACCCCAGGTGCGTTGGAGGGCATTTTGTATTTCCGGTGGACTGCGAGCTCCACCAAAAAAGTCTGAGCTCTGGGCCGGCTGAGTCCCTCCTGCCTGTCAGTGATTAGACAGCTGCCGGGTGCTGACTCCAGCACACACCTGCATCCTATCACATTCTGTGACTTGTGCGTGTAACCAGTCATGATGTCACACACAGTGAGAGGAACCAGGACGTGCACAGAGGAAGGGGAGAGTGTGAGCAGCTGCCTGCTGAGCCCTGTTTCTGGCGCAGAGGTTCCCGGGCTGCGCCCTATCAGCAGTGTTCAAGTACATTAGTGTAAAGTACTCACCGTTTGCTACAAATGCGGGGGGGTGGTAGGGGGCACAAACAGGGCTTGGGGGCACACACTGTCACTGTCTGAGCCGGGCTCTGTTTGCTACAAATGGGGGGCACGCACTGTCGCTATCTGAGCCTGGCCCTGATTGATTTCTAGAAATTGGGGCGGAGGCACACGCCGTCACTGTCTGAGCCAGGCCCTGATTGCTACAAATGGGGGGGGACTCTGTCGCTGTCTGAGCCTGGCCCTGATTGCTACAAATGGGGGGGGACTCTGTCGCTATCTGTGCTTGGCCCTGATTGCTACAAATGGGGAGGGGGGCACTGTCGCTGTCTGAGCCTGGCCCTGATTGCTACAAATGGGGAGGGGGGCACTGTCGTTGTCTGAGCCTGGCCCTGATTGCTACAAATGGGGTGCAAACACTGTCACTGGCTGAGCCTGGCCATGACTGCTACAAACAGGGGAGGTGACACACACACATACCCTTCAAGTATTGATTTTTTTTAGTTTTTGGAAATTTTGTTTGAAAGTCATAGAGAAGCTCATTATCAAGTGTCAAACTTGGTGCCATAAGAAAATGTCATTATCCAGTGCATATAGTAGGTAGAAAAGTGTTTGTATTTATCATGTCTATATATGCCATGTCCATTACCATTAAGGGGTCTATTTACTAAGACTCTGCGTTAATACCACTCCTGCTATCGCTGCGAAGCAGGAGCTGGCTAATGCAGCAGTTACTAAAAATAGACCAGCTGAGGAGGGTGAACGTTAAATCACCCCCTCGGCGGTAACAGCTGTGGAATTCCATTTTTACATATACTGTATGGTTTATAATGAATACAGTTCATAAAATTCAGTATGGCCTTTGCACAGCCAATTTTGGTTTGTACACATTTAAATGGAAAAATTAGATGAGATATCTTTAAGGGCAACTCCCAAGGAAGTTGTTTATCTGCAGAATGGGATAATAGCTTGTCCATATATGTATAATTGTGTGCTAGAGAAATTCACGCAACCAAATATAAAGATATTGAACCATAATCATCTCATAAAAGAATATTTTTCTCTTTAACTGCCAAGCACAGGAACAGACCATAAGAGCAAACTTTGTCTATCTGATGATGTCAGTGGGTGTACAGGGGGTGTATTACCTGAGGACTGTAATGAAAGCTATAAAGCTTTGGTAATGACATCAATCGTGATTATTGCTGCATTAACCCTGGGGAAATATGTGCTCCCAGATAAGGGCTAGATCTATTTAATGAATTAATTAATTAATAAATGACAAATTCTTAAGTATACTGGATTGGAATCTATTACTTTATGCAATAATGCAGGTAAAAGGTATGATTAAACACAGCTGAGGCTCCCTTCCCCTACAACCCTGTGTAAAGCTGGCCACACATCTAAAGATTATCAGTCCAACCATCCAACTAGTTGATTGGTTGGAATGAAAATCTGGTAACGTATGGGAGTAACTGATGATCAGCAATTTGCTCCTAAAGGCCAGAAAACAGATGAAAATGGACGTTCAGACAAGTTTGTTAAATGTTTGATCTAAACTATTTGTTCAAACAACAGTTTTTGTCCATTTTCCGGCGTTTGGGAGCAAATTGCTGATTGTCATTTGCTTTCATACCTTACCAGATTTTCATTCCAACCAATCAACTAGTTGGCTGGTTGGACAGATAATCTTTAGATGTGTGGCCACCTTAACTCACCATCTCCGGGCTCCGGCCGGCAGCAGCAGTGACTTTTTTTTCAACGAACTTTACTTACAAACGGCCAGCCTGACACAGCTCAAGTCCTGCTTCTCCTGTGAGTAGAAGCAGATACTGGCAGCTACAGGAGGCGATATCAGCGCTGGAGAAGTCAGCAGACGGTGAGTAACATCTCCTCTTGGTAATACCTGGGACACTTAGCACTGTGTTTTTATAATAAAACTCTGCAGCATGACAGGGACTATGATAGGGTAGGGACTAGGGAGTATGACAGGGGAGGTTCTGTCCTGACTGCACGCCCCTGTTTGAAAAAGAATATCAGTGAGATTGTGAAAGCAGTGTTACAGTGGAGTGTACTGCTACATCTGAGAGGCATGTCATAAAACTGACCTACATCCAAATGTAAAGGAGCCCAAAGCAGTATATATGTTGCAATTGTTGCTCAGTAAGATCTACATGTTGGTGACAATACACTAATACTTTCCAGGGCTTGCTCACATTGTGCTAGTGGTTCCATATAAGTGTCCAAGAGAAACATTCTATGAATATGCTTGTAGCCATAGGGATCATGGTGCCTTATAACAAGGCACACCTCCAAATAATGTCAGGCTGGCCAAATAATGTGCGCAGCATCCATTCAGACTCCGGGGTCCCCAACCTCCCTATTTGTCCACCTATGGGCCACTTCGGCCAACGGGTGGAACAGCGAGACAATACTGACCCGCTGAAATCAGGATGTTGGGGAGGGGTGCGCCCTCTATGGGTGGCGCCCCTGTTCGACCGCACTGGTCGAGTGCCCCTAGAGCCGACCCTGAAGTCTGTCAAGTGTATATGCATGTGCTGAGGCTACATGTGTGTGTTTGTATGTGTGCTGAGCCTACCTATGAGGGAGATTTAATACAGCTTGGAGAAAGATAAAATTGGGGATAAATAGCACCAACCAATCAGCTCCTAACTGTCACTTTTCAAACACAGGGCCATATTCAATTATACGCGAAAAGCCGAGATCCGCAAAAAACTATCGCTGATTGCGTCTTTTCGCCTGTCAGAAACTTATCTCCATATTCAATTCCATCCGCTTATCGCGTACGCGGAAAGTCAATGCCATGTAATAGGTGAAAAAGATTTGCCTCTGAATAGCAGGAGAAAAGAAGTGCATAAATTTATTTTAGGGTGCAAAGGTGCACTTGGTACACCCTCCCATAGGACAACTGTGTAAAAAAATTCCAGGAAAAAAATTAAGAGCACCCCAAAAAAGAACTTTTATTTTGGGGCGAAAAAGCACAAAGTGGGGGGACAAATTCAAAAACTATCAAAATAAGGTTCTGGGGGTGCTCTAAGAAGGGGTCAAGTGTTTTTGGGGTTGCAGGTGCTTTTATGATGGAGGAATTTCACTTTTATTAAAACTTCACTTTAGAGACATTAAAAGATGCTTGCACCCATTTTCAGGTACCCCAAATTTGCCAGGACTAGTTATTTTCTCCACAAAATACTGCTTAATGCCATTCTTCACCACTTGTGCAAAGACGCTAATTAGATGCTATTGTACCAACTTAAGTACCCCAAACAGTTTTTTTAGGGCAAATCTGGCACTACTACATTGATCCCCAATGTTTCTGCGTCTTTTTGGGGGGTTCAGGCTGATTCCCCCTATTCTGACACCACTTTCCGCCTGTTAGAACTTTGTGTGTCGCCGTTTTCGCGTCTTGGAATTGAATACGGTAAATAGCGGAGATGCGCGCGATAAGTTTCCGCGGCCAAAAGACGAGATGTAGGCGAAAAGTTCGGCAGGTGAAACATTATCGCGGGTGCGAAACTAATTGAATACCACCCACAGCCTGTAGAGTGACAGTTAGGAGCTGAATGGTTGGTGCTATTTATCTCCAATTCGATCTCTTTCCAAACTTTATTAAATCTCCCCCATGTGTCTATGTTTATTTACTGAGACTGCATGTGTGCACAGACTGCATGGTATGTGCATGTCTGCTGAGAGTGTATGTTGTGTGCATGTGAGACTGCAGGGTGTGTGCATGTGTGCTGAGACTGCAGGGTGTGTGCATGTCTGCTGAGAGTGTATGTTGTGTGCATGTGAGACTGCAGGGTGTGTGCATGTCTGCTGAGAGTGTATGTTGTGTGCATGTGAGACTGCAGGGTGTGTGCATGTCTGCTGAGACTGCAGGGTGTGTGCATGTCTGCTGAGACTGCAGGGTGTGTGCATGTCTGCTGAGACTGCAGGGTGTGTGCATGTCAGTCTGCTGAGACTGCAGGGTGTGTGCATGTCAGTCTGCTGAGACTGCAGGGTGTGTGCATGCGTGCTGAGACTGCAGGGTGTGTGCATGTGTGCTGAGACTGCAGGGTGTGTGCATGCGTGCTGAGACTGCAGGGTGTGTGCATGCGTGCTGAGACTGCAGGGTGTGTGCATGCGTGCTGAGACTGCAGGGTGTGTGCATGTCAGTCTGCTGAGACTGCAGGGTTTGTGCATGTCAGTCTGCTGAGACTGCAGGGTGTGTGCATGTCAGTCTGCTGAGACTGCAGGGTGTGTGCATGTCAGTCTGCTGAGACTGCAGGGTGTGTGCATGCGTGCTGAGACTGCAGGGTGTGTGCATGCGTGCTGAGACTGTAGGGTGTGTGCTGAGACTGCAGGGTGTGTGCATGCGTGCTGAGACTGTAGGGTGTGTGCTGAGACTGCAGGGTGTGTGCATGCTTGCTGAGACTGCAGAGTGTGTGCATGCGTGCTGAGACTGCAGGGTGTGTGCATGCGTGCTGAGACTGTAGGGTGTGTGCTGAGACTGCAGGGTGTGTGCATGCTTGCTGAGACTGCAGGGTGTGTGCGTGTTTGCTGGGACTACATGGGTGTGTGTATGCATATGTGTTACAGAGACTACATATGTGTGTTTGCCGTGACAACAGTCAGTCCATAAGTCTGTGCCCTCTGGCTGGAGCAGTCATTCCTTGCACACAATAAACCCAGCATAACAGATATTGGAAAAGTAAAAATTAATATGTTGTCCTATTTTTTTTTTTTTTTTGGGAGGGGGGTGGCACCAATGCTCTTTCTCGTACAGGGCACCAAAATGGCTAGTCACGGCTCTGTGTGTATGTATATACACTTATATGTTGACTGCTTCTTCTTCCCAAGATTTGTATAGCTATCAATGGCCCTCATTCAGAGCCGCTCGCAATTAGCGCTCGCTCGTTCAGAAAAAGGGGGTGGCTATTCAAATGAACCGTACGCTCCTTGCGGTCTGTTGCCACCTCCATGTCTGAACGAGCGAACAAAACATGCGCTCGTTTATTTGATAAAAACGCCCCCTGGCCGCTCGCATCCTACGTCATGTCCGCTATTTATTAGATTAATCGAGTACATCGAACAGGGTACGAGCTGCTCGCTATTCTTGTGGTTGGTTTTTGCTACCACAATTTTGCGAGCAGTTCTGGCTAAAAAAAAACCCAGTGACGTGGTCAATGACGCTGCTGTTTTAAATATGCACACCCATAAAACGCCTGTTTTGACCTTTAAGCACACCTGCGATCGGATCTCCACTCCCCGTTTTCAAGCACCTTCCCCTGTTACCACCCACATACGCCTCATTCTGTCACTCAAATTATCAGGCATTCGCTATTTTGCGAGCACATGAATTTCGGCCGCACTGACTGGTTCGCGCATCCGTATAACAATCCGTATGCATGCGCAGTTTGGCAAACATCGCTCGGAGCGAACGAGCTGCCGCTTACGAGTGGCTCTGAATCAGGCCCAATGTCCCATATAGAAAGGAACAGGTGGCACTCCACAGACTTCTTGAAGAATTAGGTGCTGTTTATTCCAATGCTTCTAGACCTGGACGGTCTTTTCATCAGGGTGCTTGAAGGATACAAACAAAGATGTGCTTACCTCATAATACAGAGAAAGTTTAACAGTCACAGGTGCAGGACGCTGCCGGGGTGCCGGGAGCTGTGACGTCACGTAGAGTCTCCCCCAGAGCCATAACTAGACTTTTTGGTGCCCTGTGCCAGATAGAGCATTAGCACCCCCCTCACCCCCCCCCCCCCCCCCCCCAATTTTCCAAATAGGGACATGAGATGCACACCCGTAAAAGGACCATGGCCTCATGGGGAGGGCCAGGGAAGAGATGGGGGAGGCCAGGAGATGCTGGGGATAAAAGAAGAGGAAGCTACAAGTGAGAATGATAATAAACAAAATACTGACAGGCCCAAACAGCGCTCCCTGCCCTGCAGTGCCCTGTGCTATGGCACTGGTCGCACCACTCTAGTTATGGCCCTGCTCTCCCCCAATGAGACAATGCATGAAGTTCATCTCTCAGATGTCACCATCAGGATAAGTAATGGACAAATTGCTATTGCAGCCGGGACCAGATTAAAGTCTGTGGGGGCCCCTATCAAATATATATATATTATATTGTGGCTTAAGTTGTACATTGACAAACAGCAATAAGCTTAGCTTACCGCCGTTTGTTAATTACTTTAGCGAGTGCTTAAGGGGTTATGTCTCATTGTTAAATGGGGCCCATGGGCTTCACATAAAAAAAAACAGACACACACAGCAAAAAAACACACACATATATGGGCCTATTTATCAATATTATTTTTACTAAAATATTTTGAAAAAGGGTGTTTTTACACCATTTTTACATTATTTTAGTATCATATAAATTTATTATAGGCAATTAGAGTAGTTTTCATTCGCTTATTTTGGTATGCAGATCACATTTCCCATTCTTGTAATGGGAAATGTGATCTGCCCAAGATTTACTAAAAATTATTTGTAAAAAAATAAGTGGGAAAACCCTGTGATAACGCCATCTTCGGCAGCAAATGCGCGGACACCTTCTCACTGTATTCTTTGTGAAAAATACAGTGAGAAAACTGCAGGATGGGAATTCGCAGGGGCAGAGCTTTATTGCAAGTTCTATCTGTCCCTGCAAGGGTTTTTTCATAAATTCCTGTGATATTTGCTAAATTCACAATGCAAATTTAGGCGAAAATATCACACTACAACCGGAATGTAGTAAATAGGGCCCATAGACACCAACAGGAAAAAAACAAACACATAGGCGCCCACAGGAAATATTACTCATAAGTTACTTCTGTAACCAGTCTGTCCGTGGTAGAGGTAGAGAGAGATCCAGATGCAATGTAAGAGGCTACAGGGGTGGAGATGAGGAGGACAGCAGTAAGCAGAATTCCATCCAGCAGCAACCCTGCAGGGGCCAGGAGGAGCAGCTGCCGTATTCAATGAGACAGGATGGTGCAGTGACTGAGAGGCTCCAGCAGCAGGACCCAGCAGAAATGGTAACTCCGCGGCCTGTATGAGGGGCCTTACAGCCACCCGGAGCACTGGTTCTGGGGTAAGAGCAAACCTTCCGGCAGTGTGGCTGTCAAACGCACATGCAGCTGTCCGGCTCACCGTTCAAGCCACTCCCCCGCAGTGGGCAGTCGCCCCATTGTTAACCCAGCCCTACAGGTAGAAGCAGGAACAAGAGTGATCGGCCAGTTACTGTCAAGACCAGACCGGAGGCAGCGAAATGCTGTACTCCGGGATCTGGGTATTGTGGGGGCAATTTGTGGGGACCCTTTATGTGTGGGGGCCCCCCGGGGCAGGTGCCCCTGTCACCCCCCCCCCCAGCTTTTATCCTCCCACGCAGAAAAAGGGATTGGCCAAATCCCAAATTATGTGAGTAGCACGTATAACAAGAAATCTGGATGTAGTAGAATCACAAGAGGACCTAGTTATGCAAAAGTTCTTTAAAAATTATTTCTGCAACAAAATAATGGAAGTCCTTAAGCTCAATAGAGAACAACTACTATCAAATACTGTATGTCCAAGGAAACAATAGGGACTGAGGGCCTGATTCAGACCCGGACGCTATCCGCAGTGTGCTCGCTATTGCCGATGGCTGCTAATCTGCACATGCGTATGAATCGCAGTGCGCGTGCGCAAACTATACAGTGCGTTCGCTGATCCCTCGCTCGTACAGCAAAGCCAGCCCAGCAGAGTGAGTGGTGCGAGAAGTGCGAATCCAGGCGTGCCCGAGTGTTTCAACGCCGTTTTAGAGGCATGCATAATTAACAGGCAGCGTCATAGTACACGTCACCAGCCATTTTTTTACTCTGTTTTCCTCGAAATGCTTGCGGAAGAAAAAAGCTACAACAAGCACTGTGTTCACATCCGACAGTGGTTGATATACCAATGTTTTCACAAACTTCAAGGAGATGAGGTGGGACAGTGGGCGTCTCTGCATTCGCTAAGGGGAACCTGCATACACAAAGTGAACGCTCGTACAGGTAAGATGGGCGTGCTTATGCCTTGGCGAGTAATCGCTCCCCGCCGCGTCACTTTAAAATATTTGCATACGCATTGAGCGAGCGTACGCTCATAGCGACCGGGTCTGAATCAGGCCCTGTATCCCATTCGTAACTGTATTTGGTGTTGCCAGCCCAGTGGTCCCCAGGGCTGCAAAAGCATTATGGTCAATTGTCAGCACTAACTGCGATCTTCCAGCAAAACTCCTTTGATTAGTTACAAACGTGGTTGCAATTTAAATGACATCCTCGTGAAGAGTGATATCACTCCATTATTAATATAATCACCTATGTCACAAGAAAAAACCCAGGATGTTACAAATGTTCCTCCTGTGTTACTTGTAGTCATATGGAAATGGGGCCCACATTCAATCATCACCACTTCGGAAAAAAAACCAAGATCGCTAATGTATTAACCTGTTCTAGCAAGTATGTTGTGTACTTGCCATTCTGGTTTAAGTTATGTATGACATACAACACAGATTTTCAAGGAGAGAATGGCCCTACACCGTTCAGTAATAAAAGCAGCACTGGATGGAAAGGATTCAGACCAGCCCACTGCGAGACACTTTAAAGAAGCTAGACATGCTCTGTCCAGCCTAAGGCACAAAATGATCGATCATATTCCTCCTAGCATCAGAGCTAAGATACTTTTGCAAACTGAGTATAGCTGGATTTTTACTTTAGACACCATCCACCCTAAAGACTTAAATGATAAAATAGCTTGAAAGCTTTTGTTTAATGCTGTCTTTTTGGTTGCTTTTGCTTTTTGTTCTTG
This sequence comes from Taudactylus pleione, assembly GCA_031769625.1. Lineage (NCBI taxonomy): Eukaryota > Metazoa > Chordata > Amphibia > Anura > Myobatrachidae > Taudactylus > Taudactylus pleione. The sequence goes on from JAUIMM010000547.1 coordinate 1,341,079, forward strand.
CAGATCTCATAAGCCTTTAGATTACGTGTAAATTTGCCATATATTATATTATAAAATAACCATAATACTATTGACGACTCACAATATATCTCTATCTATCTATCTATCTATCTATCTATCTATCTATCTATCTATCAGTATGTGTGTGTGTATATATATATATATATAACTATTCATTATAGAGATTATTTAAAATTTGTATGTATAACTGCACATCTGTACTTGGATGCATTCCCATTGTTCATTTCTCAGTATGTACACTTTCACTTTGTTTATATTTTCGCAGAAGTGTGCTGGGTAGCCATCTTTATCACTGAGACTCCGACTGATACATACGGCTTTACCGCCATGCCCCCTCTACCTCCAGATCCAATGGCCGTTTGGCTTCCCGCCTGCTCCATGGTTGCTGCCCATAGTTGCCGACATTCAGCTCCCTTCTACCGGGAGGGTGCTGAATGCCTGCACACAGCGGGGGGCGTGGCTGAGCACTGACTCAGCATGGGGGCGGGTCCAGGGGCATGTCTGCGCGATTGCATCATCGTGCCCCCGCTCCATCTTCACAGTACCGACAATAAAGGCATTGTGAAGCAGGGGGCGGAGCCACGATGACGTGATTTAGCACGAGTCGCGTCATCTGGCCCCCCGCTGCGGGGGGTTTCTAGTTGTAATCAGGGGATCAGGCGGCAGGTCTTGCCTGCCTTTCCGGGGGGTCGGGAACAGTACCCGATATTCGGGAGGCTCCCGTATATCAGGAGGGTAGAAAAGCCTGTTCTGCTCCAGCAGGCATTGCCACATGGTGGAGTGTCTACATGGCTTCACAGCTCCCGGCACTTGGGATGTTCGGTGAGGTAAATGGATGGGAGTCACAGGCTAGTATCAGAGCCAGATTTACACACACATATATGAACCTGCCCCACTTGCACGGTTCTGCCCCCTCATACACACACATATATGAACCTGCCCCACTTGCACAGTTCTGCCCCCTCATACACACACAAATTCCCAAATGTCCAAAGTCATTGATAGATTTATCTGACAAAATAGCTGTGTGATATTTTTCCTTTATCCAATTAAAAAGCTTAATAAAACTAGCATGCCAAACACACCAAAATGGTAACATTTTCATAGAACTCATTGGCCACTTCTGGTGATCTATTGTTTCACATTGTGGTCATTATACTATGTACAGTATATAACTGTCAGTTGTATTAGTATGGCATATATACTGAGGCAGAATTTGGGGCTGATTCTGAGTTGGATGGATCTCTGTGCATGGATGCACATGGCGAGTGCCAGCATGCAGCTCGTGGCGAGTGCCAGCATGCAGCTCGTGACGAGTGTAATGGGAGTGTCACATAGTTTGAGTTCCGTGCGATTCTGAATCATGTGTATGGGGAATGAAGTCTGTTCCTGATGGATCTCTGGCAGCTAGCTTGGCTGCAAGTGCCGACCCTAACGATGACGGTTGTGGGTGCCGGCATAAAATCAGTGGGTGATGTGGTTTCCTGCTTGCAGACGCACAGATCTTGGCATCCACTGTACGTACTCCACATCAGCACAACGCAGTAAATCAGGCTCCGCGGCTGCCAGCAACTACAGACACTTTGTGTTCAACTCAGTATTAGCCTCTCGTTCTTCATAGCTCTAAGCATGTACATAATTAAACATTTACCTTGATTAAAGAAGTAGCCGGCAGCCCAAAGATCAACCAAGAACATTGCATAGAATTCAATACAGTTCTGTCTGCAAAAGAGAATGTTATTTATAGTCTGTAAAATGGGTTATTGAGCCAGGTCAATTGTCTGAATAGAAAATAAATGACTAAGGTGTTACTAATCTACTTAGTTAACAGTCTCTTAACAGATAAATGGGATTTGAAGATTAGAATGTGAATATGATTTGTAAGTGATACAGTAATGTTAAAATGTTAGTGACCTAAGATAGCTGACGTCAAAGTTACTATTCTAATATTATGGCAATTGGGAGAGAATAGAAAGCTGAGTGTAATTGAAACACAAAAGTGACACATGGCACATGGCAAAAACATTCTGGGCGGGATGTACTAAAGGAAAAATGTGGTAAAAACCAAGTTTTCGGGTTTTTTTACCGCATTTCCATATGTACTATGCCCCGGCCACCTTTTTATCGGTGCGGAGGGTAACGCCAGAAAAACCTGGCGTTACCCTATAGAAGCCTATAGGCTCGGAGGGGAGTAAATGATGATCAGCAATTTGCTCCTAAATGCCAGAAAACAGGTGAAAATGGACGTTCAGACAAGTTTGTTAAATGTTTGATCTAAACAATTTGTTCAAACAACAGTTTTAGTCCATTTTCCGGCGTTTGGGAGCAAATTGCTGATTGTCATTTGCTTTCATACCTTACCAGATTTTCATTCCAACCAATCAACTAGTTGGCTGGTTGGACAGATAATCTTTAGATGTGTGGCCAGCTTTAGTCTTCCAGTTTATATTTTATTATATTTAATTTTTTTTTTTTTAAACAAACTGAATAATTAATTTGCAACTATTACGATGACAAAACTGATTTATTTATACAGTATAAAGCATTTTTTCTAGAAATATTTCCTGCTAATGCCATTATGGGGATAGAAAAAGGAGGATTGTGGTGGTATATGAATCGCCGCAATATTTAAATAGGCTTCACCATGCTTTTTTATAGGGAAGGCTATTCACCAGAAATAGCTGGCAAATGTCCTTGCTGGTGGGGGCTACTGCCGGCAATAGCAGGGAGGTGTCCATTGATAAATAGTGTGAAACCCTATATCTCCCTTCATAAAAAGACTCATAAATGTCAAAAGAATGTAAAGTTTCAATAAAAATAAGTGTATAATGGTGGCTTTGCTGGTACCGGGCAGTTAGGAGTAGGTGACCCAGCATATGCATATGCCGGGATTCTTTACTAACAATATAGTGGCGATGGCAGGGTTGAGACGGTTATGGGATTGCGGCGCTCAGGATCTCGGTGGTCAAAATCCCGAAGCCGGCATCCCAACAGGGTTAGGATACCGACACCTGTCGGTAGGTACCATAACCCTCCCTCCCCGGTGTCTGAACCTAACCTCCCACCCTAGTGCCTAAACATAACCTCCCCCTCCTCACACCCTAAACCTAACTCTCCCCACCAATGCTAATTTTAAGTGGCGGCATCCCAGTGCTGGGCTACTGAACATAGAGATGCGGTCAATATCCCGACCATGGGGATTACGGCGCTCAGAATGCCAACACCAGAATCCTGACCACAGCAAGGTTGGGGGGGAGCATTAGCTTTAGGCACTAAGGGGAGAGGGTTAGATTTAGGGTGCAGGGAGAGGGAGATTAGGTTTAGGCAATAAGGTGGGGGAGGTTGGGGTCAGGCATCGGGGAGGGAGGGTTAGAGTAGGGAGAGAGGGAGGGTTAGAATACTGAAAAACATGTGTCGGTATGCTAACCCGGTCGGGATGCCGGCGTCGGGATTCTGACTGCCGGGATCTGGAGAGCTGGCATCCCATACCCATCCCCTGAATGTAACCCGTGGAGATATGGCGGGGACAGATTGCTTTCAATTCTGCATCAGCTCCGGAGAATGCAAATTGGGGAACAGTAAGGTGCAGTATGTTTCTGTATTTTTTTTCCAACTTGTAAATGATCCCTACTCAGTGACATCACTAGGGGGGTGCGCACTGCATCGGGTGTTACCCTTCGAGGAATGATGCTATTGTGCAGCACCTTGCTCCCTGTCACTGAAGAGGAGCTAGCAGTGCAGGGAGAGCCTCCGGGGGCAGTCTCCAGGAGTTCTGGGCACATCCTTAGAGGGCCCTTTCCTGTGAGGCCACACCCCTTTTTGGGTACACTATTTGGCGCACTGCGAGTTATCGACCCCAGTGACACCACTGTCCCTACTGACAAAATTTTTTTTATTAAAATACTTTATTCACAATACAAATATCAGTTCTATCCCTAATGAATGCAATAATAGCACTTCCTTGATAGAAAGTAATGTATTAAGAGGCCTATTTTATTATTGGTAAAGTGGGAACCCCGAAAAGTATTATTCACTGTGATGATTTTTCAGGGTTATTTAATAAAAAAAAACCTCTTGTTGGAACAGTAGCTCTGATTCTAATAGGCTGGCAGTAAAGCCATGTGCATATGTAAACTTTGATCACCTGGAGGGGAGAAGCTTGGGGGCTCCCTGGGAAAGGTCACACAATCCCTTTCTGGTGACAATACCTCCATAGGGGATAAAGCGGCTAGCACCATCTGATGATTGCAGTAACTAATAGAGCCAAGCCTGACAAATTGGCTTAGACCGCAGTCCCCATTGCAATTAATAGATACTGCTGTATTCTGCGTAAGTTTTCTAGATTTCTTAAATCGCAACTATTCTTAATTCATACGGAAACTGACATTTCTGCATGATTTTAGAATAGAAACCCCTTAATAAATAGACACAAAAGGCTGGTTCGAGCAGGCAGAACTTGTCAGAGTTATATTCAATATTAATGTACATTTAAAACACTCAGTACTTTGTTTTATTTTTTGGATAATTCCATAATTTTTCTTATGTATCAGACTCCACTGAAAGTCTGTAAGTAAGAAAATAATATCTATATTCCTTTTTCAAGTGGAGTGTATACAAAAAAAAAATCGCCAATGGCATAATTTTCATGGGTGCAGGATCTGCGGTGCATAAGGGCCAATGGGGTTAGGAGGGGCACTGTGCCACACAGTGGTGTAGCCAGCTTTTGACATGAGGGGTAGCAAACAAAAAAATAGGCTCCCCAGGCCCAGGTGTTTCCTACGTGCCCCTTATTAGGCCCATCAGACTCCTCACATGCCCCCATCTGTAGTGTAGTGAGTACACCCACATCACATCATAGGTGGAGCTCTTACTTCACAATTTAGTGCCCTGGGTGAGAGGGAGCACTTTTATCTCCTCCACCTCCTCTCCGTATACTGTATATGTTATTATGATTTGTGCCAATCTATTGCCTTCCTCACTTGTGTGCGAGGTCCCCATGCAAACCAGCTTTCTGGAAGCAGTCTTGCAAGAGTTCTTTCCATTTAAGTTTTGTGGAGAAGGAAGTTTTAATGTGTTATATTATATATTAAAGTGAATTAAATCAAGACTTTTATATAAAGAATTTTATTTTATCTCGTTGAGAATATAAATGCACTCAGCGCTATCTTCTTAAATATTTGTACATTCATTTGCCATTGTGGCTGCCTGTGTGGTGACCCCTCCCCCTCCTATACTCATCTGGTGGCGCCATCTTTGCGGTGATATATTTCTAAAGATGGCTCCATACAAGATTTGCATTTAGTAGTTACTACGGGAAGAATTAAAGGGAAAAATAATTAAATCTCCCATTTTATGTTCACACAATATCAAATATCAATATCAAATCGATCTACATCAACTTGCTGCCAAAATAAAACAATACATACTCTATAACAGGGGAGGGATAGTAATTTATATCTGTTTCTTCACCTCTTCTTATGATAATTAGAAAAATGTTATGGTTTTACTAACGCTGTCATTATTTTATGTAACTTGTATGACAGAGCTCTCTGCTTTAAAAAACAACGTCGAAATTACTATTTGTTCAGCACAAAAACACATTTTAGTACATAAATGAGGACATTTTTGCATCTTAAAAATAAATACTGATTTTGTGATATAATATTGGCCCTGATTCACCACCCACAGCATATACGAGCGTGCAGGTTGATGATCGCGATGGTCTTGACCATCGCCACTGCGAGCCGAAGCCTGCGGTTGAGTTTCTCAACCGCAAGGCCCGGAGTGATTTTGGCTCTATCAGAGCCAAAATCACTCCCACTGACATCACTAGTGATGTCAGTGGGCCGGCTTCTGACGGTAGGCGTTCCCTTGGGAACGCCCCCGTCTGCGAGGCACGCTCACCAAAGGGGGCGTGCTGTCAATCAACATCGACAGCACGCCCCCTTTGATCAGACACAACGAGTGAAGGAAAGTCCTTCGCTCGTCGCGTCTTGTGCATGCGCACGACGGAGCTCCCTCCGTCGTGCGCATGCGCAGTGCACACCATCGACCCACTTGCGAGCGGACAGCCGCTCGCGAGTTAGTCTGAATCAGGCCCATTGTGTGAACATCTATAGGTGTCACATCACAATAAAAACATTTGAGAACATTTCTAGAGTCCTCCACTTTTGTAGACAACATCTGTATCTTTCCTTTTACATACTGTGCTCTGAAGGTTCTCTCAAACTCTGGAGGCCCAGTAACAGCTGGAGGTATCACCTTGTGCTTTCTTCTGGATTTTCCAACCAGGTTGGCAAAATATGCTGCATGAGATAATCATGTTTAACATGTTAGACTGTAACGCATCACTCTAACAAGCACACTAAGGAGTCTAGTTACTAAGCAATGTTAGGAGACAGAGTGATAAGTCTGTGATAAGATGCCAGCCAATCAGCTCCCAACTGTCATCTCACAGGCTGTGTTTGAAAAATGACAGTTGGGAGCTGATTGGCTGGCACCTTATCACAGACTTATCACTCTGTCTCCTAACACTGGACCAGTGGAGTAGTTGCCCATAACAAGTAATCAGCTTTGAAGTAGCATTTATCAAGTACATATAAATAATAGGTAGGAGCTGATTGGTTGCTATGGGCAATTTCTCCAAAGAAACAAAATGAAACATTTTATTCATGCATGTGTCTGTATAAGTGTTCCAAAGCCTATTTTCCCATAATCCATCAGTCCTTATTTTATCTTATATAATACAATATGATATAATATATAATGGCTACATATTGGCTTACAGTGAATGCATACAGTGCGATATTGGTTTGTCAGCCTTGTTGTTTGACAAGCTGATGATCGTACATTGTGTGGACTCCAAAAAATATCATACTTCACCATCAATATGTGATCAAACTGAATTAGATTTGACCTAGTACAATGGGAAAACAGATAAAAAGATAACCTCTGCTGCGCCCATGTGAGGTAACTTAAGCTGGGTACACACTGGCCGATATTTTGGCCGATCAACTGATCAGCCAATATATCGTGCCCCCGTCGGCCAGTGTGTACAGACGATATGTCTGTGAACAACATCGTTCACAGACATATCGCATTGGCCGTGCTGCACAGCCAATGAACAGATATGTCTGCAGACATATCTGTCCATCGGCAAGTGTGTACGGGCGATCAGCCAATCGCCCGTACACAGGAGTGCAGAGAGAGGGGGGGAGCCACGAGCGGGTACTACTTACCTGACTCCGGCACAGCTCCCCATCCACAGCAGCCCAGCACACGCTAAAGCAGCAGCCCAAGCAGTCTCCTATGCCAAAGGGGAGAGCGATCACGCTGATCGCGCCCCCCATTGGCTGTGCGTCGGGCTGAGGGGCAGCACAGCCGGCCGCCAGGACCCGCTGCAGCACAGATGATGGTCGTTCAGTGTGTATGAACAACCATCATCTGCATATCTTTCTGGTATGTACCCACCTTAAGACATGTGCTATTATTGCAATATTGATCTATAGAGCCGTATTCAATTAAAGCGGATCCAAAATACTTTTCCGCCTCCCAGACTTTTCGCCTGCATCGTGTCTTTTGTAGGCAGAAAAGTATCGTGGCCGTGCCGGTTTTACCCCGTATTCAGTATGGAAGTACGCGAAAACGGAACCCGGCGAAACTTGAACAGGCGGAAAGTACTGTCACATTTGGGGAAATCAACCTGACACCCCCCAAAAGATGCTCTGACATGGGGGTTAGCTATGGTACCCCCCGATTTGGCTTGCTGAAGGTATTTGGTGTTTTAAAAGGGCTCAATAGCTGCTAAATATCGTTTTTCTATACGTGGTGCAGAATAGTATTCAGGAGTATTTTTTCCAGAAAATAACTTATCCCAGCAAATTTGGGGTACTTGAAAATGGGGGTCAGCATATTTAAAAGTTGCTAAAGTTAAATTGAAAACATCGTGAAAAATCCACCTGCCGCAAGCACCTGCAATCAAAAAAACACCTGGGGCATACTTGTTGACACCCCCAGAGTATAGTTCGCTAGTTTTTAACTTTGTCCCCCAACATTTTGTTTTCGCCCCCAAATTCAAAGTGATTTTTTGGAGTGTCCTTAAATGTTTTTTTTTTTTTACATTTTTGACACAGGTTACCTTTGGGGGACTGTCTGAAGGCTGTACGGGGGTTCCGCAATGTTGCACCCCAAAAGCCCAATTCTGCACTTTTTTCCGCCTGTTATTATTAAAATCCAAACAGGCGAAAATGATGTCATCGGTGAAAAGTTTTCGTCAAAAACACGCGAAAATGGCTTTTCGTTTCAAATTGAATACGGGCCATAGCCGGGATGTAGTCAGAATCCCAGTGGTCTAAATACCGGCGCCAGAATCCCGACAGTGTCGGGACCCCGGCACCAGTATCTCGACTATTGGCATCCACAAGGTATGCATCAGGGTTAGGGGAGGGTTAGGCACTAAGCGGGGAGGGCTAGGTTTAGGATGTGGAGGGGAGGGGGAGGTTAGGTTTAGGCACCTGGAAGCGAGAGTTAGGGTGCGGGGAGGGGGAGGTTAGGCTTAGGCACTAGAGGGGAGGATAGGTTTGGGCACCGTGGAGGGAGAGTTAGTTTTACTATACTTACCTACCGCTGTCGGGATCATCACTGTCGTGATGCTGCTGTTGGTATTTTCACCAGCGGCATCCCGACTGCCAGCATCTCATACCCAACCCATTTAGCCAACCAGCTCAAGGCAGTCTGCACCCACATGTTTAGAAGAGGATATGGATTGTACAGCCATGGCCAAAACTTTTGAGAATGACACAAGTATTGGTTTTCACAAACTTTGCTGCTTCATTGTTTTTAGACCTTTTTGTCAGATGTTACTATGGTATATTAAAGTAAAATGACAAGCATTTCATAAGTGTCAAAGGCTTTTATTGACAATTACATTAAGTTTATGCAAATAGTCAGTATTTGCAGTGTTGACCCTTCTTTTTCAAGACCTATGCAATTCGCCCTGACATGCTGTCAATCAACTTCTGGGCCACATACTGACTGATGGCCGCCCATTCTTGCCTAATCAATGCTTGGAGTTTGTCAGCATTTGTGGGATTTTGTTTGTCCACCCGCCTCTTGAAGATTGACCACAAGTTCTCAGTGGGATTAAGGTCTGGAGAGTTTCCTGGTCATGGACCTAACATTTTGATGTTTTGTTCCCCGAGCCACTTAGTTATCACTTCTGCCTTATGGCAAGGTGCTCCATCATGCTGGAAAAGGCATTGTTCATCACCAAACTGTTCTTGGATGGTTGGAAGAAGTTGCTCTTGGAGGATGTTTTGGTACCATTCTTTATTTATGTGTTCTTAGGCAACATTGTGAGTAAGCCCACTCCCTTGGCTGAGAAGCAACCCCACACATGAATAGTCTCAGGATGCTTTTACTGTTGGCATGACACAGGACTGATTGTAGTGCTCACCTTTCCTTCTCCGGACAAGCGTTTTTCCAGAAGCCCAAACAATCTGAAAGGGATTCATCAGAGAAAATAACTTTACCCCAGTCCTCATCAGTCCAATCCCTGTACCTTTTGCAGAATATCAGTCTGTCCCTGATGTTTTTCCTGGAGAGAGTGCCCTTCTTGACACCAAGCCATCCTCCAAAAGTCTTCACTTCACTGTGTGTGAAGATGCACTCACACCTGCCTGCTGCCATTCCTGAGCAAGCTCTGCACTGGTGGTGCCCCGATCCCACAGCTGAATCAACTTTAGGAGATGGTCCTGGCACTTGCTGGATGTTCTTAGGCGCCCTGAAGCCTTCTTCACAACTATTGAATCTCTCTCCTTGAAGTTCTTGATGATCCGATAAATGGTTGATTTAGGTGCAATCTTACTAGCAGCAAAATCCTTGCCTGTGAAGCCCTTTTTGTGCAAAGCAATGATGACTACACTCGTTTCCTTGTAGGTAACCATGGTTAACATAGGAAGAACAATGATTTCAAGCTCCACCCTCCTTTTATAGCTTCCAGTGTTATTCTAACCCAATCAGCATGACAGAGTGATCCCCAGCCTTGTCCTCGTCAACACACTCATCTATGTTAATGAGCGTATCACTAATATGATGTCAGCTGGTCCTTTTGTGACAGGGCTGAAATGCAGTGGAAATTTTGTTTTGGGGATTAAGGAGCTCATTCAGACCCTCTCGCTAGCTGCATACGCTCACTCGATAAGTATGCAAATCCAGCGCACGCCTAGCAAGGCAGGCGATCGCATGGCAAGGCATCAGCACGCCCACTATGTGTATGCAGACGCCCACCAGCCATTCATAAGATGCCCACTTACGCACGTCGTCTCCTGGAAGTGCATGAAAACATTGGTACATCGAGCACCATCGGATGCGATCGCAGCGCTTGAGGTTGACTATACCTTGCCGCAAGCACTGCGATCACTTCAATGTGAAATCCCACCAAGTGACGTGTACTAAGATGCTGTCTTTTAATTATGTATGCCTCTGAAATGGCGTTGCAACACTCAGACACGCCTGCGTTCACACCTCCACTTCTCCGTTATTAGTGGTCTGCCCCTGTCACCACCCAAAAATGGTCTCTCCTGTCACTCATTCAGATGGGCTGTCTATGCTGGGCGAGTGAATGCTTTCCGATCTTTCGCAGTGGTTTGCGCACGCACATTGCGATGCATGCGCACAATGCGAACCATTGGCAGCTACGAGCGAACGCTTCCTGGCGAGCGGGTCTGAATTGGGCCCTAAGTTCATTGTCATGGCAAAGAGGGACTTTGCAATTACTTGCAATTCATCTGATCACTCTTCATGACATTCTGGAGTATATGCAAATTGCCATCATAAAAACTGAAGCAGCAGACTTTGTGAAAACCAATACTTGTGACATTCCCAAAACTTTTGGCCATGGCTGTAGTAAGTGACACATTTGTATTATTTTTGGCCATGGCTGTAGTAAGTGACACATTTGTATTATTTTTGGCCATGGCTGTAGTAAGTGACACATTTGTATTATATCACAACAACAGCATATGCTGTAAAATAACAGGTTCCATATTAAGTTCACATTGTACTAGTTGTGAAGCACCTACCAGTAAAGTGAACCTATTATGTACTCACAATGAAGGAAAATATCATACATTATTCACACTCCTTTTCTTTTCATTTTTCCACTGTACGAAGGCTGTGTGAGATGTAGTTATAACTATATCTACATGGCATTTGCTCACATAATATAATCATTTTTGTTATGATATGAGTATGTGCTTTGTTAATGTACGGATAGATAGATAGTCAGGTCGGCCCTACATACAGCTCAACCTGAAAAAGCGGCTGATGACCCCATGCAATGGGAAGCAACAGGAACCGACATCCTGGGCGGTCGGGCACCGGATCGTCTAGTGTGTACGCCAGATATGTCGGCCAGTCAGCAGGGGTGTATACTTGCCTACTTGTGAAACAGCATTTCAGGGAAATAGTGAAAGTAACACCTGTTAGCCCACATTAAAGTGTATGTGTACTGCTACATCTGAGAGGTGTGTCATAAAACTGACTTACATCCAAAAGTAAATGAGCCCTGAAGCAGTAAGTAAGATCTGTTTGTTGATGAAAACACACTGATACTTTCAGAAAATGCATGTAGCCATAGGGATCATTGTGCCATATACCCAATGCAGGGAAATTATACTAAGGGGAAAATTTACTAAAATGGGAGTTTTATTTAAGAAGTGATGTTGCCCATAGCAACCAATCAGATTCTACTTCTCATTTATCTAGCACCTTCTAGAAGATAATACCTGGAATTTGACTGGTTGCTATGGGCAACATCACTTCTTAATAGAACTCCCACCTTAGTAAATGTACCCCTAATGATCCCATTTTATGTGTGTGTGTGTGTGTGTGTGTGTGTGTGTGTGTGTGTGTGTATATGTGTATATATATAAACAGCATCATAATGGGGGTAAGGTGCAATCAGTGAGATTGCTACTATATCAGGGAGTCTCCCTGACAATGTGGGAGAGTTGGCAAGTATGCAGGGGTGTCGCTAGTCACATTCCTGCATACACACGATGTCTAGTGTGTACGCACCTTAAAAATCGCTTCAGGCTGAGATTGTATTCCCTTGCAGTTTTCCCTGTTTTTAAACTCAGAGATTTACTAAGGCAAATACGTGTGCAAAAACACAATTCTATACTGAAATAGATTGCAATAGATGGCAAAACATGCAAATATAAGTCAATAGACCATCGAACTAACACGCAAGTTCTTTCTACAGACAGAAACACAACTCACAGATTTACTAAGAATCATGTTTAAAAACATGATAGAACATGGAGCATAATGGAATAAATCAATAGAAGTGCCTGTGAGCTGCGTGTTCTGCTGAAGCACTGTACAGATTAGTGTCATCTGTGCAGTGCTTCTCTGTTATAGGTGTAAAAGGGTTACAAATGAAGAATAAAATAGCGTGGGGTCACCCCCCGAAAAAAAGCATAATCTGCCCTGCACCTCTGAGCCCGTTCTGGAACAGAAAATTCCGGGGGTGGGGGGTTATGGGGGTTCCCCCTATTTTGCTATAACAAGGACTGGGCTGAATCGAGGGTGGCAATTCCATAGCAGGAAGACACACAGTGTGGGGTGCCCCTGCCAAAGCATTCACCAACAGGTCAGCCCAGGGCTGGCAATCAAGAATTAGGGACCTGAAAAATAAAATCGGGTCTTCCCTCCTGAGGATCAACCAGCCCTGGGCTGAAAGCCCTTTACCCCTTGATGGAAGTGGGTGTGGGGGTAATGGGTTAAAGATAGAAATAATAATGTTCTTTACAGTAGGACTACAGGTCCAAGGAAGCCTGCCCTGCGGAACTTGTAGAACCATAAGTGCCAGCAAGCCACAACCGGGAATTGGACTCGTTTGAAATTAAAGAATCGTTTTTCACATAAATAAAATAGGAACGGTAACAAAAGTGAAAAACTGAAATTTTGTATCAGTAAACAGGGAACACATAAATTTTTTGGGACAAACCGAATAATATGTATCACTCTCTACATGGTATAAAATAAAGTCCATCGTGCTATATCTTTAACAGTTTAGACAGTGTGAGCCAAGAAGGCGCTCGGACGTACGTTTTTCCATTGACTTGCTTCACTAAAATTCTCACTGCTCGGCTTCCTTTTATCATACATTAATGTTTCATACACCTAAACCTTCCTTGACAAATGCTGTATAGAATAATGAAAACCGCATCAAAATCCACGACTGTTCTTGAGATTAGCCCGAACAAACAGACAGACGCCTACCAGGGACTTTATTTTGTTCTATGTATGTTCCCATGATGCCTGCTCTGTTGATATTGCTATTGGATGTGGACTATTTTTTTATGATGATCATGTTCTTATGCGTTAGTTTTATACAATGCTCTGTATTTATATGCAGATTGATATTACATAATCTCATAGTTTTATTTATAGACATCAGTGTCCAACACAATTTTTACAATCTTTTTATTATTTACAGTTTTGGTGGTGGTTATTTCAGTCACTTGTTTACATTCACCATGGCAACCTACACAGTTCAGCGTGACTAGCTTCAGGGCAGTCCCACAGTGATGTCAGTTCCAGAAGTGATATCAGACCATGGACATCCAGGAAGCCATTGGCATGGATGTTGTTTTCTGGGGTGTAGGTATTCATTTTTTTGTATCCCTTACAAAGGAATTATATCTGAAACAAATGTTCTGATTGACTGACTGATCAATGCCCAGCCCAAAGCCCTGGACCTAGAAGCATGAAATTTGAGGAGTATATTTCTTCCATGACATAGGCACCCACTAAGCAGGGTTTTTTCGAAATTCAACTCCTAAAGGAAGTGAAAAGGGCAACATTCCTTTCCCTGTGCAATGTCCTGCTTGACTCATCGTGGCTCCAGCACAGCTCCATATTCAAATAGGGGAGCCACACCAACTGTCACCCCCAACTGCTGCCAAACATCACTGGCAGTTGGTATGGCTCCTGTATTTGAATACTGAGCTGTGCTGGAGCCCCATCTCTGGAGTAGCCACTAGCTGTGTGATCCTGACATGACTTATGAAGAGACAGCACTGCAAAGAGGTAAAATGTGTTTTCATAGATTCCTCAATAGCCACAGGTGAGGGAGGGTAATGTGTTACTAGAGGTAAGAGAGGAAGATGTGTTACAACAGTAGTGAGAGGGTAATGTGTTACTATAGAGGTGAGGGAGAGGAATGTAAAATGCGTTACTACGGGAATGTGTTACAACACGGGCGAGGGAGGTAAATGTGTTAATACAGAGGTGAGCACCTGCAGAGGCGAGGAAGTGGAATGTGTTAGTACACAGATGAGAGAGGATAATGTGTTACTATAGCAGTGAGGGAGGGGATGCATTACTATAGAGGTGAAGTGTTAAGGTGTTACTGTAGTTGTGAGATGGAAATGGAAACAGTAAACATCTAAGGTCCACCCGGGTGAAGCCAGACACATCATGTAATATAATAAATATATATAAAATATAATATATATATATATATATATATATATATATATATATATATTAAAAAAATAACTTGGTGCTAAAAAAGTGTATACAATATAGAAAAAAAAAGTCCAAATCAGTCCATGGGAATTCAATTCCAATAATGTCTCATAAAAAGTGCATAGGAGAATCCATGTGAAGGACGGCAAAAAGCTCCTTGTCTGGATCCACACCACCTCCTCCTATCTGTAATACAACAAACGACAAAGGCGCCTCCTAGTGCAATAAAGTGCAAATGCCACCAATGTGTGTACAATAAACTGATAAGTGGACCCGTACCAAATAAAAGAATAAATAGGCTTATTTCAGTGTTTTCCCACAGGTACATACGAATTCATACACCGTATGGTTTTTCATCAATTTGGAACTCTTGAGTTATGCAGCACTTCACCATCTGACTGGCAGAACCTATTCTGCCAGCACTCTCTGTCACATCCAGGTCATACAGGATGCAGTATTTCCCAGCCTGCTAGGCCTCAGACCACATCAAAGCCTGTGCTAAAGTCCTGTGATGACAAGACCCGATCAGCTGACTGCAGCATCCAATTGAGTGACAGCCTGAGCCTTCCTGTACCACCTGACTCGAGTTTCTTGTAATATATATATATATATATATTATAATATAATATAATATACGAGGGTTGTTCACAAAGTAATGCCTAAGTGCTTGCAACTTACATTTTTTTATAGATACAGGTTTGAAAATTTGCAGTAAAATACTTTGAAGTCTTAGTAACAGAATGACTCTACTCAAAATATTCACCATCTGTCCTCAAACATTTTCTCCACCTCTGAACCCAAGATGTGAATCCACTTTTGAAAAATTCCAGTGGTTGGTGTTTGACCCAGGAACATATGACGATTTTAACAAACTCTGTCTTCAAAATGTTGACCCTCTCAGAGACAGTATTTGAGAGGACCAAACAGATGAAAGTCAAAAGGGACCAAATCAGGACTCTATGATGGATGTGGCATTATTGCCCACCCCATTTTGGCAATGACCGCAGATGTTGCCATCGAAGTGTGAGGTCTGGCATTGTCGTGGTGTAAGATGACATTTGACAGTGGAATTGTTAACCTTTTTTGCGGATGGCCTCTTTCAGCTTCTTAAGTGTAATAATGTATCGATCACTGTTGATTGATTGGTTTGTTTCCAAGTAATCGATGAGAATAACACCTCGGCAATCTCAGAAGAATGTGGCCATAACTTTATTTACAGATCGCTGTGATTTAAACTTTTTTGGCCTATGTGAACTTGGGTGTCTCCATTGTTTTGATTGGGCCTTTGCTCCTGGGTCATAAAGGAATACCCAGGTCTCATCTCCTGTAATGACATTTTCCAGAAACGTCTCAGGGTTGGCTTCAAAGTTGGTCAAAAGGTCATTGCCACTTCCACCCTCTGGGCCTTATGACCCCTGGTTAAATGCTTTGGAACCCATTTAGCACACACTTTACGATATCCCAAATCATTGATTAGTGTTTCTACAGTGCCATGGCTACATTCAAGTTCATCACTGATATCTATGATGGTCTGATGGTCACACGACGGTCTTTCTAAATCATGGCATCGACTTTGTGTTGGTTCTCTGCTGTCACTGCAGTTGATGGTCTGCCACCACGAGGTTTGTCGCACATGGACGATTCTCCCGATTGAAAAAACTTCATCCACCTTCTGACATTGCTATAGTCAATTGTATGCTCACCATACACTTTTTTTCAGTCTTCTGTGGATTTCTGTAGCACTGCAGCCTTTTTTTTCCAGAAATTCAAAGATGGCTCTTTGTTTCATATTGGATTCCATAGCATTTCTTGGACTACCTAAACAAAAATACATATATAGCTAGCAGACATATTAAACTACAAACTGACAAAGTTTCAAACAAATGTTGCATATTATTTTAGAGTTATGAGCATTTAGGCATTACTTTTTGGACAACCCTCGTATATATACAATACCGTGGTCCAATGAGTAAGGTAACAAGACCTCTCACGTGTGTAAAGTTCTCTATTTCATTCTAATTTCCCGACAGGCTAGAGCAGGTAGACCACTGCTTCCCATCATGGCCATTAGACTGCGTCTCATATAAGTCATACTGTCCCACCATCGGGTGTAAGATGGAGGGGCTAGTGGAAACATGGTCAAACATTGAGGTGTGTAATGTGATCAGATTTTTAAATCTAAAGGGCACATCAGCAGCTGAAAGTTATCGCCAAGTTGTTGAGTATGGTGATAACGTCATATCACAGAAACAGGCACGCCCACCACAGATGACAATTTGTATGCATTGAAGGTCTGATTCAAGAAGACAGATGCATTTGAGTTAATGATATTGCTGACAAAATGAACATCTCATTGGGTCCTGTGCACAACATCGTTCATGAGCAACTGGGGTACAGGAAAAAGTGTTCACGCTGGGTAGCGAAGCAACTTCATTCTTCTTTAGATCATGCAATCATTTAATTTTTTCCTATTGTTATGAATGATCTAGGAACGATTTCCAGTACATCAATCACGACATTGCATTATAATTCTTGGTGTGTATTTTGTATTGTTCTTCTATACTGTATGTCTATCTATCTGGTAAAGTCTATGTATGAATTCCTTTGGATACCTTTGTTCAAGTCACCCTGTTTTTTTTAAAGATTTCTTACCCCTGAAGAAGTCCATTTATGGACGAAACGCGCAGGCTTTCTGGTGCTGTGTCCATACACTAAGCGTGAGGATCTTGCCTATCGAGCTCACACCCGTAAGGGTGGTGTCAGGATTATATCATCACCTCAACTGTATAGTGATTGTGGATACTTTGTCACCTTCTATATGTTGTAAGCAATTTTTATAAAATATGTACTGTTTTTTTTAATCAAAAATAAAAGAAAATGACAATTATTTACTGATCATCCATTGGGCATTTTTCTTGTCGTGTGACCTTTGGTGAGAGATTATTTTCATCCTGGATATATCAGTCTCCACAATTTCACATCTTGAGGTAACCTAGTGGAAAGGACTTGTAGACACAATAAAGTCGACCTACTGATCTTATCATATGATTTTATCACTCTTATATTTTAATATTTTTTCTGTATAGCACCCTCTGGTTTACACACACACACACACACACACACACACACACACACACACACACACACACACACATATATATATGTGTCTCAGTGGTTGCGCATATTAAAACATGCACTGTATGATGACCAATAAGTCTCATTTGAGTCCAGCAATTACACTAATATGGTTTCAGTATTAGAATTTCTTTTTAAACACCAGGCCCTGGTTCTCTTATTCAAGGACAGCAGCTCTCCTTTAAAAAAGGCCGGAATCCAGGTCCACAAATCTATCAATATATAATGAAAGGAGTGCGCTCCATGGTGCAGATAAACACTTTTTTGATGTCACACAATATTGCTAAAAACACACGTCATCGGTATAGTGCTGCTAGTACCTTATTAAAAACAGTGTGGGCTGGTTACCACGTAATGGCTCTCCTCACAGCATGTCCAGGACTGACGCGGTCCGAACAGCAGCGGCCTGTTGCCAGTGTCCAGCGGCGGGGTGTGTGAGCCTGACTGATCCCTGGGACGGTGTCTGGAGTGTAGTCCGGTGGAGTATTTTAAACATACCACGTGGTAACCAGCCCACACTGTTTTTAATAAGGTACTAGCAGCACTATACTGCTGACGTGTGTTTTTAGCAATATTGTGTGACATTAAAAAAGTGTTTATCTGCACCATGGAGCGCACTCCTTTCATTATATATATATATATATGTATGTATATATGTGCGATGGCAGGTGTATAAGAAAGTTCACAGACGCAGGTTTGATGCCAACGTTTCGATGCTCCTTCAATGCATAGTCTTCAGGGTATAAAATACAGTTAACAGTGTGCTAACCTTATAGCTTCCACCAACACCACGGAAAACTAAGCCGGATATCCAGCGCCAAAAAAAGTGAAGTCAGACCTGCGACACGTTGCTATAGTCACACAACAAATTAAAAACAAACATATGCAAATACATACACTTAACACTGATCGAAAAACAATGATCTCATTTGGATATTCATATAGCATGTAATGAGACAGAACCCGAGAAGTAGTTATAAAATATTTTTATCTCCAATAATAACATTTTATAACTACTTCTGGAGTATAATAATATTTTATAACTACTTCTCGGGTTCTGTCTCATTACATGCTATATGAATATAGATTTTACAGCTAGCATAGGTCGTTATTAGGTATTTGGTTGCGACTGTTACTGTATTTGGCCATTTCTGCAGTTGTGGGGCTCTAATGAAAATACAGTCTCACCCTCTGATGTTCAGTCTCCGTGAAGTAATGGGGATTCTGTCCAAGTTTTGCTGTACTGGACTGATCCAGACTGGGCTGGCAGAGAATTGGGATGTGATGCTGTAGCTTGTTTGTGTGAAGCGCTATAATGTGGGGGCACATTTTTGGAGGAGTCGTAATGTTAGAAGATGACCAATTAATCATTTTACACCACTGTGAATGGAATAGTAATAGCAGCTCAGCCAGCAGGACTCTTTTCTACCATATGTTCAAATTCACCAGAGGAAGTATAATAATATATGTGTATATAAATCTATTTAATTGAAATATCAAAATGTAAAACCCAAAACAAAGGGAGCCTATATGAAACCTTGCTGACTTGAAGATAAATCAACAAGCTCCAACAAGCTGTATTATGCTGATAAAGGAAAAAGATCTAATTCATTTAGTTGCTGGTATCAGATTGTCAGTTCTCATGAATGTTGACATGGTCGAAATGTCAATTCATCATGTCTACATGGATGACATGTCGACATGATAGAATCTTGACCTAAAGTCCCTGGTGGCCCAGCGGTCACTTACCTGGTAATGGCAGTAGCTACGTGTCCAGCTCCATCTTCCGAGTTCCAGTGGCCATGTGACCAGCACTTCAGGATACGTCTTATGGAGAGGCGGTCCTTGAGTATTTTACTACTATCCCTTATCCCTAACACACCCCCTAGTGCCTAACCCTAATCCCCCGCTCCTTGCAGCCTAACCCTTACCCACCCGGCAATGCCTAACCCTTGGTATTCTGAAAATTTTGACAATTCACATGTCGACATGGTGCCTGTTGACCATGTGACCTTATACCATCTTTAGGGTATCTTGAAGGGAGATTCAGTTCTTGGCAATGTGCCGCGCACATATTACCGTAGCCAAACAACACAAATTTTACTAGACACATCTATGGAGTGTGAGAGAAATATAGTGATGTTATTTGTCGCAAAGTGCCTTCACCAAACCGTTCCGAAAGCACACTTCTCAACTGTCCCGATTTTGGTAGGACAGTCCCGCGTTTCGGCACTGTCCCCCCATCCCTCCTGCAAGCCTCAGTCCCCTGCAGAAAGGGGGGGAAGGTTGAGAGTAATCTCTCACTGTTCCTCTGCAAATCATTGTACTGCTGGGGACAGCTTGGAAAGCACTGGTCACGCTCCCAGTATGAAATGCACAGCCGCCGTAATACACTCAGCTGGCCATGCACAGCAGGGAGGCGCCAGGCTGGAGAAGCGACACAAACGCTTTTTCCATTTGCAGGGGGCCCACTGAGATTTTGTTACCAGCAGGCGCCCAGCAGATTCCTCCCTGCAGCCAGAGGCTCGTGCTCACTCCTGAGCTCCGACCTTTTGGCTCCAGCAGTGGGTGTAGGGAGAGACGTCATTATGTGTCTCCCACAGTCCCGAGCACAAGGAGCTATAGGATGGTGGTGGGCATAGGAGCGGGTATTCATGTAAGTACAGTGTTGTGTTTGTGTATCCTTATGTGTAAGGGGCACTACTACTGCTGGCATTGTATTGGGGGCACTACTACTGTGATATTGTATAAGGGGCACTACTGCTGTGGACATTGTATAGGCAGGGCAACTAGGGGGGGTTGGAGCTGCGCGTGCACCGGGTGCCGGATCAGGGGCCCATAGCCCCTGCATCCAACAGCGTCGCTGCACCCGGCGGCACAGGGAGGTTCCATTTGCTGGACGCCCACTGGGATTTTATTATCAGCTGGCGCCCGACTCCTTCCCTGCAGCGCAGCGGTAGCCAGAGGCTCAAGTTCTCTCCTAAACTCCAGCTTCCAACTTCCCCATGGGCACTATGGGAGAGACGTCATAGTTCCGAGGAGCAGCCTGGCGGACCGGATGGCGTAGGACACAGGAGCGGGGTTTAAGGTAAGAATTGTTTGTTTGTTTATTCCTGTGTAAGCGGCACTACAGGGAGCATTACTATGGGGGCATTACTATAGGGGCACTGCTGAAGGGGGCATTACTATAGGGGCACTGCTGAAGGGAGCATTGTATACTATAGGGGTACTGCTGCAGGAGGCATTACTATAGGGGTACTGCTGCAGGGGGCACTACTACAGTGGGTATTACAATAGGGGCACTGCTGCAGGGGGCATTACTATAGGGGCACTGCTGCAGCGACTACTACTGTGGGCATTTTATAGGGGCCACTGCTGCAGGGGGCATTACTATGGGGGCATTACTATAGGGGCACTGCTGAAGGGAGCATTACTATACTATAGGGGTACTGCTGCAGGGGGCACTACTACAGAGTGTATTACAAATCAATAGGGGCACTGTTGCAGGGGGCATTACTATAGGGGCACTGCTGCAGCAACTACTACTGTGGGCATTTTATAGGGGCCACTACTACTGTGGGCATTGTATAGGGGCGCACTACTACTGTGGGCATTGCATAAGGGACACTATTCCTGTGGACATTGCATAAGGGACCCTATTCCTGTGGGCATTGCATGTAAGGGCACTATTACTGTGGGCATTGCATGTAAGGGCCACTACTACTGTGGGCATTGTGTGTATGGGACACTACTGTGGGCATTGCGTGTATGGGGTACTACTATTGTGGCAGCACTGTGGGCATTGTGTGTGAGGGGCACTATTGTGGGCATTATGTATAAGGGGCACTACTGTGTGTCGTAATGTGAATAAGTGACACTACTGTGTGGTGTAATGTGAATCAGGGGCACTATGTGCAGTGTAATGTGAGTAAGTTTGTGCTACTTTGTGGGGTCATTTGAAAAGGGGTGGGAGGGCGCAAATTTATAGTTTGAACACCCTAGCACTGGCCCTGGTAATATGTACTGGGGTGTGACACAAAGCCAACCGGCCCAATGTTATGTGCAATGGAGGTGTGGCACGTGGCTATGCCTTCTTTTCGTGTGCATGTTCAAAGTCCTGGTACCCTTATCCCATATGTCGGGAGATTTTCCCGAGGGATTTCACAGCCATCATTAAAAAGTGACTCTCTCTTTTGTCGGCTAGTACACTTCTGTCACAGAACATATTGTAATTAAACCAGGGGTGATCAACTCCAGTGCTAAAGTACCACCAACTGGTCATGTTTTGTGGATGTCTTTAATCATGGACAGGTGAGCTAATGTATTTTGCTAGGTCAGTCATTATCCCTCCTGCTTCCACAGACAGAAATCTTTAAAACATGACCTGTTGGGAAAACTTTATGGTTGAGGTTATGAACCGCTGACTGTAAAGTGTAAACCATTAAAAGGTTCCATAAATTGTGAGTGCAGCTGAATAATAAATAGTAGTAGAAATATGTGTCTGGGGGACAGATAGGAGTATGTATGCATAACAAAATACATAGGGGTAGATGTACTAAGCCTTTGAGAGAGATAAAGTGGAGAGAGATAAAGTACCAACCAATCAGTTTTTAACTGTCATTATTAAAACACAGCCTGTAAACTGACAGCAGCTGCTTGGTTGGTACTTTAACTCTCTCCACTTTATCTCTCTTGAAAGGCTCAGTGCATCTACCACTATGGCTGCAGAATTTTCACTGTGTCTCAGGCAGGATCGTGCAGCCACAGATAGAAAATATGAGTCACAATAATTGGGGGCACGTGTGCTGGGAGAGCTACATACTCTGTGGGCTCAATCCAATTAGGTGTGAGTCCCATCACGGCACGAGTAAGTACAGCTGTATGCTGCACTTACGGACCAAAACCTTTCATTTGGTATATGAAGTGCCCTGCTCAGACAACGGCATCATAGAAATATGTCAGGCATAAAAGTCGTCCTTTTGCTATTAATATATAGATAATAATAAGGGTACATGTGTACTTTACGGACTCATTGCAGAGAGAACCCAGGTGTCCTACACTCATTATTATTATCAGTCATGGTAATGTCTAAATCCCCTTCACGGAGAGAGGACCCTGGCGTCATCAGCTAGTGTCCAGCGTCATTCCCTACCATCCAAGTGGGCATAGAGGGGGAATGTAACCTTGCGGCGAGCGTAGCAAGCCACCGAGCCCGCGAGGGGACAACTTTCTTCTTTGGGTGGGGACAACTTTCGGTACACAAGTACCATTTAAAACATTCATTGGGTTCTCTCTGCAATGAGTCCGTAAAGTATACAAGTACCATAATAGTTGCTATGGGTTCCAGGAGTTTGGTAAATAGTAAATAAATATATATATATATATATATATATACACATACAGGGGCACCGAGAGGGGGGGGGGGGGGCGGGGACAAATGGCCCGGGCTTCCTGAGGGGCACGGCGGGGGCCTGGGTCCAACGCCCCCCCCCCCTCCTCCCTCACAGCAGCCCAGCACAAAGCGTGTGCTGAGCTGCAGTGGGAGACTGCTCATGGCTGCTGAGCAGCAGCCACAGCAGTCTCCTATGCCTGTGGAGGGGGAGCGATTACACTGATTGTGCCCCCCCTGGCTTTGCGCCCGGCTGAGGGGGCTCAGAACGCCCACCACGCCAGCGCGCATCGCCGCTACACGGCGCTGAAATTTATTAATTTTTTTCTAAGGGGGCGTGGCTGCGCCTCCCTCTTGGCGGGCCTGTATATCTGTGTGTGTGTGTGTGTGTATGTATGTATGTATGTATGTATGTATGTGTATATATATATATATATATATATATATATATATGTATGTATGTATATGCTATATTTCTGCTGGAACTCTCCAGAATGCCGTTCCAGAAGTTCATGTGCAAAATGACGCCATCCAGAACGACGTTCTGGAACCGCACTGTAAGCTTTCTTTTTCCTGTAGGCAGCATGGTAAGCGCTGCTTGAGCTGGGGGAACTAATGGCAAGCTGCCCGGTTTGGTGGCATGGGATGTTTGGGAAAGCTGAGGACATACCGGTGACGAGCTGAAATGAGGTGGCCCCGCCCCCGGTAGTGATAAACTTGCATTACAGGCAGCCCATCGGTACCTGTCATAACAACCAGAGTGGCCCGCGGAGGATCTGTCATCGCAATGAGGGCCGACCGAGACATAGCTGACAGCACAGCGATGTGGCCAGTGAGGAGGAGGAAAATGTTGTACTGAGTCACCTCCCAAGTAGTGTAAGTGTCTCCACAGCCCAGGGTCAGTCAGCGTCCCCAGCTGGTGTGGAGGTGCCAGCATTGGCAATCAGATTGTGATGGGACCTGTAGTGCCCCAATATCTGGAGAGCACTAGGTTGCCCAAGCCTCCTCTCTAATAGCGCAGGGAAGTGAACAGCGAGATCCCCCTCCTGGCTTCCCTGGCAGGGTGAGAGGACTATTCTGTATGCCCCCGTCTCCCTGTGTTTAATCACCAGGCCAGGGCTGATCGAGGATCTAATTACACAGTCCCAAGTATTCTGAATTCCTGATTTGTTATCCTGACCATCATTATCACCTCCCAGAATGTGAGGCAGGTCTCCCTATCTATGCTGCTCATATCTGAGTCTATTGGAGCAGAGTAGTTAAAGGATCACTTAACCACAAAATGTAACCTTTCTCATATATGGTATAGCGTACTCCACTGCCGCTCTGCTGGGGCTGTTACCTTCCCAATACTGTTTATGACGTTACTTATATAGCATGCACATATCATGCACGTTCTTAAGATGGTGTCGTAATTGGATGTCATGGGAGGGAGAGCTGATATTGCAGACATTTTGTGCATTAATCAAAGAAGTCCACTGCACATAAAGGTTGTCACTCAGATGCTGCCTGCTTCCTTTGATATCCATTACCCCCCTAACATGGCAGCCAGATGCATGGAAGCCATAGAGAGCATGGGGGACATATTTCACACCAGTTATTTCATGCATATTTTTCAGCTTAATGCACCGATTGATGGGCCACCTCTGCTGTAGCTCCACCCACATTATTCACAGCTCCGCCCACCTTTGTCCCTCCCAGGAGAGCCTGAACCTATTTTCTAGAAAAATAGCACTGTAAACATTATATATATATATATATATATATATATATATATATACACACACACACACACACACACACACGGCCAAAATTGCGGACACATTTTGAAATTAGAATGTTTTTCAACTTTGAATGCTTATAAAAACTGTTTCACTTCACGCAGTGCAATGGTTCATGTATCAAATGAAAGGAAATTTAATGCTGAATACAACACAATAAACAGAGGTCAAATATTTGTATTACAAGGGAAGTTATGCTATTTTCAGTCAGACAAAGAAGCACAGATGCGTGAGATTCAAGAAGCGGATTGTAGTAACAGCTACTACCAGCCAATCGGAATTGTCGTTCTGAGGACCAATCAGCTGTCGTTTATGAGTAGGTGCAAGGTCATTTTCAAAGGTGGGAAAGGTCAGTTTGGCGGTTTCATTTTGCAGAATAAAGTTGGTTATTGAAGTGCAATTACGGTTGGATGTTTGTGTGTATTGTTTAGTGCTATTGACGGTGTAAAAAATAACTACAACAATATCGTCCAGGCAAAGTGGTGACTGGTCACCCAGGAAGAGATCCAGGATTGTGGCGTTATGTGAAAATGGTCTTTCGTATGCAGCAATTGCAAGAGAAGTTGGTGGGAACATCAGGAGTACGAAAGTTTTGTTTACGCTATATGGAAAAACAATCTATACAAAACAAAGAAGGAAAAGGCCGGAAAATGTGCACAACAGCTATTGATGATAGGAGAATAAAACAAATTTGTGTCAGGGACAGATGGCTCTGCGGCCATTAGCAGTGAACTGAGGGCCTGATTCAGTGTTGTTTTCACTGCATAACTTCCCTTGGAATGCAAATATTTGACCTCTGTTCATTGTGTTGAATTCAGCATTAAATTTCCTTTCATTTGACATATAAATCATTGCACTGCATGAAGTGTAACAGTTTTTATAAGCATTCGAAGTTGAAAAACATTCAAATTTCAAAAAGTGGCCGCAATTTTGGCCACCACTGTATAAATATATATATATATATATATATATATATATATATATATATATATATACAGGTTGTGTCTCCCATATCCAAATATTCCGAAATAGGGAATATTTTTGGCATGACTGTGAAAGTGAAACCTTTGCTTTCTGATGGTTCAATGTACACAAACTTTGTTTAAAGCACAATTTATTAAAAATATAGAATAAAATAACCTTCAGACGGTGTGTATATGAAACATAAATGCATTCTGTGTTTAGATTCAGGTCCCATTCCGAAGATATTTCATTATTTTATGCAAATATTCCAAAATACGGAATATTCCGATATCCAAAATACCGCTGGTCCCAAGCATTTTGGATATGGGAGACTCAACCTATGTGTGTGTCTATATATATATATATATATATATATATATATATATAATTAGATAGATCGATAGATTCAGGGCCGGCACTACCATTAGGCAGCTACCTAGGGACGCCGGCCACTAGAGGGCGCCACTGGATCAGCCTACCATAAACATGAAGGATGTCTCTGATCGCAATGGCGTCACAAGGGGGGTGTGGGACGCACCCAGGTGTCACTCACCAAGGGGGATGACACCAAGGAGCAGGCTCCCCCTCAGTGACAGGAGCCGGGTGCTGCAATGTAGCATTAAGTGCAGCGCTCGGCTCCTGTCACAATGAGGGAAACGGCACTGCCCACACCTCCGGCACCTCCCACCACCCTAGTGATAACCACGAGACGGGGTACGCGCCACGAGGCTACGCCCCCTTCCGGAGACCAGACCCCTTCCCCCGAGCCCACGCCCTCTTATACGAGGCCACACCCTCTTTTAGGCAGCCGCGCCACGCCGGGTGTCACTGCGGGGAGGGACGCCACTATCTGATCGAGACATCTTTCATCTACATCATGCTGCCGGAAACGGGTGTTAGACGTAGAGATGAGCGGTTCGGATTCTGTGGAATCCGAACGGCTCCAAACATAGGGGATCCGTGTCCACCCGAACCGTGTTCGGGTGTTCCCCGCCTGACTCGGATCCCCGTTCAGGGCCGAACGGCGGCCGCCTGATGACGGATTCTCGCTAGAAAATCCGAGATCAGGGCTCCTTCAGTGTAGGGCAGAACGCTGTGATAGCGGTCTGCCCTACACAGAACAAACACACAGCCGCCAGCGGCAGCTGTGTGTTTGTTACAGCAGCCAATGAGAGTCACACAGACTCTCATTGGCTGCTGCACGGAGGGAGCCGGCTGGAGCTCACTCAGGAGCTCCGTCTTCCGGCTCCCTCCTCGTCGCATGGCAGCAGAGCGGTTCGGCGGCTGGAGCGGGGATACAGGTAAGTTTTTTTTTTTTATTTATTTATGTGTGTATGGGGGGCCTACTAATGGAGGGGCCTTCTAATGGAGGGCATACTACTGGGGGCCTGCTAATGGGGGGCATACTACTGAGGGGGGCATACTACTGGGGGCCTGCTTATGGGGGGCATACTACTGCGGGGGCCTGCTAATGGGGGGCATACTACTAGGGAGGCCTGCTAATGGGGGGCATACTACTGGGGGTCTGCTTATGGGGGGCATACTACTGGGGGTGCCTGCTAATGGGGGGCATACTACTGGGGGGCCTGCTAATGGGGGGCATACTACTGGGGGGCCTGCTAATGGGGGGCATACTACTGGGGGGCATACTACTGATGGCCTGCTAATGGGGGGCATACTACTGGGGGCTTGCTTATGGGGGCATACTACTGGGGGGGACCTACTACTGGGGGCCTGCTAATGGGGGGCATGCTACTGGGGGCCTGCTTACGGGGGGCATACTACTGGGGGCTCCTGCTAATGGGGGGCATTCTACTGGGAGTCATACTACTACTGGGGGCACTGCATAGGGGGCCCTACTACTAAGGGGGCTGCATAGGGGGCACCACTACTGGGGGCATTGTGTAAGTGACACCACTGCTGGGGGCATTGTGTAAGGGACACCACTGCTGGGGGCATTGTGTGAGGGACACTATTGCTGTGGGCATTGTATAAGTGGCACTACTACTGTGGGCATTGTATAATGGGCATTACTACTGTGGGGTTTGTGTATAAGAGTCACTACTGTGGGCATTGTGTAAAAGGGTCACTACTGTAGGCATTGTGTAAAAGGGGCACTACTGTGGGCATTGTGTAAAAGGGGCACTACTGTGGGCATTGTGTAAAAGGGGCACTACTGTGTGTTGTTGTAACATAAATAAGAGACAGTACTTTATGTTGTAATGTGAATCAGGGGCACTATGGACCTCATTCAGGTCGGTTGAAGCGGCCGCACGGTCGTACGCCACCAATGTTCGCTATACTGTGCATGCGTAAAGTTCGCAATTCGCGTGCGCAAACTAGCCGCTACGATCAGAAATTTCTCTCTCCTTGAACATAGCCAGGTCGGTAGTTTGAGTGACAGATTGAGGCGTTTGTGGGTGGTAAGGGGAAGGTGCTTGAAAACGGGGGAGTGGAGATCCGAACGCAGGCGTGCCTAATTATGCAAACGGCGTTTTATGGGAGTGCATACGGTTTATGGGAGTGCATAATTAACAAAGTAGCGTCATGGCACATGTGACATGGGAGGTTTTTACACTGACATGATCGTAGAGCTTAAGAGAGGGTATGGTCAACCTAAAGCTCTACGACCAGTTCCGATGGTCTTGATTAATCCTTATATGCCCGGAGATGACGTGCAATGCGTACGAGAAGGGGGCGTATTTTTTTAAAATCCGGCCGCTTCCTCCCCTTGGTCGGCCAGCTACCGATACGAACTTAGGGACGCAACTTGTGAGGGAATCATTTGCATATCTGGCCCCTTTTCCCGTACGACCGTGCGGCCGCTTCGACCCACTCTGAATGAGGTCCAATGTGTGGTGTAATGTGAATAAGATGCACTGTGACTCCTTGGGCCGTAGCCCACTATGTAAACAAGTACTGTGATTCTGCTGGCCGTACCCCACTGGGTGGGTGCACTACTTTCATTTCTGCCACTGCTGTGTGGCAGTGTGTCATAGATGTTATACTGTGGTGTCTGTGTCGTTGTGCCGCTGCTTTGTCGCTTAGTAACCTGTCAGCTCACTGCAACCTTTGGCCAATAATGTTGAAACCAATATTATAAGCTGTGATATGGTCTAAATTGACTGGAAATGAATGTTATTGAGGTTAATAATACTCTAGGAAGAAAAAACAGACCAATTTATGTGATTTTAGCTTTTTTTTTGTCAATTTTTGTAAAAAAATCCAAATCCAAAGCCAAAGCCAGTCACCGCAGTTTGGCAAATCCAAATCCGGATGACAAATTAGAACCAAATCCAAATCCGTCAAAAATGGTCCGGCGCACATCCCTAGTTAGAAGGTGCAGTCACTGCTCTCTCTTGCTCTCTGGGTCTCATTCAGACCCGCTCACGAGCACAGGACGCTCGCAAGCGGGTCGATGGTACCCAAATGCGCACGACGTAGGGAGCTCCGTCGTGCGCATGCGCGAGACCCGGCTAGCGACGGGGTAGCCGTCGCTCTGGGTCTCGCACCAAAGGGGGCGTGCTGTCGATGTTGATTGACAGCACGCCCCCTTTGGTGGGCGTGCTGGGGGCGTGGCTGCCAGATGGAGGCGTTCCCTTGGGAACGCCTACCGTCTGGGTCCGGCCCCACTGACATCACTAGTGATGTCAGTGGGAGTGATTTTGGCTCTGATAGAGCCAAAATCACTCCAGGGCTTGCGGCAGCGAGACCCTACCGCAGGGTCTCCGTCGCAAGCCCGATGGTCGCGATGGTCTTGACCATCGCGACCATCATCATGGACGCTCGCATAAGCTGTGGGTGGTAACCCACAGCTGTGCGAGCGTCCATAAGGCCGCTCCAAGTTGAGGCAGGAGGCCCTGATTCAGAGCAAGCGCTCTGGTCAGAGCGTCCAGCTCTGAATCAGGCCCTCTGTCTACTGTAGCTAGTCACATAGGCTCAGGCTGTGCTGTCACTCTTCACACAGACAGCCTGACATCGGACAGCACAGCTCCTGTCCCTTGCTGTTTCCTCCCCTCCCCTCCCCTCACTCCCAGCCAGGCACAGGGTCGCTCCGCCCCTTTGAAGAGACAGACTGAGACGAGGAGCCTGTGTTGGGATGAGAGCTGCAGTTGCATTCTGAAGAGTGACACACTGGTGGTAAGTGCCAGGTGCCTCTGTCAGAAATGCAGACATATGTGCAACTCCCTCCCTGCTGCTGCTGCTGCTGCTGCTGCTGGGGCGCTATCTATCTATCTATCTATCTATCTATCTATCTATCTATCTATCTATCTATCTATCTATATCATATCTATCTGTGTCATACCTATCTATCTATCTACCTCTGTCATATCTATCTATCTCTGTCATATCTATCTATCTATCTATATCATATCTATCTGTGTAATATCTATCTATCTATCTCTGTCATATCTATCTATCTATCTGTGTCATATCTATCTATCTATCTATCTATCTATCTATCTATCTATCTATCTCTGTCATATCTATCTATCTATCTATCTATCTCTGTCATATCTATCTATCTATCTATCTATCTCTGTCATATCTATCTATCTATATCATATCTATCTATCTATCTATCTATCTATCTACCTCTGTCATATCTATCTATCTATATCATATCTATCTGTGTCATATCTATCTATCTATCTATCTATCTATCTATCTATCTATCTATCTATCTATCTCTGTCATATCTATCTATCTATCTATATCATATCTATCTGTGTCATATCTATCTATCTATCCATCCATCTATATCATATATATCTGTGTCATATCTATCTATCTATCTATCTATCTATCTATCTATCTCTGTCATATCTATCTATCTATCTATATCATATCTATCTGTGTCATATCTATCTATCTACCTCTGTCATATCTATCTATCTATATCATATTTATCTATCTGTGTCATATCTATCTATCTCTGTCATATCTATCTATCTCTGTCATATCTATCTATTTATCTATCTATCTATCTATCTCATATCTATCTCTATCATATCTATCTATTTATCTATCTCTGTCATATCTATCTATCTATCTATCTATCTATACATAACTATCTCTATCTATCTATCTATGCATATCTAGTGTTCACTCTAGCTAGAAAGGGCAACGGCGCGCGTCCGAAAAGGGGGCGTGGTCATGAAAAGGGGGCATGTCTATAAGACGCATCCCCTTTTCGTCATACTTGGGGGCGTGCCCGGCACTTACGGACACTACGGGCAGCCCCCAAGAGCTGCAGAAAGGGAGAATAGATGCCGGGCATCTATTCTCCGGTGGTGACCGGGTCACCGCACGTTTCTCCACCCGCAGGACACTGCGTCCCGCGGGTGAGGACGGCACCCGCAGGCTGTGAGGGCAGGGCGCTTTTTGCCCTCCTCCTGGAGGGCAGGGTGCTTTTTGCCCTCCAGAGGGAGGGCAGGGCGCCGCGCCGCACTAAAACAGCCTAGCGGGAACGCTACATATCTATCTATCTCTGTCATATCTATCTATCTATCTATCTATCTCTATCATATCTATCTATCAATCTATCTCTGTCATATCTATCTATCTGTCTATCTATATCTGTCCTCCTATCTATCTATCTATCTATCTCTGTCATATCTATCTATCTATCTATCTATCCATCTCTATCGATCGATCTATCTATCTATCTCTGTCATATCTATCTATCTATATCATATCTATCTGTGTCATATCTATCTATCTATCTACCTCTGTCATATCTATCTATCTATATCATATCTATCTGTGTCATATCTATGTATCTATCTACCTCTGTCATATCTATCTATCTATCCATCTATATCATATCTATCTATCTATCTATCTATATCATATCTATCTATCTATCTCTGTCATATCTATCTATATCATATCTATCTGTGTCATATCTATCTATCTATCTATCTATCTCTGTCATATCTATCTATCTATCTATATCATATCTATCTGTGTCATATCTATCTATCTATCTATCTATCTATCTATCTATCTATCTATCTCTGTCATATCTATCTATCTATATCATATCTATCTGTGTCATATCTATCTATCTATCTCTGTCATATCTATCTATCTGTCTATCTATATCTGTCCTCCTATCTATCTATCTATCTATCTATCTCTCTATCTCTGTCATATCTGTCTATCTATCTATCCATCTCTATCGATCGATCTATCTATCTCTGTCATATCTATCTGTGTCATATCTATCTATCTATCTATCTATCTATCTATCTATCTATCTATCTATCTATCTATCTACCTCTGTCATATCTATCTCTCTATCTATATCATATCTATCTGTGTCATATCTATGTATCTATCTACCTCTGTCATATCTATCTATCTATCCATCTATATCATATCTATCTATCTATATCATATATATCTATCATCTATCTATCTCTGTCATATCTATCTATCTATATCATATCTATCTGTGTCATATCTATCTATCTATCTACCTCTGTCATATCTATCTATCTATCTATATCATACCTATCTGTGTCATATCTATGTATCTATCTACCTCTGTCATATTTATCTATCTATCCATCTATATCATATCTATCTATCTATCTATATCATATCTATCTATCTATCTATCTATCATCTATCTATCTCTGTCATATCTATCTATCTATATCATATCTATATGTGTCATATCTATCTATCTATCTATCTATCCATCTATATCATATCTATCTATCCATCTATATCATATCTATCATCTATCTATCTCTGTCATATCTATCTATCTATCTTTCTCTGTCATATCTATCTGTGTCATATCTATCTATCTATCTATCTATCTATCTATCTATCTATCTATCTATCTATATCATATCTATCTGTGTCATATCTATCTACCTCTGTCACATCTATCTATCTATCTTATCTATATCATATCTATCTGTGTCATATCTATCTATCTATCTATCTCTGTCATATCTATCTATCTATTAATCTATCTATCTCTGTCATATCTATCTATCTATCTATCTATATCATATCTCTCTGTGTCATATCTATGTATCTATCTACCTCTGTCATATCTATATCATATCTATCTATCTATCTATCTATCTATATCATATCTATCTATCTATCTATCTATCTATCTATCTATCATCTATCTATCTCTGTCATATCTATCTATCTATATCATATCTATCTATCTATCTATCTATCTACCTCTGTCATATCTATCTATCTATCTATCTATATCATATCTATCTGTGTCATATCTATGTATCTATCTACCTCTGTCATATTTATCTATCTATCCATCTATATCATATCTATCTATCTATCTATCTATCATCTATCTATCTCTGTCATATCTATCTATCTATATCATATCTATATGTGTCATATCTATCTATCTACCTCTGTCATATCTATCTATCTATCTATCTATATCATATCATATCTATCTGTGTCATATCTATCTATCTATCTATCTATCTATCTACCTCTGTCATATCTATCTATCTATCCATCTATATCATATCTATCTATCCATCTATATCATATCTATCATCTATCTACCTCTGTCATATCTATCTATCTATCTATCTATATCATATCTATCTGTGTCATATCTATGTATCTATCTACCTCTGTCATATTTATCTATCTATCCATCTATATCATATCTATCTATCTATCTATCTATCATCTATCTATCTCTGTCATATCTATCTATCTATATCATATCTATATGTGTCATATCTATCTATCTACCTCTGTCATATCTATCTATCTATCTATCTATATCATATCATATCTATCTGTGTCATATCTATCTATCTATCTATCTATCTATCTATCTATCTATCTATCTACCTCTGTCATATCTATCTATCTATCCATCTATATCATATCTATCTATCCATCTATATCATATCTATCATCTATCTATCTCTGTCATATCTATCTATCTATCTTTCTCTGTCATATCTATCTGTGTCATATCTATCTATCTATCTATCTATCTATATCATATCTATCTGTGTCATATCTATCTACCTCTGTCACATCTATCTATCTATCTTATCTATATCATATCTATCTGTGTCATATCTATCTATCTCTGTCATATCTATCTATCTATTAATCTATCTATCTCTGTCATATCTATCTGTGTCATATCTATCTATCTCTCTATCTCTGTCATATCTATCTATCTATCTATCTCTGTCATATCTATCTATCTATCTATCTATCTATCCATCCATCTCTATCGATCGATCTATCCATCCATCTCTATCGATCGATCTATCTATCTGTGTCATATCTATCTATCTATCTATCTATCAATCTATCTCTGTCATATCTATCTATCTATCTATCTGTCTATCTATATCTGTCCTCCTATCTATCTATCTATCTATCTATCTATCCATCTCTATCGATCGATCTATCTATCTCTGTCATATCTATCTATCTATCTATCTCTGTCATATCTATCTATCTATCTACCTCTGTCATATCTATCTATCTATCTATCTATCTATCTATATCATATCTATCTGTGTCATATCTATGTATCTATCTATCTACCTCTGTCATATCTATCTATCTATCTATCTATCTATATCATATCTATGTATCTATCTACCTCTGTCATATCTATCTATCTATCCATCTATATCATATCTATCTATCTATCTATCTATATCATATCTATCTATCTATCTATCTATCTATCTATCATCTATCTATCTCTGTCATATCTATCTATCTTTCTTTCTCTGTCATATCTATCTGTGTCATATATATCTATCTATCTATCTATCTTATCTATATCATATCTATCTGTGTCATATCTATCTTTCTATCTCTGTCATATCTATCTATCTATCTATCTATCTCTGTCATATCTATCTGTGTCATATCTATCTATTTATCTATCTATCTATCTGTGTCATATCTATCTATCTATCTATCTATCTATCTATCTATATCTGTCCTCCTATCTATCTATCTATCTCTCTCTGTCATATCTATCTATCTCTGTCATATCTATCTATCTATCTATCTATCTATCTCTGTCATATCTATCTATCTATCCATCTCTATCGATCGATCGATCTATCTATCTCTGTCATATCTATCCTATCTATCTATCTATATCATATCTATCTATCTATCTATCTATCTATCTACCTCTGTCATATCTATCTATCTATCTATCTATATCATATCTATCTATCTATCTATCTATCTATCTATCCATCTATATCATATATATCTGTGTCATATCTATCTATCTATCTATCTATCTATCATCTATCTATCTCTGTCATATCTATCTATCTATCTATCTATCTTTCTCTGTCATATCTATCTGTCATATCTATCTATCTGTCTATCTATATCATATCTATCTATCTATCTATCTATCTATCTATCCATCTATATCATATATATCTGTGTCATTATCTATCTATCTATCTATCTATCTTTCTCTGTCATATCTATCTGTGTCATATCTATCTACCTCTGTCATATCTATCTATCTATCTTATCTATATCATATCTATCTATCTATCTATCTATCTCTGTCATATCTATCTATCTATCTCTGTCATATCTATCTGTCTATCTCTGTCATATCTATCTATCTCATATCTATCCTATCTATCTATCTATCTATCTATCTATCTATCTATCTATCTATATCATATCTATCTGTGTCATATCTATCTATCTCTGTCATATATATCTATCTCTGTCATATCTATCTGTGTCATATCTATCTATCTATCTATCTATCTATCTATCTATCTATATCATATCTATCTGTGTCATATCTATCTATCTATCTATATCATATCTATCTACCTCTGTCATATCTATCTACCTCTGTCATATCTATCTATCTATCTATCTATCTATCTATCTATATCATATCTATCTATCTATCTTTCTCTGTCATATCTATCTATCTATCTATCTATCGATCTCTGTCATATCTATCTGTGTCATATCTATCTATCTACCTCTGTCATATCTATCTGTGTCATATCTATCTATCTATCTATCTATCTATCTCTGTCATATCTATCTATCTATCTATCTATCTATCCATCTCTGTCATATCTATATATCTCTATCTTATCTATCTATCTATCTATCTATCTGTCTATCCATCTCTGTCATATCTATATATCTCTATCATATCTATCTATCTCTCTCATATCTATCTATCTATCTATCTATCTATCTATCATATCTATCTATCTCTATCATATCTATCTATCTCTGTCATATCTATCTATCTATCTCTATCTTATCTATCTCTGTCATATCTATCTATCTCTGTCATATCTATCTATCTATCTATCTATCTATCTATCTATCTATATCATATCTATCTGTGTTATATCTATCTACCTCTGTCATATCTATCTATCTATCTATCTATCTATCTATCATCTATCTATCTCTGTCATATCTATCTATCTATATCATATCTATCTATCTATCTATCTATCTACCTCTGTCATATCTATCTATCTATCTATCTATATCATATCTATCTGTGTCATATCTATGTATCTATCTACCTCTGTCATATTTATCTATCTATCCATCTATATCATATCTATCTATCTATCTATCTATCATCTATCTATCTCTGTCATATCTATCTATCTATATCATATCTATATGTGTCATATCTATCTATCTACCTCTGTCATATCTATCTATCTATCTATCTATATCATATCATATCTATCTGTGTCATATCTATCTATCTATCTATCTATCTATCTACCTCTGTCATATCTATCTATCTATCCATCTATATCATATCTATCTATCCATCTATATCATATCTATCATCTATCTACCTCTGTCATATCTATCTATCTATCTATCTATATCATATCTATCTGTGTCATATCTATGTATCTATCTACCTCTGTCATATTTATCTATCTATCCATCTATATCATATCTATCTATCTATCTATCTATCTATCATCTATCTATCTCTGTCATATCTATCTATCTATATCATATCTATATGTGTCATATCTATCTATCTACCTCTGTCATATCTATCTATCTATCTATCTATATCATATCATATCTATCTGTGTCATATCTATCTATCTATCTATCTATCTATCTATCTATCTATCTACCTCTGTCATATCTATCTATCTATCCATCTATATCATATCTATCTATCCATCTATATCATATCTATCATCTATCTATCTCTGTCATATCTATCTATCTATCTTTCTCTGTCATATCTATCTGTGTCATATCTATCTATCTATCTATCTATCTATATCATATCTATCTGTGTCATATCTATCTACCTCTGTCACATCTATCTATCTATCTTATCTATATCATATCTATCTGTGTCATATCTATCTATCTCTGTCATATCTATCTATCTATTAATCTATCTATCTCTGTCATATCTATCTGTGTCATATCTATCTATCTCTCTATCTCTGTCATATCTATCTATCTATCTATCTCTGTCATATCTATCTATCTATCTATCTATCTATCTATCCATCCATCTCTATCGATCGATCTATCCATCCATCTCTATCGATCGATCTATCTATCTGTGTCATATCTATCTATCTATCTATCTATCAATCTATCTCTGTCATATCTATCTATCTATCTATCTGTCTATCTATATCTGTCCTCCTATCTATCTATCTATCTATCTATCTATCCATCTCTATCGATCGATCTATCTATCTCTGTCATATCTATCTATCTATCTATCTCTGTCATATCTATCTATCTATCTACCTCTGTCATATCTATCTATCTATCTATCTATCTATATCATATCTATCTGTGTCATATCTATGTATCTATCTATCTACCTCTGTCATATCTATCTATCTATCTATCTATCTATATCATATCTATGTATCTATCTACCTCTGTCATATCTATCTATCTATCCATCTATATCATATCTATCTATCTATCTATCTATATCATATCTATCTATCTATCTATCTATCTATCTATCTATCATCTATCTATCTCTGTCATATCTATCTATCTTTCTTTCTCTGTCATATCTATCTGTGTCATATATATCTATCTATCTATCTATCTTATCTATATCATATCTATCTGTGTCATATCTATCTTTCTATCTCTGTCATATCTATCTATCTATCTATCTATCTCTGTCATATCTATCTGTGTCATATCTATCTATTTATCTATCTATCTATCTGTGTCATATCTATCTATCTATCTATCTATCTATCTATCTATATCTGTCCTCCTATCTATCTATCTATCTCTCTCTGTCATATCTATCTATCTCTGTCATATCTATCTATCTATCTATCTATCTCTGTCATATCTATCTATCTATCCATCTCTATCGATCGATCGATCTATCTATCTCTGTCATATCTATCCTATCTATCTATCTATCTATATCATATCTATCTATCTATCTATCTATCTATCTACCTCTGTCATATCTATCTATCTATCTATCTATATCATATCTATCTATCTATCTATCTATCTATCCATCTATATCATATATATCTGTGTCATATCTATCTATCTATCTATCTATCTATCTATCTATCATCTATCTATCTCTGTCATATCTATCTATCTATCTATCTTTCTCTGTCATATCTATCTGTCATATCTATCTATCTGTCTATCTATATCATATCTATCTATCTATCTATCTATCTATCCATCTATATCATATATATCTGTGTCATTATCTATCTATCTATCTATCTATCTTTCTCTGTCATATCTATCTGTGTCATATCTATCTACCTCTGTCATATCTATCTATCTATCTTATCTATATCATATCTATCTATCTATCTATCTATCTCTGTCATATCTATCTATCTATCTCTGTCATATCTATCTGTCTATCTCTGTCATATCTATCTATCTCATATCTATCCTATCTATCTATCTATCTATCTATCTATCTATATCATATCTATCTGTGTCATATCTATCTATCTCTGTCATATATATCTATCTCTGTCATATCTATCTGTGTCATATCTATCTATCTATCTATCTATCTATCTATCTATCTATCTATCTATATCATATCTATCTGTGTCATATCTATCTATCTATCTATATCATATCTATCTACCTCTGTCATATCTATCTACCTCTGTCATATCTATCTATCTATCTATCTATCTATATCATATCTATCTATCTATCTTTCTCTGTCATATCTATCTATCTATCTATCTATCGATCTCTGTCATATCTATCTGTGTCATATCTATCTATCTACCTCTGTCATATCTATCTGTGTCATATCTATCTATCTATCTATCTATCTCTGTCATATCTATCTATCTATCTATCTATCTATCTATCCATCTCTGTCATATCTATATATCTCTATCTTATCTATCTATCTATCTATCTATCTATCTGTCTATCCATCTCTGTCATATCTATATATCTCTATCATATCTATCTATCTCTCTCATATCTATCTATCTATCTATCTATCTATCTATCTATCTATCTATCTATCATATCTATCTATCTCTATCATATCTATCTATCTCTGTCATATCTATCTATCTATCTCTATCTTATCTATCTCTGTCATATCTATCTATCTCTGTCATATCTATCTATCTATCTATCTATCTATCTATCTATCTATCTATCTATATCATATCTATCTGTGTTATATCTATCTACCTCTGTCATATCTATCTATCTATCTATCTATCTTATCTATATCATATCTATCTGTGTCATATCTATCTATCTATCTCTGTCATATCTATCTATCTATCTCTGTCATATCTATCTGTGTCATATCTATTTATCTATCTATCTATCTATCTATATCTGTCCTCCTATCTATCTATCTATCTATATATCTATCTATCTAACTATCTATCTCTCTATCTCTGTCATATCTATCTATCTATCTATCTATCTATCTATCTATCTATCTATCTATCTATCTATATCATATCTATCTATCTACCTCTGTCATATCTATCTATCTATCTATATCATATCTATCTGTGTCATATCTATCTATCTACCTCTGTCATATCTATCTATCTATCCATCTATATCATATCTATCTATCTATCTATCTATCTATCTATCTATCCATCCATCCATCTATATCATATATATCTGTGTCATATCTATCTACCTCTGTCATATCTATCTATCTATCTATCTATCTATCTATCTATCTATCTATCTATCTATCTTATCTATATCATATCTATCTGTGTCACATCTATCTATCTATCTCTGTCATATCTATCTATCTATCTCTGACATATCTATCTGTGTCATATCTATCTATCTATCTATCTATCTATCTATCTATCTATCTATCTATCTATCTATCTATATCATATCTATCTGTGTCATATCTATCTATGTCATATCTATCTATATCATATCTATCTGTGTCATATCTATCTACCTCTGTCATATCTATCTATCTATCTATCTATCTATCTATCTATCTATCTATATCATATCTATCTATCTCTGTCATATCTATCTATCTATCTATCGATCGATCTCTGTCATATCTATCTATCTATCTATCTATCTATCTCATATCTATCTATCTATCTATCTATCTATCTCTGTCATATCTATCTATCTATCTCTATCTTATCTATCTATCTCTCTCTCTCATATCTATCTATCTATCTATCTATCTATCTCTGTCATATCTATATATCTCTATCATATCTATCTATCTCTCTCATATCTATCTGTCTATCATATCTATCCATCTCTATCATATCTATCTACCTCTGTCATATCTATCTATCTATATCATATCTATCTATCTCTGTCATATCTATCTATCTATCGATCGATCTCTGTCATATCTATCTATCTATCTATCTCATATCTATCTATCTATCTATCTATCTATCTATCTATCTATCTCTGTCATATCTATCTATCTCTATCTTATCTATCTATCTCTCTCTCTCATATCTATCTATCTATCTATCTATCTATCTCTGTCATATCTATATATCTCTATCATATCTATCTATCTCTCTCATATCTATCTGTCTATCATATCTATCCATCTCTATCATATCTATCTATCTCTGTCATATCTATCTATCTATCTCTGTCATATCTATCTATCTCTATCTTATCTATCTCTGTCATATCTATCTATCTATCTATCTATCTATCTATCTATCTCTGTCATATCTATCTATCTCTATCTTATCTATCTCTGTCATATCTATCTATCTATCTATCTCTGTCATATCTATCTATCTCTATCTTATCTATCTCTGTCATATCTATCTATCTATCTATCTATCTCTGTCATATCTATCTATCTATCTATCTATCTATCTATCATATCTATCTCTATCATATCTATCTATCATATCTATCTCTGTCATATCTATCTCTATCATATCTCTATCTATCTATCTCTGTCCTATCTATCTCATATCTATCTCTATCATATCTATCTATTTATCTATCTCTGTCATATCTATCTACCTATCTATCTATCTATGCATATCTATCTCTATCTATCTATCTATCTATCTATGCATATCTAGTGTTCACTCTAGCTCCGGTGGCAGTCAGGGCGCCGGAGCTAGAGAGGGCAACGGCGCGCGTCCGAAAAGGGGGCGTGGTCATGAAAAGGGGGCGTGTCTATAAGACGCGTCCCCTTTTCGTCATACTTGGGGGCACTTACGGAAACTACGGGCAGCCCCCAAGTGCTGCAGAAAGGGAGAATAGATGCCGGGCGCATGCGCCCGGCATCTATTCTCCGGCGGTGACCGGGTCACTGCACGTTTCTCCACCCGCAGGACACTGCGTCCCGCGGGTGAGGACAGCACCCGCAGGCTGTGAGGGCAGGGCGCTTTTTGCCCTCCTCCTGGAGGGCAGGGTGCCGCGCCCCGCTAAAACAGCCTAGGGGGAACGCTACATATCTATCTATCTCTGTCATATCTATCTATCTATCTATCTATCTATCTATCTATCTATCTCTATCTATCTATCTCTGTCATATCTATCTATCTATCTATCTATCTATCTCTGTCATATCTATCTATCTCTGTCATATCTATCTATCTATCTCTGTAAAATCCAGGGGTGCTGAGAGGGGGGGAGCGGGTACTAACTACCCGGGCACGGGCTTGCTGGAGGGGCCCGGCCGCATACGTGCCTACTTTTGAAAAAGCATTTCAGGGAGATTGTGAAAGCGGGATGCAATCGGGAAACCGGGTGTCCAGATTGCTTTATCCTGGCGAGGGTTAAATGACAGGCGTCTAAATCTAGACTCCTGTCATTTTTCCGACGAAGGGGAGACCGGCGCATGGCATGCCGATTGAAGGGATGCCGGGTGCCGCGAGTGGACAGCCACGGGCGGGAGGGTTAGGTTTAGGGCACCTGGGGGGGACTTAGGGTTAGGCACCCCCCCGGGAGGGTTAGGGTTAGGCACCCCTGGGGGGGACTTAGGGTTAGGCACCCCCGGAGGACTTAGGTTTAGGCAGCGGGGAAAGGGGGGTTAGGGTTAGGCACTTGGGGGGGAGGTTAGGGTTAGGCACCCCTAAGGAGGGTTAGGGGGTTAGGTCAGTTTTTACTTACCTACGGACGATTGGGATTTCCAGCGCTGTCGGGCTTCCGCTGCCGGGAACTCTGCTTCTGTCGGCCTGCCGCTGCCGGAATGCGAACTGCCGGTCATAGGGCTGGCGGTATTTCATACCGATCCCGTGAAAGCAACACCTAATGAGCGTGGCTATAAAGTGGAGTGTACTGCTACATCTAAAAGGTGTGTCATAAAACTGACTTACATCCAAATGTAAACAAGCCTAAAAGCAGTCAGTAAGATCTATTTGTTGATGAAAACACACTGATACTTCTCAGAAATGCATGTACCATAGGGATCATTGTGCCGTATAATCAATGCAGGGAAATTATACTAAAGATTCCATTTGAATGTATATATCTCCGCTTTTTTTAAATATAACAGCTTCATAATGGGGTAAGGTGCAATCAGGGAGATTAATAGAC
Organism: Taudactylus pleione; assembly: GCA_031769625.1. Classification (NCBI taxonomy): domain Eukaryota; kingdom Metazoa; phylum Chordata; class Amphibia; order Anura; family Myobatrachidae; genus Taudactylus; species Taudactylus pleione. The sequence continues at coordinate 1,383,997 of JAUIMM010000547.1, forward strand.
TCTTCAGGTGCAATTTCAGGGAGTCTCCCTGACAGTGAGGGAGGGTTGGCAAGTATGGGCCAGGGTCCGGCACCACTTCCCCCCCCCCCCGTCTTACATCACAGCAGCCCAGCACACCATATATCTTTGCATCGGCTTTGCAATTTGGCTGCAGTTTGCATTTTTTTAGTTTGCTTACACATTTATTATGTACTATTACGAAGCTGGAGTAGATACAGTATGTACAGTATGTGAGGGGCTGAGCGGAGGGTTTGGGGGAAGCAGGGGCAGGCCAGCTACTGACGTAGTGCTGGGCTCACCCCCAGCCTGATGTTAACGGGAAGCATGCCCCCAAACAACATCATATAGGGGGTGCAGCCTATGGTGATTAGGCCACGCGAAGGTAAGGGGTGACTAGGTACTGTTCTGCACAGGGTGCGGCTCCCCCTGGGGCACGCCCTGCAATGCAATATGTCTTAGCGCTGCAGTGTACCAAAAGAGCGTCACTGGAGTAGGGTTACTATATTTAAAAAAAAAAAGAAATCTGGGACACACTGGGGGCGTGGACAAATCCGAGAGGTGTGGCCACGCCCCCTCTCCAAAAAAGTTTTAAAAATAATATGCGCAGCGAGCTCAGTACCGGGGCGGCTGCGGAGTGGCGGTGGAGGTCAGTGCGCTGTAAGTGTATGTAGTATGTGTAGCCTGGCCGCATTATGATGCCTGCAGTGCCCCTTGCTCACACGCAAGGTGACTCAGCTAGTCGGTTACATACGCCGGACGATGCTGCAGATCTTGGTTCTCTGTAGCCGGTAATGTAACTCAGGACACACGTAGAGCAACCCTACACTGGAGAGATGTTGCAGTAACAACTGAGCCCTCTGGCGGTTCCTGTCCCATCACATCATCCTGGTACAGATGTGATACATAGGGCCCCATTTACAATAGAACAAAAATACCAGCAGCAATTTTCGTTCAGTATGACTGTGATACAAATGAAAATGCCACTAGTATTTATTAATACTACCCCTCCGGCGAAGTCCCGCAAAGTCCTCGGCGAGGTCCTCTGCTGGGCCTAACGCTGCCAGCAACGGGGCTCCAGTATTATGCACATTTGCGACGGTCCGTTTGCGCATGTGCATGACACGGGAACCCGGCAGTGCCTGGAAGGCTTCACTGAAGCTAGAAAGGCACCGCTGGGTCTCCATTGCCGGCAATGGGGACCGCATCGCTCTCGCCAACTAAAAGATGGCGAGAGCAATGCTGTGAAAACAGCGGCAATCTTAGATTACCGCTGTTTATTAAATGCAGAAAGGTGGCATAACCCCTTTAGCGAGCACTAAAAGCGTTATGCTTTGTTAGTAAATGGAGCCAATAATAGCCTCTGGATGGCCCTGCTGCGAATGCAGGAGAAAACCCTGAGATGTCATGTAGGACGGAGGGAGCATGAAAGAGGATGTTGGAGGCGGCATTGGGAGATATAAGTAACTAAAGCTCCATCCTCAGATGTCGCTATGTGTTATTAGACAAGTGAGGAAAAGCTCATCTGTTCGCATTTAGTAAGTGGCCGTTTCATTTTGACTCCACTTGATCCATTTGCCCCACAGTTCTTTCTTTACTTTTATAAGAGTTTCCTGAGATACACCATCATCATACATAAGGTAAGCAAACATGAGATTTACACTGTAATATAGCACGTATGCTGAATGTATGTGCATGATGCAATAGGAGAACCTCATAGTCTAAGGAAGCCTCTAGGGCATATAACTTCAGATTAACCCTTCTGATGCTACATTCCTTTGCGGATTTTTTTTTAGTATATAATACTTAGAAATATCAGAAGCCATTGCGTTAAATCACAGAACATATAGCCAAGGAATGTCCATATCACACAGAATGACCCCCATTTACTTGCCGGATGCACCTCACATTGCATGAAGATGGAATACCAATACCAATCCACTTGGATGAATAGGGGACTTACTGTACAATAAGTTGATGCTTACACTAGCTTCAAAGTATTCTCTCTCATCAGCACATCTGGTCCAGAGCCTCGCTGACCTGCAACCCCAAGCTTGCAGCCAGACCTTTATAATAACAATGTATTATAGAACCATGAACAGTAAAATCCCTGAACAGATACTGAACAAGAACATAAAGGGATGGCACCATGGACTGGCAAACACCAGGGTTGTACAGTACATGCCCATTTGGAATATGGAGCAAAGCACTTACCTTGCTGGCAGGCAGAGAGCAGGGAAACAGCAGCAAGCAGGACTATGTCGGCAGTCATGTTATTAGAGAGAGTGAGAATGGAAGAGAAGATTGTCAGTAAGCAGAGTAGTGTAAGACACACCCACCACATCCGTAACAACACATTAACTCCTGCAGTGCTGTCTAGTACTGTATGTAGTACTGTATACTGAATATGCCATAGGTCATCGGACAAAGGTCCTGAACAGTTGGCTGATTAATTCCTATTTTGCCCTACCTGGCTATTTGAAAAAAATAAGTTCTGAAAGATTTGTAGGTACTTGTGAACTTTACGGACTCATTGCATCATGGCAGAGAGAGCCCAATGAATGTTTTAAATGGTACTTGTGTATGTAACATTACATACACAAGTACCGAAAGTTGTCCCCACCTAAAGAAGAAAGTTGTCCCCTTGCGGGCCCACTGCGATCGCCACGCTTTGGGCTCGTTGGCTCGCTACGATCACAACAAGGTTATATTCCCCCTTTATGCCCACTTGGATGGTAGGGAATGACGCTGGACACTGGCTGATGACGTCAGGTTCCTCTCCGTGAAGGGGATTTAGACATTACCATGATTGATACATAAAGTACACAAGTACCATTTAAAACATTCATTGGGTTCTCTCTGCAATTAATCCGTAAAGTCAGGGCTGTAGCTAGGGTAGTGCGGCCGGTGTCATCGCACAGGGCACCACAGGTCAGGGGGCGCTGTTAGGGCCTGTCAAATTTCTGTTTATTATCATTCTCACTTATAACTTCCTCTTATTTCATCCCCAGCATCTCCTGGCCTCTCCTATCTCTTCCCTGGCCCTTCCCCATGAGGCCATTCCCCTTTTTTGGTTGCATTACGTCCCTTTGAAAAATGAGGGGGGCGCCAATGCTCTTTCTGGCACAGGGCACCAAAAAGTCTGGCTACGGCTCTGCGTAAAGTACACAAGTACCGATTTGTAAATTATGTTGACAATTTATGCAACTGTTTAAAATATATGCATTTATAACCGCTATTATTTGTACATACTGTAAGTGCTGTAAAAGCAAAATGTGCATTACTATAAGTGGGTATCTATAATCATATCATCCTGTACTATAGAAAACACATTATACCTGGTGGCTTGGCAAGTGGCTTTACCAGAATCTAAATATAAATATACTTGTATATAATAATATATACTTATAATACCATTGTATGCATGATAGACATTTTATAATGGTATCCTAAATATAATTTATTATAGTTTCATGGAGTAAGAAGACACAGGCTCCTTCCCATTGCGATACATTGCTCATAGCAAAGGATATTGCTCATATGTACAATGACCAGAATTTAACTTTGAGGTTATGGTATACTTTCATTAGATTATAAAGCTTCATTTAGATAAATAATAATAATAAATAATAAAAACGTTGCATTGCGACCGCCGGCTTCCCGACTGCTTAATCCCGGCAAGGTACAAATGACAGGCGTCAAAATCTCAACGCCTGTTATTAGACCTACGCCGGGAGCCCGACACCCGGCTTACCAATCGAAGGTAAGCCAGGCGCCGGGAGTGGACAGCTGCTGGGGGGGAGGGTTAGGATAGAGGCTGCCGGGGGGGACTTAGGGTTAGGCACCCCCCCCCGGAAGGTTAGGGTTAGGCTAGGGGAAGGGGGTTTAGGGTTAGGCACCCCCCCGGAAGACTTAGGGTTAGGCACTTAGAAGGGGGTTAGGGTTAGGCACTTGGGGGGAGGTTAGGGTTAGGCACCCCTAAAGGAGGGTTAGGGGGGGGAATTAGGTTAGTTATACTTACCCTAAGGACGATCGGGATTTCCTCCTCTGTCGGGCTGCCGCGGCCAGCGGTAAATCATACTGATTCCATAGAAACACATCCGATGAACAGACCTAAAATATTCCTCATGCTACTGATCTTGCTGTAGCGTTGGTAGACATGTGTCATTTTGATACTGCAACCATGGTTCTCAACCGTGTTTATTATCCATGCAGATGTCATTAGTGTTCAGCTGCTGATAAAGTTATTTAATAGAAAATGGGGGATATTCTACATCCCTTAAATGGCCTGTTACACATGTGGAAGTGGTAGTTTCGGGCCACTCATTGTTAGGGGTCCGATAGGACTGCATAATACTAAGCAAACTACGAAAACAAATTTTTACGGAGTTTATTTGCGGGAACAAATGCCATCTTCAGATGCTGCTTCTCGGAGCTCTGCTCCTTCCTATGGGACGCAGGTCCGAAGTTTGCAAAAAGGGATCGGAGTGGATCTCCCTGTTGCCTTCTCACTGTGTACCCAGCTGTTATGCACATGCGTGACCTCTGGTCACACATGCACAGAAGCCGGCAACAGGCGTGGTAAGTAATGCTTGCTACTGCTTTTTGGAGCAACTGTCCCTGCACTGGAGCAATGCGCAATTTACTGGCACTTACCAATGTGTTCTGCTCTTGGGTCTCTCACCCTCCCTATCAGCTCCCCTCCTGCTGGTCAAGTTGTGAAGGAGGATGCTTGGAGGAAGAGGAGGCCTATGGGAGATGTAGTTCCTGGCTAGGTTAGAGGTAGTGTAGTGGTGCAGGGTTAGCAGTGGTAGTGTAGTAGAGTGTAGGTAGGTGTGTGCGGGGAGGAGGTGCAGGGTTAAGGGTAGTGGGGTGCAGGGTTAGAAGTAGTGGGTTAGGAGTAGTACCTGTTCTGTGCCTGGCCAGTCCTTGGAAGTTTTCTGATACACTGGAAAAGAGATGGGGGAAGAGGACAGCACTGCAGAAGGTGAGTAATTAGGGACTAATTAAGCTAATAGGAAACCTCCATTAGTCATTGGGGGGGGAGGTCCAAAGGGGTCCAATGCAGGTGGTGACAATTTTTTCTTAAAATATGGATGTTAGGAATTATTGGACCTACTGTGTAGGCAATCCAAAAAAAATTGAGTGCTCAAAAAAAAAAAAATTGCATCCTCTGGAATACCAAAATTCTCTCACCTGCGAAAAAACCCTGCAGGTGCAAGATTTATAGTAAGCTCGCACCTAAGTACATATGCCCCTTGAGTTATCTCCAGAAAAACATAATTGTATTTAAATGGGTTTTTAAGACCAAATGTGAATTGTAATGTAAAGTTTACAGATTTAAAGGAAGATCATTGGCGATTGCTCGCTCCCAGCATATGCAAATTCAGCGCACGCCCAGCAAGGCAGGCTATCGCACGGCAAGGTATTAGCATGCCCACTATATCTTGGCGAGCAATCACTTTGTGTATGCAGACGCCGACCAGCCAGTCATAAGACGCCCACTTGCGCACGTCATCTCCAGGAAGAGCATGAAAATATTGGTACATCGAGCACCATCGGATGTGATCGCAGCACTTGAGGTTGACTATACCTGGCCGCAAGCACTGCGATCACTTCAGTGTGAAATACAACCAGGTGACGTGTACAATGACGCTACCTGTTAATTATGCACGCCTATGAAACGCGTTGAAACACACAGGCACGCCTGCGTTTGTACCTCGGCTCCCCTGTTTCTAGTGGCCTGCCCCTGTTACCACCCACAAACGACCTCTCCTGTCACTCATTCAACTGGGCTGTCTATACTGGGCGAGCAAGTGCTTCCCAATCTGTCACAGTGGTTAGGGCATGCACAATGTGATGCATACGCATGCGCAGAATGTAAATATCAGCCAGCTACGAGCAATCGCATCCTAGCGAGCGGGTCTGAATCAGGTCCATAGTGAGAAGATGGAAGTTTTCTACTCAGTCTGCCAAAATTTGTACAGTTCCCAATCAGTTTGGAAAGTCAGAAGTAAAAAGTGAAACAAAATGAATGGATGCATCATATCTGAAATTAGAAGAAGATGATCTTTTACCAAATATTGAACAGTACAGACAAGCAGTGGGGGTACTTGTATATGTGGCTACTATTACCTGATATTTCACTAGCTACAGATGTGTCCTGCTTCATCGTTGCTCATAGCGCGCGATATATGCATCTAAGTCGCGGCATGAGAATAGCATGACATGGCGCAGTGAGACTTGACAACATCCACTGCATGCAATACATAGCTTCACCACTGAGTGTCCAGTTCTCCACTGATTAAAACTACATTATGGCACTACAGAATACAGTACAATAGAACAGTAAGCTCTGACAGGCTTGCCAATCACATACTGTAGACTAGAGTATTGCAGAGAAACTACTGTAGTAGTGAGGTCTGAGTAGCAAAACTGATTGTGCATTTTATGCTACTGTCGGCGCTGTCCCAGCTGTGGTGCTCATACACTGTACTGTACATCATCACTAGGCTGATGCACTGTGTGCTCAAAAAAAGGGTCAAGAAAGTGGTGTGCGGCACTCCATATGCCATGTAGCATTAGTTGCGCTATGCTGTGGCATATGGAGTCTCATAGTACTGTGCATGCCCAGTCGAGTGGTCGGGAGTGATACACAGTGCATCAGCACTAGAAAGCCAGAAAGTGGTGTGTGGCGCTCACATACAGTACTGTATTACTGGATTACAAACTGACTGTGCATTTTATGCTGTACACTTGCGGCACTGTTGGTGCTGTTCATACTGTACAAAAGTCACTACTTGACACATAGCCTGAAGTGCTGTAATCCATAGACCCCTCAGACCCCACTACTAGTTTTTAATACATGAAATCACTACAGTGTCTAAGTCATGAAACCACTACAGTACAGTGTATGAGCGCCGCAGCCGGTGAAGCGCTGATAGTGCCACAAGTCTGAAGCATAAAACACACAGTCAGTGTGTATACCAGAGACCCCTCTTTCACTCAGACCCCACTACTAGTTTGTAGTAATTAATTCACTACAGTACAGTGTATGAGCGCCACACACCACTTTCTTGAGCACACAGTGCATCAGCCTAGTGCTGATGCACTGTGTCTCACTCCCAACTGGCTCCACTGGGCATGCACCAGAGATCCCATATGCAGCCCCCAGAGCCAGCAGCCACCAAAGCACTGAAGTACTGACAGTACCGCAAGTGTGCAGCTTAAAATGCACAGTCAGTTTGTAATCCAGAGACCCCTCTACTAGTTTCTAGTCTTTAATCCACTACAGTACAGTATAGTGTATGAGCACCGAACACTTTCTTGAGCACACAGCGCATCAGCCTAGTGCTGATGCACTGTTTCTCGCTCCCGACCGGCTCCACTGGGCATGTGCCGGAGCTCCCATGTGCAGCCCCTGGAGCCGGCAGCCACCACACCACCGACATGCTGACAGTACTGCAAGTGTGCAGCTTAAAACGCACAGTCAGTTTGTAATCCAGAGACCCCTCCTTCACTCAGACCCCACTATTAGTTTCTTATCATGAAATCACTACAGTACAGTACAGTGTATGAGTGCTGCACACCACTTTCTTGAGCACACAGTGCATCAGCCTAGTGCTGATGCACTGTGTGTCACTCCCGACCAGATCCACTGGGCATGCACAGTACTATGAGGCAGCATAGCACGACTAGCAGGGTGCTACATGGCATATGGAGCACCACTTTCTTGAGCACACAGCGCATCAGCCATGTATAATTTGTTTTTCAAAAGTGTACTCAGGACTCGCACACAGAATTATTTAATAATTTATTACACACTCAATTATTGCTCTTGATCGATGACAACAATAGCGTACCGAATGACAGCTTCAGTCAGCAAATGAGCAGGAGGTAATACAGACAGTGCAGTATTTTTTTATGCATGTGCAGTTTAGGAAAAGCAACATCTGGTGGACAGAAACTTGTACTACACTCTCCGGCTTTTCCAGCGCTTCAGTACGTTATGATGTGACTCCATATGCCACGGGTGACGCGACTAGCATGGTGCGCTACATGGCGTATGGAGCAAAGACGTAGCAGTACACATCTGTATGTCTCATCTTTGTACAGTAGATGTGTCAGTAAACCTTGTGAAAGAGTTTGGAATGTCAGACTCTCTCAGTGTGACAGTCATCTCCCAGAGAACCAGCCGTAGCAGGGGGATCACACATCACACTACTCACATCCAGTGCTCTCTGTGTGTGGACTGTTAAAACATACACTGCACAACAATGAAAATGTTTCGATGTGAAAATAGTTACTTCTAATTGATTCAGCATGCAAAGAATGAATATGAGATTTAAAACTCTCAGTTAGCTCTGAGTTCCGAGGTATAGCCCATTTATGACGATGTAGGGGTATTCCTAGTGAAGTGGGCAGAATGGAGAGAATCTTACCAGCAATCTGCGTTCTGTGCAGAGGGGGCGGGGCCTAATGACCCAATTAAATGAATCAGTTATTTGTCCCCTCCCCTATTCAAATGTATGCGATTCACGGGATTACCCACACAAGATAACTGTGGTGCACTGAGTAACAAGCATAGTGAGCGATTCCACCAAGACATTTCAGCAATGGAACAAAGATATCAGGGTAGGTGACTCACTACTGTTGGACAGTGACAAGAGATGCCCCAGAAGAGGAGTACAAGCGACAAGCAAAGAGAGAGCACCCCCATGAATAGGCCACTATATTAGATAGTACTTCGTATACTGTATGTTTGTTTCGTTTTGTGTTTTTATTTGTGATTGGTTGAATTAAAACAACTATTATTTATTTTCTATCAAGAAAATCAGATTATTTTAAAATAGCTTTTCACTATGACTATATTACTAATGTACATACAGTATAGTGCAAGTAGTGTAGCTCAAAAAATAGAGCTAGTAAAAACCTTCTGAAATCATTTTAGTTTTTCTTGACCTCAAATTAGTAATGTATGAATATTTTTAGAAAGGAAACAAATTAAAAGTATTAATATGTTGTACAGTGATATTAAACCAGTTCCGTGTGCTGTCATTTATTTTATATCCTATTTTGCATTTGACCTAATAGTTCTAATTAAAATTTATTAAAGAATACCACCACCAAAGAGAAATGCCAGATAACTGAAATTGCGTGCTGACTTTCCTTTTATTAAAAATATTAAAGAGAACAAGAATAAAACAGTGTTATGCTCAATGTGCAGTGCTGTGTTTTCAGTGGTTGGAGGTCTGACATTATGGATCATATTAAAACAAAGAAACACAGACTTGTAACTTCATCTTCTGGGAAAGTGACCAGTTGTTTTACACCTGCCAAACCGGATAATGAGTCCTATGAATTGGCAGCATATGAGGGAACTATGACTTTCCATATGGTAAAGCATAATCATAGTTTCTGTTCAAAGAACTGCACCTCAGAAATTGTAAGGGAAAAAAATAAATGTACTGTACATGTGTATGGCACAAATCAAGAGACCTTATAATGGGATGTATCGATATTGCCGGCAGACAAGATGCCGGCCGTTGATATACCGACGCCGGAATCCCGCCACCCGGCATAATGCAGATACTCCAAATGAGATCAGGATACTGGCATCAGAATCCCGAACTGCCGGAATCCCGAACATCCACGGCCGGGTAAGTATTGTCATGACCTCGGGGAAGGGGGGGTTAGGTTTAGGCACCACCAGGGGGAATTAGGGTTAGGCACCCCCCCCGAGTGTGTTAGGGTTAGGCTGCGGAGAGGAGGGGTTAGGGTTAGGCATCACTGTGGGGGAGTTTAGGGTTAGGCCCCCCCCGGGAGACTTAGGTTTAGGGTGCTGGTAGGGAGGGGTTGAGCACAACATGGGGAACGTTAGGGTTCGACATCCCCCAGGGGAGGTTAGGATTAGTCACCACAAAGGGAGAGTTAGGGGGGGAGGGCAGGGTTAGGATACTTACCATTCCTCGTCGGGATCGCCTCCTGTCAGGTTTTCGCGGTCAGGATTTGAACCGCTGGAATGTCAATACTTATAATGTACTGGTGTTGTACGCAATGGAAGAAGTTGTTTGTGAACTGGAAGATGCACAAATTATATCTGTTATGATAGACTGTTCCAATCATAAGGCCAAAAAGTTACTAGTCCCTGTCCTTGTTTGCTAATTTGTGCCAGGTGTAGTTATCATGGTGAAAATTATTGACTTTACTAATATTCAGGGAGAAACTTCTGATCTGATGTCAGGTTTGATTATTGAAGTTCAGAACAAATACAAACTGACAGCTAAAATAATAGCACTATCTGCAGATAATACAAACACCGACTATCCAGGTAGTCAGTTGCGAGGGAAAAGGCAATGTTTTTGTGAAAATAAAATCACACTTAAAAAGGAACATTATTGGAATGGGGTGTGTTGCTCCCATTTTACACAACAGTATTCAAAGTACCAGTATATTTTCATATATACGTATACTGTCCGTGTGGCAAGTCTACGAGAGTTTTGAGATTTTGCTGATGTACAGTACAGAGACATTTTACAACATTCACAGACTCGCCATTGTGCAGCCGAGCATGGCCCATGGTGCTCGACGGCATGAATGCACCCCCCACCTTGCTGAAGGGAGCGCAACGCCAGCATCATGTAACATCACGCTCCCTGTCTTGCCGGGAAGAAGAGCAGAGGTGAGGGTGGCTGGCAGTTACCGGGGTAGAGGGGGAACAGAGAGAAAGAAGGGAGGGGGGCACAGAGAGACTCAGAATGAAGGAGGGACACAGGGACACATAATGTGGGGGGGCACATAGATACAGAATGAGGGGGACACAGACAGAATGAAGGGAGGCACAGAGACAGAATGAGGGGGCACACAGACACAGAATAAGGGGGAGGCACAGAGAGACAGAATGAAGGAGGAGGTTTTTTTGACACAGTGAAGGGAGGGGGAGACAGAGATACAGAGTGAAGGTGGGTGGCTGAGTGACAGAGAGTGTAGGGGGATGGTGAGAGACACAGGCGGAACGTGATGGTGTGGCAGAGAGATACAGGGAGGAGATGATGGTGTGACAGAGACAGGTGAGAGATGATGGTGTGCTGAGAGATGATGCAGGGGACATGATGGTGTGGCTCAGAGATGAAGCAGGGGGGAGATGATGGTGTTCTGAGAGATAGTGCAGGGAAGAGATGATGGTGTGGCTGAGAGACATGGGGAGATGATGGTGTGCTGAGAGATGATGCAGGAAGGAGATGTGGCTGAGAGACACAAGGGGGAGATGGTGTGGCTGAGAGACACAGGGGGAGATGATGGTGTGGCTGAGAGAAGATGCAATGAGATGGTGGTGTGCTGAAATATGATGGTGTGGCTGAGAGACACAGGGAGGAGATGACGGTGTGGCGGATGATGCAGGGAGTAGATGATGGTTTGGCTCAGAGACTCGTACATGATGGTGTGGCTGAGAGATGACGCAGGGAGGAGATAATGGTGAGGCTGAGAGATGCAGGGAGGAGATGGTGTGGCTGAGATGATACAGGGAGTAGATGATGGTTTGGCTTAGAGACTCAGGGAGATGATGGTGTGGCTGAGAGATGATGCAGGGAGATGATGGTGCGGCTGAGAGACAATGCAGGGGGGAGATGATGGTGTGGCAGAGAGATGATGCAGGGAGGAGATGATGATGTGGCTGAGAGACACAGGGGGGAGATGATAGTGTGGCTGAGAGATGACACAGGGAGGAGATGATGGTGTGGCTGACAGACACGGGGGAGATGGTGTGGCTGAGAGATGCAGGGGGAGATAATGGTGTGGCTGAGAGATGCAGGGAGAAGATGGTGTGGCTTAGATGATGCAGGGAGTAGATGATGGTTTGGCTCAGAGACTCGGTGATGATGGTGTGGCTGAGAGATGACGCAGGAAGGAGATGATGGTGTGGCTGAGAGATGAAGTAGGGAGGAGATGATGTGACAGAGAGATGCAGGGAGGAGATGATGGTGTGGCTGAGAGACAACGCAGTGAGATGATGGTGTGGCTGAGATGATGCAGGGAGTAGATGATGGTATGCTGAGAGACAACGCAGGGAGGAGATGAAGATGTGGCTGAGAGATGATGCAGGGAGATGGTGTGGTTGAGAGGTGCAGGGGGAGATGATGATGTGGCTGAGAGACGCAGGGGCAGGAAATGGCATACGGGGCACGAGTCTGGTTGATTGCTGTTGTATGATGATGACCTTGGTAATATTCCTACACAAACAGGCATCTTCAGGACCATGATATCCTACATGAATAGTGAATACTGAGTGCCCTGGGAGGTTACATTTAATGTTGACATGCCCCCATATTTCAGTGGCTATGCCCATTGTGGAATATGGTCACACCCATTTTTGGCAAGCGCACCTTCAGCGCCCGCACACAGTTGGGGGGGGGCATTTTTCATCTTGGCCTTGATGCCAAAGACCCTAGTTGCATCTCTGCCAGCAACTCTTCAGTGGAATGTGTATTCTCACCTACTGTATGAACTCACTATGGGTGGACGACAGAAACAGATTAGACATTGACACAGTAGGATCCTGTGTGCAGTTTTACTCTTAAGAACAAAAAGTTGCTGCAACAAATCCATGGCTCATGCAAATATTTCTACTCTTACTCATCATCATCTACATCATACTCGTGTGAGCGTTTAAAAATAGTTTTAACATTTTTCGGTGGACACATTTTTGAACATGCATATAGTCAGGATAAATTGCGAACTTTAAATGTGCTCTAAGGGGTAAATTTACTAAAGTGTGAGTTTTTAGAAGTGGAGATGTTGCCCATACCAACAAATCAGATTCTAGCTAATATCTTCAAGAATGTGCTAGTAGTTAAATGTTAAGTGGAATCTGATTGGTTGCTATGGGCAACAACTCCACTTCTCAAAACTCTCACTTTAGTAAATATACTGCAAAATCCTCCAAAAATGAGCAAAATATATGTACAGCCTGTATTTTGCATTCACTGCATTGTAGATGACATATTATGGGGTTTATGTGATAGAGTGCTGTGCGAGTTCACTGTGCCAATGGAATCCTTGCGAATGTGTCCCATTTTTTTGTTTGGAAATATAGCAACCCTGGGAAGTAGGCGAGACCTAAGAGGTTAGTCTACTCACTTTGTAGTCCCTAGGTAGCTCAAGGTACCTCTAAGGTTCAGGATTGCGCAGGTTAGACCACAGGGAAGATACAACTGTATCTTTATTATATTGTAAGTTAGCAACACAATACAATAAACCAATATCAAACTAAATTATATAATTATCAGGTTCATCACCAAAAGGCAGGTCTTACCAACACAGTGCACCTGGGAGGAGGCAGCACCCTACACCCCAAGTTCTGTCCAATGTAAATCACAGCAACCAGCAGTTGCCACTTAAATTCCCATCTTATGTACTCGGTGCTTTCCCTGAGCTGATACCGTATTAAAATATACTCTGTGAGTGGCAAGAAGTTAACAAGACGGCTGTATAGGACATGTGGAGACCTTCTCCTTGTTTGCTAGGTAACCAATGGTTTTTAGATGCCACTGAGTTTACCTGCTCTCTTGGTGGAGCAATAGGAACTCGTCTGGCCCATGTTAATGAAGGGACATGTGTATATCAATGATTAGTCCCACTTCATGATAACCCCTTCTGTGCTTTTACGTGTAAAGTTGATTCCAGGAGCTTCCTCCCTCGAATAGAGGCATCAGTTACCTGGGTGACACCGTTGCGGCTCACTGAGTCCTTTCGTACGCCATAGGTGCTTGCTCTCGAAAGGGGTCGTGGGGGCATGACCACTACTTGCGAAGTCATGTCCCCTTGTGTGTGCCGATCTTGGGGCATTACTGTCTCCCGTTCTCGGCACACAGTGGGCTTCCCCATCGCTCCTGCAGCTGCTGGGGAAGCCCACAGTCTCTCCCCTGCCTCTCTCCATGTCCTGGCTTCACGGTGACACCATCCTACGGGGTCACACCAAAATAACAGAAAAGCACCCCCTGCACCACCCTAGTGATGCCAGTGGGGGATTGAGGGGCTTGGGGACACTCCCACATATAAACTTCCTTTAAAAAACCCTGATTGTTCACTTGGTGCCATTTTAGAAACAGTCGTCACAACATAACTTCACACAATACGCAACACTCTTATACAATCCCCATATAATACACTTCTCAGCCACGATATATGCTGATAACCTATCTCAATACACATCTCAATATCATGTAAATGACATATACACACACACAATATATACAGATAGCTAGCAATACAGTGTTTATACATACCCCCCAGTGATGCCGGTATGCAGTCAGGAAGCCGGCGGACCTCATCCTGACAGCCGGCTTCCCGACTGCTTAATCCCGGTGAGGGATAGACGCCTGTCAATTTACCCACGCTAGGAGACCGGCGCCCGGCATCCCGATCGAAGTGATGCCGGGCGCCGAGCGCGGACAGCCGCGGGGGGGAGGGTTACGTTAGGGGCTCCCGGGGGGAACTTAGGGTTAGGACCCCCCGGGAGGTTATGGTTAGGCTAGGGGTAGGGAGGGTTAGGCTTAGGCACCCCTGATGGGAGGTTAGGGTTAGGCATCCCCCGGGGGACTTAGGTTTAGGCAGCAGGGAAGGGGAGGTTAGGGTTAGGCACTGGGGGGGAAGGTAAGGGTTAGGCACCCCTAAGGGATGGTTAGGGTGTAGAATTAGGTTAGACAATGCTTACCTTGGACGATCGGGATTTCCTCTTCTGCCGGGATGCCACTGTCGGGATTCCAACCACCGGGCATGAGCCCGGCGGTAAATCATACCGATTCCGTGGTGACTAGCCCTCCTTCCTAGGGTTGCCTAACCCTACCCTCCCCCACCAAAACCTAGCCCTAACCCCACTACGCTGCCTAAACCTAAAACTCCCTCACCCCGGCGGCTAACAGCTAAGAGGCCCTGGACTGACCTTGTTCGGGATAGCGTCCTTCTGGATTCCAGCGTTGGGATTGAGATAAGCATCGGTATTTTGATGCCTGTCTTAAGTCCCCTGTCGGGCTTCCCCCGTCGGGATTTAGCCCGGTGGCATCCCGTCCGCCGGTCTGCTAACTACATCCCGTATACCTTACGTAACAATTTGCTTATTGAAAGTTAGATAAGCATGACCAGGAGACTTACACTGACTTGGTCCTGTCTGCGTCTGTAATAAGGCTCATGGTGGCAGGGCCGTTGCTAGGGTAGTGCGGCCGGTGCCATCGCACAGGGCACCGCAGGACAGGGGGCGCTGTTTGGGCCTGTCAAATTTCTGTTTATTATCATTCTTGCTTGTAGCTTCCTCTTATTTCTTCCCCAGCATCTCCTGGCCACCAATATCTCTTCCCTGATCCTTCCCCATGAAGCCATGGCCCTTTTTTGGGTGCATTATGTCCCTTTGAAAAATGACGGGGGCGCAAATGCTCTTTCTGGCACAGGGCACCAAAAAGTCTAGTTACGGCTCTGTATGGTGGTATTTAGCTTAATACTTCGGCTGTAAATGTTGCCAGCCTTGATTGCTTGTCTTTAGGTCTGACAGGGCTATCAGCATCTGGATAGTTCAGATAGTCTCATCCCCCTCTGATAGCCTGAACATTGCTGTCTCCTGGATTAACTGAACTGCTGAGTGTCTGAGATGTAGGACTACACTTGATTACCTCCTACCCTCCAGCAGCCGGTCAGGACTTCAGTAATGTCACAACATTTTTAGGTTGGGGTAAGGGCAAGATATAATCTCATTTTGGTGCACCTAAATCGCTGAATGTTGCCCCCTTCAGGGGCAGCTGGAGTAAACTGCCACACCACCTACCTGAATACAGAGATCAGTAAGCCTAACGGTTCTTTGCTTTTGCTTATTTGGCTTCTGTATGCGGACATCAATGCTCTCTCCCAGTCTCCTCACTCACAGACCCAACACTAACACAGCACTACCGTGCAGCTCCAGGAGCATATGCAGCCAATAGCGAGTCCCTGTACGGACAATTAATCCAACCAGCAGTGGGACAGGAGGAGGATGGTTACCTGCATGCTGCCGGGACCATACTGTACTACCAACTAATAGGATCTATCCCAATGTATGCACCCTGCTATTCCCTGTACTACACACACACCACTGCAACTACTGTCTAGGTATAAAACAAGAAGAAAATGCAAGAATGAAAAACAAATATACATATCAAATGCCACAAACTTTGCTCCTACTGGCCTGGTGACTGTCTGCTGCCTACCTCTGAGTTTACACTGTGATCTTTCTGTAAAATTGTCATTGTACTCCCTACCTACGTGGCTACTTTGAATTGAAACAGCTGCACCCGCTACGCAGCAGGTGTCCTAAATTGATGTAATTACATGTATTCAATTTACAGTAAGCTACAATACTAGTGCAGCAGCAGAGTGACTATCTCCCTGAAGGGGATATGCACATTCATCTACTTTATGCTGGGTATACACAAGGTCGACTTGATGGACGACTGGCTGACGCTCGTCCGACTCAGGTAAGTATACACACTTACCAATCGGCTGCTCGACATGTCGTCCTGACGTCTCAGCCTCAAACAATTGGCAGATTTGTCTAAATTTTAAATTAGTTTGATATATGGAGGCCTCAAGGACTCCCTGGCCTACAACTATGAAATAGGATTATCATTTGCTACTTTAAGATTTTATGGGTCAGCATTGGCAACATAGAAACATAGAATTTGTCGGCAGATAAGAAACACTTGGCCCATCTAATCTGCCATTATCAAATATATTCTGTAAAATATTAGGTAGAAGCTGATTAATTGCTATGGGCAACTTTTCTAATCTGAAGAAGGTCTGATACATTTCTCCTTATATATTTATATTTCTCTAATCGCTCCTGTCAGGCAAGAGATTCAGCAACTGTTTCTAACAGCCTGCTATTACACTGCACAACAATGAAAATGTTTCCGATGTGAAAATAGATACTTCTAATTGATTTCAGCATGCAAAGAATGAATATGACATTTAAAACTCTCAGTTAGCTCTGAGTTCCAAGATATAGACCATTTATGACGATGTAGAGGTTTTACTAGTGAAGTGGGCAGAATGGAGAGAATCTTACCAGCAATCTGCGTTCTGCGCAGAGGGGGCGGGGCCTAATGACCCAATTAAATGAATCAGTTATTTGTCCCCTCCCCTATTCAAATGTATGCGATTCACGGGATTACCCACACAAGATAACTGTGGTGCACTGAGTGACAAGCATAGTGAGCGATTCCACCAAGACATTTCAGCAATGGAACAAAGATATCAGGGTAGGTGAATCACTACTGTTGGACAGTGACAAGAGATGCCCCAGAAGAGGAGTACAAGCGACAAGCAAAGAGAAAGCACCCCCATGAATAGGTCACTATATTATATAGTACTTTCCTATGCTGTATGTTTGTTTTGTATGCTGTATGTTTGTTTCATTTTGTATTCTTATTTGTGATTGATTGAATTAAAACAACTGTTATTTATTTTCTATCAAGAAAATATCAGATTATTTTAAAATAGCTTTTCACTATGACTATATTACTAATGTACATACAGTATAGTGCAAGTAGTGTAGCTCAAAAAATAGAGCTAGTAAAAACATTCTGAAATCATTTTAGTTTTTCTTGACCTCAAATTAGTAATGTATGACTATTTTTAGAAAGGAAACAAATTAAAAGTATTAATTTGTTGTACAGTGTTATTAGTCAATAATTAGATGCAAAAAGGAGAAAAGCTGGAAGTGGCACTAGCCGTTTTAATGGATCCTCCTTATGTGGGGCTGCTGTGACCGGAACAGCATTTAAAGGACAGACTTTATAGGCTATCATGCATGCACTAGCGACTCTCTGCAGGCATTACTGGAGAACTACGCATCTTGGAAAAATTCTGATTTCTCAAAGCAACAACTAGGAATGTGTAATCTGCCCACTTGCTGTTGCTAGGTGGAAAGCCTCCAAACAAATAAACCGAACTGAAGGGATCTATTACCTAAATGCTTTATTTGTTCTAGGAAATAGGACTGACATCTAGAACAGCACCCATACTGTCTCCCCTTTCTATTGTTGCCTGGTTTGTTGGTGTTTGCTATAATGTCAACATTCATCATGTGGTTATGTCGAAATTGAACATGTCAACATTCAGCATAATAACACTGATATCATTTTGACATGGTTAGACTGTCGACACTATGGGGCAGATTCAATCGGGCGCGAGGTTTAGCAAGGAAAAAACCTTGCGCCCTTCGCACCCAATTTTAGAATACCGCGGGTATGCGCGCTCCCGGTACCCACGGTATCCAATAAAAAAATAATGGTCGTGGGGTTTTCAGCTCTGAAAACTCCACACTGTGTAAAAATAAAAAAGGTTTCTACAGTTACCTGGCCGGGGGTCTCCGCGGCTCCTGGTGGCCTCCCCTCTATCTTCTCACTGGAGAGGGGGCTTCTGGGAGTCCCGGGGGCTGCTGGTAGGCTCCAGGGGCTGGAGGGAGGGGCAAGGGCTGCTGGGAGATGTAGTACCCCCAGCGCCCATTCCGGGGGGCCACACTAACACTGGGACACACACACATACACCGGGAGTCACACATACACACACATGTACACACTCACTCATACACACTTACAAACACCACACACTGACATAATTGAAAAAGTCCCATTGCTTAATTAGTCCTAAGGGGGGGTGCCGCCAGGGTACCAGAGCACGTCCCACTGATTTTACCTAAAATTAACGATTTTAGGAAAAATAACACTTGCTCTGGCGGTGCAAAGAAAAAAACCTCCCGACTCACCAAAAAAAAAAGCAAAAATCGCACACCTACAGGAAACATCTCGCAGGTGCAGGATTTTTGATATTCTCGCACTCAATTGAATATGCTCCTATGTTTGTAATGTGAGTCTATTCCTCAGCCTAACACTAACCTTAATGGTTTCCCTAACAGTAACCCTAACGGAAATGTCAACATATCATATGACGACATTCTGGCCATGTGAGCATAGTACAGGCGTCGACATTTATGATGTCGACAGTTCACCTATGTCAACATCACAACTGTCAACATTATGGTGTCAACATTATGAATAATTCAGCGATGGATGCAGTGGAAATATTGACACAGTTGAACGATTATCGGTAACGCGTGCATGTGTCTAAAACACACTGCGCATGCAGCAGAGTACATTATCGTCGTCGCTCGCAGCAACTAAGTACAGTATGTGTGCATTTGGGGAATGTAACAGGGAGTGGCGGCAAAAACGCAAGTGTGTTGCGACCATTTTCTGGGTGTGTCACAGCCTGCGCCTGAGATCCCATAGGCAACAAGAAGGCCCCCAGCATCTCAGTACATCAAGCCATTCTGTGCGACCATAGGATTTGAGAAGGTGGATGTCAATACAATTCTAGGCATCTGCGGCATTTCCATATTTTCGCACTGCCGCTGCGTACACAGATTCAGCAGAGCAGCATTAGTGTACATCTATGAATCAGGCCCAAAGTAAGCACAATAAATAAACAATTCACCATCTCTTGGTTATTTGAATGATACTTTGCTGCAATGTTAGTAGTTGGCACTCATGTTTCCAGTACTACAATATCACAGTTCTGTTTATTGTTCTTTATAACAAATTAATGTTCTCAGATGGGTAGAAAAGAAACAAAATCAGGTAATAAGAGAATTGTAAGAAGTTTTTCCCACAACTCTGCACTTTTGCTGCAAGTGAGGAGTGTGTACGCTTCCGCACACATAAAGAACAGTTTGATATGATATGTAAATGCCTGTTTGAACATATATGGAACTCTCCTGCTGCAATATCACCTCATATTAGACAGTTTGGATTGAATGTTTGCTTAATGTATGTGAAGATAAAGTGTAGAACTGGATATACAGGTATCTTTGTATAGACTGATGTAATACTTGTTGACACCGTAGAGGTTTCCAAGGCACGCTCTACAGCAACTCACATAGAAAGACAGCATTCCCTGTTCTGAAAATAAGTAATTTTCACTATCAGATCCTATAGGAATAAACGTTTTGTTTGGCTCCATGAGGTTATAGTCATAACATTGGGGATGGGGGAATAGGGGGGAGGGTGGCAGGAAAGAGGCCCAGTTAAAACTCAGTGATGTAAACATGCCCTTGGCAAGAGAGAGACAGTGTTTGGGGTGTAGAGCCTGCTGTATATTTGAATGGAATTGTGGAGATGTGTTTTGCTATTACAATTGCTAGGAGTATGAGAATTGATAATATCCACACTGTGCCGGGAGAGACTGGGGGCTGTGCGAGAGAAGTACCGGGACTGGATTTCAAAATGTTGGGAGGTATGTTTATATAGAGGCAGCACATCACACAGCCATTTCCAGAGAATGATTTTACATTTACAGCAGTTCCTAACCCAGTGGGAGCTTACAGTCTAAGTCATTGTTTCCCAAATTCAGCCCCCACACCCCCTAACAGTCCAGTATGAAGGATACCCGTGCTTGTGCATAGGTCACTTAATTAGTGACTCAGGGCCTGATTCAGCAGTGCCGAATGCATATTCCCTATTGTCGGGAATCTGCACGTGCGCAGGACCCATTCTGTGAGTGTGCAGAATGGTTCCTGCTAAGACGCACGCAAGCCCTTGAATGTCTCTGCCTGATTGACAGGCGGGGCAGCGTGGTGCGGGGGCAGCCTGCACTCCTGGAAACAAGGCGTGTCCACCCCATTTTCCGGGAGTGGCGAGCCCAGGGACTGCGTGGACATACTCAGTCTGCTGGGCTCGCAAGCCAGCCTGGGTAAGCTGAGGTTTACTCAGCTGCCCACCCACCTGGCATCATCCACCTTTGCGACCATCGACCACTGATAGTCGTGATGGTGATCCCAGCCTGCGATCTCCGTCGCAGTGCTGGGATGGCAAATGCAGCAGGGGGTGTCAAAGGATAGCAATTGCAAAGCCGCCTGTGTGCAACTTTGCAATTGCGATCCTTGCTGAATCAGGCCCTCAGTCAATTTATGTATTATGGTCAGTGCAGCTTTCTTTAGTTTTAATGGGATGTAGGAGCAGAAGACCAAACAGAATGCCCCTAGTAACGCTGGACTATCGCTAATTGGACCCTGGAGGACTGGCAATATGTAGCGTGGTCTGATGAGTAATGGTTCCAGTTGCTTGGGGTTGATGGTAGGGTTTGAATGTGGTGCAGAACCCATGAGGCCATGGAACCCATTGTCAAAAAGGCACCATGCAGGCTGGGGGTGGTTTAACTAGTTGGCTGGTTGGAATGATAAATGGGTAGTGTGAAGGAGCAAACGATGATCATTTGTTTGCTCCCAAATGATGAGAAACTGCCAAAAATGGCCTGTCCATCTAGTTAGGAAAATCAAACATGTTTGATTTTTCCCACATAATCGTTCTATTGTTCTAGTGTTAGTAGGTCTAGTTCGCCTACTTAGTCATAGTCACCACTCACCTCTGAAAGCCGATACTGCTGCTGCCTCCTGACCCAGTGGTGAAGGCTCCCGGACCCCCAGTCTGGAGTGGTAGTGGCTGTGGGAGATGTGCCTGGGCTCTGAGATACTGCTTGTGATGCAGCAGAGCCGCTACTGCAGAGGGGGAGAGACAGCAGCAGCAGCTCAACTGGTACATCATCTGTATTGTCTCCCCCCAGCTGGTACCTCCAACTTCAAAAGGCACTGCAGCACCCCCCGCAATGCAAGCACCACTGTACCCAAGCTCTTTCCCCCCACACGTGCTATAAGCAACATTAGCAGTGCTGTCATCAAAGCCAACAGGAGGGCAGAACTGTCATCAGCAACGGCAGGAGGGCAGCACTGTCATTAGCACTGGCAGGAGGACAGCACTGTCATCAGCACTGGCAGGAGGGCAGCACTGTCATCAGCACTGGTAGGGGAGTAGCATGAAAGGAGCAAGCCAGGACCTCCCAGAGCAGCAATTCTCCTCTTGCAGGGAGTAGAGGTTGCGGGGTTGAAACTTCAATGATTACCCCACATATTTCCATTTAAATAGCGACATCAAGCCATTTGCATGGCACTCACCAGTATGGTCTTCGTTAGTCAGATGTACAGTACACTGCCCAGCTGTCCTTGCAATCAGCAACAGCATATAGTGACCTTAAAGGGACAGAACCATCCTTTCCCATTTTGTGCCTTCCAGGGCTGGAGCACTAATAGGATAAAAGACCACTTCTAGATCTTTCATTAATTATCCATTATGCTATTAAGGCTTTAGAGGGAATATACATATGTGTGTGTGTATATATATATATATATATATATATATATAGTGGCAAAGATGGTTCTTTGCCATGTTATGCTATAAAGAACATAACTCATTCTCTGGAACAAAGAATAGACACGGGCAAGGATGTTTTTGTGCCCTGCTGGATACCTTTAAAACACAGCTGTACCGCATGGGTCTGATACGTGTGTGTGTGTGTGTGTGTGTGTAGCGTAAAGGGTTCTGGGATTCAGGGGAAGGTGCTCCTGATGCTGAATTAGTCAGCCAGGTGATAGAGAGCTGGTAATGTTAGCTTAGTGTTAGGGAGCCATATGCTGTTTGGGAAATGTGAAGATGTAACATTTTCATCAGTAAAAGCCATCTGACAAGTGAAACTGCTATCATGCATGTTTCTTTGTAAGGAGAATCTTACAAAGTGGTGTCATTCATGGTATCCTTCTGCTAGCGTGGATCCGTGTGGCAGAGACCAGACAATGTCTTGTTGGGTCGGTGAATTTAGTTAACCAGCCTGTTAAAATCTGTTTATTTGCACATGTGGAAACGTTGTGCTGGGTACAAATCTATAAAGTTTATCCTGTGTTATTTGTGAAGAGAAACAAGTGTAAATACAATGTGATTATTTCCAAGTAAACTCAACTATTTCTGAATCTGTTGCAGCAGAAAAAGATCTTTATCTGGCTGAAAAGCACCAAATGTATTTTCTGTTTTTTCCTTGACCTTGTTAAGTTTGGGTGTAGTACACATAACTAAGCACAGGATGCTATGATAAGCTGTGTCTGTGTTATGCCGAGTACACACTAGACAATATGTTGTCCGATCCAGCTGGAACGACATGTCGGTAACATCGTCTAGTGTGTTCCTTCAATGTCACTGATGTTGCACGCTCCCGCACATCAGTGACAATGAGGGTACACAGTAGGATTTAGAGTGGGGGGATATATATAGATAAGATAGATATATAAATCTTGAGATAGATATATAGATATTTATTGATATGGAAATATATATATATTATATATACAATATATACAGTATAGACAGAGAGAAAGCAGAGAGGGAGGAAGGGACAGGGAGGGAAAGAGGGGGAAGGGAGGGGGAGAGAGATAGAGAGAGGGAAGAGAGAGAGGAAGGGAGGACCAGGGAGTGAGATAGAGGGAGAGAGAGAAGGAGGAGAAAGACAGAGAGGGAGTAAGGGGAGAGAGAAAGGGAGAGAGAGGGTGGAAGGGACAGGGAGAGGAGAAAGGGAGAGAGAGAGGGGGAGGGAGTGAGACATGAAAAGGGAGACAGAGAGCGGAAGTAAGGGGAGAGAGAGGGAGGGAGAGAGGGCAATAGAAATGGAGAAAGGAGGGGAGGGAGTGAGACAGAGGGATGAGAAGGGAAACAGAGAGTGAGATAGAGGAAGAGAGAGGGAGGGAGGGAGGGAGGAGAGAGGGAGTAAGGGGAGAGGGAGGGAGAGAGGGAGGAAGAAATGGAGAGAGGGGGGAGCGGGAGTGAGACAGAGGGATGGGGAGGGAGACAGAGAGCGATATAGAGGAAGAGAGAGGGAGAAACAGACAGAAGGAGAGAGGGAGGGAGAAGAGAGAGAGGGTGTAAGGGGAGAGAGGGAGGTAGATAGGGGAGGAGAAAGGGAGAGAAAGGGGGAGTGAGACAGAGAGATGGGGAGGGAGCCTGAGAGTGAGATAGACTGAGAGACACAGAGAGAGGAAGGGTGAAAGAGGGAGGAGGGGACAGAGTGGAAGAGCAAGAGAAGGGGAGAGAGAGGCCCTGATTCAGAGCCGGACGCTCTGAAACAGCGCTCGCTCTGAATCTGGGCATTTTTTTTTTTGTGCGGCCACAGCTATTGCGAGCGGCCAGGATGATGGTCGTGATGGTCAAGACCATCGCAACCATCGGGCATGCGACAAGAACCTTGTGGTAGGGTCTCGTGGCCGCAAGCCCCAGAGAGCTTATAGCTCTAATGGAGCCGGAAGCTCTCCCACTGATATCACTTGTAATGTCAGTGGGGCCGCCCACAAACGGCAGGCGTTCGCTTGGGAACGCCTCCGTTTGTGAAGCCGCCCCCGGCCACGCCTACCAAACGGGTGAGCTGTCACTCACCATCGACAGCTCGCCCCCTTTGGTGCGAGACCCGGAGCGATGGAGCACCGTTGCTAGCCGGGTCTCGTGCATGCGCATGACGGAGCCGGCTCCGTCGTGCGCATGCCCAGTGGGCAACCATCGACCCGGTTGCGAGTACTCAGCGCTTGCGACAGGGTCTGAATCAGGCCCTTGCGGTCTGGTGACGCCTCTATGTCTGAACGAGCAAACAAAACATGCGGACGTTTTTTGTAAAAAACGCCCCCTGGCCGCTCGCATCATACGTCATCTCCGCTATTTATTAGATTAATCGAGTACATCGAAAGGCAAATGAACTGCTCGCTATTCTTGTGGTTGCATTTTCCTACCGCAATCATGCGAGCAGTTCTGGCTAAAAGACACCCAAGTGACGTGGTCGATGACGCTTTGTTAATTATGCACACCCTTAAAACACCCGTTTTTACCTTTTGGCACGCCTGCGTTCGGATCTCCACTCCCCGTTTTCAAGCACCTTCCCCTGTTACCACCCACAAACGCCTCATCCTGTCACTCAAATTAGCAGACATTCGCTATTTTGCGAGCACATGATTTTTGACCGCACTGACTGGTTCGCGCATGCGTACTAAAACCCATACGCATGCGCAGATGTGCGAACATCGCTCGGAGTGAACAAGTGGCCGCTTAAGAGCGGCTCTGAATCAGGCCCACAGATCTGAGGTGAAAGAAACCCCTACGTGCTTCTACTTGCCTGCTTTTGTGTAAGCCTGAACGTGAGCATCTATACATACAGTATGTACGCTTTTCATATGTCCTGTTGACACGGGTGTATTGATGTTAAGGAAATCTTTATATGTTTTCATCCTGCTCTGGAATGTAAGCATTTATTTAAACATTACATTATCTATGAGCTCACCTGAGGTGCCTTTGTGGTATATGGGAGACCTATATGTATGTTTGAATCATCTCTAAAGGTCACATACTTGTTATTTCCTACAACACCTGATAGTTTATTTGTGTTGTCTCAAGGATTGATATAGTATTATTTATACACGATTATATCTTTTTCTTTTTTATATATTGCCACATTGAGGATTACCTTGAGAATGAGTTGAACATTGCCCAGTAAACCTGGATTGTTTCAATTGGATTGTGCATTCCAAGTGGACATTTTTGCATCAAGAACAAGTGTGGTAGGGGGTGATATGGAGGGAGGGTGGTGGTGGTGGGTAGATGCTGCAACGCATAGTAGGGGTACCTGATCTACTGTCAATAGACTGAGTAAATGGTGGCGGCAGGTCACGTGCGCTCCTATAAGGTGGGTGCAGGAGGGGATCGAGAAGGAGGATATGGGCAGGTGAAAGGTTGTGTGGTAGGTAATGATAGGTGTGTTGGTGTAATATGTGTTGGAATTTCCGAAGAGGAAATGAAAGGCAGCATAAGAACATTAAGAGTAAATCCTATTTTATTGAGGGAGAGACAATGCTTCTCTAGGATATAACTTGGATATGATGCCAGATGGACGTGGCTGACATATAAGAATAGGAGCGTGAGTGCCTCTGAGGGCGGGGTGAGGTCTGACTCACTTCTCCATGGGGAAGTGGGTAGACCCTTTCAGGAGGCTCCTTAACATGCAGTTCATGGACCAGCACGTGACCACTTCTGGACCATTGGTCTACAGACCTGGAAACCGGGAGTGGTCTGACTAGTCTTTGAAGACATAACTACATGGCCACGACAGTATCTGTGCACAGACCCAAAGCAACCGTCACCGCAGCAAACAGGCGGATCTCTTGAGGAAGCCGCCGATGTTTGGAAGGTAGAGAAACGCATAGAGAAGTGCCTGCCTGCTAGCCAAGCGATCATGCATGCATAAATTGTTTCAAACTTTCTCTTACCCCCGGCATACTAACTGCATGAGAACAGTGGGTTGCAGTCTATGCAAATAGCTGTGGCTTGTAATACTAAAGGTGCATACACATGGGACGATTAGCTCCATGAACGACATCATCCCGTGTGTCCCCGGCAGGGGTGTGCACAGTGTCGTTAATGACACTGAGCAGAAACACTGAATGAAATCAAGAACGATTTCATTCAGTGCCGGCCACCCTCCCTCATCCCCGAACATGTTCAACCTGACAATATCGTCAGGTTGGACGGGAGGTTCGGACGATGAACGACAACTACCAACTACAAACAGGAGCGCGCATTTGTTGTTATTGTTCATAGTTTCAGGGCTGAAACTGAATGATTTTTTGGACGACTGAACGATTACGATATCATTATCGTTTCTTTGTCCTAAAAATTGCTGCGTGTGTACGCAGCATAACAGCCACCTTGTGGATAACAAATTAACCTGAACAAAAAGGGGAAAAAATCCGGGTTGCTATAAATAGAATTGGATGAATTAAAAGTACAGCACCTTTGTACTCAGAACTGTGCTTTATAAAGTATTTGCTTAGGGGAATTATCAACTTGCTGCTGTACTAACACTGCTTTGCTTTCCTTTGAACTAATTGAAACAAACGGTTACAATTGTTATGAACCATCTGATCACACTGTAGCTTGCAAGTTATGAATAATAGCTACATTATTGAATTGTGTGAAGAAATGTGTGTTTCTAAAGCAATATATCTACTAAGGAAGGCTTAATCCTGGAGGAATCGATTGCTGAATGCTCTCAGCCTCTTTTTTAGAAGGTGTAATTTTATGGTATGTGTTTTATTATTTATATATTTTATTTTTGTCTGTACATATAATTATTTTATTTTTTTATAACAATATTTTTCTATTGATGTTGTTTAATAAATCATATAACTGAATAACTGACTGATAGTGTTCTGTCTCTAGTGGATGTAATTGTTGGAGGGTCCAGTTTCCTCCTAAATTGATGGCTGCTGTCAGCTATTAGGATAATATTATCTTTATATTTTCTGTTTATATTTTAACATAAATTCCATGCTTATTACCAGACAGCAGACGGAAGTCCAGGGCATCTCAGCACACCATTGCCTCCCGCTGCTTCTTCTCTCAGCCATGCCATCACCATCGCCTGTTGTCTCTCAGCCACACCATTGCATCCCGCCTGCGACGTCTCTCAGCACACCATTGCCTCCTCCCTGCGTCATCTCTCAGCACACCATTGCCTCCCCACACATCATCTCTCAGCTACATCATTGCCTCCCCACACATCATCTCTCAGCTACATCATTGCCTCCCCCCTCTGCAATGTCTCTCAGCCACACCATTGCCTCCCCCCTGCATAATCTCTCAGCACACCATCGCTTCACATCTGCATCATCTCTCAGCACACCCTTGCCTCCCCCCTGCATTCTCTCAGCCACACCATCAACTCCCCCCTGCATCATCTCTCAGCCACATCATCGCCTCCCACCCTGCGTTGTCTCTCAGCCACACCATCGCCTCCACCCATGTCATTTTCCAGCCATACCATTGCCTCCCTCTGTGTCTTCTCTCAGCCACACCATCGCCTCCCCCTGTCGTCTTTCAGCATACCATCAAAGATACACACACACTGACAAAGATACACACACACACACTGACATAGATACACATACACACTGACAAACACTCACAGATACACACACCTCATTCACACAAATGTACCTCCCTCCCACCACTTGCGGCATTCCGGCTCCCCTCGCAAAAAAATTTATATCTGGCTGCTCCGGAGCTGAAAGAGCACTGGGGAAGGAAGACCATCTGTCACCCGGCAGTTCTCAGGATGGGAATCACTTCCTGGGAGGGGCTACGTGCTTCTGCTGTAGCTGCCCCTACAGTCAGCACCAGCAGGCCCAGTTGCCTGCTCATTACATAACAAGTCCTCTTCTTCGGTCCGGGCGCAATGGTGGCAGCGGGGGTGTGGTTACAATGCCCTGGCCGGCGGCACCCCCCCTCTGCTGGGCCTGCCACGGCACCCAGGGCAGGTACTCTGCTCGACCTCCCCTAGTTACGCCACTGAATCTATGACTTGGTAATCCCCAAGTTAGGACTTATAAAGTTAGGCAATCCCCAAGTTCAGACCTAATAAAAAAAATTTAATTGGGGAGGGCACCAATAATGTTGTTCCTAGGGGTGGCCTTACCCTTAAATCTGCCACTGCTTGCATTAAAATTCCAGATTATATGTATTATAGATTGGTTTCTCTCTCCTTGGTTATTGCTTTTACTTATTTATTTTTTAAATTATATTTATTCAACTAAAGAGCAGGGAAATGTGGCACAAAAATTGTACAATTTTCAATAAAGAATTTTGAGTAGATACAGCATTTGGTAATTCAACAGTAATACAAACTGTGATATACAATTGGTAAATAAAACATGTAATATATAAAACCAGGACCAATAGTGTACATGTCTTAAATAAAATAAAAAAGATCCATAAAAAGCTAAGAAAAGAGGGTGAGAGACACATTAAAACCAACAGGCGCGGCCGGTACTACTGCCAAGTTAGACCAAGGGGGTTGTCGTTTACATATTAATTGGAGCGTCCTCAAGCAGCAATATAGTCTCATACCATTGCGTGGAATGAAAACATTTATGCAATTGATTTTTTTAAGTCCCCTGACAGAGAATCTATGAACCCCTCCCAAATTTGGAAAAAATTTTAGTGCGTTATTCTTTATGTAATGAGGCAACCAGCCAATCTGCTTTTACTTATTAATGAGTTTAAAGATAATGTGCAGCCGTCTTGAAGGGTAAAGGGCCGAACATGAAGTATATCAGGTTGCCCATCAAAGATCTAGCTGTTGCAAGGAATTTTTATTATTGTGATAACATAGTGCAGAAAGTGCACAGCCAGCAGCAAATACATATTACCTTGACTACAGGAAGAGTGTAGGAGAGAAATTAGCTCTTTGCAAGGTCAGGCTTCCTTTTCCTGTAAAGCAACACACCTAAAATGTATGTGCGTACTAACATCCATATTCTGCATACACAGGGATAGTGAATGCTGGAGTTTGCTACTGATATTGTTTCATTGAAAAAAAATCTACATTACTACTCTCTCTCTCTCAGTATATATACTTGCTCCCTTTAATTCGGGACACATATGAATTACACAGAGAAATTATTTGAACCAGCGACTGTGCTATCCAATCCACAAAAAAGTTTCAATAACATGAAACATCAAACAATCACTGAGAAATGCAGCAATGGGAGGGTGGGAAAGATGGACTTGACGGGTGAAGGACAATCAAAAGGGAAAGAAAGTATGAAACGGAGCGAGTTAGAAGATATAGACTAACACTTGTCGGCCAGGCAATGGTCAGATCTAAAACTGAAAAATATGTTTATGTTTATGTGAGGGGGAGACTATTTTAGAAATATTAGGGGTATTTAGTAAAATTTGTAAATGCCAGGAGAAATTCTGGAGTCCCAGGACCTTTACAGTGATAAAGTCACCAAAAATTGCAATGCGATATGTGACCGCGCATGTACCGCCGACTAACCCCTCCCCCCTACAAACTCCCCCCTCCCCACGATTTCCTACTAAGCTGACACTTACCTGAACCCATGGACCAGTGATCGGTGATCCGGTGAGCTCCTCTGTTACTCCGATCAGATGATCGCTGGGATCCTGCTCTGTGACCCACGGTCAGCTGCTCTGTGATGAAGGTGAGTATCCACTTGCCGATATAAATGGACGATTGAATGATTACAGCAAAATGCCAGCAACGACCAGTGATGCGCGCTCCCGCTGGTCATTGTCGGCATCGCTCATCGTCCGAACATGGCGGTCAACCTGACGATATTGTCAGGTTGAGTATGTTCGGAGATGAGGGAGGGTGCCTGCACTGAACGACATATCATTCAGTGTGGGCACTGTATAGTATAAGGAACAACTGCACGATAATGATATCATAGTCGTTCAGTCCTTTATTGTCTGCAAGTGGATACGCACCTTTAGTGTGGGTTTTTTTGTTTCCGAAAATTGCTAAAAAAACCATTTAATATATTAAAGTAGTATTAAAATAATGTGAAAAGGGTGCAAAAACACCAGTTTTCATGTTATTTTAGTAAAAATAATATTGATAAATATGTCAGTATCCATGATTTCTAAGTTATGTAGTTAGGTCTCTCAAAACCATATACAGTACAGTTCAATGCACTTCAAAATGTTATCTTAAAGAACAAGTCATGTATAGTATAGTGGAAGATGGAACATGCGACAATGTGCTTGGAGATTGTATATAAATATTGTAATTTTTAAACTATGGTTTCCTGAATCTATATTACATTTCAATAAAAAAATGATAGAGTGGACTGGCCACTGTTAATTTATATGTTCCTGAAACACCAGAATTCTCTACCAGACAGCAATTAACACGTCTGTTGTAAATGGAGGTCCAGCAACAGCTACAAAACCATAT
Organism: Taudactylus pleione; assembly: GCA_031769625.1. Taxonomy (NCBI): domain Eukaryota; kingdom Metazoa; phylum Chordata; class Amphibia; order Anura; family Myobatrachidae; genus Taudactylus; species Taudactylus pleione. The sequence continues at coordinate 1,414,690 of JAUIMM010000547.1, forward strand.
TATTTTTTGTCTATTTAATTACTGTATTTATTTATTGCAGAATAATTTAATGTATACAACATGTATATTTTAAGATACAGTTTACAGATGATTTTTTGGACAAGTACAAAGCAAAAAATAAAAAAAGATCCTTCATGTAAACCAGAGGTTCCCAAAGTCCCTCATTACAGTCCACGTTTTCCAAGCTTGAGTCCAGATGGTTAAATCAAATGGATTGAGGTACTAATTAAGTCACCTGTGCTCAAGCATGGATATCCCTAAAACGTGGACTGTAATGGTGGACTTTGGGAACCACTGATGTAAACAATAGATTGCCTGAATCTAGAACATATTATCAAGCTGTTTAAAAATGTTCACATCCAGGTATTTCTTTAGAAGGGCATTCGTAATCCCAACTGCCGTCAATCCTTGTAACAGGAACAATGAGACCAAACTGAGGTAAAACCCAGGGATCCTAAAGAGAAGACAAACTTGTATATGTATCGGATATAAAACTCTATGAAACGTTACCCCATTTATCAGAACAATCCAGTTACTTAACCGAAGAGGGGCTGATGAGTGAGTAGTACGCATGTTTGGTGTATCTTGTCATGCTGCGCATACCCAGAATGTAAACATACGTCTCCCCAGCCCAGCAAACGCTACTGTGTGCTGGGCTGCAGAGGCACCAGGGAGGCTATTGCTGCTGAGCAGCATTCTCCTCTGGCTGTGCGGGTGGGGAGGAGCGATCACACTGATTACGTCCCCCCTGGATTTGCCCTTGGCTGAGCGGTACATGGAGTGCCCCTGGGCAGCGTGACTATTTTTAGAAAATCAGCTCTCTCTACGGCCCCAGATGTATCAGGATTATCGGGATCAGACAATTATTACTGTTTTATTACTTTGGCCCTCCAAAAGCTTCCAGTCTCTTTTATGGGGCAAACAAGAAGGCTCAGATTAGCCGTTAATAAAACCAAAGGATCCACCAGTGACCCAGAAGCACAAGCGTGCCCCTATACAATGTCTATAACAACATGGTGCAAGAGATTTTACAAATGTGTCCTCATACACCTCTTAGAGCCATATGGCGCGAGACGCCTGGTACAACTTATACGCTTCGCTGCGAATAGCAATTCCCATGCTTAAGTACTTTTTCCATGAAGTTTGCATCTTAATCTGCTAATAGTGTACTAAGGGCCTGGTTCAGCTTACATCGCAGTTGCCAATACGCAAGCAATCGGCCGATTATTGGGTACTGCGCATGCATATGCATCGCAGTGCGCAAACCGGCCACTGCGATCAAGACTGTCAGTGTAGTGGCTACGCTGACCCATCGCAGAGTGATTGACGGGAAGTGCCGTTTTGTGGGTGGTGATGGGGGACTGGTCAGGCGAGCAAAGACGTGCCAGTGCGTTTCAACGCCGTTGCATGGGGCCTACATAAATTATCCACTGCGATAGCATACACAGCCTGAAGCCTCATAGTGTGTGCTGAAGTTAGCAGTTCCTAAGTGAGGACTGACCTGCCTTCACTGTGCATATGGGTCCGATGTTACTTGATTGTACCGATGTTTTCACAGTCTTGCTAAACATTACCGATGTGCATGTAGGTGAAGTGGGCGTCCTTATGTAGTGGTGCGGCAGCATTGCGATCATTATGGATTAGCATACTACCGCAGTTGAACTGCGTGCGTACACTATATCGCGATCCGTAGTGAATCAGGCCCTAAGTAACTAATAATGTACTAAGTATTTAGGATTAGTATATTTTGTCTCAAAGGAATTAGCATAAAGTAGCAGATTAAGCATAACGATGTGGGACACCAGTCACTCATATAGGACCTTTGTTTTTTGCCTTTTTATCCAGATTTTGTGCCTTTTCCTGAATTTTGCACCTTAATTCGATAATAGTGTACTAGGTGCCTGATTCAGAGAGGTACACTTTGCACAGTTGAGCTATTATCGGCTATCTGCGCATGTGTCTGAGTTGTGCTGCGCATGCGGCAAAGCCCATTACCGTAGTCACAAGCAGTGACTTTTTATTTGCAGAGTTGTTAACAGGTAATGGTCGTTTGGGAGAGGTAATGGAGTTTGCCGTCAAAAGCGCGTACGTGTCGCACCAGTTTTCAGGATGTGTCGCTGCGATCCCATATACACAAAACATGGCTCTGGCGTCTCAGTTCAGGCGGCCATTCTGCTCGACCATAGGGTTACTCAAGAGGCCGATTATGGAAAGATCTGTGTACGCGGCTACGTATTAGTATAGAGTTGCTTGGATTTTCATGGGCTCAATGCAAATTGCAGCGTCTGTGACATCATATTTTCACATATCCTCTTATCCTCTGCGTACAAAATGGCAGCAGCTACGGCAATAGCGTACTTCAGGCCCTAGGTACTTAAGATTAGTATGTTGGCCACAAAAGAAATGGTAAAAAGCAGAGGTATAAGATGCATATTATACAAGATAGTTGCATGGTGTGGGTAACTCGCACACTTCTGGCACACCAAACGGGGATAATGGGCGCAGTTTCAGGATAGGTGTATGTGGACTCATCTGTATTATTAACAACTATGGTCCTAATTCAGAGCTGTATACAGCGTGAGATACATGGTCAACCCGAGGGTTACTCAGATGACCAATGTCCATGCAGCTGATCCATGGATGTGTCTTTGGACGCAGCATCGTATCAGGAAGCCGGCAATAATAAAACATCTACTGTGGATTTTGTTTATTGTAGCACCGCTGCTGTATACAAAGACGCAGCGGCTGTTTTACCGCGTCCAACTCTGCATCAGACCCTATGTCCAGGTTGTGAGTTTTATGGTATAAATGATTTCTTCAATATGAAAGATGTTGTCTTCGGAATCAGTATGTTTGACCGCCAGACGTGAGCCCGATGGTTCAAATCCCGACACCGGCAGCCCGATGAAGGAGATCCCGACAGCGGAGGTAAGTTTACTATTCCTAACCCTCTCCCCTCCCCTAACCCACTTTTAGGTGTGCCTAACCCTAACCTCCCTCCTTAGTGCCTAAACCTAACCCCCCCTCCCCGCACCCTAAATCTGACTCTCCTTGGGAGGTGCCTAGCACTAATCTCCCCCCTTAGTGCTTAACCCTAACCCCCCCTTCCCCTAGCCTAACTCTAACTCTCCCCCGGGGGGGGGGGGGTGCCTAACCCTAAGTTCCCCTGGGGGATCCCTAAGCCTAACCCCCCATCCACGGCTACGTGGATACTTACCCCCGGCATTGGATGAATGGTCCGGCGTCCTGTCGGAGTTCCGGCGTCGGGATTAACATAGGTGTCGGTATTTCGCCGCCTATGTTAGATCCCTTGCCGAGATTACACTGTCGGTATTGAGACCGGCGGCCATGCGTCCGCCGGTCTCATAACTATATACCATTCTTTTCACCTCTACAATGGGCTCCTTTAACTAGAATTATTGATGGGCCAGTATATCCCATTCCGACACTGGCTTCAGATAACGTGCTCTGGGTTACAGATGATGTGGTATTGCTGATATTGTTAAACAAGGTGCAATACTTACCTGCCCTGAGCAGACTCCACATAACCCTTAAAATAGGTGTGACGTGCAAATATGTATAGTAAGCCAGAGGCAGCAGCAACTTCTGAAAAACAAAAAACAAAATCAAAGATAAAAGAAGTCCTGTTTTATAGTGAAACGCACCTCTCCGCATGTCTCCTATGGTATTAGCTGTTGTCACAGAGGCTACATAATGGATCACAGGCTGCATAATGGATCACAGAGGGTGAATGATGGACCACAGAGGGTGAATAATGAAGTCCATGCAGAATCGTTTGTAGCCAGGTATATTGTGAGTGCGGATCACTGGTACAGTGATCGACTTTAATTGTAATGACAGAAAACACCTGATTTGAAGAGATGACAAAACTAGTCATAAATGAGTTTAAACATATGGTGGAAATTACTTTTTAATCCAATGAGACTACAGCCATGGCCAATAGTTTTGAGAATGACACAAGTATTGGTTTTTACAAAGTCTGCTGCTTCAGTTTTTATGATGGCAATTTGCATATACTCCAGAATGTCATGGAAAGTGATCAGATGAATTGTAATTAATTGCAAAGTCCCTCTTTGCCATGACAATGAACTTAGGAGTTTATTCAGACCTGCTCGCAAGATGCGTACGCTCGCACCCAGCGTATGCAAATCCGGCACACACCCAGCAAGGCAGGCGATCGCACGGCAAGGCATAATCACGCCCACTAGGTCTTGGCGTGCGATCGCTTTGTGTATGTAGACGCCCACCAGCCTGTCTTAAGACGCCCACTAGCGCACATCATCTCCAGGAAGTGTATGCAACTATCGGTACATCGGGTACCATTGGAAGCGAACGCAGTGCTTGAGGTTGACAATACCCTGCCGCTAGCACTGCGATTACTTGAGTGTAAAAATTAGCCAGGTGACGTGTACAATAATGCTGCCTCTTAATTATGTACGCCTCTGAAACGGCGTTGAGACGCTTAGGCACGCCTGCGTAAGAACCTCCACTCCCCCATTTTTAATGGCCAGCCCCTGTTACCACCAACAGACAGCTTCTCCTGTCACACACTCTACTGGCCAGGCTATGTGCAATGTGCGACCGCTTCCCGATCTCTCGCACGCGCACTGCGATGCGTACGCATGCACAGAAAGTGAAAATCGTCCAGCTATGAGCAGACCCTAACAAATGGGTCTGAATCAGGTCCTTAATCCCAAATACAACATTTCAACTGCATTTCAGCCCTGCCACAAAAGGACCAGCTGACATCATGTCAGTGATTCTCTCATTAACACAGGTGAGAGTGTTGACAAGGACAAGGCTGGAGATCACTTGGTCATGCTGATTGAGTTAGAATAACAGGCTGGAAGCTTTAAAAGTAGGGTGGAGCTTGAAATCATTGTTCTTCCTCTGTTAACCATGGTTACCTGCAAGGAAACATGTGCAGTCATCATTGCTTTGCACAAAAAGGGCTGCACAGGCAAGGATATTGCTGCTATTAAGATTGCACCTAAATCAACCATTTATCAGATCATCAAGAACTTCAAGGAGAGAGGTTCAATAGTTGTGACGAAGGCTTCAGGGTGCCAAGAACGTCCAGCAAGCGCCAGGACCGTCTCCTAAAGTTGGTTAATCTGCGGGTTCAGGGCACCACCAGTGCAGATTTTGCTCAGGAATGTGCATCTTCACGCACAGTGAGGCGAAGACTTTTGGAGGATGGCCTGGTGTCAAGAAGGGCAGCAAAGAAGCCACTTCTCTCCAGGAAAAACATCAGGGACAGACTGATATCCTGCAAAAGGTACAGGGATTGGACTGCTGAGGACTGAGGTAAAGTTATTTTCTCTGATGAATCCCCTTTCAGATTGTTTGGGGCATCTGGAAAAACGCTTGTCCGGAGAAGGAATGGTGTGTGCTACCATCAGTCCTGTGTTATGCCAACAGTAAAGCATCCGGAGACCATTCATGTGTAGGGTTGCTTCTCAGCCAAGGGAGTGGGCTCATTCACAATTTTACCTAAGAACACAGCAATGAATAAAGAATGGTACCAAAACATCCACCAAGATCAACTTCTCCCAACCATCCAAGAACAGTTTGGTGATGAACAATGCCTTTTCCAGCATGATGGAGCACCTTGCCATAAGGCAAAAGTGAGAACGAAGTGGCTCGGGGAACAAAACATCAAAATTTTGGGTCCATGGCCAGGAAACTCCCCAGATCTTAATCCCATTGAGAACTTGTGGTCAATAGTAAAGAGGTGGGTGTACAAACAAAATCCCACAAATTCTGACAAATTCCAAGCATTGATTAGGCAAGAATGGGTGGCCATCAGTCAGTATGTGGCCCAGAAGATGATTGACAACATGCCAGGGCGAATTGCAGAGGTCTTGAAAAAGAGGGGTCAACACTGCAAATATTGATATAAACTTAATGTAATTGTCAATAAAAGCCTTTGACACTTATGAAATGCTTGTAATTTTACTTCAGTATACCATAGTAACATCTGACAAATAGGTCTAAAAACACTGAAGCAGCAAACTTTGTGAAAACCAATACTTGTAGCATTCTCTAAACTTTTGGCCATGGCTGTAATAGCTGTATATTACGTTCAACCATATGTATGAATCTCTGTGCTAACACATCTATTGACAACAGTAATCCTTGTAATCAGGGCCGGACTGGCCATCTGGCAAATGCCAGAAGGGCTGATGGCCTCAGAGCTGGCTCGAGGAGTGTGGCTGCACAGGGTGGAAATCACCTGGCCGTCTCCGGAGGTGTCCCATCCTCCACCCACCTGCTGGGGTTCATGGTATGTGCTCAGGGGGAGGGAAGGGGTGGTGGCAGTACAGCACATGGCCCACTGCCGCCCTGAGATGGCCTTGGATGGCTTGATGGGCCAGTCTGGTCCTAAATCCTGGCTGAGCAGCACAGTATCCCTGTCGAGCAGCACTGCCTCTGCTCGACAGGTATACTAAGAGATGGGGCATGCCACGAGGCCAGCCTCCCGTGGCTCACGGCACGTCCCCTTGAGACTTAACCATGCACCTTTTTTCATGAGGCTATTTTGTGAGCGTGCGTGACGCAGGCTGATCAAGTGCCCCAGTCCTTCCCTGATTGTAATTATTTATTTTAACCATCGCCTGGATATACACTGCATTTGCACTAAATCCCAGAAGTAGTGTCTTTATTGGTTTACAGAGAAAATATCAGAAATAAGTTAGAGATAATAAGAAGATTCATCCCCTGATAAAAATATCACCTTACCTTCATGAAAGAATAAGCCGGCCATCCACAGTACAACCAGGAATAATGGATAGAACTCTACACAGTTCTGTCTAGAAAGGGCAGAGAATAGTTGAGATAAGTTGCAGGTTAGCTGTTTATTTTGTGTATATGTAGTTATACAATGATAAACAACTATTCTGAAACAATAATAGGAAATCATTCTGTCTTTCATTTGAAATATCCTGCTCTTAGGTTTACAACATACATGCCTACTCTCCCGGAAGTCACGGGAGGCTCACAATTTTTTCGGGTAACCCCCTGCATCCCAGGTAGAATAGGCATTTCTCCCGCATTCTGCCCACTTCCTAGTGAAGTGGGCAGAATGGGGAGAATTTCCTGCGGCAATCGCGTGTACCCTAGGGGCTTAATGACGTGATTATTCAATCGCCCCTATTTAAATTTGCAGGAATTTACTGCGGAGGGGGCGGGGCTTAATGACACGACCCGTCAGGCCCTGCTTCCGATGCAACCTACCTGCTTCTCATCCCCGGGCTTCTCCCGGGGAGGAGAATACAAAAGTAGGGAAGTATGGTTTACAGCTACTATTGACAATTCCAATATATGAAAGAATAGAAATCATTTTGGTTCTATTTTTCCTACAGTAGGTGAATTCCAAAATATGTTGTCGTTGTTTTTTAAATACTATGGGGGAGATTTATCAAAGCTTGGAGAGAGATAAAGTGGAAAGTGATAAAATACCAACCAATCAGGTCATTTTCCAAACACAGCCTGTAAAGGGACAGTTCGGAGCTGAGTGGTTGATACTTGTATCTCTCAAAGCTTTGATAAATCTCCCTATATATACGTTACAATGCTTAAATAGATTGTTTTAGATGTAGTGCTGTTACCTGATCAATGAGATACCATTTGTCAACAGTATATTTTTTTACAGAATTCGTTTTCTGCCTGAAACATATAGGCAGCAATACGAGTTATCAATTCTATGGCTGCACAGAATGTCTGTAGAATGTAAGCCACCAGGGCCAGTGACGCTGCCCACAAAATGGTTGTGACATGCCAGCTTTTGATTAGACACCTCCATTACCTCCCAAAAAGGCAAACTAACAGTCAATCACTCTGCATCCACATAGTCACTACGACCGCCATCAGTAAGCCATCACGACACATGTACAGTGCAGTGCCGTGCGGTGAGGTTAATGACTGGGGGGCACACATGGAGATGGGTCTGAATGTTGGGAGCCTGGCTTACCCCTACTCACTGTCAGGCCCGCCAAGAGCCGCAGTGGGCCTGGGTAACAGGGGCATGGCCTAATTGCAGGCGGCGTGGCCACGCCCCCTTCAGGAAAAATGAATAAAAATATTTTCACCGTTGGTGAGGGGGGCGCTCTGAGCCCCCTCAGCCCTTCTCAAAGCCAGGGGGGTGCAATCAGTGTGATCACTCCCCCCACAGGCATAGGACGCTGCTGTGGCTGCTGCTCAGCAGCCACGAGCAGTCTCCCACTGCAGCTCAGCACACACTGTGTGCTGGGCTGCTGTGAGGGAGGGGGGGGCAGCGTCGGACCCGCGCCCCCGCCGCGCCCCTCGGGAAGCCTGGGCCCGGGTAATCTGTACCCACTCCCCCCCCCTCTTGGTGCCCCTGCTCACTGTAACTCTCCCCTCACTACACTAAGCTTCAGTGTCCATTGATTCTCCTACCTGCATCAGTGGCATAACTACTGCCCCCGCAGCCCCCGCGGTGGCTTTTAGGCGCTGGGTAGCTTGGGGTCAGTAGTTACGCCACTCACAGCCCCTGCACCCTCCATCTGCCGGGCGCCCACTGAGTGTGTTACCGGCGGGCGCCCGGCTCCTATTCAAACCCCCAGCGGCAGGGGTTCCCGGGGTTCCTCTGTCTTCCAGGTCCCGCAGGGCACTATGGGAGTGACGTCATGACGTCACTCCCATAGTGCCGAGGAGCGGACGCCGGGGTATGGACGGCAGCAGGGGGGGGGGAGCAACTACAGGGGGCTAACTACTGGGGGCAACTACAGGGGGCTCACTACTGGGGGCAACTACAGGGGACTCACTACTGGGGGCAACTACAGGGGGCTCACTACTGGGGGCAACTAGGTGCAACTACAGGGGGCTCACTACTGGGGGCAACTACAGGGGGCTCACTACTGGGGGCTCACTACTGGGGCAACAACTTTCTTGGTGTTTATTCTACTGTGCATGGGCATATCTCTGAAAATGGCACTGGTGCCGTGATTTCTGCAGTGCTCGGTGGAGAGGTAAGTATATTCTATTGGTGCAGGGTGTGCGTCTCCTGGAACCAAAGGCCTGTGTGCCGAGGCCCTGGCGACAGGGAGGTACAAAGGGTACTGCTGTCCTGCGCCCCGATGTTTAGAGCGGCCCCAAGGTTCAGGGGCACAAAATGGGACCCTGGCACCTAATAGTTAATTACAAACTAAATGGTCCAGCTGCCAGACTAGCGTATTCCACAAATAGGCCAAAAAGAATGATTAAGCCGCCCCAATACCTCCCCCTTACCAGTGCTGTCACTTGGTCTGGTCCGGTACCCTGGGCAATGTGTATATGGATGACGTCGCAACGCGCAACGTCATCGCGGCCACTTCCTTCCACTGCGGCCCCCAGGAAAGCTACAGTAGAAGGGCAAGACTGCAGCCGGGGAGCAGGGAGTAACCGTCGGTGCCGACCCCCGGTAAAAACTCAGTTCATGGCGGCATAAAGCTGCAGGCCTGCATCTCTCCTACAAACACCTGCCCTGGATGTCAGTCTTCCCCAGGAGCCAGAGTGACTGGCAAATCAGCAGCCTGTCTTCACCAACAGACTGTTGTGAGGTAAATTAGCCTATTTGTTTTTACTGTCGTTTTGTTGATAGTTCTTTTGCTGTTACTTCCAAATAAATGTAAAAAAAAAATATATATATATATATATATATATATATATAAATATATATATATATATATATATATATATATATACACACACACAAAAGACTAGCACTCCACTGGTTGAATATGAGAACATGTACCTGGCCCTGGTGCCCTCCCCAGATGAAAGACTCCAACCTCCAACCACTATTTAACAAGATACTGACGGCGGCACTCACAAGACTTAAAAAGGATCAAGAAATCACCAATAGTGAAAGGGCAGTTACTATGACCTATTGGTAATTTATAGAACTACTGTGAGTGCCGCAGTCAGTATCATTATATATATATATATATATATATATATATAATATGAGATATGGTAAGAACTTACCTTTGTTATCTCTATTTCTACGAAGTCCATAGGGTTCCACAGGATACCTTGGGGTATAGGTGTGACGTCAGTCATCGGGCACCATAGAGTTAAGCTTTCAGCCTCCCAGGATGCACTAGGGTCCCCCTCCTATACCCCGCCCCCGAGCCAAGGCACCTCAGTTAGTTATCAAGCCATAGGCCGGAGGAGGAGAAGGAAGAGAGAGAAAAAAGATCTGGACACACACAAGAATCACATTCTCACCAGAGGGAGACGGAAAAACCGGTGACCAGAGCAAAGCCCATCTGCAGCACAGGTGCGACAGGGCGGGAGTCCTGTGGAACCCTATGGACTTCGTAGAAATAGAGATAACAAGGGTAAGTTCTTACCATATCTCATATTTTCTACTTCAGGGTCCATAGAGTATCCACAGGATACCTTGGGGATGTCCCAAAGCAGTATCCTTTAAGGGTGGGGACGCTCCTGTGCAGAAAGGAGAATCCGCCGGCCGAAGGAAGCATCCTGAGAGGCGAAGGTGTCAAACCTGTAATACCTCACGAAGGTATGGACAGAGGACCACGTAGTAGCCTTGCAGATCTGGACTGCAGAGGCACCACGTCGAGCTGCCCACGAAGGACCCACAGACCTAGTGGAATGAGCCTTCACAGAAGGAGGAACCGGCAGGCCTTCATGAAGATAAGCTTCAGAAATAGCCATACGGATCCAGGCCGCCAAAGTTTGCTTTGAAGCAGGCCAACCCTTTTTACGGAAGCCATAGAGGACAAACAAGGCGTCCGACTTCCTAAACGAAGAAGTGCGGTCAACATAAGTCCTTAAGGCCCGCACGACATCCAAAGAGGCCTCACCCACTGAAAGACCAGGTGAGTTAAAGGCCGGAACAACGATTTCCTTGTTAACATGAAACTGGGAAACAACTTTGGGAAGAAACTCGGGCCGAGTGCGGAGCACTGCCCTGTTCCCATGAAAAACCAAGAAAGGGGGTTTACAAGAAAGAGCCCCTAAATCAGAAACACGTTTGGCCGAAGCAATAGCCAGAAGGAAAACAGTCTTAGCTGTTAGCCATTTAAGATCCACTGAGCCCAGTGGTTCAAACGGCGGTCCCTGGAGAGCCCTCAGGACCACAGCCAAATCCCAAGGCGCCACAGGTGGAACAAAGGGCGGCTGAATGCGGAGAACACCTTGCATAAAGGTGCGCACATCCGGGATTGTAGCAATCCTACGGTGAAACCAGACAGACAGGGCCGAAACCTGTACCTTCAAAGAAACAAGGCGAAGCCCATGATCTAGTCCCGCTTGTAGGAAGGCGAGTATACGAGACAGACGAAATTCCCGCGGTGCATAACCTCTCGGTCGACACCACTGGAAGAACGTATGCCACACGCGATGGTATATCCTCGTGGAAGACGGCTTCCGAGCTCGTAACACGGTACGCACCACAGAGCTGGAAAACCCCCTGGACCTCAGCATGGCTGTCTCAACAGCCACGCCGTCAAAGACAGCCGAGTCAGGTCCGGGTGAAGACAAGGACCCTGTGACAGAAGGTCCGGTCATAGCGGCAACCGCAGAGGACTGTCCACGGACAGATCCTGAAGGTCTGAGAACCAGTGCCGTCTGGGCCACGCGGGAGCTATCAACAGGAGCGTCCCTCCTTCCTGTTTGAATTTCCGGATTACCCGTGGAAGAAGGGAGACCGGAGGGAACAGGTATGCGAACCGGAATGTCCACCGGACGGACAGAGCATCCACCAGAGATGCCCCTTTGTCTCTTGTGCGAGACCCGTACACCAGCAACTTGTTGTTGTGCCGGGACGCCATGAGGTCGATCTCTGGAAGACCCCATCTGTCCACCAGCAGTTGAAAAACGTCCGGGTGCAGGGACCATTCCCCCGGATGAACGTCCTGGCGACTTAGAAAGTCCGCTTCCCTATTTAGCACTCCCGGGATGAAGACCGCTGATATGGCCGGAAGATTGTGCTCCGCCCATACCAGGATCCGAGAGACCTCAACGAGAGCCGCCCGACTTCGGGTTCCTCCTTGCCTGTTTATGTAGGCCACGGTGGTAGCGTTGTCTGACTGGACCTGTACCGGACGACCCTGGAGAACCCGATGTGCCTGCTGGAGAGCATTGAAGACCGCATGGAGTTCCAAGATATTGATTGGAAGCTACGCTTCTGTCGGCGTCCACCTGCCCTGGAACAAGTGTGGACCCGAAACTGCTCCCCAGCCCCGAAGACTGGCGTCCGTTGTCAACAGGACCCAATTTGGAACCCATAACGGACGTCCCTTGCTGAGATGGGTCGTCTGTAACCATCAGGCAAGGGACAGGTGAACCTCCGGGGTGAGCACAATCGTCTGGGACTTCAGAGACTGAGGCAGCCCGTTCCACTTGGACAGGATCAGGTGCTGCAGAGGTCTGGAGTGAAACTGGGCATATTCCACCATGTCGAACACCGACACCATGGAGCCCAGTAACCTCATCGCCGAGTGTAGAGACACCCGGCGGCTGTGCAGACAACTGCGCACCCTCGACTGTAAAGCAGAGATCTTTTGCCCCGTCATGAAGATCCTTTGCTGTTCCGAGTCCAATAAGGCTCCGAGGTGCAGAATCCACCAAGACGGGATTAGAGTGGACTTCTGCCAGTTGATTAGCCAGCCGTGCCGTTGCAGTAGCGCAATGGTCAGGTCCAAGAGGCGTAGAAGGAGCTCTGGAGATCCTGCCACCAATAAAAGGTCATCCAAGTACGGCAACATGCGGACTCCCTGCAGCCGCAGAGAAGCCGCCATGACCGCCATCACCTTGGTGAACACACGTGGTGCTGTCGCCAGGCCAAAAGGTAACGCCCGAAACTGGAAGTGGTCGCTGCGGATTGCAAACCTGAGGAACTGTTGATGGCGCAAAAGAATAGGGACATGCAGGTAAGCGTCCTGTATGTCCAATGACACCATGTAGTCCCCAGGTTCCAGCACCAGAATGATGGACCGTAGGGTCTCCATCCGAAACTTTGGTACCCGCAAAGACTTGTTGAGAGCCTTGAGGTTGAGAATTGGACGATACGACCCATTGGGTTTCTGTACCAAAAAAAGATTTGAATAGAAACCCTGGCCCCTCTGGGGGATGGAACAGGCACTATAACTCCAGCCTGGAGCATAGTGTGCAATACCTTCCACAGCTCCGTAGCCTTGTTCCGGTCTGATGGTAGACCCGTGGTGAAGAATCGAGCCGGGGGTCTGTGCCAGAAAGAGAGGGCGTACCCGTGGGAGACCACCTTGAGCACCCAAGTGTCTGTCGTAGTGACCGACCAACACTGGGCGAACTGCAGCAGACGGCCTCCCACTTTGGGATCCCCCAAAGGGAGGCCCGGGCCGTCAGGCCGCAGGCTTGTCATCTGGCTTAGGGGCCGGACGTCTGGTACTCCATGCCTGCTTCCGGGGCTTGGCCGATTTCTTAGGGCCAGCCTGTCGAGGAAAAGACTGTGGTTTGGGCCTGCCCTGGGCCCTATAAGACCGAAAGGACGATGGTCCAGAACCAGAAGGAGCAGCGGCCGACGGGAGACAAGCCGATTTGGCTGCCGCCAGCGTGGCCACAATCTTGTCCAGATCTGGACCGAAGAGAACTTCTCCGGTAAATGGCAACGCCTCCAAACCCTTTTTAGAATCCGCGTCCGCCTTCCAGGATCGCAGCCACAAGGTGCGACGAGCAGCCACCATTGCTGAAGAAATTCTAGACACCAGAGTACTAATGTCTAAAGCCGCCTCGTTGATATAAGTGGCCGAATCACGGAGATTACCAATCAACTCCGCCTATTCGGCCGGACAGTCGGAATCAAAAGACGCCTCTAATGAATCCGCCCAGCGCTCCATCGCTCTGGCAACCCAGCAAATGGCCATAGCCGGCCGTGCTGCCCCCCCCCGCAAGGGAATAAGCGGACTTCAGGCAGATCTCCACCTTGCGGTCCGTAGCATCCTTAAGGGAGGACATGGATGGCATCGGCAATGTGGCACTACAGACAAGACGGGTCACGTGAGAATCCACCTGTGGAGGGGATTCCCACTTTGCAAAATAATTATCCGCGAACGGATAAGCCACTGCCAGGCGCCTCTGCGGCTGGTATCTTTTGCCAGGCTGTTTCCACGCCTCCTCTAAATGGTCCACTAACTGACCCGAAAGAGGAAAAACTGTGGCATCGCCCTTCACATCTTTAAAAAAGGCATACTTGGATTTAGCCGCTGGGGGAACTTCGTCCTCAATCACAAAGGCTGTGCGGACTGCCCGAATAAGTCCAGGAATATATACCTTGGACTTAGCGTCAGCATCCTTAGTATGGAGAGGTTCCTGATCGTAAGGATCCAGAATCTCCCCATCATCAGACGTCCCCTCGTCATCCTCATAAGGAGCCGACAGAGACGCCACCGGCCGTTTATGTGGCCGCATCACAGCCTCCCCCTGCAACACATCCGACAAGTGCTGTACAGAACTCGTCAGGGAGTTAACCCACGCCGGCTCCTGAGAAACCGGGAGCGGGGAAATAGGGAGACTGTGGGGTACCACCAATTGTCGTGGGAAACCCTGCATGGGTGACGACACCACTGACTGCTGGGACAAACCCATTGGCGTAAACGCGGGCTGAAAGTGATTTTCCTCTCCGACTACAGTGTGCTACGTGTAAAGTACCGTTAGCGGAGGGGAGCTAACTGGTCCACTAAGGTTGTAAGCGCCTGAGCGAAACAAGCCCAGGGCGGCTCCTGTACCGGTGCTGTAACCTTAATAGGCCGCGCCATAGATAAACACTGCCGGCAGAGGCCCTCCGCGCTACCCTCCCCCTCCGCTAACGGTACTTTACACGTAGCACACTGTAGTCGGAGAGGAAAATCACTTTCAGACATGATGGCACCAAGTATGTGACCCCTCTCACCAATTATATATTAAATAGGCGAGAGACCACCCTGCAGCACCGCACCGCAAGGGCTTAGCAGAAAGGACAGGGACAGTAATAAAGCTGACAGTTAGGAGAAAAGTTACAGGCAGCAGCGCTAGCACAGTCACATACAATGCAAAGAAAAATCAATTCCTGCACTAACAGCGCTAATCACTCAACTACGCAGACACAGGGCCTGGTAGGACACAGCGCAGCATACACAGACCTGACCCAAATCAGAGGAGAGGTATGCGGGGGGACCCAGACCACGATGCTTCCATCCAGCGCTTCCAGCAGCGTTCACCATGCGTTGAAAGATGGCCGCCGAGGAGCAGAGAGGAGGCTGGCCTGGGGGAGGAGCGCTGCTACAGGACCAGTCGGCAGTGTGCAGAGAGGGCTGTGTGCAGCGGGGGAGGCGCCGGCTGTGAGACAGGGAAGGCGCGCTCCCCTGGCATGCATTTAACCCCCGGGACGCCGCAGCTGCTCTGCTGCGGTCCGCTGTCCCAGGGGGTAGTGGAAGCGCAGGTTCAATACCTGGCTCCACGCTGCAGCCAGTCCCCAGGGAGCCCCCTGCCTGGGGACTCAGGACCATGTGACAGCGGGGACCCACCGCGGGACCCCGCTGCTTACCTGCTGTCCCCCTTGAATCCGGCCATGGTCCGGAACATCTGGGGTCACCGCTAGCTGTGACCCCAGATGCTCACCAGCATCCCCGGATCGGTACCGGCGTTCTGGTACCGGCGGGGGTGTAGGGAAGACAGCATGGACGTCAGGACTGACTGTCCATGCTGTTCATCCAGATGTGCAGCCACAGCTGCATGAAGAAAAAGCTTCAGGGGCTCTTCTAGCCCCCACTCCAACAGGTGCACCCGACTCCGGCTGGGCACCAAACTAAACTGAGGTGCCTTGGCTCGGGGGCGGGGTATAGGAGGGGGACCCTAGTGCATCCTGGGAGGCTGAAAGCTTAACTCTATGGTGCCCGATGACTGACGTCACACCTATACCCCAAGGTATCCTGTGGATACCCTATGGACCCTGAAGTAGAATATATATATATATATATATATATATATATATATATATATATATATATATATATGTAAATTATGCCACCCTCAGGGATGAAGGGGGGGGGGAGGGGGTCCCCAGAGATATGAGTGTGCCGGGCCCCAAGATTTATGTTGCCGTTCCCATTAGATACGTTTATGCTTATCAAACATTAGACTTGATTTAGATACTGTACTATTTATCAGATTACCGGCCTCTAGGTTATATAGGGACACATTTATCACAATTAACATTTTACATGTGATTATGATGTGATAATATTAATATTGCATTGCGATATTAAATATTATCATAGGGATTTATCATAATAAAAGTGCATCTCAGCCAGTGGCGGATCAGGGGGGGGGCGATAAGGGTGATCGCCCCCCGTAAAACACAGCCCCAGCTCAGCCCACCTACTGTACCTGTAGGCTACACAGCAGTGCAGATGTGGGAGAGCAGAGCCAAGCAGCCGAGACCTCCCCGCAGCAGTCACATCACAAGCAGGCAGGCAGTCAGCTGTTAGCCTGAGACACCCACGCTGGCCAGAGAAGGGGGAGGAGTGACATGGGATTTGTAGTTTATCTTATACTGCTCACAATCTGACCAGTAAAAGATAAACTACAAATCCCATGAGGCATTGTCAGCAGCATGAAAACATTAGAGCCTGAGCACTGGCATGCCTTGTCTCCTAGAGTCCTGGTTTGTGACATGGATGGATGAAAGTTCCTGGTGAAGCTCCTGTAGCCTGGCACACTGGTCAATAACCCACCTGATAGAGAGGGTGGTTGTCAGTCTGGAGAGCAGCACTGTCACACTGTATGCTGTGTAAAAGGAGTGCTGCTAAATTCCTAATAGCTCCAGTATGGCTCTTGTTGTTGTGCTTGGAGAGAGAAACAGCCTGTCACATTTGGAGGCCTCTTTTATTACTGTTAACCCCTGGCTAGATAATTGCTGAATTGCAGACAGGGCCGGTTCTACCATTACGCATGGTACGCAGCTGAGTAGGGTGCCACATAGTGGAGGGCGCCTCACCTGCGTACCATGCGGGCCGTCTGTGTCTCTGTGACTACACAGTTTCAAACACACAGCTGCCGGCGACGGCAGCTGTGTGTTTGTTTTAGCAGCCGATGAGAGTCTGTCAGACTCTCATCGGCTGCTGCGCTCACTGCCGGAGCCATCTTCCGGCTCCCGCATTGGGTAATGGGAGAAACATCATGATGTCTCTCCCATGGTGCAAAGCGGCCCGAGAGGACGGATGGAGGAGCTGATAGCGGCGGCAGGAGCGGGGTTTCAGGTAAGTGGTTTTTTTTAATTTTTATTACGTGTGTCTCTACTGGGGGGGACTACTACTGGGGGCACTACAAGGGGGGCTACTACTGGGGGCACTACAAGGGGGGCTACTACTGGGGGCACTACAAGGGGGGGCTACTACTGGGGGCACTACAAGGGGGGCCACTACTGGGAGCACTACAAGGGGGGGCTACTACTGGGAGCACTACAAGGGGGGCTACTACTGGGGGCACTACAAGGGGGGGCTACTACTGGGAGCACTACAAGGGGGGGCTACTACTGGGGGCACTACAAGGGGGGGCTATGAGGTTTACCCCATTTCTCCATCAGGTGCATTGAGGTAAGTGGTGGCACAGATGTTACACTTACATTTATTAGAACTATTTGCTAAAATAAAGATTTTGCCCGATAACTATTGTTGAATGAAATCTTCCATGCACAGAATGATTACCAATCCTATCAATACAGCACCCGGTACTGCTGTGGTTGTGATGAGACAATATTCAAGATCAAGTGCTGCTCTAAACGTCATACTAGAAACGTACTGTGCCCGGAATGTCCGCTCGAATTCTGGAGGTCCTGTAACTGCCGGAGGCATTACTTTATGTTTCGTTCTGGATCTCCCCACTAGCCTGGCATAGTATCCTGTCAGGAAGAAGGACACCTCATTAAATGCAAACACATAACGAAAGAATAATACTAGAAAATGTACAGTATGTTACTCAGAACTCAGGGGCATACATCACCAGTACCTATATACAAAGAGAGATTGACAACATTTCTATACTGTTCTGTGAATGATTCACTTTATTCTGTATCTGACCAAGGGGCGCAAGGAGCGGGCACAAAGTATGTGTGCCTCTCTAGCGACCTAGGCATGCTGGAGAGGCCTAAACACACTCCGCAAAATGGTGCAGATTACCCCACTTTCCCTCCAATAACCAAATCTCAAATTAGGAATGATATTAGCAACACCCTCCAATGTAAGATTAGTAGATGGTAAACTAAAATCATCTGAGTGATGGACCATTTAATGACATTGAGGCAGTGGAATATAATATCGTCTGGCGTCTACTGGTCAGGAGCAACCATAATAAATCAATGAATGAAAACAGATGAGGCATGCCCTGCTCCAAAAGAACCATTGGTTTAGGATTGTCAATTACAAACCAATCTCTAACTTAACACAAAAGACATGCCATATGATAAAGTTCCAAGTCTGTAAATGCTAAGCCCGTCCTTAGACCAGGTAAGGATATAGGGCCTGATTCAGCAAGGATCACAGTTGCTAATACGCACGCAATCGGACGATTGTTGCGTTCTGCGCATGCGTATACTGTAAATCGCAGTGCACGTGCGCAAACTAGCTATTGCAATCGGGACTACGACATACCTACCCTCCCGATTTGGTCGGGAGCCTCCCGAAAATCGTGTGCCACTCCAGACCTCCCGGGAAGGCAGGCAAGTCTCCTGGCTGCCTCCGACCCCTCCTGGCCCACCCCAATTGTTTGTAAAACCCCCGGCAGCGAAGGGGGGCGGTGACGCGATTCGCGCCATTTTGGCACCGCCCCTTGCATCACACTGCCTGTAATATCGGCAGTGTGTAGCGGGGGCGCGGCCAAAATGACGCGCTTGCGTGGCTCCACCCACAAAATGTGTCATCTGGCCGGCCACAGCCCCGCTTGCTGGCCACGCCCTTCCAGGAATGCCGATCTGGCTGCTCCCTCCCGGAAGGGGCAGCCAGATAGTCGGCAAGCATGGACTACGATCGCAGAGGCTATGCAGACCCCTCACAGAGTGACAGGAAGCACTGTTTGTGGATAGTGATGGGGGGGTGGTCGGGGAAAGGCAGGCGTGCGCCGTTGTATGGGCGTGCATAAATTATCCACTGCAATACCATACGCAGCCTGAGGCCTGATAGCATGCGTGGTTGTTATCAATTTCTGAGTAAGGTCAGAGCTTGTGCAATTGTGCGTGAGGCTGCAATGGTACTCGATTGTACCGATGGTTTTGCTATTCTGTTAAACATTATGGATGTGTGTAAGGTAAAGTGGACGTCATTATGTTGTGCTGAGTTTGCATTGTGATCGCAATGGATTAGCTATCGCAGTTGAACTGCATGCGTACGCAATATTGGAATCCGTAGTGAATCAGGCCCATAGGTCCTAATTCAGATTTGGGAATAGAGGGCCTGATTCAGCAAGGAACGCAAAGGAGAGAATGCACGCGATGTTTTCGCACTGCGCATGCATCGAGCTGCATGTGCGCGAACTAGCCAGTATGATCGGGTTAGGATACGCAGACTACATGCAGTGTGTACGCAAACCTCTTTGATATTGATTGTCAGGAAGTGCCGTTTGTGGGTGGTGACGGGGGGTGGTCAGACGAATGCAGGCATGCCAGTGCATTGGGACGCTGTTCTAGGGGCGTGTATAATGAAGGCAGCGCGGCGGCATACACAGCCATACTGTAAGCTGTACATAGGAAGCAACTAAAATCCTGCGGCAGGTCAGGTCAACCACTATTGTGCGTATAGGTCCAAAGGCTCTCGATGATACTGATGTTTACACTATCTTGCGTGCTGATCAGGCTGTGAGTAAAGGGAGATGGGCACCTTAATATGGGGCTGGGCGTCTGCATCTCATGGTGCGGGCGTCTGCATCTCGTGGTGCGGTCTCCATGCATATGCATTCATTAGCATATTCTTGCAGTGGCCGGGTGCGTGCAGCGGCCGGGTGCGTGCTTCTGCTAGTGTGCGTTCCTTACTGAATAAGGCCCAGATTAAGATAGATTAAGATAGAGCAAGTAACTGTGCACCTGAACAAACCATGTTGCAATGCAAGGGGTGCAAACTGCAAATACATACGGTACATTATTTTGCATGTAGGCTAAATACAAATTCTGGACAGCTTTATTTTTACACTGCAATTTAGATTGCAGTTTGGACACACCCCTCCCAAATCTAAATCACTCTGCACATTTTGTATCTGAGGGTCCCCAGATGCAGCAAGAGATTCCATAATATAAAAAAAATGGCGGGTATTGTCCGAAGCTTGATATAAATCAAATAAATGAGTGCTAGTGTGAAAATAAACATGAAAAAAAAATAAAATAAATGCAAGCACAATAAAATGCACTAATAATGTTTATACTCTTTTGTGGACTGTGGGCCTGATTCTGCATAAATAGTAATTGCAAAGCTGCACGCAGACTATAGATATATGATGTATGCAGCTTTGCAATTGCGATCCTTGCAGATATGGTAATGCAGCAGGAGGCATCACACCTCCTGTGCATTACTTATCCGAGCTGCGTTGTCCAGTCATCCCTGTAAACTGTTCTCACAGGAAGCCATAGCCCCAGGCAGCCGGCAGCACAGCAGGCATTTTGCATTTTATTGTGCTTGCATTTATTTTTATTTTTACACTAGCGTTCGTTTATTTGCTTTTTAACAAGTGTTGTTTGATCCATGCAGCTTACATTGTCATACAGTTCAGATCATTTATTCCATTATCTATTTTCCAAATCTTGTCTACCAAGAACAAACCCAGCCTGGTCCTTTTTGACCAAGGAGGGTATAGTGGGCCCAGCCTGTTTGCTATCAATCTGGCATATATCTTAATGTCCATATCCATAACTATCCTCCTAATGTCCAAAGGGCATTAGGAGGATAGTTATTGACCAAGGAGTGATTCTTCCCAGGTTTGGACAATGCCACAATCTGTGCTTCCAACTTCTATTGTGGGAGAAAACCCTTATCAAAACAACCAAAACATCCTTCAACAAATGATAGAAATTAATATAGCCATCAAGACCAAGGGCCTTGTCTAATGGTAAGGAGTCTAGCGCCATACCAACTTCCTCTTCCGACCAAGGACTACTGAGAAACTGACTAAACTCAGAATCCAACGATGGGAGATAAAGTGCATCTAGAAATGTATCAATCTCTTTAGAAGTAGGTTGATGTACATATGGGTCACCAGTCAAATTGTACAACGAAAGTAAGAATCACTACATCCAGAGGATCAGTCACCTTAGTCCCATTATTATTAAAAACAGCGAGGGCTGCCATCAGAAATTGTGAGGACCGGGACTGACAAAATAGTCAGGTTCCCTGGGCCTCCCCTCCCTCCTAAATCCCCCTCCCTCCCCCGCTACCGCTAAGTCTCATGAGTCATGACTTAACTTATATCCTTGAAGAAGGCCCCTTCCTTCTGGCTTCTCTTCCTCCTGATCTGGCTGGCGCTGTTCCTCACGCGCCTCGGCTCCTCTGACCTCTCCCAGCAGTGTGGGGTGACCTCATGATGTGCCAACTCCAAAGAAAAAAAAACAACTATTGAACAAGGGAGTGGGTGGGGGCAGGCCTCAGCGAGACATGCAGGTTGGAGCGGGCCCTCTTCCTTTTACTCAGTGGGTTAGTGCAAGCAGGCGGGCAGTAGCAGTGCCCCCCCTTTCACTCAAGGGGGTAGTGTAGTCTGTGCAGCGGCAGTAGAGTGGGTGGTACTGGGTAGGAGTGGGCCGGCAGGTGGGCCCCCACCTGTTCTGCCAGTGTCCAGGCCCGGGCCTCTAGTCCCGGCAGCAGGGGTGTATTTAGGGGTCTGTGTGCCCCTGGCAAATGGACTGGTGCCCCCCTCCATCCATATTTTCTGAATAATTACATTCTGTTACCCCAGCCATCCCCCTTCATTCTCCACAGCCTTTCCCCCTTCTCTCTACCCAGCCATCTCCCTTCAGTGTCCCCAGCCATCCCTCTTCTGTCTCCCCAGTCATTAGCCTTCCCATTTTTTGTGTCCCCAGCCATCTCTTCTCTGTGTACCCTGACATCCCCCTTCTGAGTCCCCATGCATCCCCCTTCTGCTGCCCCCCCCCACATCCAGCCCCTGCAGCCCACATAGATACTTACCGTATCTTCCTGCTGTGTTGGGGCTGTGGTAGGTTCCTCAGTAAGAGCAGCAATGTGGCGCGCGTGATGTCATAGCCAGCGGCTACGGGGCACTAAACATCTGCCCGGGTAGGAAATCCGGTGTGCGGGGACTGAAGATAACAGGCTGGGCCTCTAGTGCCGGCACTCTAGTCCCGGGCCAGTAGTCCACCCCTGATGGCAGCCCTGAGAACAGCACAAATTCTTTCCTTAGCGATTTTTCCTCTCATCTTCCGTGCCAGCATGCTACCTGCCCTAAAGCTTCTGTTTCAACTCAAACAGATTTTAATGCACCTCAAGCAAAACACATTCCATTTATCTGTTGCTTTAACTAACTCTTTAAAAAGATTAGTATCAGAGGGAGAGTGTTTGTTGAGCTTCCAAGACAGCAATCTGAGTTTCTAACTCTACTTGAAGCTTCAAGTTAATGGGCCTGATTCAGCAAGGATCTCAGTTGCTTATACGTACGCAGTCGGACGATTCTTGTGTACTGCGTGCGCGAACCGGCCACTGCGATTGGGACTGCGATCTCAATGACCATCCAGGCCCATCGCAGAGTGATTGACAGGAAGTGAACTCTACCCAAAGGGAGAGTTCCTGCAGTTTCTGCGTTAGCAGCTGAACCTGTGTGGTCAGAACCTGAGCAAGATTCTGAGCCGGCTCCATAACAGGAGATCACAAAAATACCCCCAAGAATAATCTATGCAGCCGGTGATAATGTTATGCCCCAGGTGTGACTTTTGAGGGTAACGTCCCGTAAAAGCCTTGAGGGCTGGTATTTCTTGGCTAGATGTGGCCGAAAAGCAGCTTTGAGAGCTGTAATGCCTTGGCTGGATGGGCCTATGGACCGTAAGATGAGAAGCAGCCTTTGGCAGTGCAGCAGCCTTGAGGGCTGGAAAGCCTTGGCTATCAGAGGCCGGTAGGCCGTGAGATGAGATGCGGCCTTTGGGCCGTGTAGCAGCCTTGAGGGTGGAAGGCCTTGGCAAGCTGAGGCCGGTGGGCTGTGAGATGAGATGCGGCCTTTGGGCCATTCAGCAGAGTCGGGGCTGGAAGGTCTTGGCTAGTTGAGGCTGGTGGGCCGTGAGATGAGATGTGGCCTTTGGGCCGTGTAGCAGCCTTGAGGGCTGGCATAACTTGGCTAGTTGAGGATGGTGGGCCGTGAGATGAGATGCGGCCTTTGGGCCATGCAGCAGCCTTGAGGGCTGGAATAACTTGGCTAGATGTGGCAGACAAGATAGGTGCTACTGGGAAGACACTGGCATTGGTATGCGGGTGGGTACTTTGGAAGCAGTAGTGCGGCCTGTGCCACCGGGTTGACACAAGCAGCTGATGCTGTACTGTGGCCTGTGCCGCCGGGTTGACACAAGCAGCTGACACTGTAGTGCGGCGGGAGCCACCGGGTTGACACCAGCAGCTGACACCATAGAGCGGCCTGTGCTGTCGGGTTGACACAAGCAACGCACACTGGACTGTGTATTCTGAGCACAGAGGCCCTGATTCAGAGCTGGACGCTCTGACAGTCTATCCCTCCTACTTTTTGGAGCGGCCTCCTGGCCTCTCGCATAGCTGTGGGTGACCACCCACAGCTATAGCGAGCAGCCAAAATGATGGTCAAGACCATCGCGACCATCGGGCTTGCGATGAGACCCTTGCTGTAGGGTCTCGCTGCCGCAAGCCCTGGAGTGCTTTTGGCTCTATCAGAGCCAATAGTATTCCCACTGATATCACCAGTGATGTCAGTGGGGCCGGCCCCAGACAGTAGGCATTCCCATGGGAACGCCTCCGTCTGGGCAGCCACGCCACCGGCATGCCCACCAAAGGGGGCGTGCTGTCAATCACCATTGATAGCACACCCCCTTTGGTGCGAGACCCTTAACAACGGCTTGGGGGTTGTCAGACCAAATAAAGGATATCCTGGTCCAGTCTCCTTCTCCGAGTACCCTGGACGAGCTCATGAACTTGGCTATTTGAATCGATCGAAGAGAAGAGTCTGCCTTCCCTGCCTCCGCACCCTCCATTATGGATGGTTCCGCCTGACACTGAAGAACCGATGCAACTGGGTGTGTTTCGTCTTCCTACCTAAGAGAAACATAGGAGATGTATGTTGGGTCTGTGCCTTTACTGCAGAGGTAAAGGACATGTAGGCCAGCTTGTTCTTTAAAATTGGTAAAAAGCAAGGTCTAGATGAGTTAGGGGAGGCACATTTAGGCCTTGCATCCATCTCCCCAGAAAATTTGGTTCTCATTACCGCAGTCATCACTCTGTACAACAGTCAGGTCTGTGTTCCTGCATTCATTGATAGCGGAGCTGTGGAGAACTTTATGGACATTGCCGTTTTCAAGACCTTGGGCCTGAATCCTGAGGCTCTGGAAAAGGGTTTAATTTGTCCTTCTAATCCCCAGTGGGAGCGAGGTTTTTCTTTGTCGAGAAGAAGGATGGATCCCTCGGATCCTGCATTGACTTCCATGGACTGAATAAGATCACAGTCAAAAATGCATATCCCTTACCACTCATCTCCATTCTCTTTGATCAACTGCGAGAGGCCTCCATCTTTTCTAAGCTTGATCTTAGAGGCACATATAACTTCATTCGCAGCAGGGAAGGAGACGAGTCGAAGACTGCATTTAACACTCATTCAGGACATTTTGAATATCTTATTATGCCGTTCGGACTCTCCAACGTCCCAGCCATTTTTCAAGATTTCATAAATGAGGTGCTAGGAGATTTCTTGGGAGTCTTTGCAGTGGTTTATTTAGAAGAGATCCTCATCTATTCTAAGTCTGTGGAGGAACACCATAGGCATGAGTGGCAGATCTGGCAAAAACTTCTGGATAACAACTTGTATGCCAAATTGGAGAAGTGCGAATTTGATGTGAAGGAGGTATCGTTCCTGGCCTATATAATATCTTCGCAAGGCTTCTCCATGGAGCCTGGAAAGGTGAAGGCCATCCAGCGATTTCTGGGTTTTGCAAACTATTACCACAGATTCGCCCATCATCGAGTTAACGAAAAAAGGAGCTGAGGTCACTAATTGGATGTCTGAGGCTATTCAGGCCTTTAATACTCTGAAAGCGGCTTTTGTGTCTGGTCCTGTCCTTCGGCACCCTAAACAAGAGTTCCCATTCATCGTCAAGGTTGATGCATCTGAGGTTGGAGTGGGCGCTTTCCTTTCACAAAAGGATATCATAGATGGCAAACTTCACCCATGCGTTCTCTTTTCCCAGAAGTTTGATTTGGCAGAGGAACTATGACATTGGCAACCGGCATGCTTTTGGTTATCAAATGGGCCTTTGAAGACTGGAGCCACTGGTTAGAGGGGGCTAACCATGTAGTGACGGTTCTCACGGACCACAAAAATCTGGCCTACATAGAAACGGCAAAGAGGTTGAATGCGAGGCAGGCTCGCTGGGCCCTATTCTTTACCCGGTTCAATTATGTGGTCCCATTCAGACAAGGGTCTAAGAATATTAAGGCGGATGCCCTGTCTCGAAGCTTCTCCGTCAGTCATCCACCAAGGGCCTCTGAAGAGAACATCATTCCAGCTTCTAGGATTCATTTTGCTGTGACCAGGACCCTGGCAGATTCTCTTTGCTCTTGTCAGTCTGAAGCCCCTCTTGAGAAACTGTCAGGGGTGCTATTTGTCCCTGAGAGACTGCATAAGGATGTGTTGAAGGATGTTCATTCTGATAAGGCGGTGGGTCATCAGGCATTGCCATAACTTTGGAACTTCTGTCTTGTCCTGTCTGGTGGCAGTCCATGTCTTGAGAAACTCGCTACTTCATTTTGGCATGTGATGTCTGCTCTAGAAATAAGACTCTCCGGACTACTCTTCCAGGTTTACTGTGTCCTCTTCCTATGCCCCCTAAGCCATGGACCCACATTGAAAATGACTTTGTTGTTGACCTTCCTATGTCATCTGTTCTGTCATCTGGACTGTCGTGGATTGGTTCTCCAAAATGGTGCATTTTATTCCTCTGGGCAAGTTACCATCTGCTAACGAATTGTCAGCACTGTTTTTACAATATGTCTTCAGACTTCATGGACTTCCAGTGGATATCATCTCAGATCTCGGAACACAATTCATTGCCCGGTTTTGGAGATGTTTCTGTGCCGATTTGAGTATCAACATCAGCTTATCCTCAGGCTATCATCCACAGTCCAACGTTCAGACCGAGCGGGCCAATCAGTCCTTGGAACAGTTCCTCTGATGTTTCTTTTCCAACTGCCACTTAATACTAGAAATCTTTCCCTGCACACCATTTCTAAACTCATTAAGGACCTCAATATCTGTGTGGCCTTTTCAGGGTGTTACAACTATAGGGGATTTGCTGGATAGAGGAGTGTGCTCCTTTCCTTCCCTTAATTACAAGACCGATACGCTTTCCTCTTTAGTGACTTGTTTCAATATTATAGAATACGCTACTGGTTCAGGAAATGTGACACATTTAGGTTTACCCCCTACTGTTATATTGTCCCGTTTCACCTCAGGGGGCAACAGACATAACATTTCTTTCTGGTATAAGTTTCTGGTGGGGTTATGTCCCTTTGTTAAGATGCCCTCTCAGCTTCACTGGGAACTAGATCTGGGCCATTCTATATCTGATGCTCAATGGGAGACAATTTATAATACATCCTATCACATATCGCATTGCCTAAACAACACGGAGATGCACATTAAATTGATTAATAGACTTTATCTCACTCCTGATTGTCGGGTTGCGGCCTAGGATCGGCCATTACTCACCTCAGAGACGGCTTCCCCTGACCTCCTGAGCGGTCAGACGCCAGGCGCGGCGGCGTGTGATGCGCTAAGGATTATATCTGGGGTCTGCTAGGACATCCATGTGCTCGCACCGTGATATGATTTCTGCGGTTACCGTCATAGACGCAGCCATGACAGTCTATATCCTGATTAGCCCTTTACCCAATGGTATCATTGGTGCTGTCAGCCGACTTTCCTTCAATGGACTGCTACCTTAGGTTATTTTACCGGGCTCTGGACAACAGGAAGTTGCCTGTACAACGTTGTTACTTCCAGTTAAGACTTCCTGTTGCAGCATTCCAGGTCCCAAGCTCCGTTGCTTCTAGTGTCTTGTTTCTAGTGTTTATCCATAGTGTGCTTACTCAGTACGTCTACTAAATACAATCTCCCAAAGTCATCTCCTGTGCCAGTTCTGTGTCTGAAGCCACACTGCATGTACTTTTGTACGTTATCCAAGTACCATCTCATCATACCATTCTCCTATGCCAGTTCTGCGTCCGAAGCCACAGTGTGTGTACTGAGGGCCTGATTCAGCAAGGAACGCAGTAGCAAAGACACACGCAATTGGTTGATTAATTCGCAATGCGCATGTGTGCGAATTAGCAATTGTGATGGGAACTGCGTACGCAGAGGCTACGCAGACCCAGATTGACAGGAAGAGCCGTTTATGGGTGGTCGGGCTAACGCAGGCATGCCAGTGCGTTGCAACGCCGTTGCAAGGGTGTGCATAAATTATCCACTGCAATACCATACACAGCATGAGGGCTCATAGCATGTGCTGAAGTCAGCAATTCCAGAGTGAGGTCTGACCTGCCTTAACTGTGCGTATGGGTCCGATGTTAACTCAATGTTGCCAATTATTTCGCTATATTGCCCAAGTATACGGATGTGTGTAAGGGGAAGTGGGCGTCCTTATGTTACTGTGATCGCAATGCGATTGCAAACATTTGCATTTCACCGCTAATATTAGCAACTGCGTAGCGTGCGTTCTAGCAGAATAACGATCCTTGCTGAATTCGGGCCCTTAGTACGTTATCCAAGTACCATCTCATCATACCATTTTCGTGTACCAGTTCTGTGTCTGAAGTCACAGTGTGTGTACCTAGTACATCATCCAAGTACCATCTCATAATATCATTCTCCTGTGTCAGTTCTGCGTCTGAAGCCGCAGCATATGTATTTAGTACGTCATCCAAGTACAATCTCCTAGTGCCATTCTCCTGTGTCAGCCTTGCGTCTGGATCAACAGAGTATGCACTCATTACATTACCCCAGTACAAACTTCCAGTATCTGTTTCCTTCGCTTTCCCTGTGATAAGTGTTCTTCCATTTCCCACTTGTGCTGGACACCTTACCAAAGGGCCGCAACCTGCTTGCTGGGTGCAGCTTAAGCCCAAATCTCGCTTGGAGGGGTCATTGGTGAACACCTCCCAGTAAGTTAGACTCCGCGCCTTTGGTCAGGTCTAGCCAACATCAGGTACTAGTAGATGAGGAAGTCATTTATCTAGGCACCTCGCCTCTTGTTCCTTCCCCAATCTGGGTCCAAGTCTTCCAATACCTCGGCAGAGGGTCAGCATAGCCTGAGCGTGACACTGATAGATTACACACTATGTGGCCCTCTTGCTCTAAATTTTGTTGGCGGAATTGCTGCGAAGTGGGCCATGTTTTTCATGTTTTTTGGACATGCCCTCTCCTTCGCAATTTTTGGGAGGACATCTTCTCTTTGATTAATAAAGTACTGAGTCTGACCCTAGCTTCCTCTCCTACTCTAGTGCGCCTCCACCCTGCGTCCGTCCTACCTAATCAGCGGTACGTGTTAGGCCATATTTTGGCAGCTGCTCGTGCTGTACTAGCACAATGCTGGAAGCAGCCTCTCCCACCCTCATTTACATAAAGTGGTTCATAAAATCCATTTCCATTTCACCATGGAAATGGCTGCTGTCCCCTATTCCACATCAACTTCGTCCCCTCTCATGAAGTGGATGGCTTGGCAGGATTTTTCCAGACGGCGAAAGTGCCCGCTATTTGACCAACTCATCTGTGACCGACCCATTACAATTTAGCCTAAATGAAACAGATTCTTCCTTGAAAGATCACTTCATTCTCTATATGTTGATGTGCTTCTCCGGGTTTGTTATTTCCAGTTCTCTTTACATCATTACTTATTGTATATTGTTATGTATATTTGACTCATGTACCCCTTCCTCCTTCTTTCCCCTTTTTTTCTGAACCCTTTCTTTTAAAAAAAAAATTAAATAAAAAGGATTGAAGTTAGAAAAAAAAAGAAGCTCATAGTAAGTACTGAGTTTGAGGCATCAGCAGAACTTAGGTAAGACGGGATATAAATTACAAGGCTCCACAAAATCTGGACTTAATATAAAGGATTCCGGGCCTGATTCAGAGACGGACGCTCTGAACGAGCGCTCGCTCTGAATCAGGGTAATTTTTGGGCCGCTCGCATAGCTGTGGGTGACCACCCACAGCTATTGCGAGCGGCCAGGTTGATGATCGCGATGGTCAAGACCATCGCGACCATCGGGCTTGCGACGAGGCCCTTGTGGTAAGGTCTCGTGGCCGCAAGCCCCAGAGAGCTTCTGGCTCTAATAGAGCCGGAAGCTCGCTCTCCCACTGACCTCAGTGGGGCTGCCCCGAAACGGCAGGCGCTCCGTCGGGAACGCCTCCATCTGGCCAGCCCCCCCCCCCCGCCCGCCTACCAAACGGGGCGAGCTGTCAATCACCATCGGTAGCTCACTCCCTTTGGTGCGAGACGCAGAGCAACGGAGCACCCGTCGCTAGCCGGGTCTCGTGCATGTGCACGATGGAGCCTTCTCCGTCATGTGCATGCCCAGTGGGCAAACATCGACCCGGTTGCGACACTAAGCGCTTGCAACCGGGTCTGCCATTTCACAAGCTGCGTTTGAAAAATGGCAGTTAGGAGCTGATTGGCTGGTACCTTATCACCATTCACTTTATCTCCAATAAAAACTTTGGAAATAGACCCCTCAGTCTCTTTATAGCAGCAGGCAGGATCTCAGCACCACAGCAGGTAAGTGATTCAATATGCCCTAGACAGTAACTGTTGCCAACAGATATAATACAGGCACTGACAGACTGCCATTTCAGTGCTCTGAGCAGCCACAGGAGCAAATGAGGGACAGCAGTGAAGGCAAACTAAATCCTCCCAGGAAGAGGCAGCTGTGTTGATGATGACAGTGGGCTCCCAGCATCCCTTATCAAAATGGCACCTTTTCTGCTGCTCCGGCAGCCACACCGGCTGTGAGGGCTCCAGAGCACTGGTATATAGAGGTCCTAGGGACAGGGTCTCCATAGACCAGGATGCCTGCGACAGAAGGGACGGATAGTAGCCACGAAATGCACTAGTGCCAACCGTAGCACTAGCAGGCCACAAGAGTAGGCCTCTGATTGCCAAGCACCATAGACATGTTCCAAAGGCAACGGGGGACCAGCTGGCACTGAGGAGAAAGGTACTGGGGATGGGGAAGTCCCTAAATGTATCCAGAAACGCCGGTATTACAGTATGCCACGCCCCCGTAACATATAAATTTATTGTGGCAGTGAGTCACATAGGTCATCCATTAACAAATGCATATACTGAGATATTAGCATGGTGCACAATACTTTATGCCAAAATTTCCTGCAGAATATTTTAAACAGTAAGCTAAAAATAAGTCTAATAATAAAGTAAATTCACAGTGCCATGTTTTAGGGGGAATGCACAGGGATGTTGTTCTCTTTAACAATGACGTAATCCATGAGGGAGTTCCTGTACGTTATTCCGGACAGTCCAGAAATCAGAAAGGAGGTGACCTAATCCCTGATCTGGATTGTATGTCCGTAGCGGTCTTGCAGCTGTGGTGACTGTGCAGCAACTGGGAACAAGTCCTAGAACACATGCTGTCTGGGTCAAGACTGTAAGAGATCTGCAGCAGCTGAGTAGCTCTTGCAAGGACTGAGGGGCACACATAGTTACTACCACTATAGGTAGTGCTCCGCAAGCCCCGATTTTGTGAATGTAACGGCGCATGCACAGCACTGATTACAGCTGTGGTAAGTTAGAGCTGATAGGGAAAATTATCTATAAAAAGCTGTCATCGCAAAAAATTCAGCTTTTCGGAATAGATAGTTATAGAGAGGAGGAATGATGGTAATTAGGTAGAACTCCATGCGAGTTCTAAACCCAATTACCTCCAGAGAATTTTTAGTTATAATGAATAGGCCCCTGAGAGTGTTTTCAAACTTTTTCACATTATTTTAGTTTCACTTAAATGTATGAAAGGGCAATTGGAGGAGTTTTCATAAAAAACTACTTCAAACCTTTAAATTCACATACTTTTAGTAAGCAGATTGCATGTGCCATACTTGTAATGGGAAATGTGATCTGCTTCAAATGTACTAAAGTGAGAGGAAGGGGGAGGGTGGGCCTGGAGTAGGCTTCAGCGATCAGCCTGTGTTTCTGATAGACTGCAGCGCTGATCACAGTGGAAAAATAAAGAAAAATAAAAACACCTTCAACCAGGGAATGGTGAAACGGTGAGTGGCTTGATGACCCGGTCATCTGATCTGTAAACTGAAATTCTGTGCTGCCTTCTCAGTTGACTGGATCACGGAGGAGCTCATTGAGTTACGATCATCTGAAGGAAGTAAGTGTAAGCTCTGGGGGCGAATGAAGAGGTGGGAGCCGGTGGCAGGGCATGTGCATAACCATTCTCATGGTATTTTTTGTGAAAAATATCCTGAAAAGTGTGCAGAGAGCATTTACAGGGACAGAGCTTTCTGGCAAGCTCTGTCCCTGCATGCCATATTTAATAATCTTTAAAAATATAATTAATTTAGTGGGACTATATTGAAGAGAGCCTGATGGGTCCTTGAGTGCTGGCATTGCTAAAGAAGCCTTACAAGCCTTCAAGCGATTGGCAAAGTGGGTATCTGCCATGTTGCTTTTTTCATAGAATTGCTGGTTTAGCCATCTAAGGGATTTCTCTACTTTCTCAGAGAGAATGGCGTTGAGTGCTGATTTTGCTGAGGCAAGTTGCTTATATATGGTATCAGTGGGAGAGCGTTTATGGAGAGACTCTAAGTGGTGAACCTGATCCATAAGGGACCGGAGGAGACGTTTATGTTCCTTGTTTCTGTGCGAAGCAAGGCTGATGATATGACCTCGGATAACGGATTTAAGGGCCTCCCAAACAAGAGGGTGGGGCAACCGGGCTCGGGCTTTTGATATTTGTCTGGTATTGAGGAATTTTTTAGGAGAGTCTCATTGAGCCGCCAGGGGGGATCAACAATTGGGGTGACCAGAAAGTCAAAAGAAGAAGTTACAATGGAGTGGTCAGACCAGGAATTAGGGATCAGAGTCACATCAGTGAGATGTTTGAAGATAGGAAGACTACAGAGAATTAAATATTCTGGAATAGGTGTGGTGGGGATAATAGTAGAAAGTATAATCCCTAAAAGAGGGATTAAGGGAACGCCAGGTATCAAAAAGACCGGCTTCCTTCAAATGTTTATTGAGGGTTCTGGAAGCTGGACAAGGAGATGGGTGGGGCCGGGGAGAAGTATCAAGAGTCGGGTCAAGAACGGAGTTAAAATCGCCGCCGAGGAACAAGTGACCACTGCGGCGCTTATACAGTACTTTAAAAAAAGAGTTGAGGAAGCGGTGTTGGTCTACATTGGGGGCATACACCGTGGCAATAGTGACGACTGTGTGTCCGAGCCTGCCAGTTAAGATAATTTACCGACCATCTGAGTCAGTGTAGACCGAATCTTGAGTAAAAGGTCATTTGTTATTGATTAGAATAGCCACTCCATTGTTTAGACATGCTAGAGGAGTAAAACAGAGTGAAGAAGCATCTGGAGAGCAGATTAGTGTGACCAGGGGCATGAAAGTGAGTTACCTGCAGGAGGACTTTATCAGCTTTTATTGTTTGATGGAACAAGTGTAATCATTTCTGAGGAGTATTAAGGTCTTGGACGTTCATTGAGGCCACAGTCAAAAGCATGTTGAGAAGACGTTGGGTAGAGGTATAGATAGTGACAAAATAAGGACAGGGGTCCCAGCTTGCTGGGGAAGGGAGTAACAAGAAAAATAGGGAAGGAAGGCAAAAAGAGAAAGAAAGAGAAAGGGACAAAGAAGAAAAAATAAGAGAGAAAACCATACCTACAAGAAGGAGGAAAGTGTACACAGGATTCAGGACTCGTGGTCCAAGGAGGTGTAAGCTATAGAGCCTGAAGCACCTCTAGGGGAAAGAGGTAAGTGAGGGCAAGTGTAGTGACATAGGACCTGATTCAGCATGGATCGCTATTCTGCTTATACGCACGCACCGCATTTCCTAATATTAGCGGTGGTATTTAAATGTTTGCATTCACATTGCATACACAGCCTGACATAAGGACGCTCACTTCCCCTTACATCCATATGCTAAAGCAATATAGCGAAACAATCGGTAACATCGAGTAACATCGGACCCGTACGCACAGTTAAGGAAGCCCAGACCTCACTCAGAAATTGAGACCTCAGGAGGCGTCTGGTGTCACAGTGGCTATTTATGCAGGCCCATGCAATGGGGTTGAAATGCCTGTGTTCGCCCGACCACCCCCCCCCCCTCTCCCCCCACAAACGGCACTTCCTGTCACTCTGTAAAGAGGTAAAGAGTCTGCGTAGCCTCTGCGTATGCAGTTCAGACTGGAGTGTCTGGCTCGCGCATGCGCAATGCATATACATGCACAGTGCGAATTAATCTTCCGATTGCGTGCGTATTAGCAACTGCGTTCCTTGCTGAATCAGGCCCATAGTCACTAATATTAAGAGGATGGAGAGTCCTAGTGAGGTGGAAAAGTGGTGTTTGGGTGCAATAGCATCCCCTGGGTGTAGGGGGTGAAGAAAGGAATAAATAGCAGAGGATTGATACTAGAAGAACAGTGACAAAAGTGGGGGCAGGGTGACAGACGAAAAATGTGGGGAAAAGGGGTAGGGAAGCATATGACATCAGAGATAGTAAAATATACTGTATATGGGAGTTACAATGATGGGGTTGTACTAATGAGAGAAATGTAACTTGTAGAAGTAATACAAAGTACAAACTCCTAGACAACTATAAAAACATTCGGCTTGGAGAAAAGCTTCCAGGAAGGGGAGAAGAAAAGGGGACGGCTTGTATGGGAGAGGGGCCAGATTCTTCGAGGTAGAGAAGTAGAGAAGTAAAGGCCGGTACACACTAGACGATGTCTAGTGTGTACCGACATCATTAGCGATGGCACATGGCGTACACACTTGCCGATGCTGGCAGCGATGGCGGGGGCCATGCTGCATTCGGGTGCATGCAGGCCCGATGGGTAATGATGCTGACGATGCGTGGGAGCCCGCACCAGCTATTCCAACTGGATTCCTTCTGCCTGCGACACCTGCTGACACCCTCCTTTGGATGCCCTGACTCCTGCTCTGGATCCGAAGAATGACCTCCAGTTTCACCAGCAGCCTGCCATCTTGGTACTCCCGGCTGTCGCGGTGTCTGTAGTGGAGTTCACACCTGAGGCATAGTGGTCGCCGGCTGGACTGAGACGGTGTCCCTGAGCTGATCTACCACTCCCTGACCTCAGGACACTACATAACTCCCTCCTCCCTTCCTTTACCCTGTGCTGTAGTGGTCAGTCTGCTCCTTTTAAGCATCTGGTCCTTCTTCGCCTCTGGTTACAGTCCCTCCATTATGTAGAGTATAATGCCCCCCTTATTTTTTTATTTTTTACTATACTGTATTATATATATATATCCAAAGTAGTTTGCACAAAAGCAGAGTTCACTCACCAGGGCTTCTCATCATAGTGTAAAAACACCTACTTTAATCGTTACAACATTGGTGCAGTAATCAGGTAAGTCGACGTTTCGACCGCAGGAACGCTGTCTTTTTCAAGACGCAACCAGTGCATAGGACAGGAAACTGGTGGTGTCTTAGAAATGACCGCGTTCCTGTGGTCAAAACGTCGACTTTTCTGAAGCCCTGGTGAGTGAACTCTGCTTTTGTGCAAACTACTTTGGAATTGGATCTGCCGTCCATCTGCCGTAAGGTTTTGTGTATATTGTATATATATATATATATATATATATATATATATATATACATATATATATATATATAATATAGCTCTGACTCTGCTTTTGAAATAGGTAGGCAACCCCTATTGTTTTGTATAATTTCTCCTATAACTTTCTGGGAGAACTGACTGTACTTCAGGCTCCCTCTGGTGGCTGCTCACTACTGTGACCACACTACAACAGCTTTCTGCATCTCCCTGTCAGGACTGTTCTCAACACCTCCTGATAGTATATACAGAAATACAGCCACATAGACCACTATTTGTACTTCTACCTCTATGTTGTGGGACTCTGTCAAAGTCATTAATTCCGTCTCCCACTGTATTTGGTATATTTCAACCTTTAATATTACTATTTCAGGTTTCGCTAATCCCTGATTGCCTGAATATAATGTCACATTAGCAGGCACTCCCTTCCATCCCCTGGGTGCCCCAACCCTCATACCTTCTCCTGAGATGCGCACTTTTTCATACCCACGCTTTTCTACTCCCTCTCTCCCTCATTTTCCCCCTGACAAATATACTGGCACCATTCTCTCCTGTGGTTTCATTCCTGGTGTCCCACACCTGCAGATATCTACCGCCCAGACTCCTAAGCAAGAGAGAGGCAACATCTCGCAAAATACTTCACCAGAGGCACAAAATCTCAGCAAGTGGTCCCCCCCCTCCCCACTTCTAAGTGCCATGGACAAGGATGGTTCGCTCTCACCCACTCCGTTCACCAAAGAGGACATCTTAGCTCTCCATTCCCTTATGACGGAATTCAGAGACTCTCTTGAAACCAAATTCGACAAAGTGGTCGCTTCCATCAAAGCTGAAGTCTCTTGCCATGAGAACCGCTAAACTTGAATCTTGCCAAGACGATCTTCAGAAAGCCTTAAATGAAACCGACAGAGACCTGGATCACAATGTTACTGAACTCTCTGATCTCCGTAATAAGAATGAAGACTTGGAAAATCGGGAGCGCAGGAATTATATACGTATCTGCAACATTCCAGAATCCGTCACCCCTGATGCCTTGGAACCGTACCTACATAAACTGTCCTCCTTTTTTCTTACTGATCTTGGCTCTAGCTCACAGGTTCTCAAACTCGGTCCCCAAACAGTGCATGTTTTCCAGGTCTCTTCACAAAAACACAAGTGAAATACTTTAAAATGTGTCAATGAGTAATAAATACACCTGTACATCTGCTGGGTGACCTGGAAAACGTGAACTGTGTGGGGTGGTCAGGATTGAGTTTGAGAACCACTGCTTGAGATCATTACCACAGGAGAGGTCACATCGGGCTCTTCAACCAAAACCCAGGGACAACGAACCTCCACGCAACGTCATGAAATTCCTCAGTTACAAAGATATATAACTCGTCTTTGTCCCTACCCAGGGTAAACCTCACATCCTTTTCGACAGTCAAGCTCCAAATCTACCAAGATCTCTCCTCCTTGATGATCGCTAAGAAGAGAGACTTTCGTGACTTGGCCAAGGCCTCCCAAGACAGGAGAATTAGATATTGCTGGGGGTTTCCTTTCCAGCTTATAGTCGACCTGAACAGTAAGATCGTTCTGATCAGAGATCTTCGTCATTGTAAGGGTGTCAGGACCACCTCCAAAATCCAGGTCCCGGCTTTGTATGGGTAGGTAGGT
This sequence comes from Taudactylus pleione, assembly GCA_031769625.1. Taxonomy (NCBI): domain Eukaryota; kingdom Metazoa; phylum Chordata; class Amphibia; order Anura; family Myobatrachidae; genus Taudactylus; species Taudactylus pleione. Next base: position 1,451,386 of record JAUIMM010000547.1, read on the forward strand.
CGCAATCTGCAGAGAGGCAGGAAGCTTCCCCCAGCTCTGTGGACTCTACCACTCTGTGTATGCCTGCTGTAAAAGCCAGGAAGGGTACGGTGAGAATGGCCAGGGGTTTACAGGGGCAATAGAAATAGGCTTTTGGTGGGTATTAGACAGGAGCCCTGGGATAGCACATCTGCCTACATTGTCTGCTAGGCCACCTGCATGCGATATTTAATACATCCTTGTGATGTATTCAAATAATGCATTGCAAATCCTGGCGATTTTATCATATCCAATCAGTGTCTGAGATGCGGATTGTAATAAATAGGGCCCTTAACCACTTAACTGACAAATTTATTTCACCAAAACCCACTCAGAAATGTAAAAAAATATACCTAGGGATGGTTTGCACCCCCCATTCCCCAGTGTCCATAGGCCCCCATTGTAATATCACTTTCCACCCCTTCAAAAATATCCCAAGAATTATCAACTCTCACCTCCAGTGTCAATGGGCCCCCAGTTTAGTGTCCCTCCTCCCCATGTATCTTTATATATCTACATGTTTATTTTGAATATATCCCCCCCAGCCAAAACATTTTTTATGGGGAAACATAACCCCCTTCCCCCCTCACTGATCATCAGTCTCCCCTGCTGCAGCTGATCTCAGCGAGGCAGCGTGGTCGCATGTGATGTGACCTTGTCAGATGAAACACTTCTGGCTCTGGTCGCATCACATGCAACTTCGCTAGTTAAGTGACTTTGGCCCTCATTCAGAGCCGTACGCTCTGAGCAGAGCGCACGCTCTGAATGAGGGCCGTCCTCCATAATTATGGAGCGTCCTCCTGGACGCTTGTATAGCTGTGGGTCACCACCCACAGCCTGTACAAGCGTGCAGGTTGATGGCCGCGATGGTCTTGACCATCGCGACCATCGCCACTGCGAGCCGGAGCCTGCAGTTGAGCTTTTCAACCACAAGGCCCGGAGTGATTTTGGCTCTATCAGAGCCAAAATCACTCCCACTGACATCACTAGTGATGTCAGTGGGCCGGCTTCTGACAGTAGGCATTCCCTTGGGAACGCCTCCGTCTGGCAGGCACGCCCACCAAAGGGGGCGTGCTGTCAATCAACATCGACAGCACGCCCCCTTTGATCAGACACAACGAGCAAAGGAAAGTCCTTCGCTCGTCGCGTCTGGCGCATGCGCACGACGGAGCTCCCGCCGTCGTGCGCATGCGCAGTGCACAACATCAACCCACTTGTGAGAGGACAGCCGCTTGCAAGTGGGTCTGAATCAGGCCCTTTGTACTTACTGATACAAAGAAAGCAAAACAATAAAGGTTGTTGTTAACATTAATGTAACATTCCAAAGAATATCTCACACTGTGTTTAAAAAAATGATTCTGTCTCATTAGACGTACAGTTCCCGTGTATGTCAGTGATGTAATACATTATTGTGTTAAATGTCATGAATGTGGGAGTTCATATATATTTACTAGTCTTAGCATTGCATGCTGCAGGCTTATTCTATAAAAAAAAAAAAAAAAAAATTCAAAATTTACTTAATACAGCATCAAAGTACAGGTTGAGTCTCCCATATCCAAAATGCTTGCGACCAGGGGTATTTTGGATATCGGAATATTCCGTATTTTGGAATAATTGCATATTATAATGAAATGTCTTGGAAATGGGACCCAAATATACACACAGAATGCATTTATGTGTTATATACACCTTATACACACAGCCTGCAGGTCATTTTAGACAATATTTTTTATAATTTTGTGCATCAAAAAAAGTTTGTGTACATACATGAAATTCATTTATGTTTCATATACACCTTATACACACAGCCTGAAGGTTATTTTATACAATCTTTTTAATAATTTGTGCCTTAGACAAAGTTTATGTACATTAAACCATCAAAAATCAAAGGTTTCATTATCTCAGTCAAGCTGAAAATATTCCGTATTTTGGAATATTCCGTATTTCGGAATATTTGGATATGGGAGACTCAACCTGTAATAAAATATTTATTTTGCTCCACGCTAAATGGATACTGAAGTACAGTAAGGAATAACTATTTTGTTTGCACACACTATAGCAAACCTTCCAACCTGACCCTTCCACAGAGTACAAAGTGCTCCTGGACTTTCAGCTTCATTTATGTTTGCAGTCACCTGTGTGTAATGGTGCAAACACACAGAACAACTAGAACAACAATAGATATCGTTGATAGATTTCCCTCCAACTTTCTGTAGTGCAGGTCAAACGATTTTGGTTGTACACACTGATAGATATATATGATAGATATTTCAGTGAAGCTATCTTTTTACAGGCAAATTAATACAAAATAATCCGAGTTAGCCTGCAATCAGAAAGACCATAGATATCGTTATCTTTCATGCGGGAATGGGCATCATTGGTCTTTGTCAGGTTGGTGACTGCAAAAAAGTGAACGATATGAACGATATCGTTCAAATAGCTCATAAAAGTCGTACTGTGTGTACTTATCCATAAGTGTAGCACCCTTCTCATCAATGAACTAGTTCAATACAATTGTAAATGAAGAGGCACGTGCAGGAACAGATTGTTTTGTACCTGGTGGAAGGGGTCATGTTGCAGAGTCTGGAACTTATGTGGGAATCAGTATGAATTACCGCTGGACCTAAGCCCAGTGGATGAAATCCCGACACTACAAAGCCGGCACATGAAGATCCCGACAGAGGTAAGTAAGACCCATAACCCTCCCCTCTCCCCCCTAACCCCCCCTCTAGTGCCTATCACTAACCTCCCCCCAGGGTTGCCTAAACCTCACCCCCTTCCCCGCACCCTAAACCTAACCCTCCCGGGGGGGGGGAGGGGTGCCTAACCCAAACTTCCCCCCGGGGGTGCCTGACGATAACCCCCTTCCCCTAGCCTGACCCTAACCCTCCCAGGGGGGGTGTCTAACCCTAAGATCACCCGGGAGTCGCAAAACCTAACCCCCTGCGCGGCTATCACCTCCTGACGCCTGTCTTACCTACATTCGCTATGCCGGGCATCGGGATTTCGGCGTGGGGCTCATGATAGGCGTCAGTATATAGACACCTATCATTAGTCCCATGCCGGGATTTCACTGTTGGGAAGCCAGCGGTCGGCATTTCGACAGCCGGCTTCCTGACTACATCCCGTGTACTGTATGTGTGCTATATAATATTGCCTACCTATATACTTATGTACAACCTGAGATTACCCAGGGTGCATCTGTGTATTACATAGCAATAAAACCATTTAGGTGTGTGTTTGTTGTTTTTTCCTGGTTTCCACTTTTGGGTTTTTCTCTCGTTTTCTTGGTTTGCAGCAGTCTGTTTGCAGGGATATCTGCAATGTTAAGGTATAGTGTTTCCACTTTTGGATTTTTTTTCCTGGTCAGATAGAATTTCCTTTTCAGATTTGATTTTTTGTTGTCTGCAGTTAGTTTTCTTAGCTCTACTGTTATGTAATTACCACATTATTTTAAGTATAACATTTTACAGGGACTTTGGCCAGGAAAACCAGGAACAAAATAGGTAGAGATCAGGCAATCTGACAGCTTGAAAGTGGAAACGCTGTGAGAATCACATAATGAGGCCTGAAACACAGGAAGGGGGAGGGTGTTCTACTTGTCATTTGGTACATAGGAAGACATTTCCCCAGCTGTGCATTATAGATCACGACTTTCCTCATAATAATCTTCCTGTGTCTACGGTTTATTGTATCTTACCTTGTTGACAAGCAGAAAGAAATGACACAGTTGCAAGTAGCACAATATCAGATTCGATGCCCATATTATCTTGGCTGTTCCAGGTTGTGACTGAGTGAGAAGAGGAGTTACACAGGCTGATAAGGCACGCCTCACCCGAGGCACTCCTACACTACTAGCACACAGTTTACAGTGCCTCTGGCACCCTTACAAAGCCAATGATAATATGTTGTTGCAGTCCTTGACATCTACATTTGTTATTCAGATTCACTTTGTTTTTGTCAGCATTAACCCATATAACCATACCGCAGAAATAACATATTTCAATTTTAATTTAATTTTAATAGCAATCCCATTTTATAGTAATAATTTAATGCCCAGATTTACTATTTGTATTTTTTTTTGCAAATAAAACAAACATTAGTAGTTCTGTGTGCATCTGGCAGTGTTCTAGAGGTGGCATAATTATTTATACAAGATTTTTAACATATATAAAATACAAGATATATCCAAGTATTGTTAGACACACATTTTAAAATAGATGAGAGTGTAAAACTTTTAAATATGTTAAAATAATAAAGATGTTTTAATGTAGCCTCTTTCTGTGATGTCTGGTCTGACCAGTGGCGTATCTATAATGGGTGCAGTGTGTGCGGGGCACACGGGCCCCTGGGTCCAGGGGGACCCCGCACCACGCACAATGCACCCATGTTTTTTTAAACTTACCTGTCCGTGGTCCCACGTCGGGTGTCAGCGCTGCTCAGAACACAGGAAAATGGCCGCGGACATTTTTCTGGCGTTCTGCGCATGCGCAGTAGACTCCGGGCACACTCTAGTGCCCGGAGTCTACTAATGCGCCGGTGGATGGCAAGCCGTGTCAGTTGGCTGCCATCCACCGGGGAGAGAGGAGGGGGCCCCGCACAGAGAGTGCACACGGGCCCCCTCCACTCTTATGACGCCTCTGGGTCTGACTGCTGGTTCCCACCCATTTCATGCTAGTAAGGGGGGAAAAGCTGAATTTCCGGTGCCCAATTTTACCTTGCTCTACCCAATAGCACACACACACGTTTTGGGCAAAATCTGGGGCAGCTGTATTAATTTACATACCAAATTATTTGCATTAATTAAATATTTCCAGGAATGGTGCCTCCTCAGGGCACTTTTCCCTCACCAGAAGCTTAATTGTGACCCTTCTACCCCTAAGCCTGCAGTAGCCTCTACATCCCACTAGCCTAGGCTGCAAACTGCTGACCTGATGTGTATTCTGAGTAGTAGATAAGCAAATAATAAGCAAACAGAAATTCCATCTAAATTTGAAGGACATCTCATCCCCCTTTTTTGGGTATATACAGCTATGCGTTAGTCACACATAAGATAGTGACCTGTATAGTGCAATTAACATGAGGCTCAGAGTCCTCCTGATGGAGGCGAAAGCCATCTGATGTGGGGTGGGGAACCCTCCTGATACCCCTGATGGAAGGGAAAACCAACAGATGTGGGTGGGGAGCCCTCCTGTTATCCCTGATGGAAGGGAAAACCAACAGATGTGGGTAGGGAACCCTCCTGATACCCCTGATGGAAGGTAAAACCAACAGATGTGGGTGGGGAGCCCTTCTGATACCCGAGATAGAGGGGAAAACCACTTGATGTGGGGGCTTTGAGGACTGAGTTTGAGTCAAGATACTGTAAGACTACTACTGTGGTGGAACTACAAATCACAAATAGCCCAGTCTAGTGCCGACTGCTTCACATGTCAGGAAGTTGCTCCACCAAAGATCTGCCCCCAGACTCAGTCGCTGGTGCCCCAAGACCCCACCTCCAATGCCCTCTTACCCACTGCTCCGTCTGGTGCATCCTTATTGACATCAGCTCCTGAAAAGATCTGCAGCCGCGCTTATGCTCAGGCCCGCCGCACAGGTCCACGTCTTGAGCTGCCATCAGGGAGGAGTGGGATGGGGAGTTGTGGGTGAGGGAGGCCATGAGAATTGAAGCTGCTGTGGATCAGCAACATCAATGAGCGGGGACAAGCTATAGATAGACGAAAGCGACATCTAAGGGTCTGACATGGAGCCCTCCACTAGTATATGGTATGGTAGCTTCTCAGGTGCCGGGAAGAGGTGCCATGTATTGGGTGGCTATGATGGTACACTCTGGGTACATATTTACAGCACTAAGTTGGATGAATATATTGTGGGCAATGGAGGAGGTGCCTCTTCAGTGCCAGTGCCCGGCTGCAGGTGCCTCCATTTTCTCCCATAGTTCTGCCCCTGTATCCAAGTACTAGTAGGTTCAGGGGCATTTTAAGAGAGGAGGGGGCCTGTGTGCAGTCTCTGTCTGGGGCCACCTCCTCTCTTTCTGGCAGCCAGCTGCGCACTGAGTGCAGTGCCGCATCGGTAGACTCTGGGCACTAGAGTGTGCCCAGAGTCTACAGTGCATGCGCAGATCACCAGGAAAATGGCACCACGCCCATTTTCCCAGTATTTTCCTTACAGCGTGTGTGCAAAAAGCAAGGAAAAATGGTAGCAGCGGCAATTTCCAGGTGATTTTGACATCACTGACACCGGTGCCGACGTGGGACTCCGGCGGCAGAGTGGTAAGTATTAAAAATATGTGCGCAGTGTGGGCCCCCCTGGACTCACCCTTTATAGAAACGCCCGATTACGATTAGGTTGAATCTCCAGGGAGATTAAATATAATTACATATGGAGATTACATATAATTACATAATTACACTTACATATAATTTCCTACGTAAAACTTACTGTATGCCTTTCTGTTCTTGTTAAGGGATGAGGGGCCTCTAGTCTGAGATAGTTAAATCTAGGGATGAGCGGGTTCGGACTTCTGAAATCCGAACCCCCCCGAGCCCCCATGATCCGAGTCGTATCAGAGTCAGGCTCAACTTTTCCCGCCTGACTCGGATCTGAAATCGAGGCAAAACGTCATCATCCCGCCTTCTGGATCTCGCGGGTTTTGGATTCTATAAAAGGTCCCCGCGTCGGCTCCATTTCTCACTCCGGCTGTCTATAGTGAAGAGGAAGCGTGGGAGCTAGGGCTGGCTGGGCTGTATTGTGCTGCTGTTGTCCATAGGGGCTGGCTGGGCTGTGTTGTGCTGCTGTCATAGGGGTTTGGCTGGGCTGTGTTGTGCAGTCAGTTGTTCATAGGGGCTGTGTCCACTCCAAAGTCTAAAGGGGCTGGCTGGACTGTGTTGTGCAGTGTCCCATAAAGGCTGTAGTCCTAGAGGGGTGCTGTAGTGTTGTCCAGGGGGTGATCTGTCCATCAGGGGTGCTCCCCCAAAGTGCACTCAAAAAAATTTTTTTTTTTCTGTGTTTGTGATTTGTGTGCGCAGTAGCCGCACGTGCATCAACAAAGTAGCACCAAGCGTGCGCCTGTGTCATAAGTAAAGGGCCAGCTGGCTTGACCGTTAAAGGGTGCTGTAACCCCCAAAGTGTACTCCAAAAAACATAAAAAAATATTTTCTGTGTTTGTGAATTGTGTGCACTGTGGCTGCACGTGCATCAACAAAGGACCAGCGCCAAGCATGCACCTCTGTCCCATAAGTAAAGGGCCGGCTGGCTTGTCCATTAAAGGGTGCTGTAACCCCCAAAGTACACTCTAAACAATATAAAAAATTATTTTCTGTGTTTGGGAATTGTGTGTACTGTGGCCGCACGTGCATCAACAAAGTAGCGCCAAGCGTGCGCCTGTGTCATAAGTAAAGGGTCTACTGGCTCGTCTGTTAAAGGGTGGTGTAACCCCCAAAGTGCACTCCAAACAAAATAAAAAATAATTTTCTGTGTTTGTGAATTGTGTACACTGTGGCTGCACGTGCATCAACAAAGGAGCAGCGCCAAGCGTGCGCCTGTGTCCCATAAGTAAAGGGCCGGCTGGCTCATCTCTTAAAGGATGGTGTAAGCCCCCAAAGTGCACTCCAACAAAAAAAAAAATTCTTCTGTGTTTGTAAATTGTGTGCACTGTACGTGCATCCTCAAAGCAGCAGCGCCAAGCGTGCGTCTGTCTGTTAAAGGGTGGTGTAACCCTCAAAGTGCACTCCACAAAAAATAAAAAAATCTTCTTTTTTTTCTGTCTTTGTGAATTGTGTGCACTGTAGCTGCACATGCATCAACAAAGGAGCAGCGCCAAGCGTGCGTCTGTGTCCCATAAGTAAAGAGCCGGCTGGCTAATTTCTTAAAGGGTGGTGTAACCCACAAAGTGCACTAGTCTCCAACAAAAATAAAAAATTATTTTCTGTGTTTGTGTGCGCCTTAGCCGCACGTATATATCAATATAACATAAATGGAGGATCAAACTTTCTCCGATAAAAATAAAATTGGGAAAGATCAAGAACCACTTCCTCCTAGTGCTGAAACTGCTGCCACTAGTCATGACATAGACAATAACATGCCATCAACGTCGTCTGCCAAGGCCGTTGCGCAATGTCATAGTAGAGGGCATATACAATCCCAAATGACAAAGTTCAGGAAAATTACCTTAAAAAAAACATTTAAATCATCTGAGGAGAAGCGTAAACTTGCCAATATGCCATTTATGACACGGAGTGGCAAGGAACGGCTAAGGTCTTTCCCAATGTTGAAGACTAGTGGTTCAGCTTCACATGACGATGGAAGCCCTCATCCCGCTAAAAAAATCAAATGAGTTAAGCTGGCAAAAGCACAGCGAAGAACTGTGCGTTCTAAGAAGATATCACAAATCCCCAAGGAGAGTCCAAGTGTGGTGGCGGTTGCGATGCCTGACCTTCCCAGCACTGGACGGGAAGAGGTGGCTCTTTCCACCATTTGCACGCCCTCTGCAAGTGCTGAAAGGAGCACCCACAGTCCACTTGCTGATATGCAAATTGAAGATGTCACTGTTGAAGTACAACAGGATGAGGATACTGGTGTAGCTGGCGCTGAGGAGGAAGTTGGCTAGGAGGATTCTGATGGTGATGTGGTTTGTTTAAATCAGGCTCCAGGGGAGACAGTTTTTGTCCGTGGGATGAAAAAGCCCATCACGGTCATGCCTGGGCAGAAGACCAAACATTCCACCTCTTTGGTCTGGCAATATTTCTATCCAAATCCGGACAACAACTGTCTTGCCATATGTACCATATGTAAAGGTGAAATAAGTAGGGGTAGGGACGTTAACCATCTAGGAACATCCTCCCTTATACGTCACCTGCAGCGCGTTCATAAAAAGTTTATGTCAAGTTCAGAAACATTGGCTAAGACCATAAGCAGTCCAGGGACACCTAAATCCCTTTGTCCTGTTGTATCCAAGCGCCTGCAAACCACACCGTCAACTCCCTCCTCGTCAATTTCCCCCTTAGTCAGGATCAGAAGTAGTCCTGCAGGCCATGTCACTGGCATAACTGACTCTCCTATCCGGGATTCCTCCGGAGGATCCTGCATTGCTACGCCTACTGCTGCCGCTGCTGCTGCTGTTGCTGCTGCTGGGAGTCATTCATCATCCCAGAGAGGAAGTAGGAACACCACTACTTTTACTAAGCATTTGACCCTCCAACAGTCCTTAGCGAGGAGTATGAAGTACGACAGCAGTCATCCTGAAGCAAAATGTATAACTGAGGCCTTGACTGCTATGTTGGTGTTAGACGTGCATCTGGTATCCGCCATTAGTGCGGTGGCATTTAGACAATTGATGGAGGTAGTGTGTCCCCGATTCCAAATCCCATCTAGATTCCAATTCATTAGGCAGGCGATACCGAGACTGTACAGAAACGTCAGAAAAAGTGTCCTCAGTGTCCTGAAAAATGCAGTTGTACCCAATATCCACTTAACCACGGACATGTGGACAAGTGGAACAAGGCAGACTAAGGACTATATGACTGTGACAGCCCACTGGGTAGATGTATCACCTTACGCAGCAACAACAGCAGCGTCACCAGTAGCAGCATCTCAGAAACGCCAGCTCGTTCCAAGGCAGGCTACGCTGTGTATCACCGGTTTCAGTAAGAGGCACACCGCCGACAACCTCTTAGAGAAACTGAGGGAAATCATCGCCCAGTGGCTTACCCCACTTAGACTCTCCTGGGGATTTGTGATATCTGACAATGCCACCAATATTGTGTGGGCATTACATCTGGGCAAATTCCAGCACGTCCCATGTTTTGCTCACACAATAAATTTGGTGGTGCAGAATTTTCTGAAAAGCGACAGGGGCGTGCAGGATCCGCTTTGGGTGGCCCGAAAAATTTCTGCCCACTTTTGCCATTCAGCGACTGCGTGCCGAAGACTGGAGCACCAGCAAACACTCTTGAACCTGCCCCGCCATCACCTGAAGCAAGCTGTTATGACGCGGTGGAACTCAACCCTCTATATGCTTCAGAGGATGGAGGGCAGCAAAAGGCCATTCAAGCCTATACATCCACCTATGACATAGGCAAAGGAGGGGGTATGCACCTGACTCAAGCACAGTGGAGAATGACTTCTGTGTTGTGCAAGGTTCTCCCTTCGAACTTGCCACAAGTGAAGTCAGTTCAGACACTGCCAGCTTGAGTCAGGTCATTCCCCTCATCAGGCTTTTGCAGAAGCAGCTGGAGAAAGTGAAGGAGGAGCTAAGACGGAGCGATTCTGCTCGGCATGTGGGACTTGTGGATGAAGCCCTTCATTCGCTTTGCCAGGATTCCAGGGTGGTCAATCTGTTGAAATCAGACCACTACATTTTGGCCACCGTGCTCGATCCTAGGTTTAAAGCCTATGTGGTGTCTCTCTCTCCGGCTGACACAAGCCTGCAGAGGTGCAAAGACCTGCTGGTGAAAACACTGTCAGCTGAAGCGGAACGTGACACGTCAACAGCTCCTTCTTCATTTTCTCCCGCAACTGGGGCTACCAGGAAAAAACTTAGGTATCCTAAGCAACCTGCTGGCAGTGATGCAGGGCAGGCAGGACCAAGTTTGGACATCTGGTCTGGACTGAAGGACCTGGCAACAATTTCTGACATGTCTACTGCCACTGCATATGATACTGTCACCATTGACAGAATGGTGGAGGATTACATCGGTGACAGCATCCAAGTAGGCATGTCAGACAATTTGGAGGCCCCTGTACAAACTGGCTCTATTTTACCTGAGTTGCCCCCCTCCAGTGTATACTCCGAAAGAGTGTTTAGTGTAGCCGGGAACCTTGTCAACGAAAGGCGTAGGAGGTTGCTTCCACAAAATGTGGAGAAGATGATGTTCATAAAAATGAATTATCAACTCTTCCAGGGAGACCAGCCTCCAGAACGTACAGAGGGACCTGTGGTGGTGGATTCCAGCGGGGATGAATTAATACTCTGTGAGGATGAGGATGTACACAACACTGAAGAGGGTGAGGAATCGGTGGATGAGGAGGATGAGGACGACATCTTGCCTCCGTAGAGCCAGTTTGTGCAGGGACAGATTAATTGCCAGCTTGTTTTGTGGGGGCCCAAACGAACCAATCATTTCAGCCACAGTCGTGTGGCAGACCCTGGCGCTGAAATGATTGATTTGTTAAAGTGTGCATGTCCTGTTTATACAACATAAGGGTGGGTGGGAGAGCCCAAGGACATTTCCATCTTGCACCTCTTTTTTTTCTTTGCATTATGTACTGTTTGGGGCCTAGTTTTTCAAACTGCCATCCTGTCTGCCACTGCAGTGTCACTCCTAGATGGGCCACGTGTTTGTGCTGCCCACTCGTGTCGCTTAACATGGTCATCCAGCTACCTCGGTGCAACCTTTTGGACATAAAAACATTAGTGTGAGGTGTTCAGAATAGACTGGAAATGAGTGGAAATTAAGGTTATTGAGGTTAATAATAGCATAGGAGCAGAAAAACCCACAAATTCTGTGATTTTAGCTGTTTTTATGCTTTTTTTTCAAAAAAATACAAATCCAAAACACAAAACCCAGAACCCAAAACACGGTAGGGTGGTTCTGGCAAAACCAATCCAGATCCAAAACATGAAGAAAGATCCAGATCCAAAACACGAAAAGTGGCCGGTGCACACCCCTAGTTAAATCAGATACGGATGTATTTTGGTACACATCCGCAGAATGGAACGTATATATTTACAGCGCCTACATTGAATTCTAAATGAAGCCCTGAACGACCAATGGGAAGCTTACACTGATAGGTTGTTGTTAGAAAGGATTATACAGTGGCATATCTGTAACTGGTGCAAGGTGTGTGGTGCACATGGACCCCTGAGTCCTAGCTGACCCACACTACACATGCTGCATCCACTGATTGTTGTAGTATTTAAGAAAAAGAAAAAAAAAATCCCTCACACAACCCTCATTCACCACTTTAATACTTACAAAATCTATGATGCTGTTCCTCTTCTATCCATGGAGACATCTAAGATCTAGGGAATAGAATAAAAAAAAATTCTCTCTCTTTGCATGATACCGTCACGAGAGACAGGTTACTTCCGGTCACTCTCCATTGAAATGAATGGGGAAGCACCGATTGGCTGAGAGCGCCACTTCTACACTCTCAGCCAATCAGTGCTTAGCCATTCATTCAATGGAGAGTGACTGGGAGTTACCTGTCACTCGCTTCAGAATCCTGCAAAGGCCCTTAATGTCTGGACATGCTGACACTTGTGGTTCAAGTCACATCATGGTGGGACATTTGTTTTTTTAAATTTTAAAACTATTTTTATCCCCTTAAACATAACAAAGCCTTCACAGATCTTAGTGATCTGTGCAGTGCTTCACCCTGTTGTATAGGTTTCTCCAGTGCTATGGAAGGGAGCCTGTGCACAACAATAATAACTTCACGTAAGGTCATTGAGGATCCAATTGAACTGCAATGGTTCTGACTGGTATACCGAAGATAGAATTAAGCAACATCCTTGTTGAGTCAGTTGTGTGGCTACTAGTTGACTAGTTGAGGCAGGTGGCAGGTATGAAGAGCCAAGTATAACACAGGCAGTTAGCCTTATCTGCTCCTCCTGATAGCTACGCAGCAGCAAAACTGCAGAGGATGTATGAGAGCACATGATAAGGACTGTCACAGATTTGGGGTTCAGATCCAAGGTAGGATCCTTAGGCTGGGCTTGAACAAAGTAGACCAACAAGTAGGGAATGACTGGATCACTAGTGTTGTTGAACCAGGCAACTGGAAGCCACTAGTTATCCCCTAGAACCAATGAGAAGAACTCCGCACCAGACCCAAACCCCATGACCTTAAACCTGTTGCTAGGAACTCAAAAGCAGAAACTAAGAAACCTATAACCTGACTGGAGCTCAGTAAGTAAGGCACTTCTCAGGAAACAGAGGTGGGTGGCTCAGCTGTGTACCCTAATAAAGGGATGCAAACCTGGAACCCACACCCTAGCACCCAATGCCGACCAAACCACCATTAACTCAGCGCAGATCTCAACTACCAGCAGATGGAATCAAGAGAACGAAGCATCACCATTGATGGTATCACCATTGGTACGGTGTGACAGTCTCAGAAGCTGGTGAAATGTAAAGTCCAGTGTATAGGAGAGGGAGAAATGAGAATAGAGGTTCTAGGAATCCACCATAGGTGCACACTGGGAAAGCAGCAGCGGAGTAATGATCATGTGACTGGAGCAACTTCGGTGGGAACTTGCAATGAGTAAAAGAGTAGACAAAAGTACAACTTGCTTGCAGTGCTCCCGTCCTAGGGTATGGTCTCCCTCCTCCTCTGTCTTTTTTTTTTTCTTGTTTTCTCTTTTTCTTCACCTTTGGTCTCTATTCCCTTCTACAGTTTAAGGGTTTTTATTTGAAAATGTGTCAAATGCATTTCCCATGCGCCTGTGTATGTACTCAGGTCCGGCACAATACGCTCAGCTGGCCCTGCACAGCAAGGAGGCGCTGGGCTGGAGAGGTGCTGCTGCCACCTAATCCATTTGCCAGGCGAACGCTGTGATTTTGTTACCAGCGGGAGCCCTGTGGCTCCCTCCCTGTAGCTGGAGCTGACTCCTTCCGGCTCCCGCAGTGGGTGTAGGGAGAGATGCGGCGAGCAAGAGGAGCTGACAGGCGGCGGGCACAGGAGCGGGGATTCAGGTAACTACAGTGTTGTGTGTGTCTTTATGTGTAAGGGGCACTAATACTGTGGACATTGTATAGGGAGCACTACTACTGTGGCATTGCCTAAGGGGCACTACTACTGTGGGCATTGTACGGGGGGCACTTCAACTGTGGGCATTGTACAGGGGGCACTACAACTGTGGGTATTGTATAGGGGGCACTACAACTGAGGTCAGTGTATAGGGGGCACTACTACTGTGAACATTATGTGTAAGTTGCACAACTGTCCTGCATCTTAAGCATGTCAAATGAAGCATGGATTTGGAGTTTGAACTGGATTTGGACATTGGACTACGCACTAACCTAAAATGCAACAATTTCTGAAACACTGTAGCTTTGGAATGCTACTACCCCACCTTCAATTCAACCCCCCTGAGACTGGGTTTGGGGGTAGTTTCATGCTGCAGCCCAATCGCACTCAACAAACTGCTGGATGCAACAAGATGGCACACTTGAGGGAGACGCTAGGCTCATGTGGTTTTTTGCAGTTTACTCCATTATTTTTAACTTCTGATTAACTTTAACATGGTTTGTAACTTATAATGCTGTCACCTTTCTTTTAATATGGACTTTTATAACTTTGTTTATTTAGCTTCTCATTGGATGTTATATTTCTGCTAATTGCACACCGCAGTGCGACCCAGTTGCAGCCGCCTCAGGTGGTTCTTTCTTGGGCAATGTAGCGGGTAAGTTCAGACAACCAATGGGAGACTGAGGTGTTGCAAACAAGTAAGCTTTTATTTCCAGAGTTGCAAAGGCATAGCCAGTATAATGGCTTCTTACAGAAGGCAAACACAGTTCAGGAACAATAAATTAGCTCACATGTGACAGCAGGGACACGTTTAGGAAGCCGGCGGCCACAATCCCGACCGCCGGCTTCCCGAATCCTCTATCCCACCTAGGGTTAAATGACAGGCATCTAAAATCTAGACGCCTGTCATTTCCTGAAGCCAGGAGACAGGGATCGAAGGGATGCCGGGCACCGCAAGCGGACAGCCGTGGAGGGGAGGGTTAGGTTTAGGGCACCGGGGGGTAATTAGGGTTAGGCACCCCCCGGGAGGGTTAGGCTAGGGGGAGGGGGGGGAGTTAGGCACCCCCGGGGGGGACTTAGGGTTAGGCACCCCCCCGGAGAACTTAGGTTTAGGCAGCAGAGAAGGGGGGGTTAGGGTTAGGCACTTAGAGAGGGGAAGTTAGGGTTAGGCACTTGGGGGGAGATTAGGTTTAGGCACCCCTAAGGAGGGTTAGGGTTAGGGGGGTTGGTTAGGTTAGTTTATACTTACCTTAGGGACGATCGGATTTCCAGCACTGTCGGCCTTCCGCTGCCGGGCTCTGCTGTTTTGTCGGGCTGCCGCAGCCGGGAATCGCACTGCCGGTCAGGCGGCAGCCGGGATCCCATGCCAAATGCGAGACAGCAGTTCAAACAAGGAGAGCATTCACAGCACAGTCATGGTTCAGATTGTCCAGCATAGAGAGCTGCTCACATTTCCACTGACAAACTCAATTTATTAGGTTTTTATACCTTAGCTGGTCTTAATTGAGGTAAGGGTGTGGTTCCTCCCTAGCTACAGGGAGGTTATCCCTTTCCTTAGAATGTGGGAGAGGCCCACTCTGTCACATACCTCCCCCATTAAAGGGCGAACCTAAAACACCCGCGGAGAAATCCCGACTCTCCAGCCCAGTTCGTGACAAAAATCTGCTTTCATATGTAGACGTCCCAGTCTGTGCTGGACTTCAAAATAAAAATCCTGGAGAGCCTCTGGTTTTCACGCCGGGGCTGGTCACTAGAGCAGGCAGAGGAATGGGACTGAATATTTACATGCGGGGCAGTTATGGCTGAGGAATGGGCAGCAAGTCCAATTACCGCAGTCAGGGGGCTAACATGGACTCGAATCGCAGGCCAGCTGGCCATCAGCACCAGCAGCACAAACCGTAGCAGCACTAGTCTCCGGCTCAGCAGCACAAACCGCAACAACAGTAGCCCACACAGCAGGAGCCCCAGCAGCAGCCTGCACCGGAGAATAAGCACGCCGCCCAGAAGCCACCTAAGCCCGCTCAGACCCCACAGCCCCCGGCCTCTAAAGCCCCCACCCCTCAGACATCACCGGCTGCCCCACCACAGAGAGTATGAGGTAGGAGGAGGGGAGGAGGAGAGGAGACGATAGGGGAGGAGAAGAGGCATGCCGGACCATCTCATCCTTCTTTGTTATGGCCGGCCGCAGTGTAATGAGTCAGTGTGGCTCATTAATGTCATTGCTCCTGTGTGGCCCCCTTCATTGCAGCAGGCACCACAACTGAGCATGCCAGCTGATCAGGGCCGGATTTTGGGGGGCCCGTCCGCGGGCCCCATGGAACTCGCCGGGCCCTAGGCGGGTGCCTAGGTTGCCTAGCGGTAAATCCGGCCCTGCCCCCAAACCCACATCTGAGGCATCTGTACGACAAAAGGCTTAGTAAAGCCTGGGGACTTTAAAACCAGTCCTTTACACAAATTTATTTTTCATTTTGGTGAACGCAGACTGACAGTCCCTAGACCACTCAAGTGTATTTGGGGCAGAATTTTTCAAAAGATTTGTTAAGGGAGCCGCTAAGGTGGAAAACTGAGGCAAAAACCTCCTGTAATAGCCTGCTAAACCTATAGCCTATAGGGTCTTTGTCGAACTACTACGCAGGTGGGGTTACGGGATGCAGTCAGGAAGCAATGATGGTCGCAATGCCAACTGCCGGCTTCTCGACTGTCAAATCCCAGCAAGGTACTAATGACAGGCATCGAAAACCTGACGCCTGTCATTAGACCTACGCAGGGAGCCCGACGCCCGGCATACCAAACTAAGGTAAGCCAGTCGCATACTGCCGTCTGGGGGGGGGGGTTAGGTTTTAGGGCTACTGGGGGGACTTAGGGTTAGGCATCCCCCTGGGAGAGTTAGGTTAAGGCTAGGGGAAGGGGTTAGGGTTGGGCACCCCCAGGGGGAGGTTAGGGTTAGGCACCCCCCCAGGAGATTAAGGTTTAGGCTGCAGGGACAGGGGGGTTAGGCACTAGGGGGGGAGGTTAGGGTTAGGCACCCCTAAAGGAGGGTTAGGGGGAGGAGAATAGGGTTAGTTACACTTACCTTTTTTAGCTGTCAGGATCTTCACCTCTGCCGTCTTCTGCTGTTGGGATTTGAACCGTCATGCGGCCGGCGGTATTACATACTACACCCAGGGTTACAATGTCATGTAAGACTAAATTGGTCCTCCCTGGTTTATCAGAAAAAACATCTGAGAATTCATTAACAAGGTTCCCCAAGGGAGGCTTTAGCTTGTCTGAATTCAAAGGTTCAAGGGGTGGAGAGACCCCATCAGACTGAGGAATGTGTGGCCATTACCATGGTCTACAAAAAACACTGCTTGATCCTTCCATGCTTTCAGCAGGTTAACATGGTAAATCTACCTACCTCTATGGGAGTCAGGTTGAGAGACTTCATAATTTACTTTGCTAACCTTTCTAATTACTTCAAATGGCCCATGCCACTTTGCTACTAATTTACTTCCCTGAGTAGGTAACAACAAAAGGACTTTATTCCCAGGTGAAAAAACTTGAGTTCGGACATTATGGTTATGGAGAAGTTTTTGAGCCTTCTGTGCATTTACCAAATTTTCCCGGGCCAATTGACCTAGTAGATGTATGCAATTACGCATCTGGATCACATATTGAAGGATGCTTCCGTCCTCTATTGGTGGTTCTTCCCATGCTTCCCATAGAAGGTCGAGAACACCCTGTGGCTTCCTCCCATAAAGAAGCTCAAAAGGGACAATGCAAGTAGAAGCCTGGGGCATTTCTCTGATTGCAAATAAAAAAATAGGGTACAAGCTCATCCAACCTTTTTTCTGTCTCTGTAAACTTCAACATAAACTTTATTGTACGGTTGAATCTTTCGACTAAGCCATCCATTTGGAGATGATATACTGAGGTTCTGACAGATTTAACAACTTTAACACCCCCTGCATTAACTTAAGCTGGCCACACATCTAAAGCTTATCTGTCCAACCAGCCAACTAGTTGATTGGTTGGAATGAAAATCTGGTAATGTATGGGAGTAAAAGATGATCAGCAATTTGCTCCTAAATGCCAGAAACCAGATGAAAATTGTTGTTCAGAAAAGTTTGTTAAATGTTTGATCGAAACAATTTGTTCAAACAACAGTTTTTGTTCATTTTCTGGCATTTGGGAGCAAATTGCTGATTGTCATTTTCTTTCATACCTTACCAGATTTTCATTCCAACCAATCAACTAGTTGGATGGTTGGATGTAAGTTGGTCTAGTGTGTGGCCAGCTTTAGACATAAAGTTTGTCCCTTGGTCTGTAAGAATATCTTTAGGTAATCCAACCCTGGAAAACAGCTCTAATAACTTAGGCCCTGATTCAGAGCCGGACGCTCTGACCAGAGCACTCGCTCTGAATCAGGGCCCACCTCCATAATTATGGAGCGTCCTCCTGGACGCTTGTATAGCTGTGGGTCACCACCCACAGCATATACATCGCCACTGCGAGCCGAAGCCTGTGGTTGAGTTTCTCAACTGCAAGGCCTGGAGTGATTTTGGCTCTATCAGAGCCAAAATCACTCCCACTGACATCACTAGTGATGTCAGTGGGGCCGGCTTCAGACGGTAGGCGTTCCCTTGGGAACGCCCCCTTCTGGGAGGCACGCCCCGGCACGCCCACCAAAGGGGGCGTGCTGTCAATCAACATCGACAGCACGCCCCCTATGATCAGACACAACGAACAAAGGAAAGTCCATCGCTCGTCGCGTCTCGCGCATGCGCACGACGGAGCTCCCTCTGTCGTGCGCATGCGCAGTGCACACAATCGACCCACTTGCGAGCGGACAGCCGCTCGCGAGTGGGTCTGAATCAGGCCCTTAGTTGCTACCTGTTTGGCTGTAGCGACTCTTAAGGGAAGTGCTTCCATATAACGGGTGGCATAGTCAACCACAATTAAATTTAATTTATAGCCTTTAGATGGTGGTTCAACCGGACCCACTAAATCAACCCCTATTTTTATTTTATTCAAAGGGAACCCATACAATTGGGAGAGGGATCAGCGGGGCAGGAGATGGTCAGTTTACTGCTGTTTTTTGACACTCTGAACAAGCAGAGCAGAACCGTGAGACCTCAGCATGAACACCTGGCCAATAAACCAGGAGGTTATTCTCTCCACCATCTTATCCCATCCCAAATGACCACCCCCAAGGAACTGCATGGGCTAAAACCAGAACCTGCTTTCTGAAAGGACCCAGGACCACCAACTGTCGTATCACCTCTTCATTAATAATACTTAATTGAACCTCAGTATTATTCCCCATGCCACATGGATTAGGTGGGCTGCTAGACACAGTGTTCCTAGACCTCTCAGCATTACCATGGACATCAGCAAGCACAGGCACATTAGTAAAGACAGGTTCATCAGAATTATTAGATACATTGACATGAACAAGAACATCAGCATGACAGGCACATTGTGAGCAGTAACATTATGGGAAGAGACCTTTTTTTCCCAAAAAAGTATCACGAGCAAACCAGTCTCTGTGATCCCTTCTCCTTTGTTTCTTAGATTTAGGAGCCTATACCTGAGACAGAAGCAAATCATGGGAGAAGGGAAATGTCTCTCCAAGGGCTGCTGCAGGCACCTGTTCCTCCAGCAGAACAAGAGCCCGGAAGTGAGGCCAGTCATGACCTATTAGCAAGCACAGGGGCTGGTAACCAAGGATAAACACCGACATGTAGTTTGATAGCCTTTCCCCTGATTATCAAAGGGACCATGGTAACAGGAAATGCCCGAGCATCACCATGCACACAACAGATGCAGACTGTTTCATGGGGCAACAACAACTCTGGTAGTCTGGCACCATGTCATTAGGCCTGTCCCCCTAGCAACAAAATGCCACAATTTGCATGTCAATCAGGAGGGGCAGAGCCAAATTATGCAATTCTAATGGAATCACATCATATTGGCTCCACCTTCAACCAACTGACCCGCATATATATAGTGCCATTTTGCAGTGAGGGGGCAGGGTTTAAGAAGATGTTGCCTGTTCTCCAGTCTATCAGGGGGGTTTCTGGGTACCCAGAAACCCCCCCATGCATGCGCTAGTGTCTGGGGACAACAAATCCCTTTGTATCAGCGTAGTAGCATAGCCAGAGGCCACCAAGCACTCGACCAGTCTATTGCCGTCTTGCACACATATCTGTATTCTAGGCGGAAGAGGGCCAGTCTCTATAGCTGTAAAGACACCAGAAAAAGAGCAATCCATCTGTGGACACGCCCATTCTTGATGTCCACCTTGGCCACATGAGGAACACACTTGAGCTGGAGTTATTGGGGAAGTCCTCCTCTCTGGACCTCCAACTCCTGGAAAATGGACGGCCATCACCTTCCCTGTGGAATTACTTTTGGGCTGAAAACCCTCTTTACGTGAAGAGAAAGGCAAAGTTGTGGGCCTCAATTTCCCTGAAGCCATTGCCTGCAAGAGGTACTGATGCATAGCCAAATCCATACATGGGGGCACCTTATCCTGAGACCACGCCCACTGTGGAGAAAGATGGGGAGTGGCATAATTAAAGAAGAAAGGTTCTCCATACCATCCCGCGCCTGCAAGGCATTTTCCACTAGCCGGACAGCAGAATCCAAATTCTCAACTCAATACAGCTGGACACAGCGAGCAACTTAGGCAGTGAGAAGTGCAACAAACTGTTCCACAGTGACCAACTCTACCAGCCGGGCGGAATTATGTAGGTCCAGCTTTAGTCATTTAACTGTGAGGTCGGGCAGTTTCTGAGCCAGGACGCGTGGCCTTCCATCAGGATCATAGGACACAGACCTGAAAGAGGCCAAACCAATCCGCTATGGCAGCCTTCACTTGGTCATATATTTTTGCATCTTCCAGGGAGAGGGCGGCGTATGCAGCTTGAGCCTCCCCCATTAGCAGAGGGGCAATCCGTATGGCCCAAAAATCTTTGAGCTATGCTTGCAAGGTAGCAACCCATTCAAAAGTGGTATGAAAGTCCTCTACATCATCTGAGGCCTGTATTTTTGGGGAGTACTGGAGCAGTTACCACTGCTTGCTGCTGTTTAAAAAAGTCCAACATTTGTTGCAAACCGGTTTCCATGGTGGTCTCTTTAGGATCCCTGACACAGGACCCACTTTATCCCTCTTCTGACACCACTATGTCACGGGTAAGTTCAGACAACCAGTGGGAGACTGAGGTGTTTCAAACAAGTAAGCTTTTTAATCCAGAGTTGCAAGGCATAGCCAATATAATAGCTTCTTACATAAGGCAAACACAGTTCAGGAACAATAAATCAGCTTACATGAGACACCAGTGCAGACGAGCAGAGTATTCACATCACAGTCATGGTTCAGATTGTCCAGCATAGAGAGAGCTGCTGAAGGTGCAACCTCTCCCTCACATTTTCACTGACTAACTCAACTTACCAGGTTTTTATACCTTAGCTGGTCTTAATTGAGGTTAGGGTGTGGTTCCTCCCTGGCTACAGGAGTTTAACCCTTTTCTCAGAATGTTGAGGCAGGCATAATGAACAACACGTGGATCTATCTATTCAGTGCGTATCATATTACAAACGTTTCAGTCACCCGTATATATGTCATTGTTTTTTGTATGGCTTATCCTACACATTGTAACCTCTATAGTGTGCCCATGATGGCTGCCTCGACTGATGGTCATGTAAGGGCTCTGCTTCTAGGCATTGCTTATTCCACCCTGGGGTAACCTATCTAGCGTGACCATAATGGCTGCCTCATCTGGTACCTTTTGTGTTTGGGTTATGTAACCTGTTGAATATATTGCCCAAAATGGCTGCACTAACCCTGCATTAAGTTAATTGTCCCTGTTAACTATGGTTATTGTTTTTTTGGTCTGCTTTCTTCTTGCTGTAATACTAAACCTATGTGCTATGCATTTTCATGCTTGTAAAGCAACTTTGAGTCCTGCTGGAGAAAAGTGCTATTTAAATAAAATTATTATTACTGTGGACATTGCATAAGGGGCACTACTACTGTGGGCATTGCGTGAAAGGGGCACTACAACTGTGGGCATTGCATGCAAGGGGCAATACTACTGTGGACATTGTGTGAAAGGGGCACTACTACTGTGGGCATTGTGTGAAAGGGGCACTACTACTGTGGGCATGGCATGTAAGGGGCAATACTACTGTGGGCATTGTGTATAAGGGGCAGTACTGCGGGCATTGTGTATAAGGGGCATTACTGTGTGTTGTAATGTGAATAAGATTGTACTACTGTGTGGCATAATTTGAATTGGGGGTACTATTGAGTGTGTTCTGACTGGGCCACTTCAGGGCATTAACCCTTATATTCACATTTTATATCACTTTGTTTGTTTTTTAACTCTGTATTTTTTCACACATTTTATTCCTGTAACACTCTAAACACTGAGTAGCTGCCTTAACACACCAGATAATCTCTAACACTCCACTACTAATTTTCACCAGTGTAATCCCCTGGGGTGGATTTTGACTAGGATGGTTTGGTGGTACCCTGTGCCCCAGATGTGAACCCCAAAGTGTTTTGGGACTTGCCCGACAAGAGGTGATCTAGACAGTGTTGGGCAGGCCCATATTTTTGGCCAAATATATGCTAACAACCTTTGATATGATATTTCATTGTATTATAAATTTAAATTTTGAGTAGTAATGATTACATAGGGCATCTGCATCCATTTTTTCTATACTATAAATCTCAGCAAGATAGCACCTCTCTCTTTACATTAGGGTGTGCAGTTTAGGGCAACTCCCCTTGTACTAATGAGTGGCCATGCCCCTGTCTTGTGTGGCCACACCCCTTTTTTTGGCGCACGCTAACCCTTTATAAAAAATGAGAGGGAGGGCGCAAATTTATAGTTTGCAGGGGGGCGCCAAACACCCTTAGGGCCCGATATCTCTGGGGCTCCCGTCCTCGACCCCACTTTACCCACGCACCCACACCCTCGACCTCTGCCACACACATATAAATAAATATATATATTCATTTATATTTGTGTGTCTGGCGGGGGTCAAGAGTGTAGATGCTTTTTTTATACTTGTACATTTTCTTTATACTTGTACATTCTGTCTCTTGCAATAAAAAACGTTTAAGAAAAAAAAAAGAATAACTTGCTGGGAGACTCATAGGAAATATTATTAAGTAGAAGCTGTAATAATTGGCCAGACAGTATTGCATAGGCTGGAACAGTAGCAGTTTAGTACTGATAATCTGAGTACAGGCTCAGTAAATAAAGTATATACAATCAGATGGTGGTAGCACCCCCACCAAACACAGGCAGTAAGGCGCTGGACACTGGTAGGTGACTGGAGAGCCGGACACAGGGCCTGATTTAGCAGCAATCGCAAATGCAACTACGTACGCAAATTGAGCGATTGTTTGCCATTGTGCATACATGTAAGCCGCACTGCGTGTCATGTGCAGGGACGCACAGAGGAATCCATCGCAGAGTGGGTGACAGGCTTGAGCATTTGGAGGTGGTGACTGGGAAGTGGTAGGAAAAACGCAGGCGTACCTATCCGTTTAAACGCCGTTGCTTGGGCGTGGATAAATTAGCCACTGTGATTGCATACGCAGCTTAAGAGCTCTCTGCATGCAATGAGACTTGCAGTGTCTGTGGCAGGTCAGACCTGGTGTAAATGCTGCTTGAGTGGTTGATGTGCGTTGATGGTACCAATGTTTAAACAGAAGAGTGACCGTGGACGGATGTGAGAAAGCAGCAGTGGTGTCGTTATGTCAGCGGTGCTTTGCAAGCATTAGCATATTTTTGCAACTGCGCTCCGTGCGAATTCGCAGCTGCGATCGCTGCTGAATCAGGCCCACAGACAGATGACAGAGTCGCAATAGGTTTACTGATCCATGCACAGGAGGAACAGAATCTGAGGGCAGCTACACTGTGAAGTGCGACAGGTGTTGCTTAATGCTTAGCATAGAGAACAGGCGCGGACAGTAATGCAGGCTGTTTGGCAGAAATCAGGCACTGATGGTAAATGCAAATACTTGCTGCAGGAATAGATGTTGAATGCAGCAGAATGAATGCAGGTGTTTTGGAGACTTGCAGAATCCCTGCTGGAAATACTGTGTACAGGCACAAAGTGTAGTAGAGCCAGGAAAACGGAGTAGAGTCACAATGGGGCAGATGTATGAAGCTGTGGAAAGTGATAAAGTGGAGAGTGATAAATGACCAACCAATCAGCTCCCACCTATCATTTTTCAAACACAGCCTGTAACATGACAGTTGTGAGCTGATTGGTTGGTCGTTTATCACTCTGCACTTTATCACTTACCAGAGCTTCATACATCTGCCCCATTGTTTGCAATGGATCAGGAACTATAAGCAGCGATTAGAACTAGGAGCCAGATAGTTGACTTCTACCTAGAGGTGAGTTGTTCTGGCAATGAGGAGGTGACAGAGGCAGGTTTAAATAGGGCACTCATTGATCATAGGCTGACCAGGTCATGTGAGCGCTGCAGCTAGAGTCTGATTGGATGAGGCTGGATCACCTGACGAACCCAATATGGCCACTAAATGTACTGGAGAATCTAATATCTATAGCAGGGGTGGCCAAACCACCTCAAGGAACCCTAACAGAACAGTTCATGTTTTCCAGACCACCTGTGGATCTTTAGAATGTGTCAGTAAAAATGAAAGCACCACATGTATTAAAATGTGACTATACCTGTTCTCGAGGACCGGGTTGGCCACCCTTGATCTATAGGAACAGAGATGCTGCTGAGGAATAAGTTGCAGATGACTGGAATATGTGAGCGACAGGGGGTATGTTAGGCTAGGAACCCTGACTTGTGACAAGTACTACACAGAAGAAACACTGCATGAAATTGTGGTGAATATGGTGGCAAAGACCAGAAAAATAAATGCATCATGAACAGAAAGCTGAAGCAACTTGGTAGGAAACTATACTACAACCAAATCAACTGGGAGATAAACAAATTAAATACTTCGAGTTGAGCATAATCATAGAAATCAATAGGACAATCATCTTGACCTAAACCTAAACCCAGCTGTGGTGGCAGAATATATGGCAATTTACAACAAAACATGGTTTATTTTCATGAAGCCCTCTGGGGCTATTGATAAAACACTCTTATATCCATAATGCTTTGTTTTTAAGAAGTAGTATTGCTCAGTTCCCACTTTTGAACAAAGATAGCACATGATTAATGTTCCTGTATTTCAGGCAGGATTGCTGAATAGATAATAACGGAGCTGGTGAACTGCTTCTGAATAAAATTATATATTTATTAAAGCACAATGAAATAAAAATTTGGAAACAGTGAATAACACTAATTACTTAATGCTTATATGATTCAGCATAGAAATGGTTCAAATATACAAGCTCTCAAGTATTGTAATTAGATCTACTCTGTGGCCACAGATAATGAAATATGTTAGGCTATATTAATAGATGTTAAACCGAAACATATTATCTCCGATCATATAGTAAAATAGATTTTGATCTGCACTTATTAGCATCCGGCTACTGATGTTAAAGACCAAGCTAATGAAGAAACATTCAGCAACATGTTGTTAATAGATGTATAAATCCTGCAAGTCATACAAGTTTTAGTATTGGGGGTTAAGTGTTCATATAATTTATGCATGGATGCATAAATGGTTGGTGGATGCAGCTTGCTTCTGAAAGCATTAGCGGGCATTTCAAAGGAGTCCTTTTCTTTTATACTCAAGTCTAAAGCTGGGTACACACTACAGGATGTATTGTACAATATATCATCCCAACTCGGATTGGAACAATATATGGTACACATTGAATAATGTGTACGCCCGATCCAACGTTTCAGCATGTAACAACACATTGCACCGTCGTAAACCAGACAATGCAGTGTGTCTCGTTTCATCGCATTGCACCATTGTATAGTGTGTACCCAGCTTAAGAAGATTTGGGATTCCACATTCTTGAAAGATGGTGGTAGTCCACCGTAAAGTCCACGAGACCACTGACAAAGGCGGTCATACAGAATACCAGCTGCTAGCATGCTGCTAATTACGGCATATTGTATAAATGTTTTTTATAAGGTTATTTTTTTATTATTATTATTATTATTATTATCCTTTATTTATATGGCGCCACAAGGGTTCCGCAGTGCCTCACAAAGTACATTAACAAATGAGCAAACTCGTAAAACAGCGACTTACAGTACAAGACAGTACAGAATAAGAACATGGTTTATAAACATTGCTGCAGCGTTCATAACACTCAAAAAAGCAGTAGGGCGTCAGCTACCAAGTGTTAAGTTCCCTTGTGAAGAGTTTTGAGTAGATGAACGTATGAGTGAGGGAAGGAAAAGCACACAAGAGAAGAGGGCCCTGCTCGTGAGAGCTTACATGTTATAGGGGGGGGGGAGACAGACAGAAAACACAGATAGGATAGACAGACAGATAAGGTAGACAGTGAGGAGGAAGCATGTAAGCAGCAGGTTAGGATGAGAGCTGGAAGGCTTTGACGTGGTGAATCTTGAGAGCGTATTAACGTAATTCTTTTAATATACCTTTTATACAAGTCCAAAGTTCAAGTCCACTGTGAACATGAACCAGCAAAGGCTTCCAGGCCTGGCTGGTGAAGCAGTAAGAGTACTCTTGGGAGGGGAGTATCACTCACTCAGATGCACCAACAGGGACAGACTGGGGCTTACATTTCGCCCTGGCATTCATTCCACACGCACCATAGCATGGGAACAGATGTGTTGCTATGAGTCACATGTGCGTGCCGTGAGTTGTAAGGGCATGTCCTTGCATTACGCCTCATACCCAATATATGGCTGTACGACGTGACGTCATAACATCACATTGCGCCCACTAATTAAAGAAAGTTTGTCAGCTGAGCAGTGTGCTGGGAGGCGGAGTTGCTCAGCTAGGCCTCCAGACAGCCGACTAGCCCATTAGGCCATCGGCCCTATTGGCAAATTTAATTCAAATAACATTTAATTGCATTCAAATAATTCAAATTTAATTCAAATAACATTGGTCATACTGAAGGAAAGCTGTGAAAATTGAGACAAAAAAGCACTTTAAGACAATTAAAGAAAAAGTCATATCTATGCACAAGATAGGAAAGGGCTACAGGGTAATTTTCAAGTGAGCACGTGTGACACCTCGTCGGGTGAGGTAAATGGTACAATCCCAATTGATTGCATATGTTACCTGGTATAAGCGTATTCCTCTGCACCATTGTGTTCCCTTTTTCCTTCTGGCTCCAAAAGAGAGGTAAGGAGTATGGTCCTTAGCACAATAACCAACACTTTTTTAAAGAAGAATTTCCTTTATTCAAGAACTATTTAGTTATTCAATGAAACAAAGCATTAAAATTAAAAGAGATTTTTTTTTTTCAATACAACAGTATATGAAGGCAAACTTTCCACACTTATATAACACAAAAAGTTGCAAAAAGGTACAAAATATTTATTAAACTGGAACTTCTTTAATGCTTGTACTGTATAGGCAAATTGAGTTAGTAGTTCACATTAAATACACATGCTATAACTAGAGCTGTGCGTCAGACCATTTTTGCTGGTTTTGATTCTAATTTGTCGTCTGATTATTGGTTTTGGTTTGGGATTTTTTTTCACAAATGTACAAAAAAAAGTTATAAATCACATAATTTGAGCCTATTTTGTTCTTTTTTCAGTGACTGTGGCAGTTCAAGGTCCAACCTGGCACATCAGGAAACAAATGGTTTTATTAATCAAGAGGCCTGAGGGTGATGGAGTATGTATGTAGTTGAAGCCAGGGAAAGGAAGTGCTAATTCGTAGTAAATGTAATTTAAGTTTTGGATTCCAAAGCAAATTTATTAGGGAGGAGCGGAGGCATTTACAAATAAAATTGACTCATTCACATCAGCCCTTGCTCCAGTTGAGCTCTTTGGTAGTCCCGACTTTTAAAAAAAAATAAAGTGGCATGCAGAAGATGCTGTCTGTGGCCATAAAAATTTGTGGACATTTTTGGCATTCATCAACCACTGTGCCAGTTCAATTACCAACATGGCACATCGAGGAAAGAGAATGGCACTGCAGTGGCAGACAGAATGTCAGTTTAATAAACAATAACAATAATGTTTGTCATCTATACAAAAAGACAGTTATAAATGCCCCAATCAGTGCATAATGCAAAGAAAAGAGGTGGAAGATGGAATTGTCCTTGAACCCTCCCACCAACGGGAGTAATGCTGTTGTCGCACCTACTCAGGTCGATGGGTGGAAGAACTATTAATGTGGCAGCACACAAAACGGAAGTTCTGAACAGGAATGGAACAGAGGGATTATTAAAGTCTGGTACTAAACATTTCTCATAATCGTGCTTCTGGGATTATGTATGGGAAGACTGGGAGGGAAGGGGGGGAGAACACCTCCAGATACCATCACAAAATATCCTCTTCATTGGTATATGTGCGTTAACAAAGCGCACCAAACAGTACAATTATTTCATTTATTTTTTATATGTCACAGCTCTATTCGTGCGTGGACTGGAGCCACAGGACTTATATATGCATGTGAACAAAGTGTACCAAACAGTACAAACAATACAATTATTTTTTTTTTTATGTAATGCGCTCTATTCCTTCGTGGACTGGAGCCACATGGCTTATAAATAGCATACAGCAGAGTGCACCCCCTATACACATTGACTAAGCAGCACAGCCACTTGTGAGTCTGGCCACAGTCTATACAGCAGAGTACAGCACAGCATACAGAAGCGCACACCCCCATACACATTCACGAAGCAAAACAGCCACTTGTGAGTCTGGACACAGCACAGCCTATACAATAGAGCAGGGGTCTTCAAACTTGGCCCTCCAGCTGCTGTGGAACTACATATCCCAGCATGCACTGCCACCTTTTTGATATAACAGCATGCTAAAACTATGTGCAGTGCATGCTGGGATGTGTAGTTCCACAGCATCTGGAGGGCCAAGTTTGAAGACCCCTGCAATAGAGTAAAGCACAGCATAAAGCAGAGTCCCTGACAAGGAAATGGCACAGAGTATCGTCCGTGATGCCGTATATAGTATCCAAAACCCGCAAGAATCTGACGCCGCGAGGATGACGTTTTGCCTCGAAGTGGAATCCGAGTCAGACAGGAAGACCAGAGCTGCTGCTCGGATTGACACGGATTGCTGATGTTCAGATGGGTTTGGATTCCAAGGAATCCGAACTGCTCATCTCTAGCTATAACATATATACTTTCCTAAATCATAAGAATGTATCCTGCTGTACTAAGTTGAACTTTACCTACGTTAAGTACTAGTAACACACTATAATGTTATGAAATTTGTGTATTCTGGCCATAAACTGTTAAGTTGGTGCACATACAGTAGGTAGATAATAAATTAATTCCTTTTCCTGTGTATTAATGAAAATAGTGTTGCTGTCCATATAAAGAAATCTGTATACTGACACTGAATCCTGGCCGTAGCAAGACTGTTGTTGCTATGTTGGGCCCTTGTATTGTGCAAACTTGGGTTTGTTTTCAATTTACTTTCACTGTCGTTTTGTGAAGATTAAGATGGTGATCACTAAAAATCCCTTGAGAGAAAGTCACTGCAGAAAGAATCTAACTATATATAGATATGTACCTATGCACTGAATCAAGTGACGTTTCAATATCCCAGGTTTAACAATATCTGTAAGGTGTGTGTCATTCTAAGCTGCAGATTTTGAAGTCCAATTATGATCAGTTTCTCCTCTATTACAGCTGGGACATTAATAAATGTGGTTATTCCAATAGCTGAATGGTGTGCTGATGTAAACCGGGAGGGAGCTGAATGTCAGCTAACAGCGGGGGGGGGGCGTGGCCGGCAAATGATATCACAATGGGGGCAGAGCCGGGGACAGGCCGCATGATCGCCCCATCGTGGCCCTGCCCCCTCTTCACAATGCCGTTATTTTCGGCATTGTGAAGCAGGGGGCGGGGCCACAATGACTCGATTTAGCGCTAATCACATCACCGTCCCCCCTGCTGCAGGGGTTTCTAGTTTCATCTGGGGGGAGGTCGGGAGAGTCACTGGCTGCCGGGAGGCTTGCCTGCCTTTCCGGGGGGCCGGGAGCGGCACCCGAAAATCGGGAGGCTACGGCCAAATCGGGAGGGTAGGCAAGCCTGAACTGTATGCTGTCAGACCTGTTCCTTGTCAGCAGAATTTGTGAACAGCACCACCAGAAACTCAGACAGCTCTCCCTCCTCAGTGCAGTATCTCAGCTGTCACTCAACAGGGCAGAGGAGGCACCAGAATTCTCCTACAATAGAGCTCACTGACCGCTCTCCTGCAGTACAATACCGGAAATCCCAGTCTCCTGCAGCAGGATGATGGCAATGGCTCCTCCTGACAAGATATGGCTGCCTCAGTAATTTATTACTGGCACAGCTCTGCCCAGTCTGTTACCTCAGGAGACTCAGCCTGACAGTCAGTGCTGAGGCGGTATGCACTAACACTTACCACCGGACATCGCTATTGTACAGGTCGCATATGCACTAACATATGCAATCTGTACAGCAAAGAACAGCTCTTCCGATAAGAGCTGTCCTTTGGATCTCTCCTGCACAGTGGACTTCCGGGTTGACCCGGGAATCCATCTGCGCATGTGCAGACTGACGTGGTGGCCGCGGGGCATGCTGGGATCCCTCATAGTGCGATGCGGTAGAAGCCCATAGGCTTCTATAGGGTAATGCCAGCAATAGCGTTACCCTCCGCATCGCAGCCCGGCGGCCAGCTGATTGATGCATACAGAAAAGGCGGTAAACAAGGGTTTTACCGCATTTTCTGTTTAGTGCATCACATCACTGGTCTCCGATTTATACCCTGCAAACATATGCCAGTCAGTTTCCCACTGACTGCACATGCTGCTGTAACTGGCAACTGTCCTCTGCACACACAGCACAGGTAGCACTCCCCTGTGAGGTTCTGGTTTTGTTGTGGGCCCAGGGTGGTAATAGGAGCAGACACTGAAGCAGATTTAAAAATAAACGTGGAGTTTTTAATGAGTGGCTTAACAGACATGAGTGTGGCAAAACAAAAAGTCCGGGTATAGCAGTAAAGTGGGGAACTGTAGTGAGGCAATGGGAAAAAGTCCAGGTAGTGATAACAGAAGGTAGTCCAGTATTCCAGGTTTTGTGAGGCTGAAATGAATTGCAGGCTGAAGAAATAATGTCCAGAGGAAATGCAAGTGGAGGCATGGTGCAGGGTAACAGCTGACACAGGTACTCAGGCAAGGGAGAAGTAATGGAAGAGGCAGGAGAATCCAGCAGGACTGGAACAGGCAGGGTGAAGCAGGCTAGGTAATGATCCCAACAGACAGGTAAATGATCATAGGAACTCTCTCTCAGCTCTCGCTGAGAAACACGTTGCACTGGCAATAAAGGGAAGCTCTGAACTCCCTTATATACCCAGTGCTCTGCCGTGACAAGTCAGAGAGCGAGCACATGACACACCAGTGATAAAATCAAATCTTCATCAAGACAGCTTGTAGTGAAACAAAGGTAGATTTATTCAGACGGACCAGTCACAAGATTGTGCGCACAGACGTGGACCATGCACATTGAGTTATCAGTGAGATATCCTAAACTTCATTAGGTTACAATACATTTTATAAACTCCAGTGACAATAATTAATGAAAAGGGTGTACATAATTATATTGCAATACATCATATTACAGAAACATGATTGGTGACTACGTTATCAGGGAGGAGTGACAAGGAGGTAATTAGATAATGGGGGTGTCCAGGGGAGTTGGCAAATAAAGCAAGTCCAGGGGAAAATTACTGGGATACGTGACGAGAAAATGCAGAGTCTTCACTTTAAGGTGTATAAAGTAGTTTATTATAGTTCATAAGAGTCTCTAGTCAACAGGTCCATTGTCCATCTTGATTTCAGGTGTCATGATCATTTAATCTTTTTATTAGTGGTCCATAATCAATAAAGTATCAGGATAAGTTTCTATTATCATCTTCATTACTCATAATTCCAACGTGTCCTTTCAGCTCATAGTCCAATATAGGAATTAAATAATTTCTTATTATATGGTTAACCCATTCCAAAGCTCTTGTGGTCACTGCAATAATCAGCTAAAGACAGTTTAATGCATTCACATAAATTCACATACTTCATAGTTATTTAAGCGCAATACAGAAGTATTTTATTTTAAACTTAACAGTCCACCCTGTTGTTAAATATCTTAACATCATAATTATCAAATTAAAATACTTCTTCTTTCTTTGTGAGATAGAAAAAGGAAATTAGAGTATTATAGGAGATAGTACCATACCTGAGTGGCTATGCCTGATTCGTTCCCGAGTCATTGTGATGGTGAGGGGCGCACCATCTTCCTCAGGATATAGTAAAAGAATAGGAGCGACAGCAGATGTGACGTTTCATTGTTCATCCTCATGTTTCCCAGAGGAGGCACTACTTTTAGAGAAATTACCTGGTAGGTGTGCGTGTAAGAAATAAACAGAAAACAGGGGAAAAGAAAAATGTACCCACAATCCCCCCTTGAATGCCAACAGCAGCCACCCTTGGGCCACTGATTGGGGAAGACAGTGGGACCAGCAATCCTGTGTCTGCCGTTTGCAGTGCAGTGCCTGTGAACATAAAAGAACCTACAGTGACTCTAAAAGTAAATGATGTCCCTGTGGAATTCTTGGTGGACTCAGGAGCCTCACAGTAAGTCATGCGCACTGCACGGCCTACCAATCACTAACCGGACACTGTTGCAGCCGTGGGTGTATCTGGCCAAGTTCACCAATTCCCTGTTCTATCAAACAGTAGTGTGCAGATAGGCCCACTACAAGATACTCATGCTTTCCTATTAGCATCAAATGCCCCTCAAAATTTACTAGGTAGGGATCTACTGTGTAAAATGAATGGCATAATATATTGTACGCAGGAGAGTGTGTTTCTAGATGTGCCTGGCCTACATGCATCTGTTGTACAGGCATCTCTAGATGTACCTATACCTCTCCTTACATTTCAGTCAGTACCTAATGCTCAGCGTGTATTGTCCCCAGAACATGAGGCAGTACTACAACGTGTGCCCACCATCCTGTGGGCAACTCACAAAGATGAGGTAGGTTTATTGCAAGATGTTACCCCTGTTTTGGTAACATTACTTCCAGGTAGGAAAGCCCCGCGCATTGCCCAATATCCACTCAAACCTGAGGTGGAGGAAGGAGTGTCTCCCACCATCTCCTCTTTCCTCCAGCAAGGGGTCCTGGTTCGCTGCACTAGCCCCTCCAAAACTCTGATTTTTCTGATAAGGAAACCAGGACCCTCAAAGTCTTACCGTATTGTACAGGATCTCAGGGCACTAAATGCGGTGGTACAAACATGTCACCCTGTTGTACCCAATCCTGCTACCATACTAAGCCAAATACCTAGCGCTGCGACATATTTCACTGTAATAAACTTGTGCTCGACTTTTTTCTCTATACCTCTACATCCAGAGTGTCAATACCTTTTTGCTTTCACATACCGAGGGCTGCAATATACCTGGACCAGACTGAGTCAAGGATATGTTGATTCCCCTAGTCATTTCAGTCCAGCGCTGCATGATAAATTGCAACATTGCATGTCAGCATGTCATTCTGTGCTGATTCAGTATGTTGATGACTTACTGCTTTGTTCCCCATCGCTGGAAGCCTCACTACAGGAGTCATTGTCCCTTCTCACCTTCCTAACCAGCATAGGACTGAAAGCTAGTAAAACTAAGCTGCAGCTCTTGCAGGAACGGGTACAATACCTGGGTCACTGTTTGTCACAAGGATTCAGGCATCTGTTAACCACGCGCACAGCGGCCATAACGGCAATGGCTATTCCCCGGACACAAAAGCAAGTCCGGACATTTCTAGGGATGACCACTTTTTGCCACCAATGGATACCTGGATATGCCGCTACTGTATATCCCTGCCATTACAGTAACTAGTTTCCATCACAAAGCCAGACCCTGTGATCCAAGATGATAAAACAGAACTAGCCTTTCATTTACTCAAGGCGGCCCTGGTAGCTGCTCCAGCTTTAGGGCTACCCTTTTACACCAAACCATTTTTCCTTTTTTGCACCGAATTATCAGGATGTGCAGCTGGAGTTTTAACACAAAAGCACGGCGATTGGCATCGGCCTTTAGGTTATTATAGTGCTCAGCTTGATACAGTTGCTAGAGGCCTACCACAATGTTTGCGAGCTGTTGCTGCGGCAGCCCTGCTAGTAGAAAAAACAGCAGATATAGTCTTGGGACATCGGTTGTACCTTAATGTCCCACATGCAGTTGCAGCTTTATTGAATGGGTTAGCTACAAAGCACATCACAGCATCCAGACTGACCAAATGGGAACTGGCCTTGCTCATGCCTCCCAACCTTGTTTTGCAGCGATGTACCACATTAAACCCTGCTACCTTTCTCACAGTTGTGACTGGGGGGTCACAAGGGGTGAAAGGTAAAGGAAATGTACAAAATGTTGATGATCATGACTGTGAAACACTTACACAATATCTTTGTACCCTAAGGCCTGACATCAGAGACACAGCCATAGAAAATGCTGAACTAACCTTTTATGTTGATGGCAGTTGCCACAGGCAGAATGAGAAAGGAATACTTACTTAAGGATATGCCATCATGAGTGATACCGATATAATTGAGGCGCAAGTTCTCCCTCCACCACATTCAGAACAAAAGGCAGAACTTATTGCGCTAGGCAGAGCATGCCAATTGGCAAAGGATAGAACTGTAAATATTTATACGGACTCACAATATGCCTATGGTGTTTTACAAGATTACAGAGCCATTTGGAAACTAAGGAACTTTTTGTCTTCTAATGAGACCCCTATATCCCATGCGGAAATTGTCAAATATCTAATGGATGTAGTATTACTTCCCAAGGAAGTGGCTGTGATAAAATGTTAGGCACACACTAGCCACCAAGACCCAGTCTCTTTGGGAAATGCAAGGGCAGACGACGCCGCTAAGAAAGTGGCTATGGAAGCGGCTCACATTACCATTGATCAAATATATGTGGTCCCAGAGTTAGAACCGATTGTGTCATTACATATGTTCCAACCTGTCACGTATGAGAAACTAACATGCCTATATGAGTCTTGTTCACAGAAGGAAATTTCCTCGTGGAAGGCCAAGGGATGTGAAACAGTTGACCTGGGAGTTTGGAGAGACAAATTGGGAAGCTCAGTTGCACTTAAATCACTATTGCCAAGCTTGGCCGAGGCAGCCCATGGGCTTACTCATGTTGGAAAGGAGGGAATGGTGAGGACGGTCAAATTATACTGGTGTGCTCCAGTGTTCTCCTCATATGCAAGTAAGAGAGTACAGTCGTGCCTTACCTGTTTGTGAAAAAACCCAGGCAAAACGGTCCCAACCCCAGTGATGCATATTCCGCCTACACGAGGACCTTTCCAAGCAATACAGATTGATTTCATACAGCTTCCACCCTGTAGGAACTTTAAGTATGTTTTGGTAATCTGTGACATATTTTCAGGGTGGGTTGAAGCTTTTCCAGCCGTAGCATGCACTGCTAGTTTCACAGCAAAGAAAATAGTACAAGAATTTGTATCCAGATATGGTATACCACATATTATTGAATCCGATCAGGGAACACACTTCACAGGACAAGTGTTTCAGGAAATGTGTCGACTTATGGGAATAGAGTCGAAATTACACTGTACCTATCGACCTCATTCGGCAGGAAAAGTCGAACGAGCAAACTTTATGATAAAGAGTAAATTGTCAAAGGTCACCGCAGAGACAGGGATGGTTTGGGTGGATGCGCTGCCCATAGTCTTGCACAGCATGAGGGTAACTCCTAAGCCTCCCTTAAATCTCTCTCCTTATGAGATCTTGTTTGGCCGGTGCCCAAACTTAATGCTAGGCCCAGAAAAGAGTCATGCCACTCTACATGACTTAACCACCAAGTATGTTCTTACCATGCAGAAACAGTTTAGATTAATACACAAGAGTGTGATAGCTAGTCAGCCCACCAATAATAATGAATTAAATTTTCACAATGTCAACCTGGAAAATTTGTAAAGGTGCAAAATTTTTTACGTTCAGGTTCCCTTGTAGACCACTGCGAATGACCCTACCAGGTGTTGCTGACTACTTCAACTGCTGTCAAGGTCGCAGAAAAGCCTACCTGGATTCATGCTTCACATTGTAAGAGGGTAACCGGATCCGTACCCGTCAGCTCTCTGGTAGACGAAGCTGAGGAGGCTGACCTGACCCCAGTTCTGGAAGAGCTCTTTCAAGGAAAGTAAGCCTAGTCATGACTAGGGTAGAAAGGATGGAGAATGAGAGGGCCTGGAATACAGGTTTTCTCTGTCCAAAGGAGAAGAAAGGGAAATGTGATTGGCGCTTTACAGAATTGGTGGCACTTACTGATTGTTTGATTATAGTCATGTGGATGGCAGGAATCCTTACGTATTACATCCTTATTAGGATGATGGGAATTAGGGGAGTACAAGAGACCCCTAGTGTGGTGGTAAGTAGGGTGGTAGAGCATCCAGAGGAAAAACCAGAGTCTCTGGTAACCTTTGACCCCTATCCACTCACCAAAATATCAGGGGAAGTAAGAAGGAAAAGAGAGACCAGAGAACATGGGCCTCAGGAAAGATGCCAAGGGTTCCCTAGAATTCCCCACTGTATATGTAAATATTGTGGTCCAAATCCAGAATTGCGATGTATAAAGTGGTGTGAGGAGGAGACACCTGTGTGGGGAAGGATGACACGAGAAGCCTCCCCCATGGAAAGTAAAGATTGTCACAAAATGGCAAATGTATTCAGGTGTATATGTAGTGGTAGTATTCCTGCAAATGAATGTATTATTTGGTGTTATGAAATGGATGGAGAAGGAGTACTTGAAACCAGCACCGAAAGTCTGGTAAAACGGTTGGCCACCCATAACAGTGAAATGTCAAATGGTAATGCTGATTTAGAATATCCTGTCGAAAGTTATAATCCAATTGCTAGGGCCAGTGCATATGGAAAAAATACTTTTATTGAACTAGCCACAACGGCTGCTGACAGTGATTGTGTAGCTCCTCCTATGCACGTCGAAGCAGCTTACAAAACTTGTTTCATTTGTATCCCCATGTCAGTGAAAGAATTAATTGACATAAGCCTATTGGAAGATAAAAATCGTATGTTCAAGGGTATAACCTTTGATTTGATAGGAACAACGCATCCCCAAGAAAACGCACAGAGGTTCCATCTTACAAAATATAAAATTGAGTTACAGCCCAGTATATTTGAGAAGCATTGTTGGAACATCACCAGTAAAACTAGATTGCCTCTAGCTCTAGGGAATACGGAAAATTGCATACTGATTGTTGATACCAGCTACATAAATTTGGACATGTATATGCCAAAAGGCATATTCTTTGTGTGTGGGGATATAGCATACTCTTATTTTCCTGCCAATGCTACTGGTATATATTATTTAGGAAGGTTGACTTTTGTAGCAGCTCACTCTAACATTACAAAGTCTGACACTTTCTTCAGGGACAAAAGATCTGTCCCCCAGCTGTAGATCAGATTTAGGGGGTCATTCAGACCCCCTCGCGAGTGGCAGTATGCTCGCAAGCGGGTCGATGTTCCCCACTGCGCATGCGCATGACGGAGGGAGCTCCATCGTGCGCATGCGCGAGACCCGGGGAGCGACGGGCTTTCCATCGCTCCGGGTCTCGCACCAAAGGGGGCGTGCTGTCGATGTTGATTGACAGCACGCCCCCTTTGGTGGGCATGCCGGGGGCGTGCCTACCGTCTGAAGCCGACCCCACTGACTTCACTAGTGATGTCAGTGGGAGTGATTTTGGCTCTGATAGAGCCAAAATCACTCCAGGGCTTGTGGCAGGGAGACCCTACCGCAGGGTCTCCGTCGCAAACCCGATGGTCGCGATGGTCAAGACCATCGCGACCATCTTTTTGGCCGCTCACATATGCTGTGGGTGGTCACCCACAGCTATACGAGCGGCCAGGAGGCCGCTCCATTTTCAGCGTTCAGCTCTGAATCAGGCCCTTAGCTTTATTGTCACCATCACAATATATAGCTCTAGCCGCCTCTCTGGTAGGAGTTCCAGGCTTTAGCCTGTACAATACCAGAGTAATCAATAGTATTGCGTGTGGATTAGCCAAAACCATAAATGCAACTAGTACTGCCATTGCCTATATAAATGAAGAACTAAGGGAAGTTAGAGAAGGAATGCTACAAAATAGAGTGGCTATTGATTACTTACTACTGAAGGCTGGGAGTGGTTGTGAGAAATTTAAGGGAATGTGCTGTTTTAATATCTCTGATAATTATAACCCAATAGAGAAGAAAATTCAGGATCTACAAAGTATACAAAAACATTTAAATCAAGGAAGTGAGTGGGACCCCTTTGGGTGGTTGGGACAAGTTATGTCAAAGTGGCTCACCCATATCCTTTATTATATAGGTTATTTTCTTGTAATTGCTTTCCTCATCTATCTGGGAGTCAGGTGTATTCCAGTGATTCTACGTCGGTGTTCCAAAATAGGAAGGCCCAACAGGAAGAAGGTAGTCCAGGTGATGGCAATGAAACCTGTGACTACATATTCTCCAGTAGCCACTTATTTATTTATTTATTAACAGTTTCTTATATAGCGCAGCAAATTCCATTGCACTTTACAATTTGAATCAAGATTAACATTATACTGGGTTGTAAAAGACATACATACATGACATACATAAGGGTAAGAGGGCCCTGCTTGCAAGCTTACAATCTATAGGCACTTAGGGCCTGATTCAGACCCACTCGCGAGCGCCTGTCCGCTCGCAAGTGGGTCGATGGTGTGCACTGCGCATGCGCACGACGGCGGGAGCTCCGTCATGCGTATGCACCAGACGCGACGAGCGAAGGACTTTCCTTCGCTCGTTGTGTCTGATCAAAGGGGGCGTGCTGTCGATGTTGATTGACAGCATGCCCCCTTTGGTGGGCGTGCCGGGGGCGTGCCTCCCAGACGGGGGCGTTCCCAAGGGAACGCCTACCATCAGAAGCCGGCCCACTGACATCACTAGTGATGTCAGTGGGAGTGATTTTGGCTCTGATAGAGCCAAAATCACTCCGGGCCTTGCGGTTGAGAAACTCAACCGCAGGCTCCGGCTCGCAGTGGCGATAGTCGCGATGGTCAAGACCATTGCGGCCATCAACCTACACGCTCGTATAGGCTGTGGGTGGTGACCCACAGCTATACGAGCGTCCAGGAGGACGCTCCATAATTATGGAGGACGGCCCTCATTCAGAGCGTGCGCTCTGCTCAGAGCGTACGGCTCTGAATGAGGGCCTTAGTTGTAAATATTAGGATTGAGGTACATTTTTCTTTTCCCCTGTTTCCTGCTTATTTCTTACACACACACCTACCAGGTAATTTCTCTAAAAGTAGTGCCTCCTCTGGGAAACATGAGGGTGAACAAAGAAACGTCACATCCACTGTCGCTCCTATTCTTTTACTATATCCAGTCTCTTCGGGAGCGTGGGTAGTTTGGTTTAGGCCATATGGGTTTAAAGTACTGACTGGGGCTCTGTCTTGGGCTCAGGGTTGTTGAAAAGTGCGGGGAGCATTATCTCTTTTGTTTCTATATGATTGTGGGCAGTTTCTGGAGATATGACCAGCCATGCCACAGGTAAAACAAATTATCTGTTGCGGCCTGTCCGCCGTGCGGGTGGGATTTTCCCATCACTCAGCTGTCTTCTGGGAAACTGGGTCCCCTCTGAGGCCTGTTTTGTGAGGGCTTAAACTGGGTCGGTTTAAACTGGGCCGGGGTTACAGGCTCAACCACAAGTGCACTAGCGGGCTTAACTAAATTTCGCTCATGGCCCCTTGCTTCCCCCACCACATCCTGAAGGGCTGCATCTCTCCATCCTAGTTTGGTACTAGACACTAATTGCTTACGTTTTGGATTTAGTCCCATCATGAAGCAAGAAACCAGCAGCGCTCGGTCTTCTGCTGCATCATTGGCCTTGATTGCACCACCCGTGCAGCGCGGAAATTCTATATTGAAACGGTCAAAATACTCTGAGACAGTTTCATTTGCCTTCTGAGAGACTGAGAAAAGCTTGTCCCACTGTGGCACTGGGGGTACTTAAGTCTGAGGTGTTGTATAAATTTGGCTACCGCCACATTAACATCTTCTTTCTCTATAGGACCATCTTTAAATGCTATGTCTGCTAGTATTTTATTGGCATCATCCTCTGCAAAGCAAACATTTATTACCTGAATTGATTCTTTAGCAATGAACTGATGGATTCTATGTTCTCTAGAGATAAAATCACAGGTTAAGGTGACGTCTTTCCTAGGGTCTGGAAATGCAGCAGCAATTTCCTCCAAATCTGCCTTGGTGAAAGGGTGATAAACTTCAAGCTCTGTAGGGGTAGTTGCTGCTGTTACTAATTCTCCCTGTTCATTTTCAATTGCCTGTCTACCAGGAATAATCATAGTACGCATAGGACAAAAGGATTTGGGCTCCTTTTCTTTACTCAAGTTTCCCATAACCAAGGTATATTTGCCAGCCTGATTTGCATTGGCTTCGGCAGAATATACTTTGGTTCCACCCTCCCATGTTTTTTTATATATGACTTGCCCTGAGACATTTAAAACTTTGTAATCTATGTTAGGTACATCCCTCATGGATGTACGTAGCTGTTGAGGAGAAAACCCTGTGTATGTGGCGGTTGTTAACTTTGGTTTTCTCTGTATTTCAGGTTTGGGAAGAGTACATGCAGGGGAGGCAAACTGAGTATGAAGGCTATGGGTCAGGCTAGGGATAGAAATTGAAGAGCGTCGTCGTAGGGGTAAGTCTGAGGTCTTAGCAACGTCATGGGGGGTATACATAATGGTGGTACTAGGGGTGGTTATAGGATGTCCGTCATGTGGAGTTTTACTTATTTGTAAGTTAGTAGGCGTGCAGGCGGGAGCAGTCGTGTGTGGTTTCTCCACACTGATGTCTAGTTCAGGTGCGCTGGCAACACTTATTGCTGTTGTCAGTTGCCGCTGGATGTCAGTAGCAAGTTGGTGTAATAAAGCTTCTTCTTGTATATAGTCAAAATCATCCTCCTGTACCTCACTTTCACCTATCCCACCCCCGTTGAGCACAGGATATAAGGAATGATTCGGCTTCTGTTCAGGGTGGATAGGGGAAGGGTCATTATAGGGAGGTGGATGGTCAGTTTCTTGGTTACTATTTATTTTCCATTTTCCCACCTCCTGCTTCCATACCTGTAGCAATTGCATATGTTTTTTCTGAATTTTAGCTGTAAACAGTGTCTCTATCTGATTTTCCAGACATTTTATGACCAGGGGGTCAAAGTTGCCTGTCTCAGGGAAAGGGTGTTCACAACACTTGGTGATGGCACTCCATTCTTGCACATTTTTCATACAAGCATCACCACATTTAGCAAGCATACAACTAACAGCCGTCCCTTCCGGACACTTTGAACCTGCAGTCCCCATATCACACTTGACACCAAAACAATAAAATCTCTGACTGCCTCAGCCGGCCTCTATCAGATCCTTATGTCTATATATGACAACACCTCCTGCTTGCCACTATCGGCGAGTCTAGCAGAATCTATATCCGCGCGTCCGCAGATCTTATAATCTACAAGTCTTTAAATACATCACACGTATATGCAGTACTATCTTGACTGTAACAACAGCACAAATTCAACCTTTTGTAGCCCTATACCATAAAACATAAAATCCTGAGTGAAGCAATACCGTCACGCACCTCATCATCACACACAGAACAGTGAAGAAGCTTTCCCCGGCATGTTTACATGTTTATTATGTATGAGTCAGAGTAAACAAAGGCACTCTGGTGACATCAGGGAGTGAACAGTAACTTGTAAATGCAAAGTATAGTTGAAACAGGTATTACGCTAAAACAGATTTGTATAGCATATATATATTACATACATTTGTTGCAGTACAAGCACTCACCCAAAACGGGTTCATTTTTCCTTGCCAGGAAGGATAGATATATCAAGAGTCTCCCCGTCGACAGAAAACATAAGACCCAAAAATTTCCAAAAGGTTGAATATATGAAAATATATTACCTGAATACCCGGGCAGGTCCACCCCTTCTGTCGACAGGGAGAGTCAGCTCCGATATGTAGAGCGATCCTGGAGAAGATAAGGACGTAGCCCCCACTTGATAAAATCAAATCTTCATCAAGACAGCTTGTAGTGAAACAAAGGTAGATTTATTCAGACGGACCAGTCACAAGATTGTGCGCACAGACGTTGACCATGCACATTGAGTTATCAGTGAGATATCCTAAACTTCATTAGGTTACAATACATTTTATGCACTCCAATGACAATTATTACTGAAAAGGGTGTACATAATTACATTGCAATACATCATATTATAGAAACGTGATTGGTGACTATGTTATCAGGGGGGAGTGACAAGGAGGTGATGAGATAATGGGGGTGTCCAGGGGAATGGGCAAATAAAGCAAGTCCAGGGGAAAATTACTGGGATACGTGATGAGAAAATGTCTTCACTTTAAGGGGTATAAAGTAGTTCATTATAGTTCATAAAAGTCTCTAGTCAACAGGTCCATTGTCCATCTTGATTCCGGGTGGCATGATGATTTAATCTTTTTATTAGTGGTCCATAATCAATAAAGTATCAGGATAAGTTTCTATTATCATCTTCATTACTCAAAATTCCAACGTGTCCTTTCAGCTCATAGTCCAATATAGGAATGAAATTATTTCTTATTATATGGTTAATATGGTTAACCCATTCCAAAGCTTTTGTGGTCACTGCAATAATCAGCTAAAGACAGTTTAATGCATTCACATAAATTCACATACTTCATAGTTATTTAAGCGCAAACACCAGGATAGGGCGACTAGGTGACATGTCCAGAGGCAAGATGGCGGCGCCCATGCTGGAGTGGAACGGAAGCACCGCCAGGCCTAACCATCCCAGAATGACAACATGCCCGCATAGGACCACGCACAGCCAATGCTCCCCGCCAGACACCAGCACCACCGCCAGACGACCCTCGCCATAGCGTCCTCACAGGTATTACCTGCTGACCGCCATGCCGAGAAACCCTGGTCGTGACAGTACTCCCCCCTTTATGGGTGGCCTCAGGACACTCACCAGGCTTTTCAGGATGGGCGGCATGGAATTTCCTGACAAGTGCGTGAGCATGGATGTCCCAGGCATCGGTCCAACAGCGTTCTTCCGGGCCGTAACCCCTCCAATCCAGGAGGTACTGCAGTTGACTCCTGCGGACATGAGAATCCAGAACCTGGGAGACCTCGAATTCCACACCTCTCTGTCTGTATACGAGGAGGAACAGGGAGAACTTTGAGGAATTTATTCAGGATTAGAGGTTTGAGTAGGGAAATGTAGAAGGAGTTTGGGACTTTCAAGTATGAGGGCAGCTGAAGGTGATAAGCCACAGAGTTGATTACTTCAGTGATGGAGAAGGGTCCAATAAAACGTGGGGCAAATTTCATCGATGGTAATCTGAGGCGTAGGTTCCGGGTGGGTAACCAAAACTGGTCTCCAACTTGCATGCAAGGCACCTTCCTACGCTTCTTGTCTGCCTGGAATTTGTAGCGAGAGGATGTCTTCTCCAAGTCAGCACGCACCTGAGCCCATGTTGGCACAAATCTCTGCACAGTATCATCCACGGCTGTCACATGAAAGACAGGTAGGATTTGCAACTCTGGTACTCAAGGGTGGAGACCATAAACAAGCTGGAATGGAGTTCGATTTGTGGAAGAATGATAGGAGGCATTATGCGCAAATTCAGCCCAGGCCAGCAAATCAGACCAATTGTCTTGAGTTGATGACATAAAAATTCTTAGGAAAGTCTCAAGGTCCTGGTTAACTCTCTCTGTAGATCCATTCCTCTGTGGATGATAGGCTGTGGAGAAGTTTAACTTCACTTGCGGAACACAACACAGAGCTCTCCAGAATCTTGCCACAATCTGAGACTATTTTGGCAGGAAGTCCGTAAAGGCGTAATATGTGTTGGACGAACAGAGGAGCCAAATCCGAAGTAGTAAGTGGTTTTTTCAGCGGTACATAATGGACCATTTTCGAAAATCGGTCTACCACGACCCAGATGGTGGTGTAACCTTGAGAACTCAGCAAATCTGTTACAAAGTCCATGGAGAGATGCGTCCATGGACGTGATGGAAAAGACAGGGGCAACAACTCACCACCTGGGGCTTGATGAGAGGATTTATGCTGAGCACATGGGGTACATGAAGAGATGAACTCCAACACATCAGCTTTCATTGATGGCCACCAGTAGGCTCTTTTTAAAAGTTCCAGCGTCTTCCAAGTACCAGAGTGACCTGCAAAGCATGA
This sequence comes from Taudactylus pleione, assembly GCA_031769625.1. Classification (NCBI taxonomy): domain Eukaryota; kingdom Metazoa; phylum Chordata; class Amphibia; order Anura; family Myobatrachidae; genus Taudactylus; species Taudactylus pleione. The sequence goes on from JAUIMM010000547.1 coordinate 1,495,571, forward strand.
GGAGTGAGCCCATGTGAGGAGCTGCTTCCTTAACTCCGGGGCCACAAAGGTTTTCCCAGTAGGAGGCTGTATTTATATGGTGGCAAACACCCTTGACTCCAACACAGGGGTACTGCGTAGAATCTCAGAATTGTTATTGCAGGGTGTGATCTAGACAGAGCATCTGCTCTCTGATTTAGGGCTCCAGAACGGAATGTCAGAGTAAACTGGAAACGGGCAAAGAATATTCCCCATCGGGCCAGATGAGGACTCACACACCGGATATTTTTGAGGTAGAGGAGGTACCTATGGTCGGTGAAGACAGTGAAAGGAAATTTAGCCCCTTCCAGCAGGTATCTTCACTCCTATAGCACCAATTTTGCTGCCAAGAGTTCCTGTTCTCCTATAGCATAGTTCTTCTCAGCAGGAGAAAATTTATTGGAAAAGAACCTACACGGGTGAACTCGGTTGTCTTCATAACGCTGGGATAGGATGGCTTCCACTGCCTCTGATGATGCATCAACCTCTAATAAAAAAGGGTCTATCCAGGTCTGGTTGTTTTAGAACTGGGGCTGTAATAAAAGCTTGTTTCAAAAGCTGGATGGCTGTCTCTGCCTCAGGTGACCATAGAGCAGGATTAGCTCCTTTACAGGTCAGAGCCATGATGGGAGCCATCAAAGATGAAAATACTGTGATAAAGTGTCTGTAGTAGTTAGCAAATCTGAGTAGCCTCTGGATGGATTTCAAGGTTTGAGGACGAGACCAATCCAGAATCGCCTGAACCTTTCTGGGATCCATTTCTAGACTGGAACCAGAGATGACAAGGAATGGCACACTAGGTACACTAAAGACACATTTCTCCAGTTTACAGTAGAGGTGATTTTCCCTCAGTTGGGACAGAACTTCCTTCACATGTTTATGATGTTCTTCTAGAGAAGATGAGAAAATCAATATATAATCCAAATAGACAACTACTGAAACATAATCCCGGAAAATTTAATTAACAAAACCTTGAAAGACAGCAGGGGCATTGCACAGTCCAAAGGGCATCACAAGGTATTCAAATTGTCCATCTCTGGTATTAAAAGCGGTCTTCCATTCATCACCTGCACAGATACGAATGAGATTATAGGCCCCGCATAGATCTAATTTAGAGAATATGATGGATCCTTTGACTCTGTCGAATAGCTCTGTGATTAATGGAAGCGGGTATCGGTTCTTGACTGTTATATCGTTAAGGCACCGGTAGTCTATGCATGGTCTTAACCCACCATCCTTCTTGGCTGTGAGGTTCTGGTTTTGTTGCAGACCCGGAGTGGTGACAGGAGCAGACACAGAAGCAGATTTAAATGAAAATGTGGAACTTTTAATGAGTGACTTAGTAGACATACATATGGCAAAAGAAATAGTCTAGCACTGAAGTGCACTTGAGAACTGTAGTGAAACAAATGGGAGAATGTCCAGATAGTGACAGGCAGGAACAGTCCAGTATGCAGGTGTGGTGAGGCTGAAATGAATTGCAGGCTGAAGTGAATTTGCAGGCTGAAGTGAATTTGCAGGCTGAAGTGAGTCCAGCAAAGTGTAAGTGGAGGCAAGGTGCAGGGTGACAGCAGACTCAGGTACTCAGGCAGGGGGGAGGTAAATAGAGGGTGCAGGGAAAGTCCAGTGGTTGGAGCAGGCAGGGTAACAGGCTAGGTGGCGTTTCCAAGGAGGCAGGTAACGAGCTCAGGAACTTTCTCTCAGCTGCTGCTGAGAAACACGTTGCACTGCAAAGAAGGAAGTGTCGAAGCTGAGACAAGTTCAGTTTAAAATTTAATCGCGACGACGCCATTTTGCGACTGGCCGCAAGACGCCATCTTGTGAATGGCAGCAAGACTCCATTTTAGAAAAGAAAGCTTACACAAGCGCTATTTTGTCAAAAATACATAGTACACAATCCACAGTGCAAAATTGCTAAAAGTAGCAATTTTGCTACCCACAACGCAAAGTTGCTATAAAGTAGCACGAACAGCTTTTGCACAATCTTCCCCAAACACCTACCGACGGTGTTTAGCAGATATAAAATAACTTTGCAACACATTAAAATCACCACAAACAAATTTGAGCAGTAGCAAAGTAGTGGTGTTTTCCCCTGCATTCACATTAACACATACGCGATGTAGCAAAAAGTAGCAAATTAGTGGTGTTTTCCCTGCACTTCATGTTAAACATAGGACAACGCAAAATAGCTATTTAGACGCACAGCCAGCTTTTTAGTGATCTTTCCCAAACCCATACTGGCATGCTCACACACATACACAGAAGCCTTTCCAACTTAGTGCTGGTTGCTAAGTGCCCCACAGACCCTCAAATGCACAACACAATTTAATGTCATTTCTCCCCGCATACACATTTAAAAGCAATGGTCCCACAGCACGAAAGGAATGATTATTATTTGGTTTAATCGCATGTCAGCATATAAAGAAATGAATGTTTTCTGTAACTATGGTTTAGTAAATGGCAATTGGACCGTGATTGGTGCCGTACTGATCTACTCTGTTCCCACAGCGTTCCAGTGGCATCGGTGAGGAGATCAGAACATGCGGCTATGAAATATGAATGTTAGAAAGAATAACTTCTTGAAATGTTGTATGCCATAGTTAGATTAGATTTATTATGCAGCGGGAAGGTGAACACAATCAGGCTGTTAGAGGCTGGGTTGAGTCTTTGCACTGACCTATGAATTGTACCGTAACGGAAGAAGCAAGAAGAGGAACCAATGAGAACCTGCCAACGTATTCTATTGTATTGCTTATCCCAGTACGGGTATATATGTGAGTGCTCTGAAACAAGATGCCAGGCTGCGGTGTTCCTGTTATGCTGTTCCGACGAAGGTCTCATTATTGATGCCGGTATCTGGTCCCACAGCGCACGCGTATGTATTGACTGTACCTTATGACCTAATGTTTGTACAATTTAGTTTGCGCTCATTGTTAGATCATAGCGTGGTAACATCTGTACTTTTACCTGAATAATAATCTTTAGCGCGTTGGACCGCTATTCCACTGTCTTAGAGTTTTATTAATGGTATAATTAAACACAGCGCTAATTAGCGACACCGTATGGTTTTAGGAGGTATAGGCAGGTTTTGTCTTAGAAGTTCTAGGCAGGTGAATCTTACAGGTTTATAGGCAGGAATGTACTAAAGGTTCATTGCACGATTCAACAGAAGGCTCTGAACATTCCTAAATACCAAGTGCTGCGCCATGACTGGCTGGAGAGAGCACGTGACCTACCAGGATTGGACAACTGAATCACATGGCCGGAGGCAAGATGGCAGCGCCCATGCCGAGTGGAACGGAAGCACTGCCAGGCTTCACCAGCCAGAGTGACAATGTGCCCGCACAGAACCACGCACAGCCAATGCCCCTCACCAAGCACCAGCGCCACTGCCAGACACCCCCCGCCACATTGACCTCACAGGTATTACCTGTCGACCACCATGCCGAGAAACCCTGGTCATGACATTGTCAACAAAAAAGAACCCAGCTCCGGCCGGAGAAGTGGAAGGATGGATGAACTCTTTCTCCAAATTCTCCTGGATGTATTCAGACATGGCTTTGGTCTCTGGCAGGGATAAAGGATAAGTGCGACCACGAGGAGGCATCTTGTCAGGCAACAAATCGATTGGACAATCCCATTCTCTGTGAGGAGGTAAGATATTTGCTTGTTGTTCAGAAAAAATCTCAGTAAACATTTCATACTCCTTGGGAATTGCTGGAGGTACTAATGAGACCTCAAAGTTCTTATCTTGGGAAGACAGGAATTCTTACAGTCAACCCCCCATGAAAGAACTTGCATAGAGCACCAATCTATACTGGGATTCTGCTGGCGTAACCAGGGTAGCCCTAAAATGATTTCTTGGGAGGCCTCAGGTATCATTAAGAATTTTAGAGACTCAGAATGAAGTGCTCCAATACGGACTAGTACTGGCTGAGTTTCCTTGGTGACAACTCCATTAGTCAGAGGCCGTCCATCTACCGCGGTCAGGGAAATTGAGTGGTCGAGGGAAGAGCAAGAAATCCATAGCTTGTCAACTAAGCTGGAAGTCATGAAGTTTCTGGCTGCTCCAGAATCTAGTAAAGCAGCAACAAAGACAGGTTTTGACTTGAAATCAATGGCTAAAGTCAACACGAAATCTTTAGAATTTGAGGATGGGCTTATTACTCCTAACTTGATGTCCCCAGGGTCAGTTAGGAATGGGCGTTTCCCGATTTACGGGAACAGGAGGCCACCAGGTGACCCGAGTCTCCACAGTACAGGCAGAGGTTTTTAATTTTCTTCTCTGATGTTCCTCTTTGGAGAGATGGGTATGATTCACCTGCATTGGCTCTTCATCAGTAGAAGGAGGGGTTGGATGGGTAGTAGAGGGAGGAGTAAACGACCTTTGCCGGTCAGTTCTATGCTTCTCAGCCTGACGTTTTCTGAAGCATAGATCGATCTTGTTACAGAGAGAAATCATATCGTCCAGATTAGTAGGAAGCTCACGGGTTACCAGATCATCCTTCAGTCGATCAAAGAGCCCGTGCCAAAAGGCTGAGGTGAGGGCTTCCATATTCCACGTGAACTCTGATGCTAAAATCTGAAACTGTACGGCATATTGGCTGACAGGACGGGTTCCTTGTTTCAGTGTCATAATACTAGATGAGGCTGATACAGTACATCCAGGCTCATCAAAAATCCTCCTGAATGTTACAAAGTTGTTATAGTTATCCAGTAGAGAATCTGAACGCTCCCAGAGTGGGGAAGCCCAATCCAAGGCTGAGCTGGACAGCAACAACACGATGCAGGCCACTTTAGTTCTTGCAGTGGAAAAATTATTAGGCTGTAAGGTGAAGTGTATATGCACTGATTCAGGAACCCCCGACAAAGCTTGGGGTTGCCGTCAAATTTACTTGGCATAGGAAGGTGTAAGCCGGGGGATGCCCTGTAACCTGTATTTTCAGACACAGAAGCAGGTGTAGCAACTGTTACACTAGGGGTGGATAAAGAGGTTTGCAAATTATCCTGTCGTTTAGTCATTTCTAGCAGGAACTGAGCCATTTGGTGCTGCATAGCTTCCAGGTTTCCCAAACGGCCTGCGATGCACCGGAATAAATTTGCTCCAGATTCCTGTCCTGTGACCGAGTCCATGGGGCCAGTGCAAACTGTGAGGTTCTGGTTTTGTTGTGGGCCCGGGGTTTAAATAGGAGCAGACACTGAAGCAGATTTAAAAATAAATGTGGAGTTTTTAATGAGTGGCTAAACAGACATGCATATGGCAAAACAAAAAGTCCGGGTATAGCACTAAAGTGCACTTGGGATCTGTAGTGAGGCAATGGGAAAAAAGTCCAGGTAGTGATAACAGCAGGCATTCCAGTATTCCAGGTTTTGTGAGGCTGAAATGAATTGCAGGCTGAAGAAATAATGTCCAGAGGAAATGCAAGTGGAGGCATGGTGCAGGGTAACAGCTGACACAGGTACTCAGGCAAGGGAGAGGCAATGGAGAAGGCAGGAGAATCCAGTGGGGCTGGAACAGGCAGGGTGAAGCAGGCTAGGTAATGATCCCAACAGACAGGTGAATAAGCACAGGAACTCTCTCTCAGCTCACGCTGAGAAACACGTTGCACTGGCAATGAAGGGAAGCTCTAAACTCCCTTATATTCCCAGTGCTCTGCCGTGACAGGTCAGAGAGAGAGCATGTGACACACCAGGATAGGGCGACTAGGTCACATGGCCAGAGGCAAGATGGCGGAGCCCATGCCGAAGCGGAACAGAAACACCGCCAGGCCTAACCAGCCCAGAATGACAACATGCCCGCATAGGACCATGCACAGCCAATGCTCCCCGCCAGACACCAGCCCCACTGCCAGACGCTCCTCGCCATAGCGTCCTCGCTGGTATTACCCGCTGACTGCCATGCCGAGAAACCATGGTCGTGACATCCCCGTTCCTGTCAGAGATGGGAGAGTCCCTATCATGAGCCCCTGTCAGGTTGTGGGCTAGGATCGGCCGTTACTCACCCCAGTGCTGGCTTCCCCTGATCCCTCGAGTGGTCAGATGGCAGGTGCAGCGGCAATAGTGATGCGCTGAGCATTATACCTAAGAGCCATGTGGACATCCATGAGCTGCGCCATTTTTGGTTACTACGGTTGCCATTATGGATGCAGCCATGACAGTCTGCATCACCTGACTTCCCTTACCCAATGGTAGCATGGCTGTGGTCAGCTGAGGCTGTCCACCAATGATCTTCTACCACAGGGTATAAAGCCAGTCTCCGGACAGCAGGAAGTTGCCTCTGCAACGTTGTCGCTTCCTTATGTATACTTGCCGTCACCTCGTTCCAGGTTCCCGTATCGTGTTACTCTTGAGTCTCAAGTGCCATCTCCTTGTGCAACAGTGCATCCGAACAGCTTGCCTGTGTGTTATACAAATGCCATCTCCTTGTCTTGTGCAACAGTGCGTCCGAACACCTTGCCTGTTTGCTATACAAGTGCCATCTCCTTGTGCAACAGTGCGTCGAAACACCTTGCCTGTGTGCCATACAAGTACTCTCCTCATTGTGTAGCAGTGCATCAATACACCTTGCCTGAGTGCCACCTCTTGGTGCAGTTGTGCATCAAGCACACAGTACCTGCGTGCAGTTATAAGTGCCACCTCTTGGTGCAGCAGTGCGTCTAAAAACCTCTACCTGTGTACAACTACAAATACCAGCTCCAGGAGCAGCCATACTTCTTTTTGAAGTATTTCTCTTGGGCCATTGGTGTATTTTCTCTATTCCAGTGGATATCGGATACCTGACCAAGGGACCACGACCTGCCTGTTGGGTGCAGCTTAAACCCATATCCCGCTTGGAGGGGTCACTGGTGAACACCACCAGCAGGTTAGACTCCGCACCCTTGGTCAGGTCTTGTCAATGACCGATATTTGTGGATGAGGAGATCTTACATACAGGCCCCTCACCTCTGGTTGTTCCATCAGCCCGGAACCTTAGCTTTCACCCCCTCAGTAGGGGATCTCCCAAAGACAAACGTGACAGCCCCACATTGGCATACCTCGCAACCATCCCGCCTCTGGCGGGGCAGTCCCGCTATTCAGCTACTGTCCTGCCATCCCACCCATGGACCACAGTGTCCTGGGGTGGGGGGAAATTAATCTCACCGCTGCTGAGCAGAGCAGTGAGTGAATAGAACATCTCTTCACTATTTGGGGAGAGCCCGATTCAGTGGATGCTGGCCTCATCCTCAGAGTGAAAAGGGGGCGTGTCGCAAGGCCAAGCCCCTTCACTGCGAGGATCCCAAGTCCCGAGTCTACATTTTTAAAAGTTGGGAGGTATGCATTGGGATATACCAACCTCCCCTCTGTGAGGAGGTTCACATACATGTATAAAAGTACTAGTAATATGTATGTATACCTAACACACTGGTATACCTATAAGCTATATTTATGTAAATAAATGAATTTTAACACATCCAACAGTTGTACATTATAACATAACTGTGGGCCTCATTTATCAACAAGTTTTATTATTCACAATAAGTGATAACATTTGTTGCGTATGATAAATGGTGCTCCAGCCAATCAGCTCCCAACTGTCATCTGTTTGAAAAATGGAGCTGATTTGCTGGAGTACCATTTATCATACGCAACAAATTTTATCACTCATAAGAGCACGTTTGGGCTGTAGTGGGGCATCACACACGTCAATTGTGAGAAAATAAAAGCTGCATCATACAGTACCACCCAGGCACTGCCTAGACAAGTGTGGGGGAAGCCACAGAAGAGTCATATACACTTTAAGGGGTCTATTTACCAAGCAGTGTTAGGAGACAGAGTGAAAAGTGATAAGGAAGTGATAAGGTGCCAGCCAATCAGCTCCCAACTGTCATTTTTCAAACACAGCCTGTGAGATGGCAGGTGGGAGCTGATTGGCTGGTGCCTCATCACTTCCTTATCACTTTTCACTCTGTCTCCTAACACTGCTTAGTAAATAGACCCCTAAAGGAGCTACAGAGTTTAGGCCTGAGCCTAAAGTGAAGATGCACCAGTCAGCCATTTCAAGAGCTCTGAATACAATTGGCCTATATGGGAGGGTCGATAGAAAGAAGCCAGTAACATACCTGTCAACTGTCCCAATTTCAGCGGGTCAATCCCGTTTTACAAGCACTGTCCAGCTCTCCCACCCGCGGGCCGTAGTGTCCTGCAGGCGGGGGGAAGTTGGGAAAGATACTCGCACATCACTACTCTGCATAGCTAAGCAGCTGTGAATGGATGACGAGCGCATGTGTGCTTTATCCATATACACTTTGCTGGGGTCTGGATGAGGCTGGGGGGGGCTGTCCAACAGTTCCTGGAGTGGTGGGCAAGCCCCCAGCATGACAAGAAAGGGGTGTGGCTCATGGGAATGGCATTTTCCTTGAGGCCACACCTCTTGTTGATAGGCCACGCTCCCTATTTTCGGCACGCGCAAGTGTCCATCTTCCCCATCTTCAAAATTTGGGAGGTATGCAGTGATTAAATAAATCACACCAAAGCACAACTGCAGTTTGCCAGAAAACATCAGAGTGACCCAGCTAAAATGTAGATAAGGGCCCTCATTCAGACCCACTCGCAAGCGGGCGCACGTACGTTAGGCGTACGTACAAAAATATTTAAATTCAATGGCTCGCTCGTATTTTCGTTCGCATCTAAAATTCCTCCCTAAACTCAGGCGACCCCTCCTCTAACTAACGAGCGTGCGAAATAGCGAGCGTACATCCCCGAAATGGCTTGAAGGGAACGCACGCACAAGTGAAACCGGAAGTGGCCTTGTCAGATGTCGATTACCTGCTCCTTTATTCTGCCTACCTCCCTCAATCGTATCATGCCAATCAATGTATCAATTAGCTTAATTGTTTTTTTTTTTTCAACACAATGCAAGAAACTTTACTCTTGTCCGTGTTTGTGTTTACCCGCAGAATACATACGGATGGAACATTCGCTTTTATTGTTCAAAAAACATGTGAACCACAATTAAACAATTGTTCTATTGCTGTGGATCCCCGCATATTTTCCGGGGTTCATTTCTTTATTTAAATTTGCAAACGCATGTCACTGCATCAAGCCTATCATAACTCTCCAGAGATTTCTGGCCCTGTTGAACACATGACTCATACACTAACCAATAAAATTGCTCCTGTTAATTTCCAAAATACATTAGCCAATCAGAAATTTTGGCCACACTTTATCAAAAATGTTTTGTATGAAAAACTCCATTGCCATCATGAGAGCCTCCGCATTCACCAGGCGCGAGCTGCTGGTGCTTACGGAGGTGATGGATAGGCGGATCACCAGCCAGCCTCCACCCATCACCAACCGGCAGAAGCGCTCCGCGTATGCGGAGGCACGGTCCCGCCTGCGGTCGATGGGTTCACGCCGCAACATCGGGCAGCTTGAGCGCAGGTGGTCAGACCTGCAACGGCGAACGCCCCGCTTGCTGGCATGCTTTCGCATGCAGATCGTTGAAAGTAAGTGTTATGTATTGTGGTTTCCATGTTTGTGTTTATGGGGCAAACTGCGTGTGCATGTTTTCCTGTCTGTCCTATTAATTATTTGTCCTCATATCTGCGTGTGCATGTTTTCCTGTCTGTCCTATTAATTATTTGTCCTCATATCTGCGTGTGCATGTTTTCCTGTCTGTCCTATTAATTATTTGTCCTCATATCTGCGTGTGCATGTTTTCCTGTCAGTCCTATTAATTATTTGTCCTCATATCTGCGTGTGCATGTTTTCCTGTCTGTCCTATTAATTATTTGTCCTCATATCAGCGTGTGCTTGTTTTCCCTCTATTTCTGTTTTTTTCATTCTACTCCTTTTTGCATGTTTTTTGTTGCTGGTTTTTTTTTTTTAATTTGGGCCCCGGATTTGCCCAGAAACTAACCTCAATTTGTTTGACATATTTTAGGAGGACAGCCAAGACTACGCCGTCACCGTCCGGCCAGACGGCGTTCCCGGCCACTATCCCCAACCCCCAGCCAACACTCCACCCCAAATATTTCCCCTATACCCCACTCCTCCCCAGCCTTCCCAGACCCTCTCCCGGAACTGTCGGGCCTCCTTCCCCTCCGTCCCACTTCCCCCTCTCCTCCACCCACCCCTCTTCCAATTACCCCCTCCCCGGAGTCCATCATTACCCCTCCCCGTTCTTTGGGGAATGAAGGCTCCTCCGAGGAGGAACATGGAGGGACTTCCGGAGCTCCCGTTTTGGCTCCCGGTATGTTTTTATTTCTCATTTTTTTTAACCACAAACTGTTTGTATGTAATCATGTGTCGTGCCTTTATTCGTGCTTGTTTGGTTTACTTTTGGTGATTTAGCAGTTTGCCTTTACCTCTTCCTGCTGATTTCAACATACACATATCACACCTGTGTGAATTTGTACATAGGCCTTGTATTTTTGCCAGCACCCCCTTTTTGTTTTGGTTTTTTTTTTTTCGGTTTAGGAGTGATTTCGTTGTGTTTTTGTTTTTTTAATGTGGATTCCCTATTGTTTTATTAATCCACACACTTTTCTCACCCACAGAGGAACAGAGGCGTCGTCAAGAGGTGGAGGATTGTGTTGGCCAGATGCGGCAACATGTAATTGGCCTTCTTGTGGCCCTTGACCGGCTGTCTGGCATCCTTCGCCAGTAGTTTTTTTTTTTTTTATTCGTTTTGTAAATAAATTTTGTAGTTCTAATATACGTTCTGGCTCATTCTTTTTTTCTAAAACACAAATAGTTTTCCCTGACATAAGTAGACTGTTCCTGCACGGATTTCCATTTTTGAAAAGTTAGATTGTATTTTGTATTTGTATGTTAAACAGCCACAAGAAACACATAACAGTAACAATGTCATTTCCCTTTTTGGGTGTAGTGTCAATTAGATAATTCGCCATTTTACAGGTTCCTAGTTGGTGTGCAAGCTGCTTAGGCCAATCTTCAAAATCCAAAGGTTTGGACAGGCTTCCTTTTGGTGTGGGTTGGGAACCTGCAAACATATTTCAGTTTACATCAACTGGTGTCAGTACTGGATTACCCCTTAGTCAATTGTAAGGTGTGTTAACCTGGTTCCACTTGCTGTTAACGTCCAAAAAAAGGAAGACCATTTCACTCTCCAAACATTTATTCACAACTTAAATGAGAAATCAAAGTGGTCAGTCCCAAAACCAAAAAACAGTGATAATCTCAAATACAACACATACAAATAAAATATTTAATTTAAAAAAACAATCAAGAACTGGTTGACGAAGGACCATGCCAACATGATTCCACAAACATGGCGTTGCGATATGGGTTCCAGAATATATGGACAAAATCACCAGATCCAGGTTTGGTAAGGGTAGCAGGAAGTAGTGAGCGTTGGAGTGGCAAAGATTATGTGAACAAACAGAAGATGGTGAAAAAATAAAAATAAATTAGATGTTCGCAAACAAACACAAACACATTAGGTATAAACACTGTAGTTTGGGTCAAACTTACCTAAAAAATCTGGCCACCACATCATCGCGTATGGCCCCCCCACATACTGACCTCCGACCAACCTCGGGGGGGCCATCCTCAGGTAAGTCATCCTCTGGCTGCATTGGGACACCACTCCTTATGGCGATGTTGTGAAATATCCCACACAGGACCACAATTTTCAACACCATATCCGGCAAATACATGAGCTCGCCACCAGAGCGGTGGAGGCATCTGAATCGGCCTTTTAAAAGGCCGATACAGCGCTCCACCACTTGCCTGGTGGCTGTAAGTGCGGAATTATACTCACTTTGTGGGCCTGGTGTGGGAGCCAAATAAGGAGTGAGCAGCCAGGACATGCAAGGGTATCCACTGTCTCCTGTGAAAAATAAGAGACAACATCAGGAACACTGTGTATCAAGCTTAACATTGTTATGTACTAAAGGTCTCCACTTACCCAGAAGCCACGCATCACCAGCTTGTAGGTTGGTTAATTTCTGCCATATCCCTGATTGCCGGATGACGAAGGAGTCATGTGCACTTCCTGGTAACTTAGCATTCAGGGACAGGATCTGGAGGGAGGCATCACATACCACCATTACATTCAGGGAGTGATAGTGTTTCCTGTTTCGAAATATTGCCTCCAGCCGTGCTGGAGGCTGAAGTGGTATGTGAGTACCATCCACAACCCCTATGATGTGTGGGAAGCCAGCTATTTGGTAAAAATTGGCCTTGGCCACACTAAGGGCACCCATATCCAAAGGCATTTGAATAAAATGATGGAGGTGCTTGAAAAGTGCCTCCATCACTGCCCTCAGGATCCGGGAAAAGGAGGATTGGGAGATGCCCGCCACTATTCCCACCGTTGTTTGAAATGATCCTGAGGCACAGAAATGTAACACCGCCATAAATTGCGTCAGTGGTGGTATTGCTGTTGGACTGTCAATTTGCCGCTCAAGATCACTTTCTATTAATGAGAGAGTGTCTATGATGATTTTGGGAGGTAGACGGTAGCGTCTTAAAACCTCATCATCGGGCATTCCAAAAAGGGTGACACGTGTTCGAAATATCTGGGGCCTTGCATGCCTACGATGCCTACGCCTGGGATGAGATTGAGGTTGGTCGGCTTCCGGGAGCATGGCCAGAACAATCCTCCCCAGATCAACCTGAAATTCCAAAATTTAAAAGTAAGGCTTTTGACCCACCCCCAAACTATATTAAAACAACTTAGCTTGATGATACCATCCATTGCTGCTTATATGCCGGGGTATTGTCATGATACGTCCAAACTGAAAATAAACAACAAAATTACTTGACACATTTCACTCTGTGCATTTTTGTGGATACATTTTGTGCTAGACCAAAGTTCAAATATGCCAAACACCCATTTAGCAAAACCGCAAAGCGACATTTAACACAGTACATCAAAACGGGTCGAAATGTTGGCTCAAAAAGCGAAAGCTAAACCATCAAAAAGTTAGAATGATTATTAAGCTGTTTAAAATGTGCAAATTAGTTCGCTAATACAAGTCACAAGAGTAACTACTAAAAATGTGCTAATTAGTTCGCTAATACAAGTCACAAGAGTAACTACTAAAAATGCGCAAATTAGTTCGCTAATACAAGTCACAAGAGTAACTACTAAAAATGTGCTAATTAGTTCGCTAATACAAGTCACAAGAGTAACTACTAAAAATGCGCTAATTAGTTCGCTAATACAAGTCACAAGAGTAACTACTAAAAATGTGCTAATTAGTTCGCTAATACAAGTCACAAGAGTAACTACTAAAAATGTGCTAATTAGTTCGCTAATACAAGTCACAAGAGTAACTACTAAAAATGCGCTAATTAGTTCGCTAATACAAGTCACAAGAGTAACTACTAAAAATGTGCTAATTAGTTCGCTAATACAAGTCACAAGAGTAACTACTAAAAATGCGCAAATTAGTTCGCTAATACAAGTCACAAGAGTAACTACTAAAAATGTGCTAATTAGTTCGCTAATACAAGTCACAAGAGTAACTACTAAAAATGCGCTAATTAGTTCGCTAATACAAGATAAAAAATGGACTTACCAAGAGCAAATATCTAAGATGCAAAATCAAAAGGTCTTTGGGGTCGAAAATAAACAAAATCTAAAATAGAATAAATTAGGTATCCAAAAATTACAAAATATACGAAACACAATGAAACAACAATTGAACAAAAGTTAGACTTCTCAAAACTTACCAAATCAACAAACGAGGTCCCAAAAATATAAACCAACAAAGATAACGGAAAAAAAAACGCAAATCTAACCAACAAACGATTCTCCAACCTCCAACTCCTTTCTACACAATCAATAAACTCCAGCCAAGATAACCTCCAACAATCCAAAAACGCCACCTCGACTTGAGACACACCAAGCCATAAATAGTGTTTCGTTTCCCGCACAAATTAAGGAGGGATCATAGGGCCGCACAATCAATGATGCGGCCGCAAAATAAGGACGCATGTATAAATACGTCACGAAAACACATTCAAATTCTGGTGTATTTCTTGTTTGGACCGCAGACATGGCGACAGACCAGGGAAAAAATGCCCAAGAGTCAGGCGGTAAGTCTTTCATGCATTTTCTATCAACGATTAATTTGAAACATAAGATGAGGCAAGTTGTGATTTTGTGAATTCTGTAAATTTACACAAATAGGTGAGGAGGATGACATGGAAGAGGCTGCTGGGCCCAGTATTCCGGCCAAAGCGGCCAAAAAAAAAAGGCAGCCACATTTCACAAGAAAGGAGATGGAGGTTTTGATCCAGAAGTGTGTGGACATCCTGCCACAGGCAGACAGGAATATGAGTCTAAGCCAGAAGTGGAGAATGTGGGAAGAGGTAGCCGTTGCTGTCAATACGGTGGGTGATTATGTCCGTCTAGCCCGGGATGTCAAACGGCGGTAAGTAAACCCTTGCCCCCCCTAAAAACAAACCCCATTTTAAACCAAAGGATAATGGCTTCCATTTTTCCCCACAGATGGGGCGACTTCAAATATCGCCTAAAGCAAAAACTCGCGGACAGGGCTAGGCATGCAAGGGGGACAGGTGGGGGTCCCACCCCTGTGTCATTGGAGTTGACGGATTTAGAAGAGCTGGCACAGGGGTGTGTGCAGCCTGTGGAGGTGTTTGGCGTGTCCAACATGGATACGGACATGCCAGACTTTGCGGCTCCTCATGTTGGCCCAGGTAAGTATTGTGATGTCACCAACTCTGAAATGCTATTGTGCCAATATGTAGATTCTAATGTGAGTCTTTTCTCATTTTTCCAACAGAGACACAGGCGGATGAGTCTGCTCCAGAGGGAAGCCTTGGCCGCAGAATTTCTGCTGGCTCTGCAGGGGAGGAACCAGTACATCCGGCTGAGGACCCTGCAGAAGCCAGTCCAGGGCGTGCCCCCTCGCAGGCAGTGGGCCTCCTCACAGAACTCAATTTCAAATCGGATTTCCATACGGAGATTCTGCAGAGGATGGACGCCAGTCTGCTACGGGTGGCTGAGGCCCTGGAGCAAAATGCTGCGGCCAACGTGACCATTGGTCAGGCCCTGGCGGAAAATACCAGGGCCAACATCCGCATCGCCGATGCCCTGGAGCAGCTCGTTCGCCAGCACATGGTGGAGCCGACCTCCCTTCCTGCCGGAACATCTGGATCCTCCACCTCTGGCACAACATCAGCCAATCCTCCAAATGTGCCTAGCCCTGTGCCTAGTCCAGAGGCCACAACATCTGCCTCTGGACAGGCCAGCCCGATGGCATCCCAGACCCGGTCTGGCGCCCACCCTCCCCCATCCAAACGGGCGAAAAAACGGTGACAGCAATGGCGACTTTTCCCACACTCCTTCTGTGCTTGGCTCATATTCCTTTCTGGTCAAAACTTCCCTCTCCTTTCTTGTGAAATGTTTTTAAGTTATTTTTGTACGTTTATGTTATCAGTTATTGATTTTTTTTTTGGGATAAAAAGTATCTTTGGCAGAAAAACAAAAAAAAAATATTATGCCAATTGGTTTGTGTTTAAACAATAAATTTATGAAAAAAATCTGACATTGTATTGTGACATTATTGGACAAATGGGTTACATTTAATCCTGGCCCTAAAGGCAAAAAAGGACACCAAAAACCATTTCATTTGTATAAAAAAAAGCCCTCTTGAAGGAACGTTTAAAAAAACACATAACGATGCAAATTGCACATTAAAAAAAAAAAGGGGAGCTAATTAAAACATGATGACATTATTGTCACAATAGGCCATAAACAACAAATTGAGGCCAAAAAAACCCCCCAAAAATGTACGCCAATTGATTGTGTAATCCTGACATTAGCAGGTATGATTTCCACCTGCGTACGGTTTTGTGCTATCCCAATAAACTGCTTTCCAAACACATACCAAGCCGGTTTTCAATACAACACTAATTGCTTTTGTGACCACCCGCGATTAATCGCTGCAACATCGTGGAGTCCCGGGACGGAGGAGAAGGCCATCGCCAATGTGGTCGAGTAATCCAGACCCTAAACTGTGCGAGCATTTTGAAGGGAAAGAGGATGTTCCAGTAACGTATGTGACGGTCCGAACACATTTGACGTTCGCATCTGCTAATGTATGTACGCCCCAAAAACGCCTCGCCACGCCTGCGTTTTTCCATCTCCACCCCCGTTAACACCCAAAAACGCCCTGTTCTGTCAATCACATTTGACATGTCACTTCCTGTACGCTATTTTAGGAACGACAGATAAAAAGCTTGCAAACTGCCGTACGCACATGCGCAGTGTAACACCGACGCATGCGTGGTTAGTCAACATCGGAACGCAACGAGCGTACTGCTGTTTGCGAGTGGCTCTGAATGAGGGCCAAGGTTTTGTGATCAGATGAAATAAAAATTAAGATTTTTGGAGCCAATTCAAGAAGCTAAATGTAACCCTGGTTTAGGGTTAAAGAAAAACCATTTAAATGTATACTTTTGACATATACATTTCATAGCATTCAGAGGTAATTTAATTCTGTAATTGCTTAAATAAATAAGGTATATATGTGTGGAGATGTGAAGGTACATAAAATTCCTACTGTACATGTTATGTATATGTTAAGTAGTGTTCACTATACAAGAAAGTGCCAGAATTGGCAGGCAGTGTCAGGTGGTGCATGTTTACCATAAGCGGAGTGATACATGTAGGAGTGAATTGGTTCCTGTCAGGAAAAGAGGGTCCAGTTAGAGGGAGGTGATATAACAGCTGTTAGCAGCAGCTTACAATCTGGAGTTCCCCTTAGGGGCGTGGCCAACATGTGGGCGCATTTGAGCATAAGAAAGGGAAAAAATGCAAAATTTACAACAGAGCCTGTTCTGTTGCATTATTCATAAATACAATACATAAAGGGCCTGATTCATTACAGATCGCAAGTGCGATCGCAGCTGCGATTACGCATGCAGTCTCACTGCAAAAATATTCTAATGTCTGCAATCGCTATGCCGTCGCAGCACAGCATAAGGACGCCCACTTCCCCAAGTCTGCAAAAACATCGGTAACATCGAGTAACATTGAAACCTCACACACATTTGCACAAGGTCAGACCTTACTCAGAAATTGCTAATCTTCGCAGAGAGAGCTCAAGCTGTGTATGCCATCGCAGTGGATAATTTATGCACACACCTGTAATGGCGTTCAAACGCACTGGCATGCCTGCATTTTGCCGACCACCCCCAAGCGGTCACTTCCTGTCAATCACTCTGCGATGTATCTGCGATCACAGTGATGCCTTGACGTACGCGCACTGCGATGCATGCGCAGTACGCAATAATCGGCCATCTCCGTGCGTAATTGCAGTTGCGATCTATAATCAGGCCCAAAGACAATGAGGTGTGTGCATATATATACTTTTTTATTTTTTAAACACGCCGGTCGCTATTTATCAATTGCACTTTCAAAGGATGAGATATTATATAGATATACACATATATAATTTGAAAGTGCAAAATTTAGTAAATGAACCATAAAGAAATAACATAAATGTAAAATAAAAATAAAATATCTACAATTTATTACTAAAAAGATATAAATTGCATATATATGCTTACAATTCATATTATATATATATATATATATATAATACACACACACACAAACAACGATTACATTTAGCAGCCAGCACCCACCTCTTTTCTTTCTTTTCATTGATATTGGGCACCAGCACATCCACGGATCCCCCATTCACGTGCAGTACCTGGGCCGCGGCTATGGGCTTAAGCTCCGCCCCTGGACTTAAGCTCCACCTCTAATTGCCGCCGGGTGTAAGCCCCACCTCCCGGCGATGTCAGTGCCTGGGATGGCAGGGAGATGACTAGGTAAGTGGAGAGGCAGTGACGTGACTAGCTCGCGTCTCTGCAAGGGGGCGCGGTGTTGCGACAGGCACGATCGCATCCTGTTGGCAGTTCCGCAGGGCCCTTTCACCTTTTAGGCGCCTGGAGCTCACGCTCCGCCAGAACCCCCCTCCCTATGCCCCTGCGTAGTTGGCTGCCGGGCGCAGGGGTTGGAGCCGGTGAGGAGGCATCAGCGGCGGTGATCAAGCTTACTGCTGACAGTAGGGTGAAGGTCCCGGCAGTGGAGCTGCAGGGCGGTCCCGTCGGCAGAGCTGCGAAGAGGGACTGATGGCAGCCGGAGGATGTAAGTGGGGAGGAGTTGCGACACACCCCTGCTGTTGAGAGGCTGTGGTCCCGAAGAGGGGCGTGTCTGCAAGCATGGATGTGGAGCCGCAGTGGCTGTGGAGCTGGGTTGGTGGAGAGGGGACACGCTGGGCTATGTGAGGAGACAGAGAACAGGAGAGAGGGAGAGTCTGCTGGAGATTCGTGGTAAGCTGACAGGGAGCAGCAGTGGGGCGGGGCAGCATTAGTGGAGCTGTATGCAGCAGCAGAGGAGGGGCTTGGCAGCATGCCGTAAGCATACAAACTGTTATATGTGCTAATCCCCGCAGTGGCTGCCTGGTTATAGACTACACTTCGGAAGTGATAGCAGTTGTGAGTACGATAGCTGCTTACACTGCATACAAGCAGAAGCCAGTCAGAACAGGGGAGTGGCAGTGTCAGCTGGTTACAGTTCAGGAGCAGCAGGCAGCCCACAAGTATTACAACAGGACTGCTCATTGGCCAGCACAAAGAGAAGAGCCCTAGTGGTCATAGGGGGGGCGGATTTTCTCAAGGGAGTAAAGTAGTTGCTTAGGGTGCACCTGTGTTGTGACACGTTGGTAGTGGCAACAGCGCCCTACCAGTGGTCAACTTGCACTGCATTCTGCCACAGCAGGATAACTAAGGGTTAACCCACCGCATATACAGCCCTGCTATTTACACTGATTTATAGGGCAACTGAGAAAGGACAATAACTAGTGCATGTGGTGACAACATTTGTAACCAACATTTATTTAGTTTTCTCAGTGTATTAAATAAAAGGATGTAGCATCAACCTGGATTCTGCAGACTCTGAACTATAAATGGTGTTTGCAGCACCAGACTGATAAATCCAGCCAGGACTAATGATATACTGTATATAATTCAGTCATTGTATTTTTAGTATTCAATAACATTTAGTGTGATGTCAGTTGAAAAGATGTGTATGAAGATACATACAAGTATACACATAAGGTTGACTGCATACAATATAAGACTAGAGCGGTATTAATAGGTATAGGAGTTACCATTAAGGTAACATATAGAAATATACAGGTTGAGTCCCATATCCAAATATTCCGAAATACGGAATGTTCCGAAATACAGAATTTTTTGAGCATGAATGAGATAGTGAACCCTTTGCTTTTTGATGGTTCAATGTACACAAAGTTTGTTTAAGGCGCAAATTATTAAAAATAATTTATAAAATTACCTTCAGGCTTTGTGTATAAGGTGTATATGAAACATAAATGAATTTCATGTATGTAGACAAACTTGTTTGAGCTACAAAATTATTGAAAATATTGTATAAAATTACCTGCAGGCTGTGTGTATAAGGTGTATATAACACATAAATGCATTCTGTGTGTACATTGGGGTCCGATTCCCAAGATTTTTCATTATGGTATGCACATATTCCAAACTACAGAATATTCCGATATCCAAAATACCCCTGGTCCCAAGCATTTTGGATATGGGCGACTCAACCTGTACATGTAATTTACGGCATACATATGAAATACGTTTAACAGGAATGTGCCCACAATGTCTTTGAATAACAGCTTTTCCAGAGATAGGTGAAGTAGTTATTTATACTGGTATGTTGTCTTGTAATGACATGTAATGTTATGTTATGTACTATGTTATGTACTATGTTATATGAACCTATGTATTTTCTATAAATATAGCAGGTTATGTAATGTAATGTTCATGGTAAGGGATGTACTACTTATCCTTCAACTTCATAAACTTAAGGATTTACAACTGAACCATATGTTGTGGTGACTTATTATTATTATGGTGCTAAAATGTCGGTAAGTCTAACCTTCTGTAATTAGGAGAATAAGAATAACACGAGTATATAAACTAATCCCCAATTTGGGTTTTCCCTAGTAGGCCCACACTATATGCTTATTCTTGGGTGGAGGCACTATTAACATTATATGTACCACTTAGTGGATAGATGGAGGAGCACATTAGACCACCTAGTGAAATGAGAATTAGTAACCTGGTGTCCCTATAGTGGTAAAAGGTGGGGTTACATAAAGTATGTTCGGTACAAATCTAACACTGACCATTCATCAGCAAACACCATCCCAACAGTGAAGTATGGGGTGGCAGCATGGCCATAGAAAGGCGGCCCGGGCCCGAGTGAAGGGGACGTGGCCTATTCATGGGAGGTGTTGCCACGCCCCTTAAGAAAAACCTCTTTTTGCAGCGTCGCAAAGGGGGGCGCTGTGAGCCCACCAGCCCAGCCCATGCAGCCCGGGCTTGGGTAATTAGTACCCGCTCCCCCTCCCATCTCGGCGCCCCTGGGTGGCAGCATCATGTTGTATGGATGATTTTCCTCAGCTTATTAAAATTGTTAGGTCGATGGATCATGAAATATACAGGGAGATTCTGCAAGACAACCTGGTTTAGTCTGTTAGAAACTAAA
The DNA here is from genome assembly GCA_031769625.1 of Taudactylus pleione. NCBI lineage: Eukaryota > Metazoa > Chordata > Amphibia > Anura > Myobatrachidae > Taudactylus > Taudactylus pleione. The sequence goes on from JAUIMM010000547.1 coordinate 1,516,158, forward strand.
GCTTGTGAGAAAATTCATCTTTCATCAGGACAATGGGCCTGATTCATTACAGATCGCAACTGCGATTGCAATAGCGATTACGCACAGTCTCACTGCGATAGTATGCTAATCCATTATGATCGCTATGCCGTTGCAGCACAACATAAGGAAGCCCACACACTGCAAAACCAATGGTAACATCGAGCACCATCGCAGCCTCACGCACACTTGCACAAACTCTGCACTTACTCAGGAATTTCTAACCTCGTCGCACGCTGAGTACATATAGCATCGCAGTGGATAATTTGTGCCTGCCCATGCAACGGCGTAAAAACACACTGGCTCGCCTGCGTTTCGCCGACCTTCCCCCATCACCCCGCACAAACGGCATTTCCTGTCAATCGCTCTGAGATGGGTCTGTGTAGTCACTGAGATCGTAAAGCATGCTCATTAACTTTTATAGTTACCCCCTGGGGGTGACTAACCCTAACACCCTTACCGCACCCTAAACCTAACACTCATGGAGGGGTGTCTAACCCTAACCTCCCTGCTGGGGGTGCCTAACCCTAACCCTCCCCCCTAGGGCTGCCTAACGCTAACCTCCCCCCCAAAACCTAACCCCTCTATACTCCCTATACCTAGCCCTCCCCCTGCTGCTAATGCTAAGGGTGCCCCGGACTTTCCTCTTTCGGGATGGCGACTTTCGGCATTCCAGCGACGGGATTAAGATAGGCGTCGGAATTTTGATGCCTATCTTGAGTCTCTTGTTGGGATTTGGATGTCGGTATTGAGACCATAACTACATCCCCTACCAAGTACTGTACTAGTGGTTAAATACTTATGCAATCAGCATTTGTCAGGTTTCATTAAAAAAAAATAATCTGCAAACAAAAAATGAATTATGAGTTTGAATATTTACTTTAAGAGGCTACTGGTTCACAATATTGAGAAAGATTTTATATATGCGAATGCTATGTGATTTAAAATATAAATAGTTGAAAACAGCACTCAGCTGCTGCACTTACAAAGCAAAACCTGGGCTTTTGCTATATCTATTTACAAATAAAAACTAAATAAGAGCGTTACTATTGAGTTGCTGAATATATAAATATAATTTTGTTTCCACAAAAAATATATTCAATATATGAACAAATTTAAAAAACGAACAAGAGTAAAATATTATTTCTGTGGCCGCAGTCCATACATATGACACAAAAACATGCATAAATAAAATTATTATCTGCTATGTTAGTATATTGTTGGATTCATGAATGATGAGTGTTTTATAGGTTCAGTTTACAGCCTTAATAATAACACCTTTCTAGTGATTATATTGTATCTTCAGGGCCAATCTAAATAGTGCAGTTCCCTGGGTATCCTACTAATTGGAGGCAAAATAAAAATCAGTTCAACAAATATGTCTTTGTCTGAAAGCCTTATACAGAACGCCATGTCTTCACCAGTTCACAATATATTCACCATATAAGACTGTTTAATCCTCAGAACATATCTCACAAGATAGGTGTTAGTAATATTAGATGTACACAGCAGCAACTAACTGAATTATTGAGCAGAAATTGAAAAGGCTGGATGCAACCAAAGAGTTCCTCTTACCACTCCACCTGGTTGGGCTGTCTCTGTCTGTTGATCATGACAGTTTGGGTCCCTGCTCAGAGCCCGCTCTATGAACACATTGTGGTTGTAGCCACGGACACCGGTGTAATCTTTCTGAAGACTACGGACATGTATGGGTGCAGGGTATGCGGTGTGGGCACATATGGGTGCAGGGTGAGCGGTGTGGGTGCAGGGTGCGGGTCCATATGGGTGCAGGGTGTGCGGTGTGGGACCCCTGCACACCCTGCACCCATTATAGATATGCCCCTGGCATGCATTCCACAATGCGTATCACTGTCAGTCACTGATGCATTTCTCCACCCCTTCCTATGGCGGTGTCAGATGGATTGTGCAAAATACAGGGAGATGCTGCAAGACAATCTGGTTTAGTCTGTTAGAAAACTAAAGCTTGTGAGAAAGTTCATCTTTCAGCAGGACAATGGCCCTCATTCAGAGCCGCTCGCTATTTGCGGTCGTTCGTTCTAAAACAAGGGGTGGCTATTCAAATGAACCGTTCGCTAATTGCGGTCTGTTCACGCCTCTAAGTCTGAGCGAGCAAAACTTGCGGTTGTAATTTTGAAAAATACGCCCCCTTGCCGCTCGCAGCATACGTCATGTCCGCTATTTATTAGATTAATCGAGTACATCGAACAGCGTATGAACTGCTCACTATTCTTGTGGCTGGTTTTTTCAACCGCTATTTTGCGAGCAGTTCTGAGTAAAAAAAAACCAAATGATGTGGTCAATGACGTTGCTGTATTAATTATGCACTCCCTTAAAACGCCCGTTTTGACCTTTAAGCACGCCTGCGTTCGAATTCCACACCCCGTTTTCAAGCACCTTCCCCTGTTACCACCCACATACGCCTCCTTCTGTCACTCAAAATAGCAGGCATTCGCTATATAGCGAACAAACGATTTTCGGCCGCACTGACTGGTTCGCGCATGCGTATTAAAATCCGTACGCATGCGCAGATGTGCGAACATCGGTCAGAACGAACGAGCGGCCGCTTACGAGCGGCTCTGAATCAGGGCCAATGTTCCCAAGCACAAGGCCCCAGCAACACTGTTGTGTTGTGTTGTGGTTGAACAACAAAACATGGAATGTTCTACAATGGCCAAGATCTCAATCCAATTGATAATCTGTAGCACTATTTGAAAATTGCAGTCCACCTGTGTCATCCAACCAGCCTGAACAACCTGGAGCACATCAGCAAGAAAGAATGGGCAAAATCACTTCAAAATACTCGTAGTATGCAAACCTGGCAGAAACTTAAAGTTGTAATTAAGAAAAAGTTGGGTCTACCAAGAATAGTACTGGGTTTAAATACTTATGCAGGCAGCATTTTCAGTTTTTATAAATAAAAAAAAAAATCTGCAAACAATGAATTATATGTTTGAACATTTACTTTAAGAGCCTATTTGTTCACAATATTATACAATACAATATAAATACTGTATGTGTAAGTGTAATGTGTAAATGAGACAACTCTGTTGACTTTTCAGAGGGGGGAGTTTGAATACTTTTGCAAGCCACATGTGTGTGTGGGTTTGTGTGTGTGTTGATAAATATGTGACAAGTTCAAAAATCTATTCAACAGTGACTCAGCACATTGTTAGTTTTTCTACATTTAAACTTTCACCAGTTACAGAGTGGGTTATAGGTTTTTATTTAAATAAAAACAAACATCTGACTGCTAAAGATAGTAATGTTTATACAGTAATCTCAACTTTTTAGATTCTGTCTCCCCCTGCCTGCACGTAGGTATAATGCAGTTGATCCAGTGGACCGGAGAAGAAATTAATCTTACAACAAAGGCATACATTGTCTTTTATTTATATATATATATATATATATATATATATATATATATATTGCAGTATAACGGCACTCCTGGTACAAACGACAATGTGTAGGCAGCGTATATAGTGGTCAACGTTTCAAAGCCTTTATTATGGCTTTTTCATCAGGACTAACATAACATACAAAGCACATCTTACCTTAAAACAGTTCAATCACCCAGTGAGCATACGCGATGCCCGGAACGGGACCACTCCCCCTGTGGGCGGCGCCATATTTACACATCATCAGGATCTAAGTCACATGCTGTGCGCAGGCTGATGACGGAGGTGCTACCCATCACCATGGAAACCAACAAACTCACATACATTCTAAAAAACAAAATATAACAATATAAAAAATCAATTAGCGATGGACTAAACAAACAAATAATAAGAGATATGGAAATGAATGGATAGCTGCGACCAAGCTGCAATAAATGAATATAGATATAAGAACATTATTCACAGATAGATTGCCCAATTGGGTTAACTCTACACAAGATACCGCACACGGCACCACAGTTCACTATAGGATGTCAAAAGAGACACCCCTTAACTGACAATTATCAAAGCAATAACAATTACACCAAACCATCTCTAAAACACATATAGAGATAACTAAGTACCAAAAACTAAGATTAAATATATCTAAGCCAAATTCAAGAAAAATACCTAATGAAAACAATTCAATCCTAAATTTTCGTTGAGCCCCTTGGGAGCAAGGGTTCCCAACATATGTATCCAGCGACTCTCACATTGGAGTAACTTCAAAGGACGATTGCCACCTTTAATAGAGGCTGGCACATGATCTATCATGCAGTATCGCAGGGAGGCAAGAGTATGTGGCACAGAGGCAAAATGCCTCGCCACAGGCTGTTCGCTAGTACCTGTATTTAAAGCCGCACAGATAGCCGAGCGGTGAAGAGCCATCCGCTCTTTAAAAGACCTTTCGGTCTTCCCTACATATGACAGCCCACAGGGGCATAAAATTTGATATACCACAAAATTCAAATGTGGAATTACACGTCAGAGTAAATTTGATATGGTAGGGTTTTCCAGAATGTGGATGATAGAACACATCACCGGCTAATAGATATCTACAGGTCATACAGGTACAGCGAAAACAACCCGGCCTTTGACCAATACTTGAAGAACGAAATAATTTGTGAGGAGCAGTAATATCGGTTTTAACCAGAATATCACGGAGATTACGGCCACGGGAGTAACAAGGCATAAGTCTAGTACTGGACAACTGCAACTCAGGATCTGATTGAACCATGGGCCATAGGTTTTTAGAAGCTCGATTAAGTTTAGGACTGACGCTATTGAAATGATTAGTCCAAATAAATGCTGAAGACTTATTGGCCTGGACCTTACTCTTTAACAAATCGGATCTAGTAAGCCTCATAACCTTCTGCTTACTCGTCTCGAGATCATGGTAGTTATAACCTCTTGCCAAAAATTTTTGTATCATGTTGTCCATTTGACATTCTGCTAACCCAGGGTCAGAAGTGATACGTTTAACACGCAATAATTGCGAATATGGCAATCTTCGCTTTAATGCCACGTAGATTATTCCTGTCTGTGGTTTTAGAGAAAAGGCTAGTAGTGACCCTACCTGAATGAATGGAGATCAACACATCCAAATAATGGATCTGTACATCCCTGATATTAAAGGTAAATTTGACAGGAAATTGGCTTAAATTATGAGTTTCAATTAAGGTAATAAGGTCCACTTTAGGGCCCCTCCAAAAAATCAACAGGTCATCGATATAGCGCGTGTAAAACGCAATCCTATCTGAAACCTCGGAGCAAGCAAAAAAGATGTCGTTCTCAACAAAAAACATAAAAATGTTGGCGTACGATGGGGCCACATTGGACCCCATCACACAGCCAACCAACTGTAAATAAAAATCACCATCATACAGAAAATAATTTTTTGTCAAGATCAAATGTAACAAACTCATAACAAGAGATAAATCTGGACCCATATAATAAAGGCTTTGAAATGTTGACGACTATATATGCTGCCTACACATTGTCGTTTGTACCAGGAGTGCCGTTATACTGCAATATCTACATGAATTTTTATTCGGGCACCCGGGCAAGTTGTGATATAAAGGGAGTGCCGGACCTTGGCTGTGTGTTGGATTTGGAGATCTCTTGTAGAGTTTGAGATTCTCCTGTCAGGGCACCCCTCCTGCTATCAGTGATATTATCATTATCTGCAACAGTTTTTTCATCATTGGAGCGATATTTTTTTATTGTTCTTTTGTCATGTGTGATTTTTAATTGATTTTTAATAAAGTATGATTTTAACAGTGTACTAAGGGGTTATAATTTTCACCCCATGGACTAAGCCTGATGGATGGATCATGTTGCTGCTATCAACTTTAAGCTGCTTGATTTGCTGTTTGCACGGATGATTTTTGCATTGTAACATTTACTAGCTACAAATATAGGGATTATTTTCCTGCTGTTGATCTAAAGCTGCTGGATTTGCACGTATGGACAATTTTCTGGAACACAGTGTTGGTATATGGACTTTACTGTTGACATTCCCTTTAAACTTTTAGATTTGCGATCTATTCAACTGACTGTATACTGAAGTGATATAAATACAGTTTTTTCATCATGGCTGACAATTTGAATGATGATGCTATCAGTGGCTTTCAACAACCCGTGTATGCAATTGGAGATGCTTTCAGCTACTCAGAAACAGAAGCAGGGGCAATCTTATATAACATCCAATATGCGGGACAATTAGATTCTCTCCCTGTTGAAGTTTTGTATCGGGACTTATTGAAGCTTAAAAAGAGAGAAAATGACTTATTTTATCACGGCTTAACCCTAAGTGAATATTATAGGGCTAAGAAAATTCCAAGGGGGTTACGTATCAAAAACAGTCCTACAATCGGGAGACATGACCCTATTTTTTGTAGATGCTGGGTCTCAATTTTGAATAAGTGCTCTTTTGATTTGACCCTTTTGATAATTGAGCAGTCCACAAAAGAATTAAACGCCACAAGAGATAAAATAGCCACGTACGAATTGACGCATAAAGCCACTTTGGAAAAAGATCCCAATGTTAAATGGCTAGAAAAGCTTGAAAGTCAGTTGGCTTCGTATAAGTCTGATCTAATTAAATTTAAAAAGGATAAAAGAATGAAAGTCGATCAAGACTATGAGTTAAATACTGTATACCAATTTACTAGCTCAGGGCGTGGGCTGGAGAACAGAAATAAGAAGCCTTTCTTCAGGAGAAATGGGAGAAAGTTTGTGGACTGAGTCTTCTAATGAACTAGTTTCATCAGCTAGTGACAATGAGGTGGCAACTACTAGTAGGTGTAGAAGGAATAATGCTCTCCCTTTAGGCATGCCAACAAGAGCCCAAGGTCCGGTAGGTGGAGATCCTATACCAGACGGGGGGCCAAAATCAAAGACAAAGGATGTGGCAAAAAAAAAACCCTGCCTCACAAAACCTAGTAGTGAATTTATTCTCCTTCCCATTGACTGACACTGAATTGAGGGTCCTGTGTAAAGGACTTTCATTCGTACCCACAGTACCTTTCAATTCTTTTAAATGGCAAATTGAGCAGCATAATTTACAACGTCAACTAAAATTGAGAGAATTTTTTGCTAAGGCAAAACCAAACTTAAATGAACCTATTTCTGATATACCGCCACAATTGAGTAAACTACTGCCCCGGTCTACGTTTAAGCCACAGTCTTTTAATCCTACCATAAAAACATATATGAGACATTTGGGCACCGAGGTTTCCAAGGAAGTTACTAAACTTCCAAAAATTAGACAAAATCTAAATAAACTTGAGTTTAAGGCATTGCACGATTTAGCTGGTAATAAAGAGCTTATTTTTCGGCGGGCTGATAAAGGGGGTGCCCTGGTCATACAGAATTTAACCGACTACAAGTTGCAAGTGGCCATTCATCTGGATGATGTAGTGACATATAGACGTTTGCAAGCAGATCCAACGAGTGAATTCAAGGAGGAATTGAAAAAAATATTGACAGATGCAGTATCTAAGAATATCATCTCTACTAAGTTACAGGACGCTTTGTTGCCGTCACATCCAACTGTGCCGGTATTTTATACAATTCCCAAGATTCACAAATCTCTTGATAACCCGCCTGGCCGCCCTATCATTGCGGCTAGGGGATCATTATTCCAACCTGCTTCGGTCTATTTAGATGCTATTATGCAACCGACTATTAGATCTCACCCTCGCTATCTCCTTGATACGTCTACATTATTAAGGAAATTAGATGCATTGCCTATTTTCGATGAGGAGATTTGGATGTGTAGTATTGATGCGTGTAGTTTGTATACCATCATCCCTCATGATGCTGGTATAGCTGCTACTATGAATCACTTATCTCATCATCCAGATTATATGGGTCCAGATTTATCTCTTGTTATGAGTTGTTACATTTGATCTTGACGAAAAATTATTTTCTGTATGATGGTGATTTTTATTTACAGTTGGTTGGCTGTGCGATGGGGTCCAATGTGGCTCCATCGTACGCCAAAATTTTTATGTTTTTTGTTGAGAACGACATCTTTTTTGCTTGCCCCGAGGTTTCAGATAGGATTGCGTTTTACACGCGCTATATCGATGACCTGTTGATTTTTTGGAGGGTCCCTAAAGTGGACCTTATTACCTTAATTGAAACTCATAATTTAAGCCAATCTCCTGTCAAATTTACCTTTAATATCAGGGATGTACAGATCCATTATTTGGATGTGTTGATCTCCATTCATTCAGGTAGGGTCACTACTAGCCTGTTCTCTAAAACCACAGACAGGAATAATCTACTTCATAACGATAGCTGTCATCCGGTGGCATTAAAGCGAGGATTGCCATATTCGCAATTATTGCGTGTTAAACGTATCACTTCTGACCCTGGGTTAGCAGAATGTCAAATGGACAACATGATACAAAAATTTTTGGCAAGAGGTTATAACTACCATGATCTCGAGACGAGTAAGCAGAAGGTTATGAGGCTGAATAGATCTGATTTGTTAAAGAGTAAGGTCCAGGCCAATAAGTCTTCAGCATTTATTTGGACTAATCATTTCAATAGTGTCAGTCCTAAAATTAATTGAGCTTCTAAAAACCTATGGCCCATGGTTCAATCAGATCCTGAGTTGCAGTTGTCCAGTACTAGACTTATGCCTTGTTACTCCCGTGGCCGTAATCTCCGTGATATTCTGGTTAAAACCGATATTACTGCTCCTCACAAATTATTTCGTTCTTCAAGTATTGGTCAAAGGCCGGGTTGTTTTCGCTGTACCTGTATGACCTGTAGATATCTATTAGCCGGTGATGTGTTCTATCATCCACATTCTGGAAAACCCTACCATATCAAATTTACTCTGACGTGTAATTCCACATTTGTGGTATATCAAATTTTATGCCCCTGTGGGCTGTCATATGTAGGGAAGACTGAAAGGTCTTTTAAAGAGCGGATGGCTCTTCACCGCTCGGCTATCCGTGCGGCTTTAAATACTGGTACTAGCGAACAGCCTGTGGCGAGGCATTTTGCCACTGTGCCACATACTCTTGCCTCCCTGCGATACCGCATGATAGATCATGTGCCAGCCTCTATTAGAGGTGGCAATCGTCCTTTGAAGTTACTCCAATGTGAGACTCGCTGGATACATATGTTGGGAACCCTTGCTCCCAAGGGGCTCAACGAAAATTTAGGATTGAATTGTTTTCATTAGGTATTTTTCTTGAATTTGGCTTAGATATATTTAATCTTAGTTTTTGGTACTTAGTTATCTCTATATGTGTTTTAGAGATGGTTTGGTGTAATTGTTATTGCTTTGATAATTGTCAGTTAAGGGGTGTCTCTTTTGACATCCTATAGTGAACTGTGGTGCCGTGTGCGGTATCTTGTGTAGAGTTAACCCAATTGGGCAATCTATCTGTGAATAATGTTCTTATATCTATATTCATTTATTGCAGCTTGGTCGCAGCTATCCATTCATTTCCATATCTCTTATTATTTGTTTGTTTAGTCCATCGCTAATTGATTTTTTATATTGTTATATTTTGTTTTTTAGAATGTATGTGAGTTTGTTGGTTTCCATGGTGATGGGTAGCACCTCCGTCATCAGCCTGTGCACGCATGTGACTTAGATCCTGATGACATGGAAATATGGCGCCGCCCGCCGGGGGAGTGGTCCCGTTCCAGGCATTGCGTCTGCTCACTGGGTGATTGAACTGTTTTAAGGTAAGATGTGCTTTGTATGTTATGTTAGTCCTGATGAAAAAGCCATAATAAAGGCTTTGAAATGTTGACCACTATATACGCTGCCTACACATTGTCGTTTGTACCAGGAGTGCCGTTATACTGCAATATCTACATGAATTTTTTATTCGGGCACCCGGGCAAGTGTGTTATATATATATATATATATATATATATATATATATATTGAAAATCAGGATATGATCTAAATTAGGTCATCACGCACATTTGTGTGATGATCTAATTACAGCTGTGGCATGTGCATGTCACACCTAATGTGCCCCAGTTCCCACAGGGGGCTCCATGCTCGGTATCATCAGGAAAGAAGGGGAACGGGAGAGGGTAAGAATAAAGGGTCGGCACAGAGGGCCTGATTCAGAGCCGGTCACTATGACAGAGTGCTCGCTCTGAATCAGGGCCGGGCTTTTTTTTTGTTGGGGCGGCCTCTTGGCCGCTCGCATAGATGTGGGTGACCACCCACAGTTATAGCGAGCGGCCATGATGATGGTCGCGATGGTCAAGACCATCGCGACCATCGGGCTTGCGACGAGACCCTTGTGGTAGGGTCTCGTGGCCGCAAGCCCCAGAGAGATTTCGGCTCTAACAGAGCCGGAATCTCTCCACTGACATCACTTGTGATGTCAGTGGGGCCGCCCCCAAACGGCAGGTGTTCTCCGTTTGGGCAGCCACCCCCCTGTCCCGCCCACCAAAGGGGGCGAGCTGTCACTCAACATCGACAGGTCGCCCCCTTTGGTGCGAGACCCGGAGCGAAGGAGTGCCGTCGCTAGCCGGGTCTCGCGCATGCGCACAACAGAGCCGTCTCCGTCATGCGCATGCGCTGTGGGCCACTTTCGACCCGGTTGCGAGCGCTCAGAGGGTGAACGAAATCAACTGAAAAACAAAGGGTAAGTATTACCCCCTAGTAGTTGAAAGTTAGTCAAAAAGGGATTTCTGCATGGAAGCAGCTTCTTCCATAGGTGAGTGGAGGCGTCTAGAGGTCTTGCATAGGGTTTGTGGATACGCCCTTTTTCAGGGGCGTATCCACAAACCTGTGGATACGCCCTTTTCAAAAACATCCACAGGTAAGTGAAAGTGTCTTGAGTGTCTTTCACCGGTTTAAATCTTTAATGAAAAACGTAGGGGTTGTCCCAGGATGGGAGCCACGCAAGCAGTAGAGATGTTAGACAATGATGTGCTGCTAATGGAAGCGCCGCTTGGGTCGGCACGCCGTATTATGCATACTAAGTATGGTGCTTATGCAATTAGGTACTGTGATGTATGGTTTAAGATGACGATGAAGAGTGTTAGACCATTTCCCAGAATTGGTAGCTTTGATAAGGATGTATTGAACAATGTCCGAGATCACATCAGTCTGGTGCGTTCTCAAGTGAAAAAGGTAAAATATAACGAATGTTTAAAATTATGGCAGCATGAAGGGGATGCGTGGCTTAAAGGTGTGCAAGCGACGCAAACCAGCGTCGCGAACATGTTACCGGAAGTACACCCGCATCGCAAAATTGCAGCAAAGTAGCACTGTGGAAGGTATTGCCAGTGGTTCACGCGCACCACCTACGCAAATTTCCAACAGACACCAGCTCCAATTGTGACCGTTAATGCTTTATTGGAGAGTGGGAGTCAATGCTAGGGGTCAGGTCATACCTGTAGTCTACAGATAGTCAGGTTAACGGGAAGTACTAGGGAAGAACCGGTGATGATGGTTGATGTAGCTGGTACAAAATATCCTTTTCTTGTAGACACAGGGGTGACCAGGTCAGTGATAAAATCTCCCGTTAATTTACAGGTAACCAATGAGACAGTACCAGCAATGGGCGTAACGGGTAAAGTGCAACATTATCCTTTAACAAAATCCACAGAGGTCACTATCGGGCCATTGCATACCAGACATTCTTTCCTCCTGGCAGCAGCGGCTTATACTAACCTACTGGATTTGTTATGTAAGATGGGATGTGTCATATATGGTACCCCTGATGGTGTATTTTTAGATATCCCAGAGAGAGTTGCGCACTAGGTGAGAGATATGCTGGACACTCCCCAAAGGTTAATGTATCACTCTACCAGTTTAAGTGAGAATCCATCTCAGGTAGATTAATGTTGTCCCAAATTCCAGATTCACTTTGGACCAAGGATGGACAGGACACTGGATTAATGGCAAACGTAAGTCCCGTAATGGTATATTTAAAAAGCGGTAGGCAAGCTCCTAAAATTCCCCAGTACCGTTAAAAGCAGGAGGTAGAATGAGGGGTTTATCCTATAATTGAGCGATTGCTACAGCATGGAATTTTAGTTCGTACAGCTAGTGTAGCCAACAGTCCCATCTTTCCTGTAAAGAAGAGTGGTGGGAGGGGTTATAGGCTGGTACAAGACCTTAGAGGTGTCAATAAGGTGGTAGAGAGCCAATTTCCCATAGTGCCAAATCCAGCTGTCATTCTAATGCAGATCCCACCAAATGCAACCCATTTCACTGTCATTGACCTCTGTTCTGCTTTCTTCTCTGTGCCTCTTCATCCTGACTGTCAATACTTATTCGCTTTCACATACAGGGGTGTACAATACACATGGACACGATTGCCCCAAGGTTTCATAGACAACCCCAGTATCTTTTCCCAGGCCTTACACGACTGTTTACAATCTTTTCAACCTGCCAATGGATCTGTTCTAATACAATATGTGGACGATTTATTGTTATGTTCTGATTCGTTTATGTCATGTTTAAATGATACTAAACTTTTGTTGCTTCATCTCTCGCAAACAGGACACAAGGTTGCTAAGGACAAACTACAGCCATGCCAGTCCAGGGTTAAATATTTGGGACACTGCCTAACTTGGGGGTTACGACATCTCACAAACGACAGAATCCAGGCCATACAGAACATGACACTGCCGCAAAACCAACAGCAAATTCGTACCTTCTTGGAAATGTGTGGATATTGCAGAATGTGTATCCCAGGTTTTTCTATTTTGGCCTTGCCATTACAGGACTTAGTCTCTTCCTCAAAGCCCAATCGCATCATACACACAGAGGAATCAGAGCAGGCTTTCCTTAATCTTAAGGATAGTCTGACAAAAGCACCTGCATTGGGAAAACCAGATTATGAAAAACCTTTTGATTTGTATTGTACGGAAGCTGATTGGTGTGCAGCAGGCGTCCTCACACAAAAAATGGTGATGCCAGTAGGCCTGTAGCATACTACCATGCACAATTGGACACTGTGGCAAGATGACTCCCAACATGTTTAAGAAGTGTAGCAGCAACTGCTCTATTGGTCAGTAAGAGTGAGGATGTTGTATTAGGCCATGATATGATTGTCTATACTCCCCATGCTGTATCTGCTTTGCTAAACTCTGCCCAAACCAGACATGTTTCCTCAGCTAGGTTCACAAAAGGGGAACTAGCCTTAATAGCACTTGCAGACATCACCATCAAAAGGTGCAGTACGTTAAACCCAGCTACGTATTTACCATATGTGCAACATGATGCACAAAGGGTGGAGAGAGGTGAGCAGCTGGCAACAGGTGAGTTCTGCAGGTATATTGATGCACATGATTGTATGGAATATCTGAATCAGACCTTTACTGCAAGACCTGAAATACGGGATACACCTTTAGAAAATGTAGATGTACATTTTACACGGATGGGAGTTGTCATAGACAGACTGACACTGGAGAGTTATGTACAGGTTGTGTGCATTAGCAAAAGGTAAATCTGCTAATATCTATACTGAATCTAGGTACGCCTTCGGAGTAGTACACAATTTCTGTGCCTTATGGCATCTGAGAAAATTTATGACAACAGCAGGCACACCAATTGCACATTCCAAACATATAAAAGGACTATTAACAGCAATCAAATTGCCAAAGGCAGTGGCAGTAATAAAGTGTAAAGCCCATACATGTGAAGATGATCCGGTGTCACTGGGCAACAACAGGGCAGACGAAGCTGCAAAATGGGCAATGAATGTACCAATCGAACAGATCATGACTTTCCAAACAATTGACATGCTGAAATTAATTGAGATGCAAAATTTGTGTTCTACCCAGGAAAAGTCAGTCTGGAGGTCCAAGGGATGTGGGCAAGAGTCCTCTGGACTCTGGAGGGACGGACAAGGTAAGCCAGTAGCTCCCAAGGCATACTACCCCAGCCTGGCTGAGGCAGCACACAGTCTGACTCATTTGGGAAAGCAAGGTATGTGCAAATTGGTGAGAGCATACTGGTGTGCACCAGGTTTTTCTTCTCAAGCGGAAAAGAGAGCAATGTCCTGTCTGACCTGCTTGAGGAAAAACATTGGGAAAACGATCCCTACTAAACCATCTCACATTCCTCCGACTGACGGACCTTTCAGGTAATACAAATTGATTTCATCCAATTACCACCCTGCAGGAATCTCAAGTATGTATTAGTGTACAATGACATGTTTCCAATTGGGTTGAGGCATACCCAGCTGCCACTAATACTGCCAAGAAAATTGTTCAGGAGTTTGTGTGCAGATACGGTATCCCTAAAATTATTGAGAGTGATAGGGTACTCATTTCACAGGTGATGTTTTTCAAAATATGTGTAAGCTGATGGGTATTAATAGTCGACTTCATACCCCCTACCGACCGCAAGCCAGTGGAGAGGATGAACGGCACTATTAAAAACAAACTAAGTAAAATCATGGCAGAGACTGGACTAGGATGGCCAGAAGCACTACCGTTGGTCCTACATAGCATAAGGACCACTCCTAGACCCCCTCTAAATCTGTCCCCCTCTGAATTACTGTTTGGTAGACAACCTCATTTAATTATAAGCCCGCAGGAAGATTTAAAAGGTAACAACGAGGTAACTGTAAGGTATCTTATATCAATGAGTAAACAGTTAAAACAGCAACAGCAGAAACTGAAATTGTTGTCCCATGATATGCCTGAAAGAAACTGTCATGATGTTGAACCTGGAGAATATGTTATGATCAGATATTTCTTGCATTCAGGTTGCTTGGCTAATCATTGGGAAGGTCCGTATCAGGTGTTGCTGACGAGCACCACATCTTTAAAGGTGGCCGAGAGAAATACCTGGGTCCATTCCACTCACTGCAAGAAGGTCAACCAACCAGTGGAGAAACAAGGTGGAGACGAGGCTGATAACGTGGACCTGTCGATCGCGAGCTTGTTCCGGGAGGGTTAAAAGGTTGCAGTGAGATATCTGAGCTAAAGAAATTCACAGGTCCTTGCTGCAGCAATGGACTGGTCTGCTGTGTTCATTTTTATATTCTCTTCCAGAGTTTCCATCGTCCTGATTTGTTCAGGGATATCTGGTTTCTGTGACGGGGGACGATAGAGGAGATGGGAGCTGATGGCAGAATTGATGGAGTAGAGTCAGAAGGAGGAGTGCTATGCCAATCAGGGGAGTGTTTGACCAATCTTAGTACTGTAATTGTTAAGAGATCTGCTATTTTGGATACTCTGGGACAGTGTGAAGGTCTGTCATCTGAGGATTATTGTATGTCTGAGTTCTGTGGGTCCGTAATTGATGGGAGATGCATCCAACGGTGTCAACCCAAGTATAATCAGTATTGGGGTGGGTAACCTCTAGAGGAATATCACACCATGGTGGGCAAAATTTTGAACCAAACTGACTGTTGGGTGTGCTCTCACGTGCCCCAAGGACAGCATAATGTAGGATTAGTGCCCTTCCCGTTAAATATCTCTGAAATTTTAGAATTGCAAAAAGGGAAGACACTGGATGGAAAATTTCTTAATACCAAACCACCCCATTTTAAGCTCCACCAGTACCAAGCAGATAAAACTCTTTTATGTTTAAACATCACCAACTCCAATGAACCAGGAAGTTGGGAGGTTACTGGGAATAATCAGACGATGACCTCACAAAGAGCTGACCGTGAGCCTATAAATTATGACCTATTATGCAAAATTAGGTCAGGTGGAAGACACTTCCGGTATAAATATACACTAAGTTCCACCAAAGAGATGATTGGTAGGGTACCAGATGGATATTGTGCCAAGATAATACAACCTGAAACATGTATTTGTCAGATGGGAGAACCTGAGATAGGATTATTCGTGAGGGAAATGTGTTTAATGATCATGATGCATACTATTCCTTATGTTCTCCCCGAGGATGTATATTTTATATGTGGAAGGAAAGCGTATAAGTGGCTCTCTCCGAGTTCCGAAGATTTGTGTTATCTGGGAAGAGTAGTCCCAGAGGTTATGACCCTCACACATGATGAAATGCTTGGTATTCATAAAGACACACCATCACCATATCTTCACACACAGTATGAACACAGAGGCAAAATAAATATGATACCTGGTAATGTGAATAAAGTCACAGAGTTAGTCAGTGAGACAACTGGCTTTCAAGTTTTAGTAGCACTGGATCCCACCAGGATCGCTCGGGGTACACTAAATTTTAGATATATCCAAGATCTTGCTAAATTGATAGATAATATCACCGAGATGTATGATGACACATTCAGGTATACAGGTAGGGAGTTGCAAGCATACAAGAAAGAACTGGTGCAACACAGACTAGTGTTAAATTATTTAACAGCTGTCACTGGAGGGTATTGCGTAACGTTGGCCACCCAATTTGGAGTGAAGTGTTGCACTTATGTCACAAATGATACCAGCGACTCCAAGGAGGTAATAGACCGGAAGATGGATGAAATTCTGCAGCTAAAATGGGAATTTCGAAAGAACTATAATGCTTCAGTGGCTGAAGTAGAGGAGAAGGTAGAGGAATGGGTTTCATGGTTGAACCCAGGGAAATGGTTCTCAAGCCTAGGAGAATGGGTCCAGGAAATGATTGCAAGTATAGGTAAACTCCTGATCCTCATACTGGTTCACATCTTAGTAATTGGCTTATGTGAGAGGTGTGTTGCTACTGTGTTGAAGTGTGGAAAATGTAAAAATAAACTGGAAGAATGAAATTATGAAGGTGGTCAGTAGTGACAATATGAATACTGAGGTAAATGTAGAACTGCATTACAACCCTGAACTAGGAAATACCATCGTATAATGTATTATATTTAGACATGCATAAAATTTATTATTAAAATGTTATTTTAAAACATCTTAAATAATGTAAGTCCCTATTCCCCCTCAAGACTTCCTTTATAGGATTAGTGCATCCCCACATCTTTCCCATGATCTCCCAGGATCTGCGGTGTGCGTATAAGGGTAGTTTTATGTCCCTCCCTAGAGACACATTATTGATGGATTAAGAACTACCTTGTGCTATCCCATAATATAACATTAAATAATATGTCATAATGTAAGCCTAAAATTAATTGTTAAATCAGAATATGATAGCATGTTGTTTGCTATCAAAGGGTGGACTGTCAAAGCCATATAATTGGCTGAGACAGGATCAGTTTAAAATCAGATTTGCGCGATGCCATCTTGCAAATGGTGAAAGACTCCATCTTAGAAATAGGACACACAGCGCCATTTTGTCAAATCCACATAGTACAAAAATACAACGCTAAATTGCTAACTAATAGCAATTCAAGACTTTTAACAATCTTCCCCAAACACATCCCGACAGTGTTCAACATACATAAAAATGACTTTCCAACACATTAAAATCACCACAGACTTAAATATGAACAGCGCAAAATAGTAGCAAATTAGTGGTGTTTTCCCTGCATTCACATTAACACATACACGCGATGTTAAACAGTGCACAATGCAAAATAGCTAATGATTAGCATGAGAACACTTTTATTAATCCTTCTCAAAATCATACTGTCAGTAGTCAAAACACCTAAGGATAACATTGCAGCACACTGCAACACTTACACAGCGCTAGTTAGCGCTGTTCTCCCTGCAGTCTCAATAAAACACCTAGCCGTGAGCTTAACACAAATATCATAGCGCAGAAAGTGTAAAATAGTTAAACTGTGCTGTGCGTCTGAAATGCATTAGAACACTTTATACAATCCCTACACAACCAATACTGACTTAGTCCCACACACTCAAAGATACCTTTTCATCCTAGCGCTGCTCGCTAAGTACCCCACAGAATCCCAGACACACAATGCTATTTAGCATCATTTTCCCTTGCATACATACACTTAAAGCAATAGTCCCGTAGCGCAAAAGGGTTATTATTACACAATTCATTCACAATGCAAGCATGTAAAGAAATGACTGTTTTCTGCAACTAAGGTTTAGTACATGGTAAGCAGACCGTGTCTGGTGTTGTACTGATCCACTGTGTCTCCACAGATTTCAGGTACCATCGGTGAGAAGATTGGAATAGACTTCTGCAAATTATGGACTGTAGAGAGTTAAAACATTAAAATGTACTCTGTAATTTTAGCAGCTTAGATTTGCATGCAGCGGGAAAAAGAATACAAAGGGCGGTTGGAGGCCGTTTGTGTCCATTTGAAATTGCCCAATAAATGATCCTGTAACCAAGACAACTTTAAGAAGAACCAATGGAATCATGCCAAACTTGCTTATTGTATTCCCAATCCCTGAAAGAGTATATATGTGCGCTCTCTGACCCCAGTCTGGAGTCTTCTTGCTGATGCTGTTGACGGAGGTTTCTTGCTGATGCCGGTATCTGGGCCCAGAGCGCGTGCGTATGTAACAACTGTACCTTGGGTCTGTATGATTTATTTGCGCTAATTGTCTTTAGATCGCAGCATGTAACCATCTGTTTTTATGTTGAATAATAACTTTTTGTGCTTTGGAAACATATTCAAAGTCTGAAGGCATTTATTTACTGTGCGACTCATTTCGCTAAATTGCGACAATTCTAGAAGGTATAGGCAGAATTTAGAAGGTATAGGCAGGATCGTACAGAGGTTTTAATTAGGTATCGATATGACATAGTCACTGTCGACCTAATTTATCTAAACCAAGCAGACACAGGGGTTTCTAGAACTATACACAATGAGGTTCTGGTATAATGTTGGAAAAGCTACAGTTTTGTTGCTGTACTGTGCAAAGATCATCCTGAGAGAACACAGAAATAAAGAAATACATTATCAGTATAAATGCATTACAGTGCCTGAAAAGCGGGACTGTCTTGACCAAAACGTGATGGTTGGGGAATATGCATTCTTTAAATATACAAAGTCGTAATGGCCACATAAAATAAGTTTTAAAACAGTGCTGCACAGTCAACTTACTGATGTAAGAAGCAGCAGTCAGCCTCCTATGAATAGTATGCCGAGTGCTGTCTAGTACGAGACAGCAGGGTGAGGAGCGGAAGTGCAGGGGAAGGGAGAAAGCAGTCACTGGAGGAAGAGTAGGAGTAATGGGGAGGTTCAAAGGTAAGGTCAGGAGGTACAGCATGTGTACAGGAAAATCTGTGCCCTCTGCGCTAATAACATGCGGCCACTTATGCCTTGGTGTCTCAACCACCCCAGCAGTAATAGACCACCATCTATCACTATCAGAGAACAAACAAAACAATACACAGTTGTAGCTGCATCTCATATATTAGTGCTTGCAGAGTGAATGTTTCTGCGGGTCTCCCATGTGATATAAATAATAATAATCATAATAGTAATGTTATTTATATAGCATTTTTCTCCTAATGGTACTCAAAGTGCTTTACATTTGCTTTTACAGCACAAAATACAAAACAAGCTTAACAAGGGACATTAGTGAAATGCTTGGGTGAAGAGGTAAGTCTTCAGTCTATTTTTGAGGGATTCTAGAGTGGAGGCCTCTCGAACTGTGCGGGGAAGTGAGTACCATAGAGTTGGAGCAACAAAGCTGAAAGCTTGGCCACCCAAATCAATTCTGTAAGACTCTTGGGGGTAAATTTACTAAAGTTTGATTAGAGATTCATTTTTATGAATCACTGAAATCTCCTGAGATTGAATTGAACCTGAATAGCAAAATCCCTTAGCAAATCTCAAATTTACTAAGAATGGATTTTGCTTTCGATTTTCAACTCAAATTCGATCTTATTTCAGTTTAAAAAGGGATTTGCTGTTCGATTTTGCATGTTCATGTCCAAATCGAACAGCAAATCTCACTCTAAAACAAACTTCAAAGCCCCAAATAAATAGAGCTGTTTCATACATGCATACATTAGTGAGATGCATGCATGTATCTTAATGTAAAAAGCTTGTAAAGAGTTAATGTTTAAAAAAAATGAAGTGGGGTACCCCTTAAATACACAACTGTATAGGCTGATAAAACTATACTGTCATGGTGTGTATATTGTGTTTATTTAAAATTTCTTTACAGGTGAACTACAGGTACCAGCGGGCCCTTAATGCCCCGCATGCTGGTACTTGTGGTTCTCCAAGTACCAGCATGCGGGGGAGCCTTGCTGGGACCTGCAGTTCTAGCCCCGGGCTATCAGCTTAGGCCTGGGGTGCCCTGGAGAAGGAGACCTCTTTTGGGAGGATCCCCAACTCCCCAGGGATCCCTGGCCTGGGCTGACTAGTGGTCAGGAGTAATGTTTCGGCTGGGGAACCCGGTGATAGGGTTTCCCTGGCTGTGACATTACCCCCCGCTAGAAAGGGTCTGGTGCTGGTTGTGGAAATTACAGGGGAATCCTACGCATTTTTTCCCCTATGATTCCAGAACCAGGACCGGATCTGGGCCTGGTTGTGCCAAGTACAGGGGAACACACTACAATTTTTTTTCCCTGTAATTACACAACCAGGACTGGCTATGAAAAGTCTGGGGCTGGTTGTGTAGTTAGGGGGGGACCCCACGTAATTTTTTTTTAAAACATTAATTCTTTACAGCCTTTTACAGTAACATACATGCATGCATCTCACTGATGTATGCAGGTATCTGTGTGAAATCGAACTGATCATGCTGCAATCGAATGCATGAAGTTCTTCTATTCATTTAAGGATTTGCAGTTCGAGTTTGAGTTTGTTTTTCATTTGATTTACAAATTGAATGTTAGTAAATGAAGGGATCTTATTGTCCTCTATGTGAAAACATTGATATTTTTCAGAAATTCGATTTGATTTCAAATGACTTTTTCCGTTCGATTTGACATTCGATTTGGTCTTTAGTAAATCCCTTCATAAAAAAATGGAACCAAAATCGAATACAAAATCGAATAGAAATCAAAATCTAACCATATTAAATATACCCCTAGGTCTTGCAGTAATTAAATGGGACAGTATTGCTGGCCATACACGGGACGATTGATCACATGATTTGGGCAGTTCTGCAGGTTGGACAGGCCAATCATTTGAAAATAGTTGTATTTTGAGTCTTCTGCGACCCCGATGCGCGTCCCCACCGTCATCTAGTTGGATCACAGATCAGATGGTTTTGCATAGAGATCTCAACTGATCATGTAGGAATTGACACACATTATGTGATGTAATTGATCAAATCGGATGGTCTTATGTGAAATAGTTGCATTTTAAATACAAATCATTCTGTATCTGAAGGGAAGAATTTTCAAGGGAAATCGTACAACTGATCTGACCAACTTTTGAATCTCACCATGTATGGACACCTTAAGGTATCAGAAGCTGCTTTAAGTACCTTAGGCCCTGGTCATGTAGGGCTTTGAAAGTTAGTAAGCCAATCATCAAAATTATCCGCCATCTTACAGGCAGTCAGTGGAGGGAGTAGAGAATGGGTGTTTTATGGCTGGAACGGGGCTGGTTGGTTTATAGCCTGGAAGCTGCATTTGTACCATCTGCAAGGGCATTGCAGTAGTCTAGGTTTGATGATATAAATGCATGTATGAATTTAGGCAGATCTTCTGGAATTAAGTGCTTGATTCTGACTATGTCCCTTAGATAAAATAATGAGGATTTAATTGTGGCTGATACCTGATGTTTAAGTGTCAAGCTACTATACAGGACATCACCAAGATTCCACACAAGTTCACTTTTTTGTAGTTCTGAACCCCCAAGAATAAGTCCTGTTGGTTGGCTATGCTGTAGCCCTGTCCTGTGACCTTTCATAAGGAACCCTGGTTTATCAGGGTTCAGTTGCAGCCAATTGGCACTTATCCACTCCTGGAGTTCAGCTAGGCAGCCATTTAGGGTTGTCATTGGGTTCCCGGTACCTGGAGCAAAGGACAGGTACAGTTGTGTATCAGCTGCATTGCAGTGTTAGACCTGGCCATGACGTATGATTATTTTACGCAGTGGTAGCATTTATACTGCAAAAAGAATGGGGAGTAGTATAAAACCCTGTGGGACACCACATGGAAGGGGCACTGGTGACAAAGAGTTTACTCCCGAAAAGACTCTCTGTGACCTGCTGGTAAGAAATTATTTGAACCAGCTAAGGAATGTGCAATCTAGTCCACATACATTTTTCAGGCGAACAATTAGAATCCCGTGGTCTACGGCATCAAATGCTGCAGAGAGATCCAGAAGGATTATGATTGAATAGTCACCTCTGTCTCTTGCCATCAGAAGATCATTAAGCACACATGCCAGAGCTATTTCAGTGCTATGTCTTCTCCTGAGTCCTGACTGGAATGGGTCATAAATATCATGGGTTGACAGGTGGGTTTCTAGTTGAGTTGCCATGACTTTCTCAATGACCTTTCTTACAAAAGGGTTTGCTACCAGTTTGTAATTGGTCATGCAGTCGGGGTCTAAATTGTGTTTTATAAAAAGTGGTCTAACAATTGCTTCCTTCAGTGGTTCAGGAAAAATGCCTGTCTGTAGAGAGCATTGAACTATTTTTGCAAATACAGGGCCAATCATGTCCGTATACCCTATTAAAAGCTTGGTTGAAGCAGGGTCCAGATCACAGGTGGTGGGATGCAACAGTCGGGTAATTTTAGCAATGTCTTTTACATCCATTATGTTAAAGCTGTTCCATAGAGGCAGGTTGCTTACCTTGGCAGGCTTGGTAGTTTGGCACTCCTTTGATGGCACTGTGAGGATTCCAGCCTGGATGGAAGAAACTTTATTTGCAAAGAATTTCGCAAACTCATTGCATCTTGACTGGGAGACGTTTTCATCAGACTGCAGGCATGCTGGTTTGCAAAGCATTTCCACTGTATGGAAATTCTGAGCTGGCCTATTGTTTGCTGCTATGATCTCATTTAAAAGGAACTCTCTTTTCTTATGGGTGATTGTTTATTGATATTCTCCAATATGTTTGATTAGTTTTAACATCCTCTACCAGGTTTGTCTTTCTCCACCGCCTTTCAAGTCTATGACCCCTATTCTTGAGTTCAATAATACTGTTGTAAAATGAAGGGACTTGATGGTGTGTTATGCGGCGTTGTATATGCACAGAGGCAATAATATCCATTGCAGCTGTCACATCTTTGTTATAGTAATGGACTAGGGAACAAGGATATTCACAAGCCCCCATTACCGCAGAGAGATCCAAATTTTATGCAAGAGCCTTGGGAGTCATACCCCTCCTTGGACGATACCTGGTCAACTCCATGGGTAAAGTTTTACTTCGAGGGGATGCGACTGAGAACCAAATTGAGTTGTAGTCTGACCACATGACTGGGTTTATTTTTAGGTCAGAGAATTCTAATCCAATCTGGAAGACAAGAGTGTGACCACTTTTATGTGTAGCAAAAGGAATGACTTGTGTGAGGCCCAGAGCATTCATTGTGCACAGGAGGGAGGTCTTGGCCAAGGTGTGAGAACTCATCATCAACCCATGCATTGAAATCCCCAAGGATCAGCCATCTTTGATGCTCCAGAACTAGTCCAGCAACAATATCTGCAAATTCTTGAAGACTGTGGGTAAGTCTTTCAAAACTGCAGCTACTTCTCACATAACAATTCCTACAAGTGCCCCAATGACAGGCACTGGGCACTGATAAATGTGTGTCAGGGACTTCTAATCCAATCTGGAAGACAAGAGTGTGACCACTTTTATGTGTAGCAAAAAGAATGACTTGTGTGAGGCCCAGAGCATTCATTGTGCACAGGAAGGAGGTCTTGGCCAAGGTGTGAGAGCTCATCATCAACCCATGCATTGAAATCCCCAAGGATCAGCCATCTTTGATGCTCCAGAACTAGTCCAGCAACAATATCTGCAAATTCTTGAAGACTGTGGGTAAGTCTTTCAAAACTGCAGCTACTTCTCACATAACAATTCCTACAAGTGCCCCAATGACAGGCACTGGGCACTGATAAATGTGTGTCAGGGACTTCTAATCCAATCTGGAAGACAAGAGTGTGACCACTTTTATGTGTAGCAAAAATAATGACTTGTGTGAGGCCCAGAGCATTCATTGTGCACAGGAAGGAGGTCTTGGCCAAGGTGTGAGAGCTCATCATCAACCCATGCATTGAAATCCCCAAGGATCAGCCATCTTTGATGCTCCAGAACTAGTCCAGCAACAATATCTGCAAATTCTTGA
The DNA here is from genome assembly GCA_031769625.1 of Taudactylus pleione. Classification (NCBI taxonomy): domain Eukaryota; kingdom Metazoa; phylum Chordata; class Amphibia; order Anura; family Myobatrachidae; genus Taudactylus; species Taudactylus pleione. Next base: position 1,540,188 of record JAUIMM010000547.1, read on the forward strand.
AGACTGTGGGTAAGTCTTTCAAAACTGCAGCTACTTCTCACATAACAATTCCTACAAGTGACCCAATGACAGACACTGGGCACTGATAAAAGTCTATATTAAATACCACACTGAAAGAGGTTTTTGATCAATACACTTGCTTAATCTTTAATATGTTCTTCGATTGTCAAGTACAGCACACTGTCTCTCAACTGATGTATTATTAACTACTATTTTTAATATAAAACACCACCAATAAATATATTTTGCACTAAAGTTCTGATTTCTATTGTTTCTTCAATTTTTATATATAAAATTTATGCAATTGTAAAATGTACTTACTATTTCAACCATACAGCACACTGCATGCAATGTAACCTATCGTAATTATGTTATAGATCATGAGATATTATACAACCTGTAAGTCTTTCTGTTTATTAAGTGTATTTCTATTAATTACCAGCATGGTGACCTGTGAATGACCCACGATGTGGATGTCTAGCTGCAGGGGTAATTATTTGTTTGAGAAGATGCAATGTCAGAGAGAAGCTTGCAGATTTATTTGAAGACCATTCCTGCACATGATCCAAAAGACAGATAATGGTAAAATATTGGGATCTTATACATTCCAGACTTGTCTCTCTCACCAACATGAGGTTGGCCTGGAAAGTGTCACATACACCCACCGCCCACCAAAATAATGTTGTGTTGACAATCAGGATCTTGACTTATTTGCATTGAAGAAAGCCAAGGAAAGGGGGGATAAATGCCATACCCAACTTGCAGAAGTTTGTACAGTTCTTGGGAGCCATTCTGATATTGGGAATTGCCTAATCTTCTTGTGTTTCCCCACAGATTAATGTAAATGAGACCAATTTTATAATTTTTTCCTTTTTGTTTAGACAGAATGATTTGTCTAAGAATATCATTGTATGTCATTCTCATTGATTGTTTTTTGTATATACTTTAAGCATTGTCACAATCTCTCTCATATTAAACTTCATTTAATAAGATTGGTCTCTGTGATTCTTATTGGATCCATTTTGCCTGTGGACTTGGATTATCCATGCTACATATCTGTACTACGGTTTATTATATGGGTAGGATACCTAGAACTTAATTGTAATTGTGTAGTCAATAATGGAAACTGGCATATCAAGCAGAAATATTTGTAGTGCTAGTTTGGACACTATGGGCCTGATTCAGACCCGTTCGCGAGCGCACAGTGCTTGCAAGCGGGTCGATGGTCCCCCACTGCGCATGCGCACACTGGAGCCGGCTCCAGCGTGCGCATTCGCGAGACCCAGCCAGCGACGGGCCCTCTATTGCTACAGGGGCGGCTGTCGATTTTGATTGACAGCTTGCCCCGTTTTGGAGGCGGGCAGGGGGGGTGGCTGGGCCAAATGGAGGCATTCCCGAAGGAACGCCTGCCATTTGGGGGTGGGCCCACTGACATCACGAGTGATGTCATCATGAGTATGTCAGTGGTGAGCTTACGGCTTTATTAGAGACGAAAGCTCACTGGGGCTTGTGGGAACAAGACCTTACCACAAGGGTCTCGTCGCAAGCCCCGATGGTTGCGATGGTCGTGACCATCGCGACCATCACCTGGCCGCTCACTAAAGCTGTGGGTGGTCACCCACAGCTTAGTGAGCGGCCAGGAGGCCATCTTTAAAAAAAACAGGGACGCCCTGATTCAGAGCGAGCACTCTCAAAGAGTGTCCGGCTCTGAATCAGGCCCTATGTTCTGTCAATTAAGTTTCTGGCAACTCACTATCCATGAGAGGACCCATGAGTGGGGGACAATTTTACAGGAATTTGTAGGGAGTTTGAATCTTTCTTATAGTATACAAATCCTAGCAGACCTCAGGTTCTCCCATTTCCTGGCTTGTTAGGACATATTTGCACTAAGTGACCTTCCTCTCCACAATACGATAAATGTCCCCCAAGTCTTCTTCTAGACCTTTGGGTTGAAGAGACTCGGGAGGATCCAACTTGAAAGGGTCTCGACTCAAGCTGCAGTTCTGCAGTTGTTGTGGCAAACGACTTTCCAAAATTAGATCTTCTTTCCTGATAGCACTCTCTGAACCGTTAATGCAGATGGCCAATTGCATGAGCTCCTCTAACGAAGGAAAGGACTGGGTACAGGTTAGGTATGATATGTCATGATAAGAATGTTGACATGGTCATAATGTCGACACAGACCTTTTCAACATTCATCATGTAGATCCCAATAAAAAATCGACACAATAGAATATTAATGTGAAGACACCAGGTTTTTGTGTGCGTTATTCTCGCCTACTGGCCCTCATCGCCTTGATAAAGGCAACTATATATAGCTCCCGCACGATACCCCGGGCCTTTTATGGTCCTGCCCAGGTGGCCTGCAGTTTGTTCTGCCTCACTGGGATCAAGACCATCACTTTCTGCCCTGGAACCAGTTCTCTGTCTCTGGCATGCTGGTCGTACCATTCTTTCTGACTATGTTGGACCTGGGTTAAGTGTTCTCGTGCTAGTCCCATCACCCGCTTCATCCGGGCCTGCAGTTGTTCAATGTACTGCAGGACTGGCTGTTCGGGATCCCGGGAGGTACCTTCCCATCCTTCTTTTACCAGGTCTAAGGGACCTTGTACCTAATGGCTGTATAACAGCTCAAAGGGGGAGTATCCGGTGGACTCCTGCGGCACTTCCCTGTAGGCGAACAGGAGTTGCGGCAGTGCTTTCTCCCAGTCTTTCCCCTCTGAGTGTACATACGCCTTGAGCAAGATCTTGAGGGTCCCATTAAATCTCTCACACAGCCCATTGAATTTCGGGTGGTAAGCGGTCTTACGGAGGGCCCTTACTCCCCACTTTTCCCACAGATTTTGCACTACCTCCCCCTGAAATTGAGGGCCTTGGTCACTGAGCATCTCCTGTGGGTACCCCACCCTGCTGTCCACCATTGTCTGTGCCATGTGCTCTGCATCTATGGAAGCGAGAGCCACAGCTTCTGGGTACCGGTGGCCACATCCACCAGGGTTAGGATATACCTTTTGCCTGACCTGCTGGGTACTTTCAAGGGACCCACGATATCTATAGCTACCCTCCTAAAGGGTTCTCCTATTATGGGCACAAGCCGCATGGGGGCTGTGGTTGGGATTCCCGCTAGACGCTGACAGGTGTCACAAGAGGCTCGATAATCTTTCACCTCACAGGACACTCCTGGCCAGAAGAAGTTCTTCAATAGCCGGTTCTTTGTCTTGCGGGTACCAAGATGGCCCGCTGCGGGAATGTCATGGGCCAGGGCTAATAGCTCGGGTCTATAGGCGGCTGGTACTATCAGCTGTTTGGGAGATGTGCCAGGGCCATAGTCAGGTCGCACTGCAACTATCCTATACAGGAGTCCCTTATCCCAGACTATTCGATTCCCACCTCTGTCAGGGTACCCCTTCTCTGCTGCTTTGCGCAATTCTGCTAGGGAGGGGTCAGTGGGCAGCTGGCCTAGGAGTTGTTCCAGCACCATCAAGTCCATGATCTGCCCTGCACTGATTGCCTGATTTCCCTCTGTCCATTTTCTAAAGAGGCATCGTAGATGCGAGCCATACTCAGCATAGGAGCTCCCCTCTTTCTTCCAGGTTTCCTGGAACTACTGGCGGTAGGTCTCAACAGTAATTTGGAAATGGGCCAGTAGTGCCTTCTTCAGCTCAGTATATGCACCACAGGCCTGGATACTGAGCCCCCGATAGGCTTCCAGAGCCTTTCCAGTTAAGTTGGGGCCTAGGTACTTAGGCCAATCCTCGGGGCTGACTTGGTGAACCCCCATCAGGTCCTCAAACATTTGAAGATGGGTATAAATTTCTGTTTCAGTCTCCCTGAATTTTGGGACATCTCGGAATCCCAGACGGAGCCCCTCCCTCTTCCCAGGCTATCGAGGACTGCTTGGAGCAGGGCAAGAGCTGCATCTTCCTGCCGCAGCATGGGGTCCCCCGGATTTGGGCCCTCAACAACAGGGTCCCCATCGGTTTCATCATTAGGGCCCACAGGGTGTGTTCGCACCCACTCCCCTAGCCAGCTGATGAGGATCTCTCGAGTGTTGGAGTCCACAAATGGGATGCCTTTAGACTGGCACATTACTTGCAGCTCCGGCTTGCGGGCCCTTCGGTAGGGTTGCTCCCGCTCCCGTCTTGCTCGGAGTTCATCACTGTTCTGCATTTTCACACTGCTAGGATTTAAGGGTTATAAGGGCTCTCTTCTGTGTGGTTCTAAACTACTGGGTTACGGGCTATAGCTCCAACAAAGCCTGGTTGTATAACGATACAGACCCCTAGCTCTGCCCAGCTTTTGGGACTGTGTGATCCCACTGCTTGCCACCAAATGTGAAGACACCGGGCTTATGTGTGCGTTATTCTCGCCTACTGGCCCTCATCGCCTTGATAAAGGCAACTGTATATAGCTCCCACATGATACCCCGGGTCTTTTATGGGTTCAGAGATCACACAGTAAGCACACAATAGCAAGGTACAAGAGCACCTTTATTACATATACACTAATTATACATGTAAACCGTAACCACACTATGTACAGTATATACAGGTAGCACTAACATAATCTACATTTAAAGACTAAGACTATTATAACAACCACACAGAGGAACCCTTCCCACCTAGACAGTCAATAATCTCCCCAGGGAATATGTGAGCACGGACCGCTGCACAGCTGTGAGACTCCGGTGGGCACGGTGCTGCTGTTCCCAGCCGCTTGGCCCGAAGGGATTCCGCTACTCACGAGATTAGGGCACGCTGCGAAAGTCACCCAGCTCCAGCTGGCACACTAACAGCGAACCTGAGCCAGCTCCGGATAGAGCAGTAAGTTTTGGCTGCATATCTGTCCCTGGTCTCCCTTTGATGAAGTCCATTGCTGGAAGTCGGTAGGGTCTGCAATCCTGGCTGTGTCTGGAGGTGCCTCAGCCACTCCACATCAGTCCTGCCTCACTGGCCAGGAACCAAGAACAAAGAACACAGAAGCCCAGCTTCAGACCCTTTTTATCCACCCAGCCCTGTGCAGAGATTGGGTGGATTTTGAATCCCCAGATGTAAATGTCCCTGAGCTGCTGGGACCTCCTGCTGGGCTGGTGCCTGTGTGTATAGTTTATGGCCAGCCCGAATTCCTGAGGTGGGGGCTGGGCTAGGAGTAAATATCAGGCAGGAGAGAGTTCTCCTGGTCACTGGGTGTAATTTAAGAATCAAGGTATTTTCCCACACATTACAGATTACTGAAAGGCTCCTGCAGTTGTCCCGGTAACTATTCCGTGTGATCCCCATGCAGGCAAAAAGGGGATCAACACATAAGGGATCCTCACATACCTCCCCTTTAAATCTGGTCCGAGGGGCTGGCTCCTGGATCAGGGCCAGTCAGGACGACCGGACACAGTGACCTCCTGGGCATTGGGTCAGGTTCCTCCTGCCGGGACAGCCCATCGGCATTGGCATGGCCCTTCCCCTTTTTGTGAGAGATAGAGAAGTTATAAGTTTGGAGGGCTAGACTCCACCGCAACAGTCTCCCGTTTCCCCCAGCAGTTTTCTGAAGCCAGCTCAGTGGGTTCAGCACTGTGAAATCTTTCCCATACAGATATGGCTGGAGCTTCTTTAAGGCCCATACAATAGCTAAACACTCCTTCTCGACAGTGGCATAGGCCTTCTCTCGCTCCACCAGTTTCCAGGAAAGGTACACGATGGGGTGGTCACCGCCATTCTCCCCCACTTGGCTTAGGAATGTACCCAGTCTATGGTCAGAGGCATCGGTCTGAATCAAGAAACGTTTGTCAAAGTCAGGGGTGGATAGCACTGGGGAGTTTGACAGAGCAGCGTTCAGCTGAGTAAAGGCCTGCTCACAGACTGGAGTCCACACTATCTGCCTGGCATGTCTCTTTGTCAGGTCTGTCAGGGGTTGGGGGATGTTACTGTATTGGGGCACAAACTTCCGGTAGTAACCAGGAGTTCCCAGGAAGGCACGTACCTGCTTTGGTGAAGCCGGCCTGGGCCAATTTAGAATGGCCTCTACCTTGGTGGGCTCTAGCCGCAGCTGCCCCTCTCCCACTCGGTGCCCCAGGTATTGGACCTCTGCCATTCCCATTTGGCACTTGTCACGGTAGATGGTGAACCCTGCACGCTGAATCCTGCTTAGCACTTCCCTGATGTGGGCTAGATGCTCCTCCCAGCTATTACTAAATATAGCTATGTCATCCAGGTAGGCATGGGCAAACTCCTGACATCCTTCCAGCATGTGATCTACAGTGCGCTGGAAGGTGGCCGGGGCATTCTTCATCCCAAATGGCAGCTTCGTAAATTCAAAAAGGCCACAGGGGGTGGTGAATGCGGAGCGCTCCTGTGCATCCTTGGTTAGTGGTATTTGCCAGTACCCCTTGCTTAAATCCAAGGTGGACACATAGCGGGCCCCACCCAACCTGTCCAATAGCTCATAAATTCGGGGCATGGGGTATGCATCGGTCAAAGTAACCTCATTTAGCTTCCGGTAGTCCACACAGAAACGAGTGCTGCCATCCTTCTTGGGGACCAGTACCACCCCTGCCGCCCAGGGACTATCACCTCAAGTCACAGCATTTCATCTATCTCGGCCTTACCCTGTCTCAACACTACTGGGGTCATCCTGTATGAGGCCTGTCTGCAGGGCTTGGCATCCCCAGTGTCCACATGATGTGTGGCTAGCGGGGTACAGCCTGGCAGGCAGTTGAACTGGGCCTTGTGCTCCTGGAGCACCTCCCCCATTTCCTGCTGCTGTCGGGGCTCTAGCCGGTTTCCCACATGTACAGCCTCTACACCCTGGCTCTGTCTGGTGACCTCTAGCAGGTCTGGGAAGGGATCTAACTCTGACTCTCCCATAGGTGGGCAGCACACCACCATTGCCTCTTCGTGTCTCTCCACATATGCCTTCAGTCGGTTTATGTGGAAGATGTGCTGCTGTCGGCCTCCCCTATCAAGGGCTACTATGTAATTTACGGGACCCTTCTGCTCAGGACAACATATGGTCCTGCCCAGGTGGCCTGCAGTTTGTTCTGCCTCACTGGGATCAAGACCATCACTTTCTGCCCTGGAATCAGTTCTCTGTCTCTGGCATGCTGGTCGTACCATTCTTTCTGACTATGTTGGACCTGGGTTAAGAGTTCTCGTGCTAGTCCCATCACCCGCTTCATCCGGGCCTGCAGTTGTTCAATGTACTGCAGGACTGGCTGTTCGGGATCCCGGGAGGTACCTTCCCATCCTTCTTTTACCAGGTCTAAGGGACCTTGTACCTAATGGCTGTATAACAGCTCAAAGGGGGAGTATCCGGTGGACTCCTGCGACACTTCCCTGTAGGCGAACAGGAGTTGCGGCAATGCTTTCTCCCAGTCTTTCCCCTCTGAGTGTACATACGCCTTGAGCAAGATCTTGAGGGTCCCATTAAATCTCTCACACAGCCCATTGAATTTCGGGTGGTAAGCGGTCTTACAGAGGGCCCTTACTCCCCACTTTTCCCACAGATTTTGCACTACCTCCCCCTGAAATTGAGGGCCTTGGTCACTGAGCATCTCCTGTGGGTACCCCACCCTGCTGTCCACCATTGTCTGTGCCATGTGCTCTGCATCTATGGAAGCGAGAGCAACAGCTTCTGGGTACCGGTGGCCACATCCACCAGGGTTAGGATATACCTTTTGCCTGACCTGCTGGGTACTTTCAAGGGACACACGATATCTATAGCTACCCTCCTAAAGGGTTCTCCTATTATGGGCATCAGCCGCATGGGGGCTGTGGTTGGGATTCCCGCTAGACGCTGACAGGTGTCACAAGAGGCTCGATAATCTTTCACCTCACGGGACATTCCTGGCCAGAAGAAGTTCTTCAATAGCCGGTTCTTTGTCTTGCGGGTACCAAGATGGCCCGCTGCGGGAATGTCATGGGCCAGGGCTAATAGCTCGGGTCTATAGGCGGCTGGTACTATCAGCTGTTTGGGAGATGTGCCAGGGCCATAGTCAGGTCGCACTGCAACTATCCTATACAGGAGTCCCTTATCCCAGACTATTCGATTCCCACCTCTGTCAGGGTACCCCTTCTCTGCTGCTTTGCGCAATTCTGCTAGGGAGGGGTCAGTGGGCAGCTGGCCTAGGAGTTGTTCCAGCACCATCAAGTCCATGATCTGCCCTGCACTGATTCCCTGATTTCCCTCTGTCCATTTTCTAAAGAGGCATCGTAGATGCGAGCCATACTCAGCATAGGAGCTCCCCTCTTTCTTCCAGGCTTCCTGGAACTACTGGCGGTAGGTCTCAGCAGTAATTTGGAAATGGGCCAGTAGTGCCTTCTTCAGCTCAGTATATGCACCACAGGCCTGGATACTGAGCCCCCGATAGGCTTCCAGAGCCTTTCCAGTTAAGTTGGGGCCTAGGTACTTAGGCCAATCCTCGGGGCTGACTTGGTGAACCCCCATCAGGTCCTCAAACATTTGAAGATGGGTATAAATTTCTGTTTCAGTCTCCCTGAATTTTGGGACATCTCGGAATCCCAGACGGGGCCCCTCCCTCTTCCCAGGCTATCGAGGACTGCTTGGAGCAGGGCAAGAGCTGCATCTTCCTGCCGCAGCATGGGGTCCCCCGGATTTGGGCCCTCAACAACAGGGTCCCCATCGGTTTCATCATTAGGGCCCACAGGGTGTGTTCGCACCCACTCCCCTAGCCAGCTGATGAGGATCTCTCGAGTGTTGGAGTCCACAAATGGGATGCCTTTAGACTGGCACATTACTTGCAGCTCCGGCTTGCGGGCCCTTCGGTAGGGTTGCTCCCGCTCCCGTCTTGCTCGGAGTTCATCACTGTTCTGCATTTTCACACTGCTAGGATTTAAGGGTTATAAGGGCTCTCTTCTGTGTGGTTCTAAACTACTGGGTTACGGGCTATAGCTCCAACAAAGCCTGGTTGTATAACGATACAGACCCCTAGTTCTGCCCAGCTTTTGGGACTGTGTGATCCCACTGCTTGCCACCAAATGTGAAGACACCGGGCTTATGTGTGCGTTATTCTCGCCTACTGGCCCTCATCACCTTGATAAAGGCAACTGTATATAGCTCCCACATGATACCCCGGGTCTTTTATGGGTTCAGAGATCACACAGTAAGCACACAATAGCAAGGTACAAGAGCACCTTTATTACATATACACTAATTATACATGTAAACCGTAACCACACTATGTACAGTATATACAGGTAGCACTAACATAATCTACATTTAAAGACTAAGACTATTATAACAACCACACAAAGGAACCCTTCCCACCTAGACAGTCAATAATCACCTTAGGGTATATGTGAGCATGGACCGCTGCACAGCTATGAGACTCCGGTGGGCACGGTGCTGCTGGGAGAGGTATTGCTGAATGACTTGCTGGTCCCTGCCGCTTGGCCCGAAGGGATTCCGCTACTCGTGAGAGTAGGACACGCTGCGAATGTCACCCAGCTTCAGATGGCACACTAACTGTGAACCTAAACCAGCTCCGGATAGAGCAGCAAGTTTTGGCTGCGTATCTGTCCCTGGTCTCCCTTTGATGAAGTCCGTTGCTGGAAGTCGGTAGGGTCTGCAATCCTGGCTGTGTCTCTGAGGTGCCTCAGCCACTCCACAAAAGTCCTGCCTTGCCGGCCAGGAAATAAGAACAAAGAACACAGAAGCCCAGCTTCAGACCCTTTTTATCCACCCAGCCCTGTGCAGAGATTGGGTGGATTTTGAATCCTCAGATGTAAATGTCCCTGAGCTGCTGGGACCTCCTGCTGGGCTGGTTCCTGTGTGTATAGTTTATGGCCACCCCGCATTCCTGAGGGGGAGGCTGGGGTAGGAGCAAATAACAGGCAGGAGAGAGTTCTCCTGGTCACTGGGTGTAATTTAAGAACCAAGGTATTTGCCCACACATTGTAGATTACTGAAAGGCTCCTGCAGTTGTCCCGGTAACTATTCCGTGTGATCCCCGTGCAGGCAAAAAGGGGGATCATCACATAAGGGATCCTCACAATTAACATATCATCCCTGGTGGCCCGGAGGTCAGTTACCTGGTCATGGTGGCAGTTGAGTCTCCAGCGGCAGCCTCCGGTTCCTGGTGATCATGTGACTGTCATTTCTGTCAGAGTCATCTGCCAGCTTTCCTTTAAATACAGTCTCCCAATCCCTAACCCTATTCCTTACCCCAACCTAAACCTTTACTCTAGTGATTAACCCTAACCCCCCCCCCATAGCCTAACCCTAACCTCCCCTAGCGCTTAACCCTAAACTTCTGGCCCGGCACTGAGAAAATGGTGGCTGACATTTTTTGGGTGTCTCACGCATGGGAGTGGAGGGGGCCCGCACTGAGTCTGCACACAGGCCCCTTCCACTCTTAAAATGCCCCTGGGTGGGAGAGCATGTCTGTGTGCAGCTGTAGTGTTGGCTTTGAATGCAGAGGGAGATGGAGAGTGTGTCTGGGTGCTTCCAGGGTGTTGGCAATCAATACAGGGAGGAAAATGTGTGTTTGGGTGCTGCTGGGATGTTAGCAGTCAATGCATGTGGAGGGGAAGTGTCTGGGTCCTCCTGGAGTGTTGGCAGTGAATGCAGGGGGAGGAGAGTGTGTACCTGGGTGCTACTGGGTTTACTAGTCAATAATTGTGGGTGGGGGTGTCTGGGTGCTCATGGAGTGTTGTCAGTAAATGCGGGGGGGGGAAACAGTGTGTATCTGGGTGCTGCTGGGGTGTTGGAAGTAAACATGATGGAGGAGTGTGCATCTGGGTGCTGCTAAGGTGTCAGAAGTGAATACAGGGGGAGGAGAGAGTGTGACTGGGTGCTGCTGGGGTATTGTTAGTAAATGTGGTTTATGAGGAAAGTGTGTCTGAGTGCTTATGGGACTGGGGACTGGGTAGTGAATGTAAGTAGGGGAGACACACCAACAACTATCTCATCTCTGGGCTCCTTGAATGAATTTACGTCCCTACTTTTAACTGTTCCGAAACTTCTGAATTATTTTGCGGTTTCCAGAGAATCTGTCTGGCAAATTTACTTTAGATTCAACTGACAGAGAGACAACTGTAACGACAGACTGGGCTGCTTGTTCCTGTGCCACCATACATTGGACAAGACGTGCACTGCTTGCATAAGTATTTTAACCTGGTTTGCCAGGATCTGTGCTCGAGAGGGATTTGCTGGTTCCATGGTGTTAGGCCCAATAGATTTGGCTGGTTATGAAGTTATGAATCCACCAACCTTTACTGTGGATCTGGCCTGGGTTCAGTCAGCCCAGATTGGATACTACTTATTCTAGGGGCACAAACTCTAAAATGATGCTGATGTTCTCCAGCCTGTGTAAATTGCTGCATGCTGTCTCTCTATAGCTAGCAGTTAAAGCCTACAATTACAAATTTGATTTCGGACTCAAACACCCACAGCACCCAGATTGGGAACCTTTGGAATGATCAAAGGGAAACTGGATCAGACAACAGATAATCAACATCATGAACAGTGGGTTCAGCACACACACAAGCAGGGATGTGCAGTCAGGGTAGGCAGAGCCTCCCCTGTCAAACCCCTAAGATTTTATGATTAGAATAATACAAAGAAGATATTTATAACTTATAAACAGTTTATTGTAATAATTTTTATAGTTAACACTCAACAGTTTTGTGGAGCTCCCTTGGACTGCAGGGAGTCGATAGTTGAGGCAGCAACAGCTCAGCCTTGCTTCTGTATAGTCAGACATTGCTTGCAGAGCTGGAGGCGGGGCCACATCACGGGCTTACTGCTGCACAGAAAGAGAGCTAATAGAGGCATGCCTCTGAGTATGGGGGGGTGTGCCTTAAGTACTGATGTGACCAAGAAGTGCACTGCAGTGTTTACGGATCGGAGTTCAGTCAGCAGCAGCAAGAGAAGACACAGTGATGAAGGTAGGAGAATCAATGGACACTGAATCTTAGTGTAGTGAGGGGAGAGTTACAGTGAGTAGGGGGTGAGACAGGCTCCCAGCACTCAGACTCATCTCCATTTGTGCCTCCCCAGCCATTGACCTCACTGCACGTCACTGCATACAAGTGACATGCAATAGAACCAGCAATGCAATGGTAATGCAGCTATTTAAAACATTAACCACCAATGAGCTAATGTAGTAAAGATGAACTGTCCTTTAATTAATTTGTGCAGCTGAAAAAAAGCTGAACAGCCAGTGATAGCGTAAAGACTAAGCAATGGCTGCGACTGCGGCTATTAACTAATACGGGGAGATTTACTACGGGTCAATTCGAAAAGATATCACATGTGAAACCCTTGTTCACAAACCAAATAATGGCAACTCATCAGTGTCCAGAGTGCTGCTATGCTGCAACAGGCCAGGAAAATCACCGGGAAAATGGTGGCGGCCATTTTCCCGGTCACTTGCTCATGCACAGTAATGATGTCCCTAGGAATAAGGTGCAAATGCCATCATCCCGGAGACTCATGCATGCGCAGTATATTCTGGCTGCCAGAGATGAGGGAGCCCACACTAAGGGCCTGATTCAGACCCGCTCGCTAGATGCGGCCGCTCGCTCCCAGCGTATGGAAACTCAGCTAAGTGACGTCAAAGCAGCCGCTCGCACGGCAAGGCATAAGCACGCCCACTATATCTTGGCGAGCGATCACTTTGTGCTTGCAGATGCCCACCAGCCTGTCTTTAGCTGCCCACTTGCATACGTAATCTCCAGGAAGTATATACAACCATCAATACATCGGGTTCCATCGGATCTGACCTCAGCACTTGTGGTTGACTGTACCCTACCGCAAGCACTGCGATCACCATTCAACCAGGTGACGTGTACTATGACGCTGCCTGTTAATTATGCACACCTCAGAGACGGTGTTGAAACACTCTGGCACGCCTGCGTCCGCAACTCCACTCCCCCGTTACTACTGGCCTGCCTCTGTTACCACCACAAACGGCCTTTTCTGTCACTCATTCCAAAGTATCCTAGCGCTTAGATACCACACTGATAACTATATCTAGAGATTAACCTGCAGCGGTGTGATAAAAAAGGGGAGCAAATTGCAACCCCACAAGCGCTGAGACAAAAATGTATATACACACACACAACGCGCTGGTAGACAAATATAAAAATATTAGAATTTGATAGATTTATCAAAAAAATATACAGATGCAATAATACATTGGAAAAAATCGATGAAACATGTATCAGAAATAAAAACACATATTTAACAATGAAAATAAAAAAACATATATAAATAGATGAATACTGTAATAACTAGCTGGTGTGTAAATGATAATACTAGTTGTGCTGGGTTGAAATAACAGTTCCTGCATGGAAGGGTTCCAAATAGACAGATGAAAAGCGTTTTGACACACTTTGCTAGTTAATTACTTGATCTTGTAATAATGTAACCGCTAACCTGCAAACAATGTATCCGTTTGGATATCCACAATGATAGATAATCTGGAGCTTTGTATAGCACAGCACTTTAAGTGTTAACCCCGTCGGGCACACAATACTTGATAAAGTCCCAGGAACGGGACGAAACGCGTTGCTGCCCATACCTGCTTAAGTGTCTTGTCCTGTAACCTGCTCCTGCAAGTGCCGCCAGTGTCCGCAGTCTCTGATCCCGGTGCGAGTAGAATTTACAAGCCGCGGCCGCGCTTATCTACATATCCAGAACTCCTCTCAGCTCTCCCTTGGCCCTGGTATCCGGCAGGTAATCATACTGTGTAGCTGGACAGAGAGCCACTGCACCGGATCTTTGAAGCTGCATGTCCCTGAGTGTATTCTGACCTGGTCAGCATTTCCTACTGCACAGCCGGTGAGAAAATCACGTCACCGTTACCTTTTAGCTGTTCAAGACTTGAGACTGGTCAGTAATTTACATCTTCTCAGTATTGAGACTCATTCCACTGGGCTGTCTTTGCTGGGCGAGTGAGAACATTCCGATCGCTCATACTACTTTGCGCACGCGCACTGCGAACTACACGCATGCGCACATTAGTGAACATCGTCTGCAACAAGCGTCCGCTTACTAGTGAGCGGGTCTGAATCAGGCCCTAAGCCTGCACATGGGCCCCCTCATCTCTTAAAACGCCCCTGAGGCACACACACACAATATATACTGTATATGGTGCACTAATTATATCATTGCTGTACAAAGCTATATTTAAGAACAGTCCACACTCACCAATTTAGTGCAGTCTTTTTCCTTCTTCAATTTAATAGACATAGCAAAAGTCATTTCAATATGTAGGACCGCAGCTCCCTTATATTAAAACCCTGAATACCACCGGTATAAAAATACAAGGGGTGCACCATAGTGCATAACTTTTTTTGTTAATATTCCCAATAAGAAAAACAATCACCCACCAGTTATTACTCCAAGGTAAGGTTATGCTTGGAGCTGCTGCTGTACACAGGCTGTTTGCCAGGAGCTGCCTCTTCCGTTCTGACAACCATAGACACTGTAAAAGGCCGACTTCAGGACAGACTGGAGAATACCGCCAGAAACGTCACTAGGCCAAATGTCATGTAAATTAGTGCACAACCCCATAATGGTAATACACCCCTTATCTCACACAATATTATTATACAACCCACCCCCCTCAAGCTAACATTAACAGACGCCAAGATGATATTAATATATACCAAAACCACCATATAACATTATCTCTTGTTCATATTCCCAGGTTCAACTTCACCCCATGGAGCAGGCTGGGGAGGAATCAGGTAAAGAAATGGGCAGAGCCTCAGTAAGGAGGGGGCAGCACCTCGGGAGGGGTGGAAAAAGGGACTCAAAGAAAGCAGCACATTGGTGGTTAGTCCCGGGGGACAGAATAGCCACAATGCAGAAAGGGGAGGCAGCTGGCACAGTGCTACGCCAGATATGTCAGACTGTGAAATAACTGCAGTTTTGGCCAGACAGCAGCTGGTGGGTACAGGGACGGCATCAGTCATCAGGTCGACATGAGTATGTTGACATGTTTGAACTGTCGACATGCAGCGTGTTGACATAGTCAAACTGCCAACAGTGACCATGTGTACATGGATGAACTGTCGACAAACCATCCTTGGCGGCTTAGTGGCTGTAGATGTCTATCCTGCTAGGACCCAGCAGGATGAGACTTTCTCTGGGGCTATGCACGCTGGGAGGGAGTTTTCGGTTTGTTAGCCAGCTCACTTCAGTTCCTGTTGTCAAACTAATGGTGGGCACACACTGGGCGATTAAAGTGGACGACTGAACGATAACAATATTGTTATCGTTCAGTCGTCCACTTTATCATCCATTTTTATCACAAAAACGATGAACGATAATGACGACGCGCGTTCCCGTGGGTCGTTCGTCATCATCGTTCATCGGGTTAACATGCAGGCCAACCTGATGATGTCGTCAGGTTGCTGCATGTTGGGGAATGGGGGAAGAGAGCCCGACGCTGAACGATATCGTTAATGATATCGTTCAGCGGGTGTGCTCAATGTCATGAACGACATTGAGCACACCCTGTCGGGGACACACTAGACGATATCGCTCAGGGAGCATATCGTCTAGTGTGTACGCACCTTAAGTAAAGGTGTCTCCTGCGCTCCAGAGTCCATGAGTCTTTCCTGATTTGCAGCACATCTCCATGGTGACAGAAGCGGGATACCATGGCTCAAGGACTCTGCCGCATCGACCCCCTCGTGTTTGATGAAACTATCGCTGACAGATGGGTGCAGTTCAGGAGAGAATGGGCTGTGTACCGCATGGCTGGACTGTCTGAAAAATCACAAAAAGTACACATAGCTCAATCTGGCTGGTGCAGAGCAGTCACTAAAGCAGACACATTTACATATGCAGAGGGGGGAAGACAAGAAAGACCCAGATGTATTACTTGCAAAGTTTGAAGAGATTTGTATGCCTGTTAAAAATGTCATAATGGACAGACACACATTCAACTCCATGAACCAGAAAACTATACAATCATATGTGTCCACTTTAAGACTGTTGGCAAATAAATGTAATTTTGGAGCCATAACTGACAAGCTGATCAGAGACCGTATCGTATGTGGCACCCATAATGACGCAGTATGTGCACACTTACTACGAGAAAAGGATCTGACCTTAAACTCTGCCATTCGCATCTGCATGCTGCACAAGCAATCAGAACAGGGCACAAAGGAGTTACGGAGGGAGGCTGAAATATGCAGTGTACAGCGCACACAAATGCAATACAGGCCATGCTACAACTGTGGGGGACACCATGCATTTGCACGGGAGACATGCCCTGCTTTTAACAAATGCTGAAACCACTGCAAAAACCTTAACCACTTTGCAAAGTGTTGCAGATCCAGACATACCCTGACACACAGTGAGCCACATGCGACACAGGGAGAAAGACAGATGCATAAAGTCAATCACATGGGCACGGAGTCAACAGTGCACACCTCTGAGACCATATATTGTGAAAGCATAGATCTAATTGCAAACCAAGGAGAGATTTTCAGGAACATATGTGATAAAAAAAGTGGCAACAAATTGAAGATTAATATTGACACCGGTGCCAAATGCAACGTAATGTCCAGGACCCTGCTGCACAAAACCAGCCCACAGACAACAATAGACCACACAGACACTGTAAACATACAGGGGTATTCAATTTGGAGTGAAAATTTCGGAATTGGTGATAAATTATCGCCGATGATGTCATTTTCGCCGATTTCAATTATCCCAGTATTCAATTTCAAAGACTTTTCGCAGGTTCGAAAAGTCTTTGAAAAAAAAACGGGGATAACTTTTCACCACTGAATAGGTGGCGAAAAAAAGTGCAGAATTGGGGTTTAGGAGAGCAGGCTTAAAAAAAATAGCCTGCAACGATGGGAATGTCATTTAAAAATAACTGTGTCAAAAAAAGTACACCCCACAAAAATTATTTAAAAATTGGGGTGAAAAAAAAAATGGAAAAAATTGTTTAAAAATAGGGAAATAGGTTCAGGGCTATTCTGCAAGTATGCGGCAGGTGTATTCTAGAATAGGCTATTAGCGGCAGGTGCATTTTTGCAGAATTTAAAAAAAATTACTTTAAGGACATAAAAATGTGCTAGTACCCATTTTCATGTACCCCAAATTTGATGGGACCACTTAAAAAAATGAAAAATAGTAACCTAAGTGCTCTTCTGCATCACTTCTTCAATATTGGAAAAAAAAAAACACCTGCCGCGGCTATTTAAAACCCTGACTTTCATTTGCAGGCTAAAACGGGGCTACCCATAGTGATCCCCCATGTTTTCACAGCTTTAGGGGGGTCAGAAAATTTATTCCAGGTAAATCCCGTTTTTTTTCGCCGATCTTATTTCGCCGGCTCCCGTTTTCGTAGCTTTTTAATTGAATACAGGGATAAAGCGGGCGCGTGCCCGATACTTTATCCCAGGAAAATCAGCGATGTGGATCGAAAAGTCCAGAACGGACTATTTGCTCCAAATTGAATACCCCTATTAGTGGCATATGAGGGTCAAATTATAAAGACTATGGCACCGCTGCCACCATTGAATACACGTGTGCACCATTGTTATTCCACATAGTAGATAGTGATGTTATACCATTGCTTGGACTGCCTGACAGCGTGCGCTTTGGGTTGATACGTTTGGGGCCTGAAGTTCACATAATACAACAAGACACCCCAGATATCTGTGACTTTAAGGATTTATTCACTTGTGACACCATCGGCAAACTAACTGTCATCTACCACATGTGCTTGGATGAATCCGTCATCCCTACAGTGTGCAAAGCCCGGAGGGTTCCAATCGCTACGAAGGATAAAGTCCTAGCTGAGTTGGAAAGCGTGACAGTGCTTGGTGTCATAACCCCTATTGAAGAAGCGACTCAATGGGTATCTGCAATGGTAGCAGTTGTAAAAAATTATGGGATTGTCAGGATTTGCATAGACCCCGTACACCTCAATAAGGCATTGCTAAGACCCCGTCACCCATTAAGAACAGTAGAACAAGTAATTGCTGACATGCCAGAAGCCAAGGTCTTCACCACATTAGATGCCAAATGTGGCTTTCAGCAAATCCCATTAGACAAAGAATCATCACTCCTACTGCTTTTATGACACCAGTTGGGAGATATGCCTTCTTACACATGCCATATGGCCTGACTACTGGCAGTGAGGTATTTCTACAGTGTATGGAACAACTGTTTGCTGGGTACTCCTGTGAGATTATAGTCGACGACATCCTTATATGGGGCCTTAATATGCAAAAGCAATGTGAGCGTCACCGCCAGGTATTGTAAAGAATACGGGCTATCAACTTAAAGCTCAACTCAGACAAGTGCAGATTCAGAGTGGCTGAAATTCCATACGTGGGTCACCTCTTCATGGACCAGGTTCTTAAACCAGACCCTGTCAAACTGGCGGCCATCCAGCATATGCCCCTGCCGGTGGACAAACTTACGGCTTGATTCCAAGTCGTTTGTTAACGGCCGCTCGTTCGTTTCCCAGCGATGTTTGCACAACTGCGCATGCGTACGGATCGTAATACGTATGCGCAAACCAGTCAGTGCGGCCCAAAATTGTTTGTTCGCTAAATAGCGAATGCCTGCTATTTTGAGTGACAGGAGGAGGCGTATGTGGGTGGTAACGGGGGAAGGTGCTTGAAAACGGGGAGTGGAGATCCGAACGCACGCGTGCTTAAAGGTCAAAACGGGCGTTTTAAGGGTGTGCATAATTAATACAGCAGCGTCATTGACCACGTCACTGGGTTATTTTATAGTCAGAACTGCTCGCAAGATTGCGGTAGGAAAAACCAACCACAAGAATAGCAAGCAGTTCATACGCTGGTTGATGTACTCGATTAATCTAATAAATAGCGGACATGACGTAGGATGCGAGCGGCCAGGGGGCGTAGTTTTCCAAAAAATTACCTCATGTTTTGTTCGCTCGTTAAGACCTAGAGGCGTGAACAGACCGCAAAGAGCGAACGATTTATTTGAATAGCCACCCCTTTTTCCTGAACGAGCGAATGCAAATAGCGTCCGGCTCTGAATCAGACCCTTAGTCTTCAATGCTTCTTAGGGATGACTAATTACCTGTCAAAATTCATCCCTAATTATAGTGAGATCACTGCACTCCTGCGGCATCTTTTGCACCAAGATACAGAGTGGTGTATGTTGGAATCAAACCATGCTGCGGTGTCAAGACTTAAGTGCATACTCACCAGCCCTCCTGTTTTGCAATACTTCAATGTACACCTACCGTTAGTGATATCAGCTGACGCATCACAGCATGGGCTGGGTGCAGTTTGCCTCCTGAAGAATAGACCAATTGGTTTTCATTCCAGGGCCCTCACGGAAACAGAATCACGTTACGCGCAAATCGAAAAAGAGCTGCTCGCGTTGGTGTCTGCTTGCCACAAATTCCATGATTTCATCTACGGATGGCCAGCCACCATCGATACTGACCACCAACTGCTCATCACCATTATGAGAAAGCCGCTGCACAATGCATCTGCCCGTATTCAAATGATGATGCTCAAATTACAAAGGCATAGGCAAACGCAGGGGGGGTTTCCGTCTGCCTGGAAACCCCCCTCCCCAACCCACACCATGAATAGTAATATAATGGAATTTTACTAGCGCTGCATGTTCATCTCAGTATCATAAATGAAATAAATAGCACCACCTGTGGATCTTTGTACATGTATCAGCCAGTAATAAATACACCTGTGCACCAATTAGGGGATTTGGAAAACATGCACCGTTAGGGATGCACTGCTATAGAGCCCAATATTTACATATATGTCCAGGGCAGTGCTAGGTTCTTCTGCTGCTCCTCCAGGCTCCCGGACTTACTCCCATGCCCTGGAATGGTGCCAACATCTAAAATAAAAACATTCAGCTCAGGCAGGATGGCCCTACTGCTGCATTTAATGGCTTACTTTGATCTCTGGTCCTGTATATGCTGGAATAATAACACATAATACACTTTGTATGACGCATATTAAAGCTGGATAAGTGATAATTATACCCTCTTTATGGACTGGCCACACTCACTCTAAAATCAGGCATTTGGAAACCCCCCTCTAGAAATCCTGCGTTTGCCACTGAAAGGTCCCACCTAGACGTTGTCTACAAGTGCGGCAAATAGATATTCGTGGCTGATGCCCTCTCCAGAGTGTTCCTCCCTCATTCTGCTCCTCAACAGGTTGACGATGACTATGATGTGATGCCCGTGCAATTCCTGTCCTCTGCTCATATGGAGGAGCTGCGAAGAGAATCTTTGGTGGATGATTTATGTCAACGTCTCTCACAGGCTGTCTTGCAAGGCTGGCCTCAGGCCTCAGGGCCTAATTCAGACCCGCTCGCGAGCGCTGAGCGCTCGCAAGCGGGTCGATGTTGGCCCAGTGCGCATGCGCATGACGGAGGCGGCCCCGTCGTGCGCATGTGCGAGACCCGGATAGCGACGGGCAAGCTGTCGCTATGGGTCTCACTACAAAGGGGGCGTGCTGTCGATGGTGAGTGACAGCACGCCCCCTTTGGTGGGCATGCTGGGGGCGTGGCTGGCCAGACGGAGACGTTCCCATGGGAACAGAAAAAATGTATAGTCCAGGCGCTAGGGCAGTGATAACCAGAAGAATATATAAGTATAAAATATACACACCAAATTATGCAATCATGTAACAAGCTGCAGCCAACCTGAAAAGAGGAATGCCACTCCTCAATAAACACATATAGAAAAAACACACACAGATGGCGCTGCTTGATAAACAATTGAATGTATTTAATAAAATATATAAAGGCTATATAATAGAAATACTCCCGGGAGTGTATCAACAATGACTAAAATAAATACATAAATGAATCTAATAAACAGTGATGTGTGCTAATATAAAAACAAAAATAGATAGACGGCGCTGATATATGACAGCAGATAAAAGTACCAATATACAAAAATTTATCATTTATTAATAAACACATATAATATGTGAATAGTCCCTACATGGGATTTCCAGAGACCATCTTAAAAAACATATATTATAAAAAACATATGTCATACACAAAATAACAATAAAATGTAAATATAGCAACCGGTGAATAAAAATCCCCAATCCCCTATAGTAAGGGTGCCAAAGTCACTTTCCAGAGCAAAAAAACTGTGCACAGTATAAGCTCAAGATCCAGCGGTAAAGGTATCGTTCCCAATGGTTATAACACTATGTAACAAACGGGCCACAAGCTGATAATTGTAACAGCGTAGATGTCAAAACACAGTGCAGGTGAGCTGATAGCTCACCTACTGATAGCCACCCAATATTGGGGCAAGTATTGGATGGTGGATATATGCAAAAGTTCAGCAGTACTCACAGTACTAAAGTGAGCACAGCCACTCCAGTATTGATATGTGTTAAGCAGCCTCCGTGGTCACTAGCAATGTCCCAGGCAGGTAGAAACAGGTGCCCTCTCTCTGTACCGCTCCGGCGGTCTGCAGTCTGCGACGTCCGTGGCCGTCAGGCTTCCTTGAGAGGTGGAAGGAACAGGGACCGAACTTGCTAAGGCAGTGATCCCGTAATGAAGACCACCTGCGCTGCTGAAGTGGATCCCGGCAAGCCGCTGTGCATCAGCCAGTCCGCTACCGCTGACAGGAGAGGATAAACAGGCAAAAGATCTCACACTGCAGCATGCAGTAATGAATGGAGTAACATCACCGGATAACACAGCCGTATCCTCAACGCGTTTCTCCGCATTTGGCGGCTTTCTCAAGAGGCGGGTGTAGTCGGAGGGTCAGTCATAACCCAATCTTATAGTGCTGCCAATCAGAGTTTCAGGTGCATTAAATGATCAGTTGATTAAAACACACATTACTGCTCTCTTCGTATCTGGTGATATCACCAAAAGAGACACAGAAGCAGAGACTTAAGCAGGCTTAGTTATGTGTGCTAATATAGTAGCAAAGGCTACCAAAAAAATGACACCTGTGGCATCAAACAACTGGAAGCAAAATAAAGCGCTTCACATAAACAGGAAATAAAGAGTTAATATTCAAGGCTGAGACAGTTCATCATTGCCAGTAAAAATAAATGAATAAAATAGAGGCTCTCAATAGCGTGTCAGTCAGTCTCTAAATGATATTCAGGACTCCAGAGTAATTGGCTGTATAACGGCACAGTGTGGTATAGTTACCATACGGAAGCAGATGCTCAATCGTGTGCTTAAATTGAGGGTATCCTGCAGCAGTGTGCTCACAGGGACCAGTGTTGCAGACGTCTGCCTTCTACCCCCGTCGGGGCTCCCGTGCAGTGCGCTCACCTCCGGGTGATGTGGCCGCTCAGCATGCACAACGACATACACGGGATCAGGTGGTATACAAGCACAGAGCCAGGGATGCTGATGGAATAAGCCGGCAACTGGAGTCAGTCGGTAACAGCCGTCAATAGTCTCTGGTGTATGGGAAAAAAGGATCCGTAAACTTCAACGCGTTTCTCTGCACACAGCAGCTTTATCAAGAAGCGCCTACCGTCTGGGGCCGGCCCCACTGACATCACAAGTGATGTCAGTGGGAGTGTTTTCGGCTGTGATAAAGCCAAAAGCACTCCAGGGCTTGCGGCAACGAGACCCTACCACAAGGCTCTCGTCGCAAGCCCGATGGTCTTGACCATCGCGATCATCTTCCTGGCCGCTCACTATAGCTGTGGGTGGTCACCCACAGCTATACGAGCGGCCAGGAGGCCGCTGTAAAAATGAAGAAGGACGGCCCTGATTCAGAGCGAGCACTCTGTCAGAGCGTCCGGCTCTGAATCAGGGCCTCAGTCCTCAAGTCCATGCTCTTTGTTAGACGGGATCTTTTTGTGAGGTCAGAGATTTGTTATACCTTACACATTGCAAAAGTACTACACCACACAACTGCACCAAAGACACCCTGGTCTGGAAGCCACCAAGCGCAGGACAAGGGAACTGCTTTATTGGTCCACCATGTTTAATGATCTTGAGAGGGAGTTCTCCGTTTGTGGCCCTTCACGTACACCAACCTAAAGAGCCTCTGCATCCACATGCAGTGGCGTAACTACTGCCCCCGCAGCCGCCGCGGTGGCTTGGAGGCGCTGGGTAGCTTGGGGACGACGGGGGCAGTAGTAGTAACTACGGAGGGTGCAGGGGGTGCGGTCGCACCCCCAGCACCCTCCATCTGCCGGGCACCCACTGAGTGTGTTACCAGCGGGCGCCCGGCTACTATTCAAACCCCCGGCGGCAGCCGGAGGACGGAGCTCCCTCCGTCTTACGGGTCCCACAGGGCACTATGGGAGTGATGTAATGACGTCACTCCCATAGTGCCGAGGAGCGGACGCCGGGGTATGGACGGCAGCAGCACTGGAGCGGGGATAAAGGTAAGTGTTTGTGTTTTTTTCTTTTGTGTGTGTGTGTTTGTTTGTGTGCGCGCGGAGGGGGGAACAACTACAGGCGGCTAACTACAGGTGGCTAGCTACAGGCGGCTAACTACTAGAAGGGGCACTACAGGGGGCTAACTACTAGAAGAGGCACTACAGGGGGCTAACTACTAGAAGGGGCACTACAGGGGGCCCTGCATAATGGGCACTACTACAGGGGGCATTACTTTAATGGGCACTACTACAGGGGGCCCTGCATAATGGGCACTACTACAGGGGACATTGCATAATGGGCACTAATACAGGGGACATTGCATAAGGGGCACTACTACAGGGGGCATTGCATAATGGGCACTACTACAGGGGACATTGCATAACGGGCACTACTACAGGGGACATTGCAAAAGGGGCACTATTACAGGGGGCATTGCATAAGGGGCACTACTACAGGGGGCATTGCATAAGGGGCACTAGTATAGGGGGCATTGCATTTTGGGGCACAACTACAGGGGGCACTGTATAAGGGGCACTAATTTGATACACAGTTTACAGGTTATAAACTATGTTCCCAATAATCTGGTTCTACACGGACATAAAAACTGTGCAACCTGTCTTGAGCTGAGGTGACGGACTGGCAGGAGCAGAAAGGAGGGTTGGTGAAGTAGATCTGTCAGGGTGGGATGTAATGGGCATTACTGTTTGGCATAATGTGTATTTGGCATTACTGTGTGCACAATGTGCGATTAGGGGCATTACTGTGTGGCATAATGTGTTGTATGTGGCATAATCTGTTGTATGTGGCATTACAGTGTGGCATAATGTGAAATAGGGGCATTACAGCATGGCATAAATTTGTTATAAGCGCTTTACTGTATGTCATTATGTGTTATATGTGGCATTATTGTGTGGGATGTGTAAGGGGCATTGCTGTGTGGCATAATGTGTAAGGCATGTTGCTGTATCATGTAACCACACACCTTAAACATAGTCTTTGGGTGTGTTTGATCTTTGGGCGGGGGGGGGCTTCTGAAACTTTTTTGGCATGGGGGAGCAAAATTTATAGTTACGCCACTGTCCACATGACATCCCAGATCTTTCGTGGTCTGTCACTGCTGCTGTTGTTTTTGTATGGAGGGGTAAGAAGTACCTGGTTCTCGTAGACTCTTACTCACTCTTACCAGCATCATCATCATTACCAAGCTCAAAAGACACTTTGCTACACATGGAATACCTCAGAATCTCATCACAGACAATGCCAAACAGCTTACGAGCAGTGAGTTCAAGATGTTTGCTAGCACTTGGGATTTCACACACATCACCAGCAGTCCACTATATCCACAATCCAATGGGCTTGCAGAAAGAGCTCTTCGCTCTGCCAAGCATCTATTAGAGAAATGTGCACGAGACCAGACTGATGTCTGTTTGCCGCTCTTAAACCTACGTAACATGGCATGGTATGGAATACCATCCCCTGTACAACTGCTATTATAACGTCACACCAGAACCCACATCCCAATTACTAAACAGCAATTACAGCCTCAATTGCAGACACAAGTGCAGACAGCGCTGGCTTCTAAGCATACGTCTAATAAAAGGAATTATGACCGTACAGCACACGGTGTCTCTCAATTGGTCCCAGCACAAGCTGTTCAAATACAGACCACTCAAGGATATGACAAACGGCCCAACAGTTATGCTGTTCAGGCTAATGGAACTGTGTATGAACGTAATTGTCACCACCTGTTGAGTCTACCTGACCTGAGGAGACTATTACTGTGCCCAGTGTAACAGTGGATGACACAGACCCTCCATACATCACACCAAATTCCAGGTTGTCAGAACCTATGTCTTCCTCACTCGATAGTGAATCACCATCTGACTCAATGACCAGGCGCCCATGCCGCATCTGTATACCACCAAGTCGGGACGTGGTTGCAAGCCTAATACCCAATTTCAGGACTATGTCACATAACTACCTGGACCCATCTTCTCTCTCTTCTGTATTCTCTTAATTGTGTTACCCCTTTTCCACTGTCTTCATGAAAGAGGGATGTAGATGTCTATCCTGCTAGGACCCTGCAGGATGAGACTTTCTCTGGGGCTATGCATGCTGGGAGGGAGGTTCCTGTTTGTTAGTCAGTTCAGTCCCTGATGTTAAACTAAGTAAAGGTGTCTCCTGCACTCCAGAGTTCATGAGTCTTTCCTGATTGCAGCACATCTACAGTGGACACTTCTCCCGCCAGAGGTAGCGGCTTCAGCATCTTCTTCTAGGTCCTGGCTGCCATCTTACTCTCAGTTCTGGCTCAGACCTGTGATGCTCAAGCATTCCAGAAAGTATTCCTCCCCGGGTGAGAGATGTACTAGGCCTTGGAGAGTGAAAAAGTGGAGAGAGATAAACTAGCTACCAATCAGTTCCTAACTGTCATTTTTCAAACACTGCCTGTAAGATTGCAGTTAGGAGCTGATTGGTTGGTACTTTATCTCAGGGCTGTAGCTAGGGTAGTGCGACCGGTGCCATCGCACAGGGCACCACAGGTCAGGGGGCGCTGTTTGGGCCTGTCAAATTTCTGTTTATTATCATTCTTGCTTGTAGCTTCCTCCTATTTCATCCCCAGCATCTCCTGGCCTCTCCTATCTCTTCCCTGGCCCTTCCCCATGAAGCCATGGTCCTTTTTTGGGTGCATTATGTTCCTTTGAAAAATGAGGGGGGTGCCAATGCTCTTTCTGGCACAGGGCACCAAAAAGTCTAGTTACGGCTCTGCTTTATCTCTCTCCACTTTATCACACTCCATGGCTTAGTACATCTCCTTTCATATCTCTAATCCCTAACCATCCCCTTAGTGCCTAATCCTAACCTCCCCCCACCCACAATCTAATCTCCCCCTGCACTCTATCCCTAACCCTCTATCTCTATCTTCAACATGTCGACATTTCATATGGCAACAGTTCCATTGTCGACATTGTGAACATGTCTGCATTCTGAGGATGTCTACATGTTGACTGTCGACAATTTGATGCATGTCAATATTCTAATGTCGACATAAATATTTGCATGGTTACGGTCACCCTTCTGACTGGATACCTTTCAGAGACATCCATATTACTGTGCTGGCAGCCTCAATGCCTGATTCAGTGATGGACGCTAATGCGATTGCAGTTGCGATTTCGTACGCAACGCAGCTACAAAAATATGCTGATCACCCGAGCATAGGGACGCCCACTGCTGCCCTCTTACCTGCGTATGACATTGCATACCTGCGTAAATATTGGTAACATCAACGCATATCGAGCAGCCATCTTGCCCTTGCGGAAGGTCTGACCAGCCGCAGACACTGCAGCTCTCCTCGCACTCTGAGAGCTCATGCCGCGAATGCAATCTCAATGGCTACTGTATGTACGCCCATGAAACGGCGCTCAAACGGTCAGCCACACCTGCTTTTTTTTTACCACCCCAGTTACCACCCCCAAACGCTGACTACCTGTTGCTCACTTTGTGAGTGAATCCTCTGTGCATACGTATTCGCAAAGCATACACATGCTCATTGGCAAACAATTGCTCGACTTGAGTAAATAGCACCATTGCGCCCATCTCTGAAACAGGCCCTCAGTGCTGCCCCATCAGGTGCCAGCGCCCCAAGGCAGCTGCCTAATAATAGCCCCGGCCCTGTCCCAGACTGAATATTGTAGGAGCAGCTGACCAATTCAGAGCAATAACATCACTTACTGAATTGGAATTTAATAAATAAAAAAACACAAAACTTACAGAATAAAAGAATGATTAATAAAAAGGTTACCAAACAGACAAATACAAAAGCAAAATAAAAGGGAATAAAAAAAAGAATGATTCATCTTACAAAGGTAACAGTCTGCTGCTGGCCGGCGGCTGGCTTAGAAAGACAAAACAGATTTCCCAGTTGGACCAGGACCACATAGAGTGAACAATTTCTTCAAATATTTTTCAAGCCTTTTTAACTTTTCCTTAATCCCCCAGTCGGCCCTCAGATGACATTTCTCAAGAAGGAAGAGTATATCAGTATATCAGTATATCAGTAGTTGCCCCCTATTGAGTTTGTAGCAAGGGCAAACAGGATTTCTACAGGGGAGTTTCTGAATGCTTGCTTTAGGAAGTATATTTAAAAGGGCAAAATTGTTTTTTTCTTTATAAAACTACATTTTACTTCCAGTGGAGTTATCTGCATCCGTCACACAGTGTGTGTTTCAGGTATGTTTACACTGCAGGAAATATGCAGCAAGATACATTTACTATAGAGATGAGAGCTCTTGCTGTGTCCACAATCACAGTCAAAATTACACATACCCATGCTTCATGGCTGACAGACACTCTGCATTACAAAAGCAATCTAGCTTAAACAAGGGCTATTGACAGGACTGAGACTCACTGACAAGGACAGCCAGAAACACAAGCAAAGCTGAGAGACAAAGATACAGACAGTGCTTGCTGACTCACTGATACCCCTTTTACACCATGAACGCACATAACCCTGGGATTTTAGTCTGTGTAAACGGATCAACCCGGGTTCAGTGACCCGGGGATCCGAACCTGCTTGATTGCAGGGTTGAGCACGGGTTGTTCCCGTGTCACCCTGCAATGTAAACGGCGCGGCCTGGCTC
The DNA here is from genome assembly GCA_031769625.1 of Taudactylus pleione. NCBI lineage: Eukaryota > Metazoa > Chordata > Amphibia > Anura > Myobatrachidae > Taudactylus > Taudactylus pleione. The sequence goes on from JAUIMM010000547.1 coordinate 1,568,153, forward strand.
ACGATGACCCGTGTCGCGCTGCATGCTGCCTGATTGGCCGGCTTCAGATGCCATCAACTCCAAGCAGCCACTGCAGCAGCGCCTGCCCGAGCGGCACGAAGCAGGGCACCCCAGATGCTCTCCCTGCCTCCGGACCGCTGCAGGATAAGGTAAGTAGGTCGCGGAGGAGGAGGGAGGGGAAAAAAACGCTGGTCACCTTCGCCGTACCGCCGGGTCAGTGCTGATCCGGGTCAGGTGTGAATGGTGCCGACTCGGGCGTAGCCCGGGTTTGCGCCGCAGTGTAAAAGGGGGTTGTCCCGGGTCTAATCCGGGTTGGAAACGTGTAAAAGGGGTATGAGACTACAGAGAGACACAAAGGGGGTATTCAGTTAGGTGCGAGAATAGCAGGTGCAGGAATTTTGCTATTCAATTAGGTGCAGTGTTTTTCATTTTTTTGAGTGCGGGAGGTTTTTTTGCTCTATTCCAGAACACGACCAATTTTTCCTAAAATCCATATTTTTAGGAAAAATGGTTGGGAAAGACTCTGGAATCCCAATCGCACCCCTCCTAATGACTAATTAAGCAATTGAAAGTTTCCAATTAGCTTAATTAGTCAGTAATTACTCCGAAGCACTGGGACCAGGTCTTCTGCAGCATCGGTGTGTGTAAGTACTGTATGATGTGTCAGTGTATGTAAGTATATGTGAGAAGACCGGGAGACATAGAGACCACCGGAGAGGTAAGTAGTTTTTGATGTTTTCTCACACAGCGGGGTTTACAGCATTTGTTGAATACCGCAGGTATCGACAGTCACACTGACAAATCTGGAACACAGGAGACAGACAGACACACTGACAGTGCTGGAATGCAGGCTCACAGGCAGGGCCGGATTAAGGTCTGTTGGGGACCCTGGGCAAAAAACATGTGGGGGCCCCTATTAAATATGGATGAAATGGTGGTATGCGCAATGGGGACCGTATCGCTCGTAAGCGGAACAGTGACAAACAGAGCTGTTTGTTAAATACTGAAAGGGGGACATTTAGTGAGCGACATAACCTCTTTAGCACTGTCTCCCCAGAGAAATCAGACTTTAAGCACACACAAGAAAAAAGCACACACTATACACCCACGGGAAAAAAAACACACATATAGGCAGCCACATGAAATATTACTCACCAGTTGCATAAATCTTATCCACATTACACTGCACATAGTGCCCATGACTTAGATTACACCACATAGTACTAGTGCCCCTTATTCATATTATGACACATAGTAGTGCCCTTTTTACACAGTGCCCACAGTAGTGCCCCTAATACACAATACCACCAGTAGTAGTGCCCTTAATGCAGGCAAGGCCCACAGTAGTAGTGCCTCTTACACAATGCCCACAGCAGTAGTGGTGCCCTTTATGCAGTACCCCAAGTAGTAGTCCCCCCAGGAGTGGTGCTCCTTATACAGTGCCCCCTATGCAATACCCCCCCCCCCCGAGTATTGCTCCCTATAAAGAAGCCGCTTGCACACAAAAAACAACAACTGATACTTACCTTAAGCCCCGCTCCTGCATCCGCTGCCATCAGGTCCGCCTGGCTGCTCCTCTGAACTATGGGAGAAACGTCATGACATCTCTCCCATAGTTCACTGCGGGAGCCGGAGCTCAGGAGTGAGCTCCAGCCTCCAGCTCCAGCTGCCGCTGTGGGGAGGGAGCCGGGTGCACGCTGGTAACAAAATCTCAGTGGGCATCCGGCAAATAGAGCCTCCCTGCGGCGCCGGGGTTAGGTGGGCCAGTGGAGACGGAACTGGTTCCGGCCCACTTTAATCTCGGTGGGTGTGGAGGCCCTTAATGTGTGGGGGCCCAGGGACGACCTGGGGGGTTAACAGACACACTTACACGTGCTGGAAGACAGACTCAAAGAACAGACACACTGACACTGTACTGGGGGGACTGATTTAGAGATGGATGCAATACCGATATTTATGCAGATTGAGTGATTGTTTGCCATTGTGCATGGGTATAAGCAGCACTGTGCACATGCAACAATTGAATTGCGAATACGCACACACAGAGGATTCACTCGAAAAGTGAGTGACAGGTAGTCAGCATGTGGGGGAGGTAACGGGGGAGTGGTTAGAAAAACGCAGGCGTTTCAAACCATTTTAATGCAGTTTTCTGGGCGTTCATAAATTTGTGCTCACAGCAGGAGAGCCCTCTGCGTGACCGGAGATCAGTTATGTCTGCGAGAGCTTAAACTTACTCAGAAGGCTGATGGCCGCCTGATCAGCATTCGATGTTTCCGAGTTTGTGCGTGATCGGCGGATATGTAGGTGTCTCTAAGCAATGGACAGCGAGTGAGTCATGTTTTCGCAATTGAGATCCGTGAAAGATCGCAGTTGTGATGGCATTTTCGGGCATCTCTGAATCAGGCCCAGGGTTCACAGGACAGACAGACATAATGACAGTGCTGTCCCTCTTTCCCATGCACATCAGGCAGCTACAGGCTCTCCTACCCCCTGAGCTGTATGGTGGGTGTCTCCTGAAGACATACAGGATTTGGATAAGCCTAGAGAAGAATAAGTATTCTGCAGTGGGACACATGCATTCTGAAAACTTTTGGTGATGAAAAGTGAATAAACTGTATTTTCTATTAATATACTATTAAAAAGTGAATCATTGAAATATAATTATAACTGAATTCCTGACCTGGAAGTAATGGTAACCCTTGTATTCACAAATGACACATATAAAGATACTTATTATCTGGCCTGAGAATATTGTAAATTATACAATATATTTTCTTAAATCTCAGGTTTACTACGTAGATACAGCGGACTGACTCACAGGTGTACAAGGAAAACCCTGGTAGGCCCCACTGTCTAAAGGCCCTACCCACTTCCTGTAGGGGTGGAGCAGGATCATAGATGAACTTGATTGCATGGTTTGTTTCTATAGCAACTACACCAAGAATAGCCCTCCTGCCAATCAAAGTGGGTGGTCCTGACACACCCCTATCAGTCTGCATTGAGGAGATGGAACGCAGACCGAATGCCACATACCGGATATAGAAAAGCGCTGTGGTACATTGGACATTACATCACTTCCAGTGTAAGGGAAGACAGCCTTAGGAGCTGCACAGCGGCTCTTCTGGTTCCGTTTCTGAATGGCGCTAACGGGAACCAAGGAGAGGGGGCGGCACTTTTTTATTGGGAGTGTTTTTTCCTAATAGAAGGGGGTGTAAAGGGGGACAAAGTGGACAATGTCGCCAGGCTTCTGAGGAGGGACAATAAGTCTGAAACGTATTAAGCTGGGTGACCTACGACTGGTGGACTTTTGGAACTGTTCATCGCTGTACCTGAGATAGGCTGCAGGTATCCAGAACCTTGGGCAAGATTATTACCATTTGAGAATCAGAGGGGTTGACCAGACCCACACCAGGATCCCTATAAGAGCGATATTACATACTTTATTGTTTATCATAAATGTGAGTGCAATGGATAAATAAATTGTTACCATTTAATTCCAAATGGAGCTGCACTATGTTTTTATTTTTATGACTCCATGGACTCATTTGAGTCTTTTTAGTAATCAAGTGAGGATTTTAAGCCATCCACCAATAAGAATTGTGGGATCCATGTTCTATAGTGGAAGTATCCTCCAGACAGCTGACTGTATTGTCATGAAGATAACTGTTGAGGATTGCATGATCACACAGAATAAGGATCTCCTGCAAGTGGATGAACTATTATATGAGTAAGACTGGAATGTAAGGTAGTGGGCTAGAAACGTTGATGCAAGGTATCGGGCTGGAACTGGTGATGCAAGGTATTTGGCTGGAACCAATGATGCAAGGTATCGGAACGGAACCAATACTAAAAGGTATCGGACCTGAACAGATGGTATCAGGTATAGGACTGGAACCGATGGTAACAGGTATCGGACTGGAACCAATGGTAACAAGTATCGGACTGCAACCGAGGTAGTATTACTAGAAGCAAAGCTCTAGTTAGGCCAGACTGGAACACTGAGGTAGATGGAGACTTGCATTCACCAGACTGGAAATGGATTAAGATGGACTGGGACCATAAAGAGGGCCTGATTCAGACCAGTTCACTAGGCTACGTTCGCACGCAGCCTGCTGATGTTTGCAATCTGCGCATGCGTACAAGACGCAGTGCGTATGTGTGAATTAGTCCATGCGATCGGGAAGCGGTCGCACTCTGGCCCTGATTCAGAGCCGGACACTCTGAAAGAGCTCTTGCTCTGAATCAGGTCGTTTTTTTTTTTTCCTTGTGCGGCTTCCTGGCCGCTTGCATAGCTGTGTGTGACCACCCACAGCTATTGCGAGCAGCCAGGATGATGGTCATGATGATCAAGACCATCGCGACCATCGGGGCTTGTGACGAGACCCTTGTGGTAGGGTCTCGTGGCCGCAAGCCCCAGAGAGCTTCTGGCTCTAATAGAGCCGGAAGCTCTCCCACTGACATCACTGGTGATGTCAGTGGGGCCGCCCACAAATGGCAGGCATTCGCATGGGAACGCCTCCGTTTGTGAAGCCACCCCCCCCCACGCCTACAAAACGGGGCGAGCTGTTGATCAACATCGACAGCCGCCCCTTTTGTAATGAGCCCCAGAGCGAGAGAATTTCTCTCTCGCTCCGGGGCTTGCACACGTGCAGTGCAGCCGCTGCGCATTTGCAGAGCACACCATCGACCCGCTCGTGTGCGCTAAAGCGCTTGCGAGCGGGTCTGAATCATGCCCTCTGTACACAGATGCTCCATAAGAATGAGTAACAGGACGTACCATTTGTGGGTGGTGACAGGGGGTGGTCGATGGTAACGGGGTTGGTAGTGCGAATGCAGGCGTGTCTGTGCATCTGAACCCCATTTCAGGGGTGTGCGTAATTAAGACGCATCGTCAGCATACACATCACATGGATGAATTACAATTATTGCTGTGTATGGGTCCAATGTTACTAGATTATTATCATTATCCTTTAGACTCAAATAGTGAAATTATAATTATCGAGTCTGGGACCCGATAATTGATGAATATGCCACTTTGTCTTTGTAGGAGGACCTTTAATGGAAATGTCAAGTACCATACATCCATCCGTAACTAGAAATGTCAAGGACCATACATCCCAAGTACCATACATCCCATCCGTAACTATGTCAAGTACCATACATCCCATCCGTAACTAGACTAGATGTTACCGAATGTTTAATACACTTACTGGAGATGACGTATGTTTTGAAGGGAAAGTTGGCGTCTTGTGTCAGGCTGGTGGGTGTCTAAATACATACCGCAATCGCACGGCAAGACATAGTGGGCATTCTAATGTCTTGCTAGCGATCGCGGGATTTGCATACTTTGGCTGCTGATGGCTGCCTGCTGCAGAAGCAATGACGTAATGGCAATTCGAGCCAGTCAGGAAGTTGAACTTATAGACTTTAGCGTTCAGTGATTGGATGCTGCTGTCAGCAGGTCTGGGAGCAGCGCTCCGAGAGGTGGAGGAGAGTCAGGTGACTCCAACATGGTTGTGCCCATACTGAGTTTTGGAAGGAACTCTGGTGTGCAGCCTGAGTAGTAGCATGCTGTGGAAGTGTAGAGAGAATAGCAGGCAGTGAAAGCCAATGCATCTTCTTGATCTCTGCAGTTCAAGACCAGCACTACTATTTGGACTGCAAACACTGGGCCTGATTCAGCAAGGATCACTATTATGCTAGAACGCACGCACCACAGTTGCTAATATTAGTGGTGAAATGTAAATGTTTGCAATCGCATTGCGATCCCAGCTTACCATAAGGACGCCCACTTCCCCTTACACACCTGTATACTTGGGCAACATAGCGGAAAAAATTGGTAACATCGGACCCATACGCACAGTTGAAGCAGGTCAGACCTCACTCAAGAATTGCTAACTTCAGGTCACGCTATGAGGCCTCAGGCTGCGTATGGAATTGCAATGAATAACTGATGCACGCCCCTGCAACACCGTCCGAACGCACTGGCACGCCTGCATTCGCCTGACAACCCCCCCCCTTCACCACCCACAAATAGCACTTCCTGTCAATCACTGTGTTCGGGGTCTGCGTAGCCTCTGCAAACGCATTTGCCATCGCAATTTCTAGTTTGCACACGCGCACTGTGATGCATTAGAATGCGCAGTGCGGAAACATCGGCCGAGTGCGTGCGTTCTCTGCTTTGCATTCCTTGCTGAATTAAGGCCCCCATACATCAGGGATTGATTGCAGCAATCGTGCAATTTGCAATCGATTGTGTATAAAAATCTTTCCCTTTTTCAATCGATTGTGGCATCTCTGCAATCAGCAATCGATTGAAAAAAGGAAAGATTTTTATACACAATCAATTGCAAATTGCACGATTGCTGCAATCAATCTCTGATGTATGGGTCCCTTTAAGCCCACTGTTCTAATCAGCAATCTACAGACTTCACAGACAGAAAAACTCTCAGGTGACTAATCAGCCTGGAAGGAATAGCACAGTCCCTTGCTCACACTGATGGAGTAGGCAAATCAGAATATCCTGACCAACAGGACAGGTGGTAGAGGTAAGTCACAGACAAACTAATAGTATATGAGAGAAATTGGTTAAATACCTTTCGGAGCCCTTGTTCCTGTAGGTGTATTCTTGTTGCCACGAATAGTGAAATTATAATTATCGGGTCTAGGACCTGATAATTGATGAATATGCCACTTTGGCCCTCATTCAGAGCCGTACGCTCTGAGCAGAGCGCACGCTCTGAATGAGGGCCGGGCTCCATTTTCATGGAGCGTCCTCCTGGACGCTCGTATAGCTGTGGGTCACCACCCACAGGCTATACGAGCGTGCTTTGTGATGGCCGCGATGGTCGAGACCATCGCGACCATCGAAATTGCGAGCCAGAGCCTGCGGTTGAGGTTTTCAACCGCAAGCTCCGGAGTGATTTTGGCTCTATCAGAGCCAAAATCACTCCCACTGACATCACTAGTGATGTCAGTGGGCCGGCTTCTGACGGGAGGCGTTCCCGTGGGAACTCCCCCGTCAGGGAGGCACGCCCCCGGCACGCCCACCAAAGGGGGCGTGCTGTCAATCAACATTGACAGCACGTTCCCTTTGATCGGACACAACGAGCGAAGGACTTTCCTTCGCTCGTCGCGTCTGGCGCATGCGCACGACGGAGCTCCCTCCGTCGTGCGCATGCTCAGTGCATAACATCGACCCACTTGCGAGCGGACAGCCGCTCGCGAGTGGGTCTGAATCAGGCCCTTTGTCTTTGTAGGAGGACCTTTAATGGAAATGTCAAGTACCATACATCCCATCCGTCCTGATTTTGGTGGTGAATGAATACTGGCAATTCACAAATTCCTGCAATAACCACCATATAGCTTGGAGAGATCCTGAATCAAATGGAGTCTGCTATAGGTGTTTTATCATCTGTAAAACATCAAACTGGAGACACTGCAGAAACTCCCCTTATCTACTGGGGACTGGTTGTGGCTGATGGAGTAACGCAATTTAGCATCATATACAGGTTTATGCTATAGATTACCTTGCATCCCAGTTGATATTAGACACTTTATACTCCAAGCTCCATTATAATTTTTAACAGATCTCACCATTTGTTATTCTGTTATATACATGTCAGCCGACACCAATTAGTTAACTCGGATTGTATATATTTCTGCTAGATCTGTGATCCCCACATTCGGTCAGTAGGAATTACAAATAGCATCATAATATCTAGCTGTGAGTGTGTGCTACTGACTGATACTAATTACTTTGTTTATCTGACAGCCGTTTTTACTAACAAATTTCATTATTATAGTTAATATGACAAATGTCTTATATGTTGTGTAGGGATTCTGGTCAATATCCTGGCAAAGGGGTTGTTGCCGCTTAGAATACAGGCGGCAGAATCCCAACACCTGTCAGAAACCCGGCAAGGGCATCCCGAAGGTAAGTAGCGGAGTTAGGGTTAGGTACTAGGGTTAGCTTTATGATGCTTGTTGGGAGAGATTAAGTTTAGGCACTGGGAGGGAAGTTAGGTTTAGGCACCGGGGAAGGAGGGTTAGAATACCTACCAGCAGATCTTGTTATCCTAACCCTGTCGGTAATTTGACCATCAGATTCCCGAGCACCGGCATCCTGTACCCAACGCTTTGCGTAATATGTGCTTTTGATCTGTTATTAAACTGTTCATAATGGTAAATTTGCAGGTTATTATTGATTTTTTTTAACTTTGGAAATTGTCCCCTATTTGCTTATGAACCTGGTGCCACATGAAGGGCCTGATTCAGAGATGTACGTTCATCTGAGGATGAACGCACATCTCCGATGGTAAGGGGTCTGTGCCTGTGCAGGACCCGTTCTGCTCATGTGAAGAACGGGTCCTGCGTACTCACTTGCAGACCACCCAAGCCACAACCTGATTAACAGTGGCACTGCTGTGTTTGGGGGGCTGAGCGGGGACATGCCTGGTCATCGTTCCCGGAAATGGAAGCGCGTCACCCCCGTTTTTCAGGGAAGGATGAGGCCAGGGTCTGTGTCAGCGGATGCAGATTCCTGACCTCTTGCATGACCAGGTACCAGCCAGGCTGCGGAAAGCTTCAGCTCCTACAACTTGACTAGAGGAGCAACCGATGGCAGCAATAGTGATCCCAGCCTGCGACGTCAGTCACAGTGCTGGCATTGCAAATGCAGCAAGGAGGTGTTCTGCATTTGCATCTGAGATGGACGGATTTGCACAGTCGCTTGTGTGTGGTTCTGCATATCCGTTCATCCCTGAATCAGGCCCTAAGTTACTATGGGCCTGATTCAGAGATGAGCACAGCTGTGTTTCTCTTCCCCTGGTGTAGTATTGATTTTTTTTTTTGTGTATGAATGTGCAAGGACTGAGGTCCTGATTCAGCAAGGAACGCACATGAGAGAACGCACGCACTTGGCCGATTTTTCAAAACTGCATATTCATCGCACTGCGCGTGCGCAAACTAGCCAGTGCGACTGGGTAAGCGTACGTAGACTATACGCAGCGTGTGCGCAGACCCCTTATGACATTGATTGACAGAAAGTGCCATTTGTGGGATGTGACAGGGGGTGGTCAGGTGAATGCAGGCATTATAACGCCGTTATAGGGGTGTGCATAATTAAGGCAGTGCGGCGGCATACACAGCCATACCATTAGCTGTATACAGGAAGCGGCCAAAATCCTGCGGCAGGTCAGGTCAACCACTATTATGCTAATGGGTCCAATGGTTCTCAATGTTACCGATGTTTACGCTATCTTGTGTACTGATCCGGCTGTGAGTAAAGGGAGATGGGCGGCTTAGTATGGTGCTGGGAGTCTGCATCTTGTGCTTCGGTCTCCGTGTGTATGCATTGATTAGCATATTCTCACAGCGGACGGGTGCGTGCATATGCTAGCGTGTGTTCCTTGATGAATCAGGCCCTGAGTTAGCCACTTTCAGTGTCTCTCCATGCAGTAGTACCGCCGGGGTTTCTTAAGATGCCACCGTTAGTGCACCATCGATACTTGCACCAGCCCTATGTGCGGTGCAGTTTCTCCGTCTCACTCTAGCCTCCTATGGCTGTAGCTGTGCATCTGAGAATGCAGCCGCTTTCACTGACACGCCCGTGACGCCCATAAGACGGACCATTTATGCATGCACTTCTAGCCATCTCCCAGGAACGCCATTACCTTTCAGCCTTATTTCTGATACTCGCTATACCAATAGCAACAACATCTTTGTCCTTACACTCTGTATAACACATGCGTCGTTGTTTTCAGAAATTTTCACGCATGCGCAGTTGCAGAAAATCGCTCAACTACGTGAACATCAGCATTGCGTGCAAATTGTGTGAGACTCAGGATCAGGCTCTATATTCCCTACTACTTAGGCTAGTAGCAGGTCCTTTGTGCCATGGTGATTTTTGTGTTTATTTTATATTTGGGAATTCCAAGAATAGCTGCAGATATTGCTGGGAATGTCTAGTTCTAGCACATTAGAAGAGGAGTGAGGTCATTCTTCCCATCAGTTGTAACTGTACTTACATACAGTGTCTGACATTCAGCTGTGAACAGTGAAGTATTGACTGTGCTCAAGGGCCTGATTCAGCAAGAATCGCTATTCTGCTAGAACGCACGAACCGCAATTTCTAATATTAGCGGTGAAATGCAAATGTTTGCAATCACAGCTTACCATAAGGACGCCCTCTTCCCCTTACACACATCCGTATACTTGGCCAACATAGCGAAATAATCGGTAACATTGGACCCATATGCACAGTTAAGGCAGGTCAGACCTCACTCAGGAATTGCTAATTTCAGTACATGCTATGAGCCCTCATGCTGCATATGGTATTGCAGTGGATAATTTATGCACGCCCCTGCAACGGTGTTGCAACGCACTGACACACCTGCGTTCACCGGACCATCCCCGTTACCACCCACCAACTGCACTTCCTGTCAATCAATGTGCTCTGGGTCTGCGTAGCCTCTGCAAACGCATTTCCCATCATAATTGCTAGTTCATGCACTGCGATGCATGCGCAATGCAAATTAATCGTCCAATTGCGTGCATCTTTGCTACTGCGATCCTTGCTGCATCAGGCCCAAAGTCCTCAAAGTTTCACCATTCTAACAAACACAGACAAATCTTTTTACTTGCATATGTACAGTATGTGTAACTAAGGCCACATACCCACATTTACTTGTGTCTTTCAAAGCTAGGTATTCTGGCTGCATTTACCTAAAAATGTAAGAAATAGAACAAGAAGCCTTTCGTCCAAAAAATGCAACACAAATGATACATTTTCCTTTAGTGCAAATTATTAGGTATATTAGATACAATGTACACTACATGTTCTTACATGCCTGTCTTTATTAGTTAATATGCATCCAACAAAAGTATTCACAATACAAAACTTCCATTCTTACCATAGGACACTCGTCATAGTATTGTAATTCAATATATATTCTCTATATGTTCTCCCTGTCTCATGGCATGGCAGCAGCGCTGTAACAGGGCGGCAGTGTGTCCTGTCCTGCCCCCTCAATCTGTGACGTCATGATGTTACGCCTAGGGAGTGGGGTCGCCGGCTCCGGGAAGCAGAACACCTAAGTGCGCTCAGGGCAGCTCCACAGTCTACAGGGTGCCTGGAACGGCTGTACAGTAGCGCTACTTGCTGCAGGGTGCCGTTCAACCAGGCCTGCAGAGAGCCGGTTCAGGCCCCTGTAATTTTTTGGGGTCCCTTAAAAAAAAATATAGAAAAACTATATTTGATGCATGCTAAATAGTGTGGCACTGTGAGCCCCTCAGCCAGGGGCAAATTCAGGGGGGGTGAAATCAGTGTGATCGCTCCCCACTCCCGCATGGGCAGAGGAGACTGCTGCTGCTGCTCAGCGGTAGCAGCCTCCCTAGCCCTACTGCAGCCCAGCAAAAAGCAGCATGTGTTGGGCTGAAGAGAGAAAATGCTGTGAAGAGATGAGAGGGTGGCTGCTGACAGGTAAGAGGGAGGGGGGGCACATTACATCATAAGAATAAACTCGGTCCTTAAGGTACCCTAACAGTCCAGGTTTTAAGAATATCCATGTTTGTGCATAGATGGCATAATCAAACTGACTGATGTACTAATTAAGTCACCTGTGCTTAAGTATGGATATCCTGAAAACCTGGACTGTTAGGGTGCCTCGAGGACCGAGTTTGGGAACCACTGAGCAAACTCTTCAAAATGATTGAGTGTTTTTAAGCATCCCCTAGCTACATACTAAATGCCCTAAAAATTATCTGCATAGACATGGACAGTGAACTGGCAACAATGCATTGCTAGTAGTTACATTAATGGTCAGCCTTCACACCCCCTGAGGTGTGGGATACAGCAGAGGCCATGTTTGTATTGCTCTCATGGGATGGAAGGAGCTTTACAATCAATGAAACATCATTGCTACCAATTATCTCATGCTGATACATAATTTATGTGGTAAATTATAAAATCTAAAGTACATAGCGACAAAAGCAACAAGTGGATAATTGTTATCTCAGAAACAAAAGTACTCAGCAAAGCTTCCAACTATTATTGGGAATGACATGACATGAGGTGCCCCCCACAAAAAAAAAAAAACCACACACACACTAACCCCTGAGATTCCTGGATGTACCCCCTCTAATTATTACTCATTATATAGCAGTATTCTGGGAAATGATATTATGCTGTTAGCATTGGTCTGGGTGATGTCATGAGAGCTTAGTATGAGAGAGTAGAGGTGCAGCATGGAGCTACACTTTACAGTTGTACTGCAGACAGTGCAGAGACACAGGGGGGAGACCGCCTGCTGCTGCTGTCGTGTCTCTGTAGGGGGAGCCAGTACCCAGCCTCTGGCTCCGGTGGGAGGGGGCGCCTGGGAGCCGCACGTTACTGCTGCTGTTGCTTGTTGTCAGTAGAGGAGGAAGGAAGGAAGCTAGCCATGGACAGTGATGATGAGAACGTGGAGGAGACAGTGGAAGGTGGGTGCTCTGTGTCTGCTACCTCCCTGCATGCTGCTGTGGCTGAGATCCAGCTCTGGAAGGCTGATAACCGCAAGCATGCTAAAAATAGCCTAACCCCAAAAAGGGAAGAAGCAATGCCTTACAGAGGGGGGATGACGGTGCCGTGCTCACAGTAATCCAGCCTTCACATACAGTGCAGACTGCATGCTCTTCACATAGGTCAGCATTTCACTTAATGTGGGGACCTGTCTACTATCTGTGGGACTAGTACTTCTATTTACAGTCAAGGTAGCCATATGGATATATCAGTAATCCCATAGAAAAGGGAGGAGAATGTACATGTGCTCAGCCTCAGAGACACACCAGTAGGGTGAGAGCACGCTTCCCTAGACTGGGATCCAGCAGCCGGTACCTCACTGGTGAACTCATGGATCCACTCCAAGCTGTTAGTGCTGGAGCTGCCCGGCTGGCATGTCGCTGGTATCATAGGAGTGAGCAAATGGGGTATAGACAAGGCATGAGACTGAGCTATGTACATTAGGTATAATAAGCCCCCTTACCTAACATTGACACATTCACTATGCAAGCTGTTCTTACAAACCACTGAAATAAATTAACAACATAACATTTTTCCTTTAATGGCAATCATATATTATTTTGAAAGAAGTTGGTTGCAGAATGATAAGCTGATAGTTGGTTGCAGAATGATAAGCTGTTACACCCCATGTCCCCATCCTGGAACATGCAGAAGATCATTATTAAACTACATTAGATTTCATTAAGTCATCGTGCATCATCAAAAGGTAATGGGTCTAATGACTGGGAGATTACTGACTACATTATTGCCAACATGTTTGTCTTACACAGGAATTATTTACTTTATTACCGTATCTTATTATTTTTCCAATTTTTTTCTTTTCTAACTAGTCATATTTCAGACAGGTATGCAAATCGTTTGCGGTGACGGTAAGAGTAAGTTGGAATAATAAAGATCATCATTGACTTGGAAAGTTTAAGTTGGAATATTCTAAGGAAAATAGTCCCCAATCTATTTGTTGTTTTTTTAATCGAGTCCACATAACCTCCCATCTGTGTATGTCCAACTTTAAAAAAATATATACTAAAAAAAAATGAACATATTGCTCTTATTTTCTTGTGTCAATTCCTGACACACTTGTTGGGAATCACTTATATAAGGGTTCCTTTCACATTCAGCACTTCTCTCCTGTCAGTAAATAAGTATCTGTTTTTGCCTCACTCCAGCTGTCTGTGTGAACAGGCCACATACTGTAGCTGGATCCACAATACAAAAGCAGAGTCAGCAGCTAATTTGTAACAAGGGATATGCTCACAGCCTTGTACAGTTTGTCTATTCAGATCACTACTACAGATACAACAACATAAATGTCCATTCAGAACATACAGTAGGTTCTTTTACATATGGGTCAGACCACTATATGTGAATTAGTTTTTTTTTTAACCAAACACACATACCCATTGTCACCCCCGACCCCCTTCCCTGTGCAATGTCCTGTCTGATATCTCAACGTGGCTGCAGCACAGTTCATATCCAGTCATCACTGGCAGTTTGTGGTGAGGGAGGGGAGTGTCAAATGTTACTATGGGGTGAAGGAAGGGAATGTCTTACAACTCTAGCAAGCGAGGGGAATATGTTGCTCCAGAGGTGAGGGAGGGGAATGGGTAACTACAGGTGGGAGGGAGGGAGGGGAATGTGTTACTACAGGTGTGAGAGAGAGCTTTTATTTCTATACAGATGAGGTAAGGGAATGTTTGTTACAACACGGGCGAGGGAGGGAAATGTTTTACTACAGAGGTGAGGGAGAGGAATGTGTTAGTTAGTACACAGGTGAGGAAAGGTAATGTCTTACTATAGTAGTGATTCATTACTATAGAGGTGAAGGCTGTGTTACTGGAGAGGTGAAATGGAAACAGTAAATATCTAAGGTCTACCCAGGTGAAATCAGGTACATCTGCTAGTATATCTATATCAGAGGAATTCTACAGCACTGTAGTCCAGAATGAGTACATCCACATCTGAGCATGAACTGCGTGTTTAGCATGTGGAAGTAGCAGCAGGGGTGACATATAGAACAGTGGGTCCTGATAAATATGAATCCGTTTTTTTCAGTATAGTGGTCCTTAACTTTTCTGTTTTCCGGTGTAGAATTAATTTAATTGATTTGTGTATGCAATGAGTAATAAAATGTAGTGCTCGGAGCTTTAACATCGCCCAGCCTTCCTTGTTTTGGATTTGCAATGCTGCTATTACTTTGTTACTTGATATAATGTGTGCTGTATTCAGGTAAACATTTTAGCTGATAAGTTTAAATATTGTGTTTTAACCAGGGCATGGCATAACAATTCTTACAGATTATTGATCAGTTATTTGGAAAAACTATGAAAATGAAATTATTGCTGCTATCTGAAAATAATGTTATGCATAATAACAATAATTAAAAAAACAACTCTCTGCACATTTGTTCTTGCTGTCATTGGGGCTGAGACAGGACAACTACTTTGCAGGTAGTGTGGCATAATTTGCATATTTTTGCACTGTGTATTCTAATAAAGCAAACACTCAAAAGTGCAATTTGAGAGTGGGATGCATTAGGCCAGTGGTCTCCAACCTGTAGCTCGCGAGCTACCGGTAGCTCGCGGTCTTAATTTCGCTAGCTCACCTAGCGGCAGTACTGCCTAGTCAACTAGGAGGAAGTGACCTCTGACTTGTGCTCCCCCGTGACATCAGCGCCATGGGTGGAGTCACAGAGAAGCAAGTCAGGTGATTGCAGCAGCCTCTACAGCAATCACCTAATGTGCTTCCCCGTGGTTCCACCCACGGGGACTACGCTATGGTGGAGTGAGTGACTCCCGCCCTGCCCTGCCAGAAAAATCACACAGCAGTCCTGGCTATATCTTTTGCTCCTCTGTTGCACTTACCTCCTTGGAACCAGTAATTAACAGTGAAATGTGCCTGTGCTTACATTTTATTTACAAACTACAACATTATTACTAATAATTAAATGCATTTTTATTTTCTATGAAACTTTTTTTTTTTTCTTCATTAAATTACCTTCAATTGTTCGGTTATTAGCCAGATTTTTTTTTCTACAATTTTAGTAGCTCTTCAGGAGCTTTCATTTTTCTAAAGTAGCTCACAACTCAATTAACGTAGGAGACTACTGCGTTAAGCTTTATGACTGAAGCTGGGATGGGAAGGAGCCTTCTCACGTAGAGTGTAGCAAGGGTGGATTTTTTTAGACAAGCAAGTATGTGCATAAATGTCTGTCAATCTGTCCGTACACTTTAAGACTATCTTTCCAAACATCCAACTAGTTGGCTGGTTGGAATGAAAATCAGGTAATGTATGGGAGCAAGTTACAATTGGCCATTTTCTCCCTAATGTTGGCAATTGGACAAAAATGGCTGTTTCGACAAACTGGTTAAATCAAACAGATTTAACCAATTTGTTTTTATTGAGGAGCTGACACTTCACTGCCTAGGATTTACCCCTCACCCAAAGAGAGTGCAGACAGACATTAATCTTCTTTTCCAGTAGACAGTAGAGATCTGTTACTGTGCTGTCACAGCAGACAGACAAAAGCGATTAAGAAGTTGAGGGATAAAAGAGTTTAGACTGTAAAATATGACTTAATGCAATGGATAGAGAATTAGAGACCATATCATGATTTCACAGTTCAATTTATGTCCACTAATGATGTCAGTCTGACAAGACGGATGAATTTCTGATATGAAATGGATCTCGGTCTCTTCGTATCATTTTACTATTACATGTAAACACTGACATTCAGTTGTTTTTTTTTGGCATTAGTGATCCAAAATCTTATAGTAATGTGACATATGTCACTAGAATGGGCAGCTACCTGCCAAAGCCGGATGAATGAATCCAGAATGGGATCTGTAAAGTACTAAGTGGTATCTTCCCAAATGCACCTAACACAGTGTCTGGATTCTGTTTATGTGATTAAATATGTCCTTTTTGTGCTTTACCTAGTGACTTGCTATGCACGGTATGCTAAGTATGTCAGGTTTTTTGTTTTTCTTTTGGTAACGTTAAACACTAAATTGTCTGCATAAAATATTTGTTGCAATGCAGAGAGTGGATTTAGGCCTTACAGTGGTTTTAAAAGGCTACTCTTATGTAGTGTTTCCTCTAAGATGAGTGAACTTGGAATAAACTAGATAAAACATCGATCTTTTTGCAAACTGCTTCTGTGAAGGGAATCCCTGAGCAGTGCATATTTTGTTCAGATGGACCTTTGTATAAAATTACCTTTTTATATATTTCTTTTTTTCAAATCACTCAGATCTCTCTAGAGCCTCTCTGTCTGATCGTATTTGGCACGGGATGCCAGCGGTCATAATACCAACAGCTGCATCCCGACATTCAGAATCCTGACCCAACTAAGTACCCTAACCCCTCCACCCTAGTGCTTAACCCCTAAACCTGACCATCACCCTAATTCTTACCGCCGGGATTCTGATTGCTGTAGGGACTCCGGCGCCGATATCCTGAGCGCTGGCATCCAGACTACAGGGATAGTAACTATGTCCCATCTGATCTATCCATCTAAAATCCATACATGTAGACAATAATAAATGAGCATATCGCATATAAATCACGAAATACCGGGAATAAAGAATGGAATACACGTCACAAAGACACTCTGAGAGTGGGAGCTCCAATGGTGGTCGATCATCTATGGTGTGCAGTGATAGGATATCAAGGAAACCATCCAACGCATTTTGTATCACACTTTCTCAGGCTTGTAATTCGTGTCCTTTGATAACTATCTCTACCTATCTATTGGAACCGGGTCAGATGACCTGCAAAATCCAACATGTTGGAGAAGCTTGTTTCCCTTATTCAGACCTAAAAATTATCAGAATCTGCGAGTTGGGGATATTTAACATGTTGAATCTCTCTCTCAATCCTGGAGATGTACTAAGATCTGAAAAGTGATAAATTGGAGAGGTATAAACTGCCAGCCACTCAGCTCCTAACTGTCATGTTACAGGCTGTGTTTGAAAAATGACAGGAGCTGATTGGCTGGTAGCTTATCACTCTCCAAGTTATCACTTTCCAAAGCTTAGTACATGTGGTACTACATGTACTATCACATATTGCACATTTTGGCTATAATGTGCTATTAGATACCTCACAGTTAATTAATGCCGGAAGATGCAGCAAGCACACTGGTGACATGAGTCTGCAGATAATGGTTGTTAAGCAGAGAAGAGCCAGGACTTTTGATCTCCCCACTGCTATCTGACACTTTGACAATGACAAGATAGTGGTGATAGATTAGTATGTGCTCAGTCCCAAGTCCAGTAAAATATTTATATGCAGAGCATGGGTGTGAATGGAGTAAACCATAATGAACCACTGGAATTGTGTAATGCCCTTGTTTCTGTACACAGGTAATCTGGATGATGATGGTTTACCCCATGGTTTCTGCACAGTCAGCTATAGCTCTACAGATCGCTTTGAGGGACATTTTGTACATGGTGAGAAGAATGGACGGGGTAGATTCATCTTCTTTGATGGAAGGTAAAGAGCACCCTGGCTATTTGTATTGTGGATTAATACGTTACGTACACGCGAACACACAATGTAATCAATTACTGGGGAAATATTTTTGTTACAGAGAATGGTCTTGTTCAAAACTGCATTATACTACTGAATAGCCTCATCCAAGGTGCTCTGTCCTAAGTTCCCTTATACCCCTTTCAGACAGAAAAGCAAAGTACCGGGTAAATCTCTTTTACCTGGTAATTTGCTGATCAACACGGGTCCTCCTTCTGTCTGAAAGGGTCAACCTGGGTCGAAATTCCCGGGACTTCGACTCTGGTTTTACCAGGGTCGGAGACCTGGCAATTTCGACCCGG
Source organism: Taudactylus pleione (assembly GCA_031769625.1). NCBI lineage: Eukaryota > Metazoa > Chordata > Amphibia > Anura > Myobatrachidae > Taudactylus > Taudactylus pleione. The sequence continues at coordinate 1,586,543 of JAUIMM010000547.1, forward strand.
GTTGATTCTTTCGGCCGGAAAAAATACCCGTATTGATCAGCAAATTACCACATAGAAATGCTAGACCCGGTAATTTTCTTTTCTGTCTGTAGGGGGGGTTTGGGTGTCAGGCTGGGACCGGTAAAACGACCCGGCACTGAAATGCCGGGTAAAAGCCGGGTTTTAGAGACATTTGCGTGTGAAAGTGGTATTGCTTATCCTAATAAATTTTCCACCATAAACCTTATACTGCGTGAGTTAAAAAGGAGTGGGGGAACATTGACCTTGGATTATCCCAAAACGGTTTTGCAAGTTTCACCCCTCTCGCACCAATAGTTTGCTGTCACACAGTGTTCGAAGAAGTATTTTTTGGGAAACAGAGTTAAAATGTACTTACTATAATTTATGTCTAATTATATTATCAGTCTCGTTATTTAATAGCCAGACCTCATAATATGTTTTATTTGGCAACAAGTATAAGAAACTATTTCAGCTATTTGATGACCGTAGTGTACACAGATGCACGCGCGCTGCTCACAGATAATCAGGAGGAGTACGAGGAGCCGCGGGTGAAAGGATAGGGTTTATTTATAAATATAGTTTAGTATACATTAGGTAAAATGATCCAAATGATCGTGAATACCCTTTTCCAGAAGAACCTAAGACTAGGTACCCATCAGAACGATGTACAAAAGATGCGATGGTCGTTCCAATTTCCCCTCATCTCCAATACAGAGCACACACACTATACAATCCACAAACGCCAGCACGATATATCATGTCGGAGCATTGTATCCAATGACTCTTTTCTCCTGTTCCTGTACACACTATGCAGTCACCATGTAGGTCACTGGCAGTTCAAGTGATGTCTTCAGAAGAAAGATTGGACCAATATATCTTGTGGTCTTCCGGTTGGGCGTACACACTACGCGATGTGCACCACATCGTTCATGACATCCTCCTATCTAACGTGCAGCATATGAGATGTGAAGATGCGATGAATGACGCACATTGAGTGTACACACTGTGATGTGAAAGCATTCCAGATCTGTGGTGTTTTACTAATCTAACTTGCTAATATTTTTTTTAAAATGTCTTTATAAATAATTAGGAGATACAGAATATCTTAAATGAATAAAAATAATCTTCTGTCTCCATATATTATACCCCTTTTACACCAGAGCTAAAACCCTGGTTATTGCAGGGTTAACCCTGGTAGCTCCTTGGTGTAAAAGGGGACAGGGATGCATTTCTGGGTTGATCCAGGTACCCAGGTAACTTGCAGAGTTTAACACAGGAATAACCCGTGAAACCCTGCAGTGTAAACGTCGCGATACGGGTCACGATGACCTGGAGTGCGCCACATCCCGGCTTACAGTGGCACTTGGAGATAACGTCATCTCCAAGCATCCACTTCCATGCCGAATGAGCCGGGTCACTGCAGACCAGGCTCCGGTGTGAATGGCGCCGACTCGGGAACTTCCTGGGTCGGCGCCGGCTAAATTCCGGGTCTGATCCGGTTTGGAACCCTGTTCCAACCTCTGGGTCAGCCCAGAACTTAGGTATAAAAGCAGTATTATTCATCTCCAGTTAACATATGTTATTTTAGACATACCACTATAGCTGCAGACTTAAGGCCCCCATACACTGTGCGAGGCGACAGGGGATCCGTGGTCCGACATATCGGGCGGTTCGCACACAAAGTGCAATCAGGTGGCCGCCCGCCCGATATGCCGACTCCCCCCTGTTTCGTCTGCATAGCAATGAATGGGATCGCACATCGCATCCCCTGATCCTATGGTCCTGCAGAGAGATCAGGGGGTGTGATGTACGACCCCTCGGGAGCGCGCTTGGCCTGATATCGGAGCCATGCACTGTGTGATATAGCAGGTAAATCGCACCAATCAGTCGGATCGCCTGCTATATCGCCCCGTGTATGGGGTCCTTTAGGGAGAAAATGACTAAACTGGCAGATTTACTGTAGGCAAAAGTGCCTCAAAACCACAATTTTTCAAAATCCCTACACTACATATCGCTATCCTGATTTTTTTTCACATGTAAAGAATAGAAAACAGAGGTTTCATCAAGTGGCAGGTCTACAAACCGTTTGAGACATAAACGCCAAACAAAACCGCATACATTTTGAGCCTATCCGGCGAAACAGCAGATGAAGAGGTTAAGATTTTTTAGGAGTGCAATCATTATGTATTGAAATGGCACCTAATATATTCATTAAATAATTATTTCCTCATAAGATAATTATAAATGTTTTTTTTTCCTCTTTTTCAATGCATAATGATTGCACTCATAATAAATGTAATGAACCTTATATGCTGATTGGCTAGATAGCTTTTCAAAGGTTTTGTGGCAAAACAGTGGTTTGTGCATTTTTAATACACAAACTGATTATTAGTAAATCCAGTGGTTTGAAGATCAAAACTGCTGGCGATGTGCAATAGATTCAAACTGCCAACAAACACCCTAAATTTCCCCCTTAATCATGTTAGCTCATTTTACTTATTACAAAATGTAATACATTTAATAGTCATTACAACAAGCTGATGGATAGTTCAGCCATACCCATGTCTCTTACAGGAAATGAATGATAAATATTACAGCAAGAGTGAAGCTAAGGGGGATGGAAGCAGGCGTCACTAATGCTGTCTGTTTTGTATGTCAGTCACAACCACTCTATTTTATGGCGGTCACTGATGCTTTCTGTATTAGATATCGGTCACTGTGATTTTCTTCATTATATGGTGGTCACTGTGTCTTTGCCTCAGGTGACAGAAGCCCGGCCTCACCCCTGTTATTACGGTTTCTGTTTTATTTGGACAGGGGAGGGGTGTAATTTATAAAGTACTAAATTAAAATTATAAAACAAAATAAGTAACTTTAGCAGTGATGTTCTGGAGAATATTTACCATACTCTAAGCAGAAATGGAAACAAACAGTTGATTGTTATCCATCCACTAATTGACACATGCGCAGAACTGGCTAGCCGCCTGCACAGATTCCAGACCATCGGCCCATTGTCCTTTTCCTGCCCTATCCAAGCTGACTCCCTATACAATGTCTCCCTTCTGCTCTTATCTTTGTTGCTCTGGCTGTCACTACTTACCTTTACAGATCCATGCCCCAACCTTGGCATTCCAAATGCACCAGATACATGCAAAAGTGTTCACGAACTGCCGAGAGACAGAGAAGTAAATCACGCTCTAATGCAGACTTTTTCCATATCAAATTTTGCTTTCTACCTACGGTACTGTCCCTTCCCTCTCTATACAATCCAAAATATTCTTCCAGTCCTCCAACCATCATCTCTTCCCCTCTTTAAACTCCTTCCTCTGCTCCCACTCTGCCCCCCCTCCCCTCTTTACTCTCTACCCTGACTTTGCCACCCACTGCACACCTAAAATGGAATCCATATGTCAGGACACCACACCTCACCAGACCCTTAGCACCCCATCCCTTCTTTCCCAGCCTGCCTCTGCCCATCCTCCCCATCCATTTTACCACCTCTGATTCATTTCTCCACAGTATTATTGAGATGAAGTCATGGCCCTAATCCAGTCCTCCTACCTGACCCCATCCCCTCCCGCCTCCTCCGCTTCCACTCTCCTGTTGCCTGTTACCATCTTGGCCACCTCTTCAATCTCTCTCACTTATCAGGCCCCTCTGCATTCAAGCATGCTTTTGTCTCCCCCATTCTTAAAAAACCCACCCTTGATCCTGACACTCTCTCTAACTACCGATCCTTCTCTCGCCTCCAAACTCTGATTTTCTACAACTGCCTTTCTTTCCTCCTTGCTTGACCCAGACCCATTTTAGTATGGATTTCGTTCACTCCACAGAAACTGCCCTTACTAAAGTCAGCAATGATCTTCTTGCAGGCAAATCCAAGGACCACCACTTTCTGCTAATTCTCCTTGACCTCTCTGCTGCTTTTGACACTGTGGACCACCCTCTCTTTCTGCAAATACTGCCCCTGTCATGGCTGTCCTCCTACCTCTCTGACTTTTCTTTCTCCGTCTCCTCCAATCTGCCACATTAATTTTCTCTACCAATAGTGTGTCCCCCATGCAGGGGCGTATCTACCCCTTGGCCAGTATGGGACTCGCCAGGGGCGCCAGCTAGGGAGGGGGCGGTGCCTCCCTTGGCCAGGGGGTTAGTGAACCAGCCAGTTCCCTGTCCAGTGAGGAGAGCGATGGTATGCTGCTGCTGTGAGTGCAGGGACATAGGTGCTCCCTGCCTTTGTCAGCCCCCAGAGCTTGTGCTCCAGGTCACTTGAATGGTGGATCTCAGAGGGGCGGGGCTTATATAAAAGGGGCGGAGTTTCAGGAGGATCTTTGCCGGGCTGTTAGGCATTCAGCAGAACTCTGACTAGGGCAGCCAAGAAGCAAAGGGTAAGAAAATAAAACCACTTATTCCAAAATCCATATTAAAGATGTTTAGTTGCAGATGTTAATTGTACAGTGACCTTTCTGCCATTTTTGCTTCATACCTCGGAGAGCTGCCTGAGGAGCTGGCAGTGTATGTGGTGTAATGGTGACAGAGGTGGTTCATGTTCCTTTGCCAAGTGCTAGTTCCCATTAATGGAAAAATGTCTCATTTGAAAAAATATGCCCATACACATAATTTACATATGCTGGTCATAAACATTTCTGTCCCCACCAATTATACAATAACAAGTACCCCATATACCCACAGTTACCTGCTTCTTGCCCACACCCACAAATCCCCTGACTTCGTGATCCCTCCTCACCATTTGTCCCCGGAAGATGGAACCCCAAACCCTATATCCAATCTGCCCCGATTGGAATGAATTCTTATCGTATGCTATAGTTCATAATGAATACGCATACCTGCTTAGAGACACACATACAACTTTAATACTATCTCTGTTTAGAATATGAAGGGGCGCTAGTCTCTTATTGTGCCACCAAGGTTCCATTCTTGGACCTTTCTTATTCTCCCTGTTGCATTCTCTTTAGCTCCTTTACCCTCCAATATAATCTCTAGGTGGATGACACTCGGATCTACCTCTCCTCCCCTGACATTTCCTCCTCTCTAATCACTCCTATTTCCAACTGTATCTCTTCCTGGATGTCCCAGCACTTTCTTAAATGTTACATGTCTAAGACTGAGCTGATAATTTTCCCACTGTTCTGAATAACCTCACCTCTCACAAGTTCTTTATCTTTTGACATCACCACCGTCTCCTCTAGCCCACAAGTGTGCTGTCTTGGAGTTATCCTTCACTGCTCCCTCTCCTTCAAACCGCACACTCAGTACCTTTCACAGTCCTGCTGTTTCCATCTCAAAAAGATCTCCAGAATGAGATCCCCTAGAGGCAACCTCATCCACCCACTGGTCCTCTCCGGACTGGACTACTGTAACCTCCTCCTATCTGCACTCCAATCCACTCCACTCCAATCTGTCCTCAATGCTGCTGCCCGGCTCCTCTTCCTCTCCAAATGCACTACATCTGTGTCCCCTCTCCTATAAGTCCTACACTGGATCCCATTCCCTTTCAAAACCCAATTAAATCTTATCACACTCACTTACAAAGCCCTCACCCAATCCTCTCCTATTTTCATCTCTCACCTGATCTTCCTTCACACTCCCACCGCCCACTTGCTCCACAAATGAATGCCGCATCTCCTCCAAACTGATTACTCCCTCCCACTCCAAAAGATTTTGCTTGTGCTGCTCCTTACCTCTGGAACTCTCCCTCTCCACCTCTCTACAAGACCTCAAATAGGCTCTCAAGACCCGCTTCTTTATGAAAGCCTTCCAGCTCTCAACCTAACCCACTGCTCCTTGCTCGCTGTCTCACCCCTCTGTGTCACCCCTGTCTGTTTGCCCCTCCCCTTTAGCTACATGTATATTGCGCACTTTGGTGTACGACGGCACCATGTGTCATTACATGCTGCATGTAACTGCATGTCTTCATTCATTGCAGCGTCCCATCTGCTCTGCAGCACAACAGATGGGATGATGCAACGAATGACCATTATGAACGCGCAAACGAGCGTGCACACTATATGATGTGTACGATAAATTGTTCTGATCCGTGTCGGAACGATATATTGTACATTATATACCCAGCCAAGTAACTTCTGTCTTGTTTTATTCATACTGCTTGTATATGTACTTTAAGGCGCTGCGGATCCCTTGTGGCACCACATAAGTAAAGGATAATAGTAATAAGCTAGAAAATGCTAGGTAGGTATTCAAACATTTTCTTGTCTTTTAATAACACATGCAATATATTCTACACAATGTTTCTTTTCATGCTACGATCTGATGAAGGCAAAGCATTGGCAAGTAGACAGTGACACTTCTGACTGGTAAAATTGGATGTACAAGTATGTTTTGTGCACGGAACATTGATGATAATTATATTCATTGAGTGTGTTTCTCTGAGCAGTTTGTAGCTCTCTGGCCTGCTGCCTGTGCAGCTGAGAGTTGTGAAAGGCCAACTTTGTGTAGATGAAAGTCTCCAGAATGTTATCACCATGAAGAATACATTATGATTTATTAGAAACCTACACTGAGAAAGAGGAAAGAATGGGACTCAGGAGTTCTTTATGTGGATGCAGTCTGTGCGAGGGAACGTGACACTACTGCTCTGTGATGTAGAGTATCACTGTGCTGCTAGCTCTGCAGTATGAACAGAATCGAGGGGTAGGAAAACAAATCCTGTACTTTTTGTGCTTTGGTGACACCATCATTTTCACTAGCCGACTATTACATATTGCTGAGTAGACAGACCAAGAGTTAGGAGGCATCACAGTTTTCTTAGGGGTACCTAGCTTTGGCCAGACTGGGCAACCTTATACAGTATGCAGCTTAGCTTGAGCATTGTTGTTCCAAAAATATTCTTTACCTTTTGCTCACTGAAATCCACTCATGAAGAGGTTAATGCTTCACTTCAGTACAATGCAAGATCAACAATAAACCCGATTCATGTTTTACTCTGCAATTACTGACAACAGAAACTGATTACAGTGATATCTGTGCCTATCACAGTGGTATACACTAAAGTGCCACAAAGTCATGGGATAGATGCGTAGTATTGTGTAGGACCCCTTCTAGAATAGTCAGGATGATTGGAGTTTGTTTCCCAGTGAAAAATATTTTTCTTATGAAATGTGAAACTATTACAATGTTTTAGAAAACTTGGGTATAGATTTCTTTTGAGATTGATTTGCTTTATGTAGTTCATTCAGCTAGGTTAATGTCACCTTGGTAACTGAGGATTTTAAAGTGGAAATTAAAATTGCGGAGGAGTAAAACCAGCCTGTGTGAAAATGGACTTCAGGCATTTAGTCCCATCTGATATAAAGGATAGGTTTGAATGATCTTAGCAGATATCCAGGAGAAGGTAACGTGACATTGTTTATTGGGTGTCCTCGGTTAACACTGTATTGGGTGTCCTTGGTTAACACTGTCTTCTCTGCGTATTACATGAAGAGGGCCATATGTTACAAGTAGACAGCCAAATGCAATTACAATAATACAATACAGTTAATAGAGAGTGTAACGGATCATAGGAGCCACATGAGTTATGACCTTATTTATAATACTGTAATATTAGGCCTGTTATATACCCTGGCTTTCCCTACGCAGTCCACTTTCATTCATCCGAAAATAATTTTCACAATACTTGTTACCCATAGTTTAAATGTGGTTCTTAGAATTATTTTATCTTAGCTGGGTCCTATAGGTAATTGTGAGAAGCCCTGTAAAATCCTTAAATCACATGGGTGTAATGGTTTATAATCTAATAATTGTGAGATCCCTGTATACAATGATGTTAGATGAGTTTATTCTAAAAACCATGTGTCATTGTTCTTCAGCAAGTAGATGTTTAATTCTGATTTTTGATTGCCCATTTTGAGGAACAAGTCATGACCAAACCAGCATTAGTTATTGTTGATGCAGAACAGAAGCTTGAAGGACAGATTCTAATACTAACAGCATCTTAAAAACTTTTCATGCTTTGTTAAAATAAAGTAAAATAAAGGTGAAACAGAACACCAATGAGGGCGCAGGTACAAAATACAAATCTACAAATCTCTTAATGGACATTTCGCAAAAAAAAAAAACTCCCTTATAAATAGAAACGTTAATGGTATTCATAAGTAACAGACCATAATGTCAATATGTAATGTCTCAGTATTTAAATCTTTAAATCAATACCTCTGTTGAACAATACCCATTAGTTAAATTTAATAATCGCTGAATGGATTGATATAGCTGAAAGTCAGTGACTTGAAGGCTGACAATTGTGCACTGTCAGGTTTTCTTCTAGCTTTCTTTGAGAGACACTTTTGTTGGTACAGCTGATTGTGATTATTAGAAGTACATTTCCGCCATAACAATTGTCAAGGTTGCAAAGAGAGTCATTGTACAGGTAAAGGATTTGCAGGGGAGAGCACAGATTCATTTTCAATGTAACAATACTGTGCTATACTCAACCCTGCTAGTCACAATCATCCTTAGTCACAATCACCCCTAGCTTGTATACACTAAGGATGATTGTGACTAGCAGGGTTGAGTATAGCACAGTATTGTTACATTGAAAATGAATCTGTGCTCTCCCCTGCAAATCCTTTACCTGTACAATGACTTTCTTTGCAACCTTGACTATTGTTATGGTCAAGGTTGCAAGCCATGATGAACGCTTTTGGCCTAGCCAGTTTTTTGTGTTAAAATCTAAAGAGAAGTATATTAAGAGAATGTGTCATTGTCAAGTAATAATTACGATTGACTAATTTTCAACTGGGGGGATGAATCAAGCCTTGGAGACGATAAGGTACCAACCAATCCGCTTCTGTCATTTTATAGGCTGTGATATAATAAAATAACAGAAGCTGATTGGTTGGTACCTTTTTATCTCCAAGCTTGCAGTAATGTGCGGTGAGGAGACACAGAGCCATTCTTGTCATACTTAGGTATACTTCAGAGTTTTGATTATAAAAATACGATTTTTTTTTTTAAATATTAGAAATATCTTCTTTGTAATATTCTAATCAATTTTATAGTCAAAACTCTGGAGTAAAAAGTGTATGGCAGGTGAGGCACTGCCTCCCCTGTCTACGTTTTCCGCACATCCCTGATCAAACACACCAAATTTCCAGCACTATGTACTGCTGCAGCTTTGTATAATGCCCGCATGAACCCTCAGGTTCATATATGTATCTATAAGTCTGGCTCTGATACTAGTCAGTGCCTCCCAAGCCATTTACCTCACCACACGTCACTGCAAGTTTGAAACATCTCCCCCTGTGTTTCCAATGCAGTACAAGCAATTCACTACAGGCATTTGTTAATACACCTAGGAATGTGTAGTGCCTTGTTTAATTTATGACAAAAAGTCAGTGTTTACAATATTGCTGAGCATTTTGAGCAAAATGCAGCATACAGTACTGTGTATCTATACTCTGTATATACCTAGACATGTGGTTTTTTTTTATTATTTTTTTTCAGTAATTTGGAAGGCTTTTATGTAGATGATGCCTTGCAGGGAAAAGGCGTGTACACTTATGAGGATGGGGGTTCCCTGCATGGAATATATGTGGATGGAGAGCTGAACGGACCGGCACAAGAGTTTGACTCAGATAAACGGCTGATATTTAAAGGTCAATATAAAGACAACATTCGACATGGAGTCTGCTGGATTTACTATCCAGTAAGTGTAGCAGTTATTTCAAATGTTTATTCACATTATTTTATTTCCATGTGTATGTGAGTGTATATAAATTTAAAATCTTCGCATATAAAATCTTGTAGTAGTAGTATCTAGCAAAATGGAGTATGAGGTATTCCTTCATAATTTGATCAAGACATTTATATTTGCACTTAACAATCCACATCAGTGTTGTTTATAAATCCTACACAAATATCTCTGCGTTGTAACAAACGGCTGCTCTGTAAACCGCACCCAGTTGATCATTTAACAGGCGGCGAGGACAGCAGCTAGGACAACATTACACAATATTTTGAAATTAATTACAAATCGCCAATGCTCCGTTAATCCACCCAAAAATCGTGTGGCGCCCGGAAAAGTCAAGTTTCCCGCACCGCCCGGGTCCGCCCACGGCCCTCCTCCAATCCACTCGCACATCCCCACCCCCCGAACACTCCTGCGGCTGCCCACTTACAGAGTACAATGTACAGCGGGGGGTGGGGCCATGATGGTGTGATTGTGCCACCACGCCCCCTCGCTACCGACCGGGCTGCCCCCTCCCAGGGAGCATGAAAGTCGGTAAGTATGAGTTAATCCCATACATTCCAGGGTATTAGCGGCATTGTAATATAAATGCCTTATATGTATTGAAACAAAAGTCAGTTGTCTGCTCATTCTTACCAAATATTGTTTAACTCTGTAAGTTTACTTACCACTTTGCTTTCCATTGTGCACGTATGCTTACCAGTTGCATTTTGTCTGCACACAAGGTATTTAGCGGTCATAGGTGATTCCCATTGTCCGTGTAAACCCATCAAGTGTGCATCTTTATGAATGAAATTGGCCAGAGAGGGCGCTGTTACACTGGAATGATTTTTCATTGTAACTCTGACAGCATAATGCTAGTAATTATGTCCAAGAGAGAAGTTTTGATGGACAAAATTGACCCCTTTGTATCACAGTTTGGTTTATGCCGCTGGGTGGATATCTTGTCATGGTTAATGTACTAGAATTTAGACTATATTGCAGCTTTACTAATATATTACTGAGTATGAATTACTTGAATACGTCTCAGTGTATTTGGCATTTTCATCACATCACATGTTTCTTACAGCAGAGTACATAAATTCTGTGGCATATTAGATAAGAGAAGGTGGTATTAGGAAGAGTCTACATGTAGCCTGATATTACAACTACAGATTACAGGACTGCTTTTGTCATTGATGAGAAGGTCTATACGTAGGTTGCAGGATTGGTTTAAGAACGGGTTATCAAAAAGTGACTATCCCCTTCTAATGACATATGAAGCAGATAAAGCTACGTCATGGTTACTTTGACACAAGCAGGTGTTGGTTGCATTCTCTTGCAGGATGGAGGCAGCCTTGTGGGAGGAGTGAATGAAGATGGGGAGATGACTGGGGATAAGATTGCTTATGTGTACCCAGATGGAACAACTGCACTTTATGGGAAGTTTATTGATGGAGAAATGCTGGAAGGAAAGCTGGCCACTCTCACATCTGTGGAGGAAGGAAAGCCATACTTTGAGATGGTCCATGGCAGTAAGTGTAGAACCGTTAAAGACAAAAATGGTAACGCCTGTGCTCCAATAATGGGGTACAGCTAAATTTATAAGTGGAGTGGAGATCACCCACCACTGGATAACAATATAACTACAAGACAAATCAGAGCTCCCCTATTTATGGTATATTAAACAAAGAAGTGAATGTTTTTAACAGTCTCTCGATGTAGAGTGTGTGAAAAATGTTCCCAAGATATGATTCTAAGGGGCTTCTTCTCAGTGTTCACCCCGGAAAGATGGAAATGTTCCCTTCTAAATATTTATAAATGAAATATGGTGTAAGATGGAAATGTTCCCTTATAAATATTTATAAATGAAATATGGTGTATCATGTATTCGTACTTACACATAAGGATGAAGCAGCTTTTCCATCACTCAATGGAATTCATGGATGAGGTGTTTGGATCTTCAATACCTCCAAATCAAATCATAAAACTGCTCCTCATAATGTAAAACTGTACAACCACCATATGTGAAGTTACTGCGTACCGCAATAGGACTTAGATGAGACACATTTCAGGGCATGAAAGCTCATTTCCCGGGTAAATTCTCCCAAGTCCTAGAAGTCCTTTATTGGATTCTATGTGGCAGTTTTTCTCTCTTTTTTTTTTTTTTTTTTTTCTTTTTTTGCCACCAACGCATTTCAATATGAGTCTTTTTCAAGCGTGTATAGGTGGAGTCCCTAACCCAAATTAAACAGTAAATTCATGACTCCCCCCCCCAAATTAGGGGTGTGTCCATTGTCCAAGAATGGTGTTTGCGTTCTACCTGTGGAACACATGCTGCTTCCGCCAGAAGAACCATGTCTTCCGGTTCCGAAAGGTGCGACCACTCACATTTGAGATGCACCTTAGTATACTGGTGCTCCTGTTTCTACTACACATGTACCTACCGGATGATGCCGGTGCATACGGGAGCAGCAAGAAAGTCAGCGGGTCTGTGCAGAAATACACTTAAGGATGCGATTTTTCATTCCACTAGATATTAGTCTAATTGTAACTCATAAGGTAGTGAGTACATTTGAGCATTAAAAAAAACATTAAATCAACACAGTGTAAAACTACAGTATCATGAAATACTGTGTTTTAATAAAAAAGCATTACAATATCTTAGGTGCCCATACATTGTGCAATTTTTTTTAATCTATTTTTTTACACGATTTGGCTGTTTTTGATCGATCGTAACAAAAATCGTGTAAAAAGTGCAGTTTTCCTGGATGATGCCGATGTGCGTCGTGTATCGCCATCGTTGATCAACTGAACCTGCAGAAAGATTTCGACCTATTGTGTACGATGTGACACACATCGTTTGCTTTTTTGCTTGAAGAACAATCTGATGTACGATGTGTTGACAAGTCCCTGGCCACTCCCCTCCTCCATTTTGTGACAGACGACTTTGGAGAAGAGACCAGCAGGCAGCAGCGTGGAGATAGTTTGTCTGGAGGAGTTTTTCATATTGTAAAGTGAGTATATACATCGCCTGTAGTATTCTACTACAACACCATTGTACACCCTGCCCCACCAATGTGTATTAACCCCTGCCCCACCAATGCCACCAACGTATTGGCCTATCAATGGTTAATATCCACAGCACCCGCAATGTACCCACTGCTCCAGCCAATGTTATGACAGTGTGGCACAATGCAAGTTTTTTCAAATATAACGGCCACTCACTGGTGCAGATAAATGTACTATAAAAATTAGGGATGTGCAGGCTCGGATAGGTTCGAGTTTGCACGTGGAGTTCGGATTTTTCCCTCCAAAAAAACGGAACTCAGAACGAGGCAAAACGTCATCTTACATGGACGAACATCATCATTCCTGGTCTTTTGTCCAGGAATGATGATGTTCGTCCATGTAAGATGACGTTTTGCCTCGTTCTGAGTTCCGTTTTTTTGGAGGGAAAAATCCGAACTCCACGTGCAAACTCGAACCTATCCGAGCCTGCACATCCCTAATAAAAATACACTGACCGTTTTAAAAATATATTTTCAACACATTAAAAACATATAAACTATTTAAAATAATCCAACAGGTAAAACATTCAAACTATGTCTTAATACAGTCTTTGTTCTGTTTTCAACAGAAATGACCAGTGCAAAAGAGCGCCAGTTTGTCACTGGCTTTCTGGAGCGTTATCGCGCCCACGAATATCTATGGAAAATGAAATCCAAAGCATACAGAAATAAAGAGAAGAAAGCTGCTGCCATTGATGCCCTGATCACGTTTAGCTTGCCCTTCCACGACAAGGCTTGTCCGAAGTGGTTTAAGAGAAAGATTCAAAACTTGCGTACCGTGTACGTCAAGGAGTGCAAAAAGCAGCAGGTGTCATGGGCATCAGGAGTGGGGCAGATGATGTATATACCAGTACCATGTGGTGCTTCCACCTCCTCAAGTTCATACACGAGCAGGAACCGCATAGAGCTTCCCAAACGCTCTTGGTGGAGAGTGTCTCCGAGGAGCAGGAAGAGGACAACCCAGAAACTGATTAATCGTCCTCTTTGGATGTGGTAAGTACAGACACAGGGCCTGATTCAGACTTGGGAATAGAGAGAGAGATCTCTCTCAACTGATCTTGGTGAAACCATGCTGCACTGCAGGTGGGGCAGATTTAAAATGTGCAGAGAGATTTAGATTTCTGAGGAGTGTTTCCAAACTGACATCTAAATTGTAGAATAATAATAAAGCTGTGCAGTATTTGTGGGCTACATGCAAAAGCAGCCAGTATTTACCCCACATGTAAAAAAATGTATGTATTTCCACCCCTTGCATTGCAAAGTGGTTTGTTCAGGTTCACAGTTGAGAGCAATATATCTCTCTATTCCCAAGTCTGAATCAGGCCCATAGTGCATACACACCATGCCAAATGTTTTTTTAAAAGTTCAATAGTTCACAATTGTCCATATGACATTAACGGATACTGGCCTCCTGTCATGGTACTGCCCACACTCCATTAAAGTAGGTCAGGTATTCCTCCCTGACCTGTTTAGTCCCAGTTGACTCCAAAATTGCATGTGTGGACACGGAGGGCATTTGCACAGCCTCCTGTGAATGATCTGCCATAGCTGAGTCTAATGTCCTCTGTTTTTTGCTAAGGAAATTGTGGAGGGCACAGCAGGCCAAGACGACAGAATCTATTTTGTCCACATGAAGATTGATAGCCGTATGGAAAATTCTGAACCGTTTGCTGAGAATGCCAAAGGCGTTTTCGACTATCCACCGTGCCCTGGATAGCCGGTAGTTAAAGATGCACTTTTCTTTCGTCAGGCCTCTTTGCACATACGGCTTCAGCAAGTGTTCATGGAGCAAACTCTTCGTCAGTAACAAAAACATAGTTAAGGGCCGGGCTTCGTTGCCGCTGTTGTTGGAAAATTCGGACGGTTGGTGTTAAGTCTCTTATAGAAGAGGGTTTGTATAAATGACCCTCCATCAGAAGCACAGCCATTTTGCCCACATCAACAAAAATAAACTCGTAATTGACATTCACCACTGCCATGAGTACTATACTAAAAAAAAAATCTTATAATTATAATAAAAGGATCAGCTGTGGGTAGGTGGTGTAATGCAGATATGTTTTCAATCAATCGCTCCACCGCAGTTGGGAAAATTCCATCTACGATTAAAATCCTCTGCAATGATTTGCCACTCCTCCACCGTTGTTGGGAAATAGAATAAAGAAATAAAAATCTACATTTTAGAAAATATGATATTAACATTGTCTCTCTCTCCTCCAACAGTCTACACCTGACCTCGACCTCAGCTGTAGCCAGCAAATGCCCCATAGATGAGAGAGCGAGGCCGAATTCACTCAGTCTGCTTCAAAGCACAGAACGGTATGAGCGAAAGACCCAGGCGCAGCCAGATGCGCTCTTGAAACAAATGGAGCAGGCCCTACAAAAACCCCTGGACATGTTCGACAACCTGGGAATACATGTTACAAGCAGTTTGTGAGCTATGGAGGAACAACAACAGATCCATGCAGAGAAGATCATTTATGATTCGGTTATCCAGGGAAAATGAAAGCAGCCGGGCAGTATAACAAGGCTGACCGACGATCCTCTGCCCCTGACAATGGGGCAGCCACTTCATACTTATGGGTCCTCCACATCCCATGCCTACCTGCCACCTAGCTACCAGGCCACACCACTAATGGGTCCAACCCTACACCCCATCCTTACCCTACTCCCCAACCACTCCACATCCTCCTATGTTTTCTACAGAACCATGTTGGCGGGGGACGAGAAGCCACCACAATTTTTTCATTTATACATTTAAAGTAATTTAACCATTACAGTTTTTAAATATCAACAAGTTGTATCTCTCCCATTAGCTACTGTATGGTATACCTTTGTGTAAGGACAGATAAAGGAATGCCGGGGCCTCAATCTGGACTTGCGCCATGTGTTTCTTGGCCTATTGAATCCACCTTCTGACACACCGTATACCATATAGCTGGCTAGTTATTGGGAGAGAGAAAACTTGTTGATAATGCAGTTTTTATACATTTAAAACCATGTTGGTGTAGTTAAACATTAAAAAGCAGCCATGTGGTTTGCTTTTAAGTACAATTATCCAGGAATAAAGGTTGCTAAGTTTATCAATATATACAGCCATGTTGGTTAATTTTTTTTACCACACTTTCATTAAATAAAATAAAAAAATTATTTTGCCAGAAAAACATGTGTAGTGTTTTTACTCACCTTCAAGTAGTGGAACTTCAGGACAATCACAATTGCTTGACAGGTGTCTGGGATGATGCGCCCCAAAGTCTGGGGTGAAATGAGGGGCCCAAACTTCAGGTCTTAAAAGGACCTTCCTGTAACGAGGTACCTCAGGGTAGTCACCAACCTCTCCTCAGCTGCGATGGCCCTCCTCATATTGGGGTCCTGCCTCCGCATATAGGGGGTCACCAGAAGCAGCAACTCCTGGAAGGTGGCATCATCCATACGCAGGTAGTTGTGATAATCGTCTGGGTTGTTCTCCCTTATCTCCATCAGTCAGCAGGGGCATATGGGAGCGAGTCTCATCAGCCACTCTTTGGTCCATCTGGACCACATCCTCCTCCTCCTCTCCTCAGCTCCATCACCTTTTTAGCTTCAGATAGCCATAGGTTAGCAGAAGCTTATAGTGATAGGAATCCATCACTACAGAATAGAATGCGGAAAAACCCACTTTGTTGAGCCAGGCACAAAAGCAATGTACAGCGTTCAGCAAGTATAACACCCAAGCTTCACTAGTCACAGAGCAGAGTATGCACAGACCTAAAGTGGGGGCTGCCTTTTATACCCCCTAGATAAGCGCTCCCCATTGACATTCCAGCAGATGCATTGTGAGGTTGTTTGCTGCAAACAATATATCGTTAACGGTTTGCAATCGTAAACGACACATCTATATCGTTTGTACAATTGTTCCATTTGTTGGTGCAAATCGTAACGAATTTCAAGGGAAATTGTAAATGAGATCAGAAAGTTTATAAATCGCACCGTGTATGGGCACCTTTATAAAAATAAAACTCATAAAATACATATAATTACATTTATTTGTGAAACCAGTAGACAAATAAATACTGTATGTAAAATAAAAATGGGCTAGCAAACAATAGTCTACACTGGTGCAATTGTATACTGAAATACATTTATCAAAAATATAATTTTATGGGAAGCTTTATTTCTTATAGTTGGAGAGTGATTATGGGATTTGGAGTGGTGGGGGTAAACCCATTACAAGAACCACTTTATCTCTAAATCCCTATTTAAAACCATAAGCTCCAATGTTTTCACTTCATATACGAGTCTCATTTCTGCTTTGGCTAGACATTCCTCAGTACCTTTTTAAGTCTGCAATTCCCTTCTGTTTTTTTTTTTTTTTGTTGTTTTTTAAAAAATACAGGAAACTTGTAATGAAAATACATCTGTACATATGGATGGGAAATATTTATTTTGTAGATGTTTGATTCTTGGGCAATGGACACACCCCTAATTGGGGCGTGTCATGAGTTTACAGTTATATAAGTTGTGTTAGGTACACCACCTGTACATACCTTGAAAAAGACTCCTGTCGAAACGCATCGTTGGTAAAAAAGGAACATTGCTGCCATATAGAATCTGGTAAAGGACATCTAGGACTTGGGAGAATTTATCCAGGATTTAACATCATCTTCTATGCTCTGAAATGTGCCTCACATAAGGCCTATTGCAGTAAGCAGTAACCTTCACTTGTGGTGGTTTATATTGTATTTTAATAAATTGTACAGCTTTACACTATGAGGAGCAGTTTTATGTAGGGATGTGCAGGCTCGGTTCTACTCTGTTCCGTTCGTTTTTTTTTACCGAATATTATTGGCTATCCAAAACTCGTGACAGCTGATACCCAATAAGATTCGGTAAAAAAACCCGAACGGAACCGAGTAGAACCGAGCCTGCACATCCCTAGTTTTATGATTTGATTTGAAGGTATCGAGGATCCAACACCTCATCCATGACTTCCATTGAGAAGTGGACAAGCTGATTCTCCCTTACCTGTGTTTCTACACTGAGGAGCTATTTTATGATTTGATTTGGAAGTATTCAGGTTACAAATGGAATACATACGCAATCCCGGCAGTGTAATTCCGACGGTGGAAATGCCCCATTGTTGGAAAAGTACTTTTATTATTGAGTGCGTTACTGTAGGATTATTGCAGGGTTATACTTTATACAATAATAATCACGAAACAATATATCTGTTTTTGCAAAACTTAAAGAATAGAGTTTCATCTGCTGGTAATAATGTTACTATCTACTATACACATGCTTTATTTTTTTTCTGTCAATCCAGCACTGTACTTAAATTGGGAATTCAAGACTGTATGGATAATGTTAAACATTGGATTATATTAACAATAACTATAGCAGGGAACAAAGGTTCAAAATATGAAAATGGATTTGAATCACAGTTTCTGTCTCATATCCATGTGTTGCACTATGAGTTGCCACATACAGGTTGAGTCTCCCATATCCAAATATTCCGAAATACGGAATTTTTTTTGGTATGACTCAGATTATGAAACCTTTTATTTTTGATTGGTTCAATGTACACAAACTTTGTCTAAGGCACAAATTATAAAAGATATTGTATAAAATTACCTTCAGGCTCTGTGTGTAAGATGTATATGAAACATAAATGAATTTCATGTATGTACACAAACTTTGTTTGAGCCACAAAATTATTGAAAATATTGTATAAAATGACCTGCAGGCTGTATGTATAAGGTGTATATAACACACAAATGCATTCTGTGTGTATATTAGGGTCCTATTCCCAAGATATTTCATTATGGTATGCAATTATTCCAAACTATGGAATATTCCATTATTCAAAATACCCCTGGTCCCAAGCATTTTGGATATGGGAGATTCAACCTGTATCTGAAAAATATATCTGTGCATCTGGCTGTGTGGACAGGCGAACCAGCCCTGGAAAATCATTCTGCTCCAACTGTGATCCTGCTGGCAGTGCACATTGGGGAAAGAGTGAACACATTGTTTCAATGTCCAGCTTAATACCACTTTAGGATCATCCCCTTCATAGACCACTGCTCATTCCAACCTCATGTATTGTGTAAATTAGACAGAAGAGAGAGGCTGTCATCTTTATTTATGTTTTTATCTGTGTCCCCTCTTCCCAAATTAATGTGCCTGGGTGGTTTATAAAAAAGAAAAAAGCCACCCCTTTGTATGTATAGCATAACAGCTGCTGAGTACCTAATAATGCTGTCCATTTACACTAATACAGGTCTGTGGTCACCCGCTAACTATTGAGCACCCTATTACATTCTTTCCTCTCCTCAATCTCATTTATAGAACTTTTATGAAAAAGACACACACGCACAATTATTACCTAGAGTATTGAGTAATGAAACACCAGCATCAGTTTTATTTAACAGTTAAATATGTCATTATCAGGGCTTTCCTTTAAAGTGTCTAAAACCTGTAACATGTTATTTAATTAAGTCTGGCATTGAGGAAGTGTGTAGGCTAGACACGTTTTTCTGTAACACTCAGGGCATGCTACAAGCAAAATTATGGGGTTGTGTCTGCTACCTTTCTGCTTTCAAATGTTTATGTTCTTAGTCCACCTCCAGTGACATCACACATTTACCGCAATTGTAAAGCGCACACAAAAAACAGAATATGCTGGCGATATGTGAATAAATGTTAGTAAATAAGGAATGTTAATAAATATCTCTCCGTTACTCCATGCCTGCAAGCTATTCTTTTGTGAGAGGATTAGATTAAAGCCACACTATAAAACTGACAGGAAAAGTCAAGGAAGAGATAAAGGGATTATGGGTAAGAACAGACAATTACTGACTACAGTACTGAATGGTGAGCTCTGCAAACTGATTTACTTGCACCAACATAGACCTTCGAGTCATAAAAAAAATACAATTTAGGGTCATATTTTCTTTAACATATTATCTTTTATTTGTAGCATTTAATGAACACATTTACAAATCTGTATACAAATGTTGTTATTTTCTTTTGTAGGTAAAAATTATACGTTTGATAGATCTACTTCGTTCTGTATTTCTACGAGTCCGATGCATCCTGACCCCTATGAGGCAGAAAAGTGAGTTTATTAGTCTGTAAAAAAAAAAAAAATTCAAATTAGTAATACATGAAAAACTCCAGCTCCCGGTGTGAGTACTTCATGCGTGTGCATTAATAACGTGTAACAGGTAATGTATGGTTGTGTACACATGTTATTAATGCAAACGTTTGACATACAGTGAGAGCTAGAGTACTAATGTAGGACTAATATTAGCTATTCAGGAAGTTGGTTATCTCCTACCCTAGCCGCACCTCCAAGCAGAGATCCCTGTGCCATTAGTGCATGTCCATTCTAGTATCTCAGATTTGGTCAAATGCCTTTATTTAAACTTGCTTCTCATTTTTTTTAATAGATTGTTTTCCCTTTCTTGGAAGTTTAATTATACCAGGGCAAAATGCATTTATTATATGGATGTAATTCTCTGAACTAATATTGTATCTTCAGGAAAAAAAGCAATAACATCTTCAGTAGTGAAGCAGTTTGTGTCTTTTCCAAAAGGTTTGTGGCCATGAATGGTGTGGGAAGGGATTATAAATTCTAGTGTACAGGGGAATACAGTGAGGATTACAGATTCTATAAGGGAATACAGGGGGATTATAGATTCTAGGGACCAGGTGAATATAGAGGCGATTAGAGATTCTAGGGACCAGGTGAATATAGAGGCGATTAGAGATTCTAGGGTCCAGGTGAATACAGGGAGGATTAGAGATTCTAGGGTCCAGGTGAATACAGGGAGGATTAGAGATTCTAGGGTCCAGGTGAATACAGGGAGGATTAGAGATTCTAGGCTCCAGGTGAATACAGAGGAATTACAGATTTTAGGGTCCAGGTGACTATAGAGGGATTACAGATTTCTGGGCTCCAGGTGACTATAGAGGGATTACAGATTTCTGGGCTCCAGGTGAATATAGAGGGATTACAGATTTCTGGGCTCCAGGTAAATATAGAGGGATTACAGATTTCTAGGCTCCAGGTGAATATCGAGGGATTACAGATTTTAGGATCCAGATTTTAGGTGAGTACACTGGGGATTACAGAATCTAGGGTCCAGGTAATTACAGGGGATTCTAGGGTCCAGGTGAATACAGGGGGGTTATAGGGTCCTGGTGAATACAGGGGGGATTTTAGGCTCCAGGTGAATACAGTGGGATAACAGATTTTAGGTTTGAGGTGAATATAGAGGTATTAGATTACTGGGATCCAGGTGAATATAGAGGGATTACAGATTCTACGGTCCAGGTGAATACAGAGTCTAGGCTCCACGTGAGTACAGCGGGGATTACAGACTATAGAGTCCTGGTGAATACAGGGGGGATTTTAGGCTCCAGGTGAATACAGGGGAATTACAGATTTAAGTAATACAGAGAAGAGGATATAGTTTAGAGTCCAGGTGAGTGTTGGGACAGTGTAATTTGCCATTTTCAAGGGTACTATATTTGTGTTGTGTGAATTTAGAATTTGTACAATACACTTACACACCAGCTTCATCTCCACTTTTAAAATCCTTCAATAGACCTTGTTGGTCATAGAAAGGCATGATTTCCTCCAGACCAAATATCTTCAGTTCTGGTAATCTTGTTATATGTTAACTACTTTTAGTGATCATTTGAGGCAGTCTACTCAAGTATATTAAAATGACACTAAACCTATATTTTCACTCCACTTTGTATGCCCTAATTATTAAGAGATGAGATCTATAACTATGTCCATTTACAATGCAATGTAGAGCAATGTTGTTTTATCTTTCACACCTACAGATGTGTCCTCACACACTTGGCCTTAATACATCTTGCGGCGCGAGATGCCTGGCGCGAGTGAGCCGCCAGGTCCAATGCGACTTGGCTTGCGCCAAGCATATTTTTCACACACAAATGCATCTTAATCGGAAGGGACAAACCCCTTCACTAGACTGCCGTGATCAATTTGATATGTGACACTTGTATATCTGTGTGTGACTCAGTCTGTATACGAAGCACAATGGAATTTGGTGTGGAAAAAAGCTGCAGCCGCTGCAGGGTAGCACTTCATATAAAGATTCAGACTCAGTCGCACAAAGATGCACAAGTTTTGCATATTAAATTTATCAGTGCAGTCTTGTGAAGTGGTTTGTCTCCATTTGCGAATAAGACACAATTTTGGGTGTAAAAGACGATTGGCGCAAGCCGAGTCGCATGGGATCTGGCGAGCCTAGGTAGGCAATATACTGTAGCAAAAACTAAAAGTTAAATATCCTTTTAAAATTTCCTAATTTTTCGGTATGTTATGCTACGTCTATTTAATAACTTTTGCAAAAATGACTGTCCTAATCCCTGGGACCGTTTTGTATCTTTTTTTTTTTTTTTAAGATGGCAAAAACTCTGCTACCAGTTTGTATTGTCAAATTATATTTATTGTTCAGTTACAACTCAACCATTAACCTAACTAAACCTAAAAAGAAGACTTGGAGACTGAGATTGGCGAAATTGAACTCAACGCTTTATTTGAGCACTGCATCTACTTGGCAACAGCTAATTTTATACCAATTAAAGAGGGCGGAGATTTGCCCCTGATGTATTCGATGTTGTGGAGGAACCACTCCCTTTTACTTGGCAGTACCTGTCCCAATGATCACTGAAGACGACTGGGTATTCCCCTCCTATGGTATATAAAGATCAGAAGGCACTCACCAGACTTGCAGATAAAGTTTTTGTATTTACTTAAGCACTTTCATGCTAACTCCTTTGCTTGGTGATGTAATGTCTTAATGGTAGTCTTGACAAATGTCCAAAATGTGGACCGAAACATCGACCCCTGAAGCCGTGAAAATGCTTAAATAAACACAAAAACTTTTATTTGCAAGTGTGGTGAGTGCCTTCTGATCTGTTTCTATATGGAGTAGTATGAAGGTGTTTATCCTTGGATCACTACTTGAAGTCTGCACCCCAGCAATCATAAGATCAGAATGTGAGTGCATTATACCTACAACTACTATATATTTATAATATACATATACGTACATACAGCGGGTAAAATAAGTCTTGAACTCATCAACATTTTTCTCAGTAAATATATTTGTAATGGGGCTATTGTAATGAAATTGGTAACGAGACACCTTTTTATAAGCCATCAGTTGGGACTGAACCATCTTATATTAATTTGCACTGACAAGGGGCAGGATTGCTTTCTAATTACTGATAGATTTTAGCTGGTGTCTTGGCTTTCCATGCCTTTTTGCACCTCCATTTCTTCATGTGTTCAATACTTTTTCCCTGTGTCATTTCACATTATTACACATAACTTAATTTTTGGACATCTATGGTTTTATTCCTTTGCATGTGTGGATTGCATGGGTTGTTGCTGACATTTGGTGAAAATTTAATTACAATAGCTCCATTACAAATATATTTACGAAGAAACATGTTGTGTTCAATACTTATTTTACCTGCTATGTGTGTGTGTATGTGTGTGTGTATGTATGTAACATTGTAATATATATATACATACATACAAACAGTCAGGTCCATAAATATTGGGAAATTGACAGAATTTTCATATTTTGTCCTCTATTCACCACCACAATGGTTTTAAAATGAAACAAACAAGATGTGATTTAACTGCAGACTTTCAGATTTAATTTGAGGGTAATTACATCCAAATCAGGTGAACGGTGTAGGAATTACAACGGTTTCTATATGTGCCTCCCACTTTTTAAGGGGCCAAAAGTAATGGGACAAACTTAACAATCCTAAATCTAACTTTCACTTTTTAATACTTTGTTGCAAATCCTTTGCAGGCAATTACAGCCTGAAGTCTGGAACGCATAGACATCACCGGATGCTGGGTTTCATCCCTGGTGATGCTCTGCCAGGCCTCTACTGCAAATGTCTTCAGTTCCTGCTTGTTCTTGGGGAATTTTCCCTTCAGTTTTATCTTTATCAAGTGAAATGCATGCTCAATCGGATTCAGGTCAGGGGATTGACTTGACCATTGCATAACATTCCAGTTTTTAGCCTTAAAAAACTCTTTGGTTGCTTTTGCAGTATGCTTCGGGTCATTGTCCATCTGCACTGTGAAGCGCCGTCCAATGAGTTCTGAAGCATTTGACTGAATATGAGCATATAATATTGCCCGAAACACTTCAGAATTCATTCTGCTGCTTTTGTCAGCAGTCACATCATCAATAAATACAAGGGAACCAGTTCTATTGGCAGCCATACATGCCCACGCCATGACACTACCACCACCATGCTTCACTGATGAGGTGGTATGTTTTGGATCATGAGCAGTTCCTTTCCTTCTCTTCTCTTCCCATCACTCTGGTACAAATTGATCTTTGTCTCATCTGTCCATAGGATGTTGTTCCAGAACTGTAATGGCTTTTTTAGATGTTGTTTGGCAAACTCTAATCTGGTCTTCCTGTTTTTGAGGCTCACAAATGGTTTGCATCTTGTGGTGAACCCTCTATATTCACTCTTGTGAAGTCTTCTCTTGATTGTTGACTTTGACACATATACATCTACCTCCTGGAGAGTGTTCTTGATTTGGCCAACTGTTGTGAAGGGGTTTTTCTTCACCAGGGAAATAATTCTTCTGTCATCCACCACAGTTGATTTCCGTGGTCTTTTGGTGTTGCTGAGCTCTCCGGTGCGTTCTTTCTTTTTAAGAATGTTCCAAACAGTTGATTTGGCCACACCTAATGTTTTTGCTATCTCTCTGACTGGTTTGTTTTGATTTTTCAGCCTTATGATGGCTTGCTTCACTGATAGTGACAGCTCTTTGGATCTCATATTGAGAGTTGACAGCAACTAATTCCAAATGCAAGTGTCACACCTAGAATCAACTCCAGACCTTTTACCTGCTTAATTGATAATGAAATAACGAGGGAATAGCCCACACCTGTCCATGAAATCAGCTTTTGAGTTGATCGTCCCATTACTTTTGGCCCCTTAAAAAGTGGGAGGCACATATTGAAACTGTTGTAATTCCTACACCGTTCACCCAATTTGGATGTAATTGCCCTCAAATTAAATCTGAAAGTCTGCAGTTAAAGCACATCTTGTTTGTTTCATTTCAAAACCATTGTGGTGGTGAATAGAGGCCAAAATCTGAAAATTCTGTCAATGTCCCAATATTTATGGACCTGACTGTACATACATACATACATACATACATACATACATACATGCATACATACATGCATGCATGCATGCATGCATACATACATACATGTCGGTTTGGCACTCCAAATGTGAGCTGGTATTGTTGCTGCGTGCCTTTAAAATGGTGTATACAGAAGATAAAGAGAATCACCCCACGGGGTGAAACAATGCACGGCACTGCAGATCAGTATAAAAGCAACTTTGCTTCAACGTTTCGGGGCTCGGCTCCCGTCGCCAGGAAGACATAGACATGCAGTTCCGTGCATTGTTTCACCCCGTGGGGTGATTCTCTTTATCTTGTTTCTTTGTGTGTGTATATATGTATCTCTATCCATTCAAAAGTTTGGGGTCTCCCAGACAATTTCGTGTGTTACATGAAAGCTGATTTTTATTTATCAGATGAATTGCAAAATGAATAGAAAATATAGTCAAGACATTGGCAAGGTTAGAAGTTATTTTTATTTGAAATAATAATTTTGATCTTCAAACTTTGCTTTCGTCAAAGAATGCTCCTTTTGCAGCAATTACAGCATAGCAGACCTTTGACATTCTAGCTGCTAGCTGTAAATTTGTTGAGGTAATCTGAAGAAATTTCACCCCACGCTTCCTGAAGCATCTCCCACAAGTTGGATTGGCTTGTTGGGCACTTCTTGCGTACCATACGGTCAAGCTGTTCCCAGAACAGCTCAATGGGGTCGAGATCTGGTGACTGCGCTGGCCACTCCATTACAGACAGAATACCAGCTGCCTGCTTTTTCCCTAAATAGTTGTTGCATAATTTGGAGGTGTGCTTTGGGTCATTGTCCTGTTGGAGGTGGAAATTGTCTCCAATCAAACGTTGTCCACAGGGTATGGCATGGAGTTGCAAAATGGAGTGATAGCCTTCCTTAGTCAAAATCCCTTTTACCTTGTACAAATCTCCCACTTTACCAGCACCAAAGCAGCCCCAGACCATCACGTAACCTCCACCATGCTTGACAGATGGCGTCAGGCACTCTTCCAGCATCTTTTCACTTGTTCTGCGTCTCACAAATGTTCTTCTGTGTGATCCAAACACCTCAAACTTCGATTCGTCTGTCCATAACACTTTTTTCCAATCTTGCTCTGTCCAATGTCTGTGTTCTTTTGCCCATATTAATCTTTTCCTTTTATTGGCCAGTCTCAGATATGGCTTTTTCTTTGCCAATCTGCCTAGAAGGCCAGCATCCCGGAGTCGCCTCTTCACTGTAGACGTTGACACTGGCGTTTTGCGGGTACCATTTAATGAAGCTGCCAGTTGAGGACTTGTGAGGCGTCTATTTCTCAAACTAGAGACTCTAATGTACTTGTCTTATTGCACAGTTGTTCACCAGGGCCTCCCACTTCTCTTTCCTGTTTAGAGCCTGTTTGTGCTGTTCTTTGAAGAGAGTAGTACAAAATGTTCAGTTTCTTGGCAACTTCTCGGATGGAATAGCCTTCATTTCTAAGAACAAGAATAGACTGTCGAGTTTCACAGGAAAGTTCTCTTTCTGGCCATTTGGAGAGTCTAAGCGAACCCACAAATGTGATGCTCCAGATACTTAACTACCTCAAAGGAAGGACAATTTTATAGCTTCTCTAACAAGCAAACCCATTTTCAGCTGTGCACAAGGGTTTTCTAATCATCCATTAGTCTTCTAACGCTCTTAGCAAACACAATGTACCATTAGAACACTGGAGTGATGGTTGCTGGAATTGGGCCTCTATACACCTATGTAGATAGTCCTTTAAAAAACAGACGTTTGCATCTAGTATAGTCATTTACCACATTAACAGTGTATAGAGTGTTAATTTAATATTATCTTATCTAATTGAAAAAATAAACAGTGCATTAAATAAGGAAATTTCTAAGTGACCCCAAACTTTTGAACGGTAGTGTATGTATGTGTGTATATATATATAAGTATGTATGTATGTATGTATGTATATATATATATATATATATATATGTGTGTTTATATGTATATATATGTATGTATGTATGTGTGTATTAAATAAAATCTCCATCTGACAAAATATTGTTTATAGTTTCTTGAGTCATTTCTTAATTTTGGACTTGTGCAACTGAAGTTGATTGCTTTGTTTTCTAGAGTATATGTAGCAGACTCTCTGATTTCCAATGCTGGAGAAGGTCTCTATGCTAAAACAGTCGCTGGGCCTCATACTGTGATGACCTTTTATAATGGAGTTCGGATTACGCATCAAGAGGTATGAGTTCTGTAGCTAATGCTGGTCAAATTACTTTTGTGCTACCCCTATTAGTGCATTCTCCCAACTATCTACCCCTATAAGGATATGCGTGCTCCCAACTATCTACACCTATAAGGATATGCGTGCTCCCAACTATCTACCCCTACAAGGACATATGTGCTCTCAACTACCTACTTCTATAAGGACATGCGTACTCCTAACTATTTCCTCAGTAACACCACATAATAGAAATGAGCTCACTGACCTACAAGCTTTGTAGTACAACAGCACAGACAGTATTAGTTGTATCTGTATTCCCTTCCACCACATTTTTGCTGTGACCTATCTGCAATCTGTACAACTTCGCAACTTTAATTTTTGGACTAATTGCTTTTAGAAGCCTCTTGTGGACCTTAGTGAAGCACTAGATGCAGATGCCCACCACCTCTCCCAATTATGCCACAATAGCTCTTATTCAAAAATCTGGGAAGAACCCAATCTTGGTTAGGTCTTCAAGAACCTTATTACTCCAGCAGACAGTTATTTTAAAACTTTGTCACAACAGCTAAACTAGACGTACATTATTCCTGGTATAGTAGGTCTACACTGATAAACATCGGACAAGTGTATACTACCTTTATGCTCTGCATGATGCCATAAAGCAGGTGGAAGCAAGTGATGGTAACTGTTTATTCTGCAAAGGCCTTTGACTCTGCAGAGTGGCCCTTTTTGTGAGCTACTCCACAGAGGTTCACAACTTCCATCCTCATGGCCTTTACCTGCTTGCCATCTGCTAATGGTATAAGTTTATTTATTACTGAAGTTATTTATATAGCACACACAAAGTCACATCAGTCTCTGCCCCAGTGGAGTATGCAGTCTATATTTATTGCCACATGGACACTCATACACTAGGGTAAAAAATATTTTAGGTCTGAAGCCAGTTATCTCACCTGTGTGTTTTTGTATTGTGGAAAGAAATCGGAGTATCCGGAAGAAACTTGTGCAAACATATAAGCAATGAACTGATAGGGAACATTTACAGAGGTGGTAGATCTTTTGCACTTGGAACAGGGTGCTATATATGCTGGTCCTAGTTCTATGTGGTCTCTCTCTTCAGGCTGTGTACAAATGAAGAAGGTTCTGTCTGCTGGCTCCTGGGCCTGCACTCTTCTTTCTTGACTTCAGGGGAGATTTGTTAAAAGAAAACATGAGGAAGCCGGGGCATAACTAGACCTAGGGGGGCCCATAGCAAAATTCTCCCTTCCCCCCTGCACCCTCCTCACTTCCCTCTCCTCGACTTACCTACTCCGTGGTCGCGCTGCGGATTCATTGCTTACTACATATCACAATTTTGTATTGAGATCATTTGAAATCTCTGGTCACAACTAGTGTTTGAAAAAGTCAGTGTTCTAGTTAGGCATTTAGGGCCTGATTCAGAGGTGACTGCAGTGTCGATGTTGGACACCACAAGTGGGCAATGTTTTAAGTCTGCACTTGCGCTCATGTCGCACTGCGCATGTGACTCCATTGTTCTCGCCGAAAGCCTCCAGAATGAATTTGGACACAGAGAGAATCAATTTCAATGGTCATTTCTGGCTGCTAACTGGGGTGGCTAGCCAGATGCAGGCATGTTGCAGAAAAAGATGCAGTCGTGGTAGCATTAGCTTGCACCTCTAAATCAGGCCCTTAGCCTCTAGTATGTGCGCAATTTACAACATGCCATTTCTCGTAGGTTGTTACATTTCCCCCATCAACTGCACAAGTTTCAGAAATCTTCAACATGACACAAGAAGCAGAGAAAGATCTGAATATTCAATTACCCAATTTTCTTCAGGGTCCATAGGGGGTCCACAGGGTTGACCTTTGGGTATAGGTTGGGAACCAAAACCGGGCACCACGCAGTTAAAGCTTTCAGCTCCCAGGATGCACTGGATCCACTCTCCCTATAACCCCGCCCCCAAGCCAGAGGCACCTCAGTTTGAGTTGGTGCCGCAGTTGGTCACCGTTTGCGCAGGGAGGCTGATTAGCAGCCCCTAAGCTTAATTATATTTTATGAGTTAAACATTTTTCTTTTACTTTTGGTCTCTTCAGAACGGCAGCGTCTGACTGTCCATTGGACGTCCAAGCTGCCACTCTCTTATCCTGCCGGCACCGCAATGCCAGTACAGATCTGGGGATCTCGGCGGGACCCCAGAGTCTGTGCTATCCGGACTCTGCGGGCACCCAGGACTGCTGCCGGATCGACAGAGAACAAGTAAGGTCGCGGATCACTGCGGTGATCCACACATTTATGCAGTCCATTGCCTCCGGTTGTTGGGGACACACCAGTGGCGCTGGTAGTGGTGGCGGGCCCCTCACATACCCCACGTGTCCACTAGACCACCAGGGACTTAACGTTCGGCAGCGGGAAGCCGGCGTCCCGGGGGTTAATAGCCAGCCAGGGGAGGCAGCCTTCCCTGTTAGTGGCTCCTCCCCTCAGCTCAGCGTGCCTTTCCAGTGTATGGTCTGGCGTCCCTGAGCTGCTTCCTATGTGGGCCATGCTTCCTCTGAGGTCTCCAGGCGGTCATTTTATCTCTATGGTGCAGCAGAGAACTCCTAGGACGGCAGTTGGTCCAGTCCCCCTGCGTACCTCACCATTTGGGTTAGTGTACACAGCGCTATAGCCTCCCCAGACACTGAGGGGTCTATTTACTAAGCAGTGTTAGGAGACAGAGTGAAAAGTGATAAGGTGCCAGTCAATCAGCTCCCAATTGTCATTTTTCAAATACAGCCTGTGAGATGACAGTTGGGAGCTGATTGGCTGGCACCTTATCACTTGCCACTCTGTCTCCTAACACTGCTTTAGTAAAGAGACCCCTGAATCTGGGCAGTTGAATGTAGTGCCATTTGCGGTATATTATATGTAATGTATTTTATATATATATATATATATATATATATCTATTTCTGCATTGTATGCAACTTATGCTAGCGCTGACTGTCTGTGCTTTTTCTCTCATCTGTCAGTGTATATCTATCCCTTTTCTTTGCAATCTGCCCTAATACAGGTGTACTTAGGGTGGTTCTGAGACCTCACATATATATACTTGTCAATATTTGTGAGTTTGGTCACATACTGTTGCATACTGCTCGTTGCCATATTTTAGGTGGAACTGTGAGTTGCATACGCTAATAGTGGGTCCCTGCAGCTAATATTAGCGGCAGTCAGGACCAGTATTGCGCTACTTGATATTTCCACAATGATTGTTGGTCAGATATGTCTGACCAGGTAATAGAGCACGATACTGCACATATTTTTGCTATCCAGCAAGTCATGTGCTGCAGATGTGAGTACGGTGGATTTGACTCAGGGAAGGTTATGTCTAAGGTGCCATTAGGTGCGGGGCCCTTAAAGGACCCCCCTTGGGCGGTTTGTTTTTTCTCAAGACCCTGGCCTCCATTGCGGATCGCCTGGCGGCCCCCATAGTTGTAGCCCACTTGGGGTTACTTCAACATGCTACCCTTCCCTCTTAGGGTATCTCGCAGTTCTTGCAGTTTACCCCTGTGACACAGACTATCGCTCCCTACCGGGGTTTTTCACAGTACATGCAGTCCCCTCAGGTACCACAACAGTCTGTCATTTCCCTTGCAGGGTATACCATAACAGCCACCCTGGGTGGATGTCGTTTCTGTGAAACACAAAATGGCATAATAAACATAGATCATCAGCCAAGGGTGAACTGGATGATGTATCGGACTCCTATCCCTCTCACACAAGGGGGAGCCTAAATAAAGTATTAATATCCCTGCTTTGGTGCTGGTGGTCAAGTCCATCCTAGTTATAGAGGATGTCGATCCTGCACCTAAATCAAATCACCCTCAGTTTAAGCATTAAAGTGTCTTCGGCTGTGTTCCCCTTCTCTGACCAGCGGGTGGATAACATGGCGGGAGGCTGGCTATCGCCAGATAAGAGGTATCACAATAGCGTTTGGCCTCATGTTTCCCATTCCCTGAGGGTCATTACAAGTAATATTAATCACCTCCTGGGATAGATTTTCACGTTACTCGTCTGATTAAGAGAGCTGCTACGCCTCCCATTCCTGCCCTGACGGATTCTACAGGAGATTCGTAGGTGGTAACTTTGCCTGAAATCAATATACTCGCTTTCAGGGACTGTTGCCCGTCCAACCATGGCTATCGCATGGTTGGCTAAAGCTATTGAGTGCTGGGCTGATGCACTTGTAGAGCTTTTTCCCTCAAAAACTTCTGGGGATCAGATGTCTTTTGTTGCTCACATAAAAAATGCAGTTTCATATGTTGGAGTAACAACATTGGATGCCAGTCTCCTAGCCTTCAGGGTTTCGGCTGCGACTGTATACGCCGCCATACTCTATGGCTGCGCTCATGGAAGGCATAGGTGGACTCCGATAGCAACAAGATTGTAGCAATGTTGGCAGTATCACTAACTGCAAATTTCCTCCTTCAGCTACTCCCACTACAAGGCCTCGGACTAAATCTGTTTAGGCTGTTCCTGAGGACAAAAAGACTTAAGGCCAGTCTCCACGAGGGCCGCCATACCCGGTACCGAGCAGACCTGGACATCCAGACACCCTGCTTCTAAACCTAAGGATAAACCTTCAGCTTGATGGGACAGGTCTTCATCTGGCGGATCCCAGAGTGAGATACTGACTTTTTCAGTTTGCCCAGTGCTGGTGTCAAGTCACCACGGATGCTTGGGTAAGAGTTGAAGTTTCTCACGGGTATGCCCTCTCATTGCTCAGACGGGCTCCCCGCATGTTTTGCTACACAGGCCCTTCTTCAGAACCGAACAATGCCTTACAAAGCCAGAAAACTATACAGTCCTTGCAGTAAGCAGGGGTAATTATGCCAGCCCCACTATCTCAGCGAGGGACTGGTTATTCTACTTTCTTTCTGGTGCAGAGGCCGAATGGTCCTCCTTGGCATATCCTCTATCTCAAATCCCTGAACCAATTTCTAAAGGTGCCTAGGTTCAGGAGGGAACCCCTACGCTCCATCATTCGAGCTATGGAGCCTGGGGACTTTATGGTATCGCTGAATATTCAGGACGCGTACCTACAGGTACCTATAGAGCCCTCTCATCAGCGTTAGATCAGGTTTGCTGTGCCACAGCAACACTTCCAATTTTCGGGCTCTGCCCTTTCGACTGTCCACAGCCTCACCGGGGTTTACCAGGTTTATGGCTTTTATGACAGCCCACCTGTTCAGGGTATCCGACTACTCCAGTATCTGGACAGCCTCCTGCTCTTAGCAGGATCACCAAGGTACTTTAAAGCCATTTACAGTTAACCATTGCTTTCCTTCACAAGCACGAATGGTAAATCAACTGGGAAAAGTCCTCCCTGAATCCCTCACAGGGTATGATTCATCTGGGAGCCCTGCTTTATTCTCAGAATTGGAGAATCCTTCTGACGTCAGACAAGATCTCCACTCTTCAACTACGAGTGCGTGGATGTCTCCACAGTCAACAAGTGTCATTATACTCTGTAATGCGGGTTCTGGCATCCAGGGTGTCTACCTTCAGAAGGGTGGAATATGCTCCGTTCCATTCCAGGCCTTTGCAAAAACTGATCCTCTCCAGATTGAATGGGTTTCTCCATCGGATCACTGTTCAGACGATGATGCTCTCTCCGGAGGTGCATCTGTCTCTATCTGGGTGGCTATAGCCATCTCATCCAGGGTAATCCTTACAACGGACGCCAGTCTCTGGGGTCGCAGTGACCGGTCCGCACTCCTTTCGGGGCAGTTGGACGTCTGTCGATTCCGCCCTGCCAATCAACTTATTGGAACTTCAAGTTGTCTTGGGCCCTCATTTTGGCCTAACACAGTGCCTTGCAAAAATATTAACCCCCCCTTGGCTTTTTACCTTTTTTGTTACATTACAACCTGTAATTTATTTTTAATCTGAATTTTATGTGTTGGATCTGCACAAAATAGTCTAATTTGGTGAAGTGAAATGAGAAAAATATATATAAAAAAGAATCTTTATAAATAAAATTCTGAAAATTGGCATGTGTATATTTAATCACCCCCTTTGCTATGAAGCCCCTCAAGAGTTCTGGTGCAACCAATTACCTTCAGAAGTCACATAATTAGTGAAATGAGGTCCACCTGTGTGAAATCTAAGTGTCACTTGATCTGTCAGTATAAAAACCACCTTTTCTGAAAGGCCCCAGAAGCTGCAACACCACTAAGCAAGAGACATCACTCCATGAAGACCAAGGAGCTCTCCAAACAAGTCAGGGACAAAGTTGTTGAGAAGTACAATTCTGGGTTGAACTATAAAAAAAAATATCCAAATCTTTGATCCCCCGGAGCACTATCAAATCCATCATCATCAAATGGGAAGAACATGGTACCACAACAAACCTGCAAAGAGAGGGCCGCCCACCAAAACTCACAGATCGGGCAAGGAGGGCATTAATCAGAGAGGCAGCACAGAGACCAAAGGTAAACCCTGAAGGAGCTGCAGAGTTTCACAGCAGAGACTGGTGTATCTGTGCATGTGACCACAATAAGTCATACACTCCATAGAGCTGGGCTTTATGGAAGAGTGGCCAGAAAAAAGCCATTACTTAGTGATAAAAAAAAGAGTTAGCTGCTCTGGTCAGATGAGACTAAAATTTTACTTTTCGGCCACCAAGGAAAACGCTATGTGTGGCGCAAACCCAACACATCCTATCACCCCAAGATCACCATCCCCACAGTGAAACATGGTGGTGGCAGCATCATGCTGTGGGGATGTTTTTCAGCAGCAGGGACTGGGAAATTGATTTGAGTCGAGGGAAAGATGGTTGATGTTAAATACAGAGATATTCTTGAGCAAAACCTGGTTCAGTCTGCCTGTGATTTGTCACTGGGACGGAGGTTCACCTTTCAGCAGGACAATGACCTGAAGCATGCTGCTAAAGCAACACTTGAGTGGTTTAAGGGGAAACATTTAAATGTGTTGGAATGGCCTAGTCAAAGCCCAGATCTCAATCCAATTGAGAATCTGTGGTCAGACTTGAAGATTGCTGTTCACAAGTGGAAACCATCCAACATGAAGGAGCTGGAGCAGTTTTGCCTTGAGGAATGGGCAAAATTCCCAGGGGCAAGATGTGGCAAGCTCATAGAGACTTATCCAAAGCGACTTGCAGCTGTAATTGCCGCAAAAGGTGGCTCAAGAAAGTACTGACTTTAAGGGGGTGAATAGTTATGCACGCTGAAGTTTTCTGTTATGTTGTCCTAAATGTTGTTTGATTTACAATATAAAAAAAAACACAACTTCACAGTTGTAAGCATGTTCTGTGAATGAAATGATGCACACCTCCAAACAATTCCAGGTTGTGAGGCAACAAAACATGAAAAATGCAAAGGGGGTGAATACTTTTGCAAGGCACTGTACTTCACAGTAAACCTGTAAAGGTTCAGTCCGACAATGTCACAACAGTGGCTTACATCTAGGAGACACTCGTAGTTGGGCAGCAATGACAGTAATGTCACACATTCTGACTTAGACCAAGGGTCTCCTCCCGGCCATCTCTGCAGTGTTCATTCCGTGAGTTCTCCATTGGGAAGCGGACTTCCTCAGCCGTCATGACGTGCATCCCGGGGACTGGCCTCTTCTCCAAGAGACATTTCAACTCCTAGTGAGCAGAGGGGACCTTCCGGAGGGTGGTCCTCATGGCCTCCTGACTCTATCACACACTGCCGCTGTTTGGGTCCAGAACTAGAGGTACTGAAGCAACCTTTGGTGACGCGTTGTCAGTGAAGTGGACCTTCCAATTTGTGTACCTGTTTCCTTCGGTCTTCCTTGAGCTCTTCGGAAGTTCAATCGAGATGGTGGTACTGTCCTGCTGGTGGCTCCAGATTGACCCAGACGTCACTGGTACTTAGATTTTTGGAGTCTCTCCATCGACACTCCGTTCCTGCTGCCTCAATATCCAGACCTGTTGTCTCAGGGTCCTTGCCTTTCCCTGGACCTGGATAGTTTGTCTATGACTGCATCCCTACTGTGGTCCTAAGGCTTCTGTGGCTCTGTCATCATCGGGATGTTTAGAGCGCATAGGCCAGCTTTTGCTGGAATCTACCACAGAATGTGGCATACATAATTCTTATGGTATCGTACCTGTAGCGATTTCCAGAAGTTCTGGCATTCCTTCCTGCTGGCTTGGGTCTAGCCCTCCGCCTGGCTTCCCTGAAAGTGCGGGTCTCTGCACTGTCAGTATGGTTCGGATGTGGAATTGCTCCACTCTCGGGTATCCAGATCCTCCTTCAGGGTGTTTTCTGGATTCTACCTCCCTTTATTCCCCCCTAGGGGCTCCTTGGGATTTGGTAGTGGTTCTTTGTGCCCTCCTGGGTCCTCCATTTGAACCACTAGTTTTGATAGCCCTTACGTGGTTTATGGCTTAGACTGTCTTTCTTATGGCGTTTGCATATGCCAGAAGAGTGTCTGAATTGGGAGCGTTCTCATGTGGCTCCCTCTTCTGGATATTTCACCAAGACAGGGTTGTGAGTCGCACTTGCCCTGTGTTTCTTCCTAAAGTGGTTTTTAAGTTCCATATTATTCAGGAGCTTATTGTACCGACATTTCAGTCTCCAGACCTCTCAGTTGGGGTGGCCTCATTGACTGTGGTCCGGCCTCTCAGGATTTACGTGGTCCGTTCAAGTTGCTTCAGGAAATCGGACTCCTTATTTGTGGTCTATGGATTTCACAGGAAAGGATTGCCGGTCAATAAACAGACATTGGCTAAATGGCTTTGTATGGCTATCTCAGGGGCCTACACATAGGAAGGCCTTTCTGTTTCTGGTGAAGCTTATTCTATTCGGGCTGTGGGCCCCTCGTGGACGGCTCGCTGTGGCGCCTCGGCTGTTCTGCCTTGCAAGGTGGCCACGTGGTCTTCTGTTCAGACCTTTCTAAGGTTCTATGCATTGGATCTCTTTTCCTGTCGGTGCTTCTTTTGGGCGACGGATTCTCCTCTCAGCACAGGAGCGGCCCCACCCTTATAAGGACTGCTTTGGGACATCCCCAAGGGCAACCCTGTGGACCCTGAAGAAAATGAGATATGGTAAGAACTTACCCTTGTTATCTCTTTCTTCGAAGTCAATAGGGTCCACAGGGTAGCCGCCCTGACGCACCTGGCTTCATATGGGCTGTGTTACTGGTCACCGGTTTCCCATCTCCTTCTCTGTGAGTGTGATTTTTGAGTATTCCAATCTTCTCCCTCTTCCTTTCCTCCTTTGGCTACTTACAAACTGAGGTGCCTCTGACTTGGGGGCGAGGTTATAGGGAGAGCGGACCCAGTGCATCCTGGGAGCTGAAAGCTTTAACTGCGTGGTGCCCGGATTTGGTTCCCAACCTATACTCCAAGGTCGACACCTGTGAGACCCTATGGACTTTGAAGAAAGAGAGATAACAAGGGTACGTTCTTACCATATCTCTTATTATCTGTCTCTCCCTTTTTTTTTTTTTTTTTTTTTTTTTATGGTAGTGTGTGATCCGCGCTATTTTATGAGGGAGGAGAAAAAACAGGGATTGGGAGGTATCCGGGTGGGGAAAGAAGGTATTGCGGCTGCCACAGATCAATGTGATCCCTTTCTTGATCACTCAGAGATATGAATAGAAATGTATGGATTTGTCTTGAAGGGCGCACACAAGGAAAGTAGGGAACGGGAAGGGTTGGCGAGAATATACAGTATTGTATTAGAGATGTGTCTGTGCGCTGCTGTCCACATAAATAATCGGTACTGTGATAAACTTGGTTCTTATAATATATTTATTAAGTACAGGCAAATTTTACATGAAAATTGATAAAATTATGTAAATTTGTGTGATCTATGAGCTCTCCTGTTTATCCTTTTTCTTGCTTGAGTATGCATAGTATGTGTTTAGGTCTTTTATAAAAACATTTAGGCTGAAACAAATATCAATTCAAAAATTAGGCTCTTAAAATAAATGAAGTACTAATAATATAATTATGAGGTATGTGGATATTGAGGTATGTAGAATTTGTAGTATAGAAATAAGTATGGGTAAAAATATGAGAGATGTTGTTCAGAGTGCTGCACACACTATCAGGGGTATTCAATATGGGAGCGAAAACTCAGTTTTTGCGTTAATATCGCACCTATGACGTCATTATCGCAGGTTTTAGTTTTACACCGTATTCAATTTCAAAGACTTTTTGCAGGTTCGAAAAGTCTTTGATAAAAAACAGGGATAAGTTTTCACCATTGAATATGTGTCGATAAAAAGTGCAGAATTGGGGTTTAGGGGTGCAGGCTTAAAAAAAAAATAGCCTGCACCCCTGGGAATGACATTTAAAAAAGCTGTGTCAAAAAAAGTTTTTGTAAAAAATAGGGACACCCCAAAAAATTAATTTAAAAATTGGGGTGAAAAAAAAAATGGGAAAAAATTGTTTTAACAATAGGGAAATAGGTTCAGGGCTATTCTGCAAGTATGCGGCAGGTGTTTTCTAGAATAGATTTATAGCGCCAGGTGCACAAATGCAGAATTTTTAAAAACTTACTTTAGGGACATGAAAATATGCTAGTACCCATTTTCATGTACCCCAAATTTGATGGGACCACTTAAAACGAAAAAAAAAATAACCTAAGTGCTATTCTGCAACACTTCTTCAATGTCGGGAAAAAACACCTGCTGTGGCTATTTAAATCCCCGACTTTCATTTAAAGGCTAAAACGGGGGTACTCATAGTGATCCCCCATGTTTTTACAACTTTAGGGGGATTACTACAATTTTTTTAAGGAAGATTTTGTAACTTTACGCAAAGCCCACTTCGCAGGCTCCCGTTTTCGTTAGTTTCATATTGAATACGGGGATAAGCGGGCGCGCGCCCGATACTTTATCCCAGGTAAAAGCTCTGATATGAAACGTAAACTTCGACAGCGAAGTTTACGTTTCATATTGAATTCCCCTCATTGTTGCTAAAAATCTCAAGACTCAGAGGGGAATTCAATATGAAACGTAAACTTCGCTGTCGAAGTTTACGTTTCATATCGGAGCTTTTACCTGGGATAAAGTATCGGGCGCGCGCCCGCTTATCCCCGTATTCAATATGAAACTAACGAAAACGGGAGCCTGCGAAGTGGGCTTTGCGTAAAGTTACAAAATCTTCCTTAAAAAAATTGTAGGAATCCCCCTAAAGTTGTAAAAACATGGGGGATCACTATGGGTACCCCCGTTTTAGCCTTTAAATGAAAGTCAGGGATTTAAATAGCCGCAGCAGGTGTTTTTTCCCGACATTGAAGAAGTGTTGCAGAAGAGCACTTAGTTTATTTTTTTAGTTTTTTTAAGTGGTCCCATCAAATTTGGGGTACATGAAAATGGGTACTAGCATACTTTCATGTCCCTAAAGTAAGTTTTTAAAAATTCTGCAATTGTGCACCTGCCGCTATAAATCTATTCTAGAAAACACCTGCCGCATACTTGCAGAATAGCCCTGAACCTATTTCCCTATTGTTAAACGATTTTTTCCCATTTTTTTTTTTCCACCCCAATTTTTACATAAATTTTTTGGGGTGTCCCTATTTTTTAAAAAACTTTTTTTGACACAGTTCTTTTTTAAATGTCATTCCCAGGGGTGCAGGCTATTTTTTTTAAGCCTGCACCCCTAAATCCCAATTCTGCACTTTTTTTCAACACCTATTCAATGGTGAAAACTTATCCCCGTTTTTTATCAAAGAACCTGCGAAAAGTCTTTGAAATTGAATACGATGTAAAACTAAAACCTGCGATAATGACGTCATAGGTGCGATATTAACGCAAAAACTGAGTTTTCGCTCCCATATTGAATACCCCTACAAGTTTGCTAAAATAGCAATATATAAATGACCGTAGTAACTGCTTCACTATTGAAACGTCTTGTGAGGACGCAGGACTTATGTCTCCAGCTGTTTTGGCACTCAGCGCTAACTGGTCAGCCCAGCGGCAGCCATATGTGTACCAGATGGCTCTAAAGGTTTGGAATCACTTTGTACAGGAAAAGTACTGTACAAGTGAACTTTATAGCAAGGCCAGCGGAGACCTCTAATTACTTATGCAGTTCTTCCCCGGTCCAATAGGAGACTTTACCCCTGGTCAGTCTGTCTAAACAAAGAACACTACTCTTTATATTGAGGCAAAATACTGCACACACCTAGTGGAGATTTGAGCAGGATGGCAAGTCTATTAGATGGGCTATACTACACTGAGCCAGCCAATCAGGACTAGATTTCACTGATCTAATGTGCAAGGACTTTATGAGCTAATTCCTCTTGTGACTTTCAAAGAGGCAGAGCTCTGCTCATGCCAACAGCAGAACTTACAATACAAATATATTACATATTTTTTCTGGTTTCATCAATAGGTTGACAGTAGAGACTGGTCTTTGAATGGCAACACAATTTCTTTAGATGATGAAACTGTAATCGATGTGCCGGAGCCTTACAATATGACTAACAAATATTGTGCATCCCTGGGACACAAGGCCAACCACTCCTTCGCCCCTAATTGCATCTATGACACGTAAGTGTGAACCTTCCTACCACCTGACAATTCTGAAACCGATGAATGTTTTGTCCCCATACTAGTTGTCTATTTACAATGTCACATTTCCTGTTGGAAACAAAGATGACCTTTTTAAAGACCATTAGAAATTACAAGTAAAGATATGATGGCTTGTTTATATTACTCACTTTCATAGCCAGCGACGGCAAACTATGACTGGCTGTATGAGTCCTGTTTTTAATGGGTTTGCTTCAGTGATTTTAATAAGATTTTAAATTTATAAGTAAACTCTTCCCTGCTTACTGTTTACTTCTGAGAGTAAAAGAAAATGCCTTGTGCTTCCTACCCTGCCAGGTGGGCACATGTGGAAATTCCCTTATTTATCAGTAGAGATAAAGATGTGTAATATAAGTGTTTGAGGATTTTATAAATCTTGTTTAGGTTTGTCCATCCCCGGTTTGGATCTATCAAATGTATCCGAACCATTGCAGCTGTGGAGCAGGATGAGGAACTTACTGTGGCCTATGGCTATGACCACCACTCTACAGGGAAAAATAGCCCAGAGGCACCAGGATGGTACCTGAAGCAGTTGAAAGCATTTCAGCTGTCGCAGCAGATGTGAACACTTTCCCTGTGCTTTGGGTAACTGGATCTATGCATTGCTTTCCTGCTGAAGATTTCTGGATGATTAGAGACTACTTAAAATTGCAGCAGATTTAACTCCATCTTCAGATATTTTTAGCTATTAGATTTCACTTGTACTCATATTAAACATAGTGGTGTGACATTATCTTACCTTTAAAAGAAAAAAAAAGAAAGATAAAAAAAGATAAAGCTTTTTAACCACTAGGAAAAGTATCACGTTTTTTCATTTTTTTTTTGCAAGAAGAAAGTCATGGTGGAATTCTTCCTTTTGAGCGGTATACATATTAGAACTGGAAATATACAAACCTTTTTGTGTATATGACTTTGTGACGGTTACAACGTAACTACATTTAAATATTGGGCAATATAGTATACCTTTTTCTGCCATTTGAAGTTACAGTTGTGACTACCTAATCCAGACTGTTCTCTTTTTATTTCAGTACACTTTATACCAGACAGTAGTATGTTTTACATCTAGCACAGAGAAATTATTAAAAAAAAAAAAAAAAAAAAAGATCTTTTCTTTCCTCACATTTTATATCTTCTGTTGTTAAAGGATGTAAAGACCCTGAGGCTGTCGACAAGGTTCAGCTTGCCGAAATGCTCCAGAATGGAAATATGTGAACTGACGACGCTGACTGATAGGGTTCGGCGCTGCCAGGAGGGATAGGGTTAGGCTACGGGAGCGGAAATTAGGGTTAGGCACTAGGGGGAAACTTGGGTATTAGGGATAGAATACTCACTGGAACACCGCTGCTGAGACATCTGTGTAGAAATTATTATGTCGACATGGCCACTGTTGGTATGCTAAGTATGTCAATATACTGCATGTTGACAGTTCAACCACGTCGAACTAATGAATGTCGACAAGATAATGGTCGACCATTCATACAACACACACAACTGTTTTATAGATTGTGGCACAAGTTTGCAGTTGTCACAATTACAAAATATACACTGATATAACATCACCAGATTTAGAAAGACCGTTATGGTTTCTTATTAGAAACAGAAGTGTTATATGCGCGTGATGCTTGCAGGTTGAACCAGTGAGCTCATCCTTTGCTACTATGTTACTGCCACGTCTGATAATAAAATGAGTGGCTGTTATAAAAATAAAATTTGTCTGATTAGTTTCCAGATAGTCAGTTTGTGATTTATTGTAACGGGATGTGGTATGTTAGGTCGACATGGCCAAAATGTTGACATGCTTGGCACATAGCATCTCAGAATGTCGACCTAACATCCCCGGTGACCCAGCAGTCACTTACCATGTCTTGGCAGTAGTGGCTTCTGCAGCGGCATCTTCCAGGTCCCTGCAGCCATGTGACCAGCATGTGTGAGCATTTTACCCCTATCCCTAACACATTCCCCCTATTGCCTAACTCTAACATCGGTGGCCCCCTCACTGTCTGCATTCTGAAAATGCTGACCTTTCACATTGCAACATTTCAGATGTGAACATGGTGCCTTTTGACATGTTGAACATTCCAATGTCGACATTGCGATATCCAGTTCTTGTAAGCAATATTCACATGTACAACATCTGTCGCCTTTACCTTAGTTGTGTATATATACTGTACAATGGTGAAATCCAAATCACTGGTTACAATTATATAGAATAGGAGACTGGCAATGAC
This sequence comes from Taudactylus pleione, assembly GCA_031769625.1. NCBI lineage: Eukaryota > Metazoa > Chordata > Amphibia > Anura > Myobatrachidae > Taudactylus > Taudactylus pleione. The sequence goes on from JAUIMM010000547.1 coordinate 1,628,531, forward strand.
CTTAAACTGTTGGAGCAGTCATTTTGGCAACCATCTGATTGCAGTCATGGAGGACATGCAGCATTCTATGCATGCGGTTCAGCCCTTGATGCTTGGTAAGCTATTCCTTTTTTATTACTCCGTTGTTAAACGGGAACTAACCGTGGTTGGCAGCAGTGACATACTGTAATAGCGATTCTTGCTTTTAGTTTAAAGGAGCTGCATTTATTGCTAGCTTATAGTAATAGACATAAAATATGGTAATACACAGATGTCTTTATACTGTACATCTATCCCTTTTTATATGGCGCGCAAAAATCCTTAATTTTGCTACTTTTCCATCACCTCTGTTTGCATTTAGTGTACTAGGTACTTAGGATTAGTTCATTTTGTCACAAAGGAATTAGTATAAAATCGCAGATAAAACATAATGATGCATGGCGTAGGTCACTCATATAGGATCTGTATTTTTCCACAGGCTGCATACATTTTCCTTCAATTTTGCAAATTTTTCCTCATTGTTGCATCTTTGCTACAAAAATACTAATCCTAATTACCTAGTACACTATGAGCAAAGGAATTGGTGTACGGTCGCAGATTAAGCATAACACAATGCAAGGCACAACTTACTCATATCGGATCTGTTTTATCAGAGATTGTGTACTTTTACCTCCATTTTGCCACTTTTTCCTTAATTTTGCGTCTTTGAGTGTACTTGGTACTTAGGATTAGTGTTTTAGCACAGCTAAGTCACGAAGTCCGTTGCACACTAAATAGTAGAGCTGAGCGGTTCGATCTTCCTGCCAAGTTCGGATCTTAGAGCGAGGTAAAATGTCATCTTCACGGACACCTCGTAACTTGGTGGGAAGATACCGAAACGCTCATCTCTACTAAATAAAGCTATTGGGCACGATTTCAGGAAAAGTGTATGTGGACAAATCTGTAGCCTAATAAGACCTTAGTCAAAAGATATTTTCAAGGGCATTAAGAAAAGGAAGTTCACAAGCCAAATGACTACATAACCAGCTAAAGCATTACCCTAACAGGATAGCCTGGTAAATCATTTTGTATGACAACATGCACAACTGTGATATTAGATAAAATCAGGATTGATAATTACTAACCCCATGACATTGTGATCTAAATTAAATGTTTATTTCTGGTGTTAACCAGATAGTATTGTTTACTGTAGCAGTGTCTCTTCACTCAGCATGAAATAACTGTTTTCAATTCGTATTAATTATTGTTATTATTTTATTTTTTTTATTTACCAATTCACTTTGTCAATTTTAAAATGTTTTCAGTGAGCTAAAAAGTTTTGTTTTTTAATTCATTGTATCATGCAAGCTGGCATTTCTCCTTTTTATATACATTTATATTTAGCACTGGAGAGGGCAGAGATGCATTTTTTTCCATGAATATACCGGTTACATGTACAGCCTCGCACTATTTTCTGCTGTTACTGTTTACATGTCTGGTTCACACACTCAGGTTAGAACATGCCAATAGTGGTCTTACAAAAGCATTGCATTTCCCTGTACAGGTTGAGTCTCCCATATCCAAATATTCCGAAATACGGAATATTTTTAGCATGACTGAGATAATGAAACCTTTGCTTTTTGATGGTTCAATGTACACAAACTTTGTTTAAGGCACAAATTATTAAAAATAAAGTATAAAATTACCTTCAGGCTGTGAGTATAAGGTGTATATGAAACAAATGAATTTCATGTATGTACACTAACTTTGAGCCACAAAATTATTGAAAATATAGTATAAAATTACCTGCAGGCTGTGTGTACATGGTGTATATAAATCATAAATACATTCTGTGTTTAGATTTGGGTCCCATTCCCTAGATATTTCATTATGGTATACAAATATTCCAAAATACGGAATATTCCGATATCCAAAATACCCCCGGTCCCAAGCATTTTGGTTATGGGAGACTCAACCTGTACCACAAGACAACCTGTGACAAAGTTACAGATATACTTGTTTGTCATGGTAAAAGTTTGGGTAGGATGCAGGTGTGCTCCATTTAAAAAAAAAAAAAAAAAGTTGGGATTCTTGTATCCTTTATAAGTTTATATTTATTTTTTATTTTTTTATCATGGTTGATGCTTACATTTCATATTGTGTAATCCTAGAAACCGTGAATGTTTCATTGTTCATCTAAGTGGGATCATTCTGGATACTGATCTGGGAAACTAATTGTCAGGTGAAGGGACAGGGTGTGTTTTAGGACAGGTATAAAACTGCATTTATCTGCGATATGCTTATCAAATGTTTCAATGTAAAAGACATGGGGTTTTTTTTTTACCTATCAAAGTTTACCTAGTGTTTAATCTATTACAAGGTTTGTTAAAACATAGTGTCTTGAACAAACTATATGTCTACTTTTGGAACAGTTGTGTATGGGGGCCTTTCCCTGGTATTTCCGCTAATACCCTATCATCTTTATAAACTCGTTGCTACAGTGTCCTGGCAGACCTGAGAATCCAGAGTGTAGAACTGGAGTAGCTGGATTCACCATTTTACTGATATACGTTATAGCTTCATGAAAGTGTTGTGAATTGCACATGCTAGATAAGTGCACTGTTGGACAACAGGACATTTTTCTTGGTAAAAGGGAGCTTTGTTTTGTTATGGTCACTTATTTCTTATATATAATAATTGACTTATTTATTTTATATAATAATTAAGAGTGCTTAATTATGGCTACTGCAATGCTAGTTTGAGATTTGTATATAATGCCGGTTAATATGTGAATTTATACAAAATATTGTAGGGTGGTTTTGTTTTTTCAATATTGTAATTTATATAATTAGCTTATTGGATCGGCTTGCAGGTCTACTGGTCAGTCTGTACTAACACAGACAACACTAATGTATCCTTTGCTTCTCTAATAACACACTAAAGAAATATATTTGAGGTCTGAGATTTAAAATTTTGGAAGAATATTAAATTGTATAATAGCAGTCTTAAATTATTATTTGATTTGTGGTCATAACATTTTAGAACCTCAGTTTTAATATGGCTTTAACATTCAGTATCGGGCATACTAACTAGGCGATGAACACACTTGCTTTAAAATTCTGTGTTTAATGAACTTTTATTTATGCAAGCTTTTTGCTTATTTAACATCACGTGTCCCAAATGTATTTTCCCAGAGAATCTTTATGTTAAAGCAATTGATCTCATCTCAACTTATACTAATTACCTATATAACACTTTACAGTTAACATATATTTTTATCTATTTTAACGTGCATTATAATATGCATTCCAAATGGCAGTGTGTGTGTAGCCTCACTCATTCAATGGTGTAGACCAGAGGTAGCCAACCTCGGTCCTCGTGAGCTTACCTATAGTTCACCCAGGTGTATTCATTACTAATGCTGGCCATACACGCTACAATTATCAGGGCGATCCGCCTGGTATGGGCGGATCGCCCCGATAATTGTAACCATGTGGGGGGGGCGACCGAGGGTTAAATATTGCTCGGTCGGGCATGCAGGATTGTCCAGCATGCCCGTCCGATGCGATATTTACCCGGTAAACTGTCGGCCACATCGGGCAGTGTATGCCCAGCGCGGTCGACAGACGGACATTTCCTGCGTTCCTTCCTACGGAAGGAACAGGGAAATGTCTCCTCCCCCGGGGACGGAGCGCGGATGTCTGCCGAATACACTGTGAGAGAAATCTCAGTGTATGCCGGCGACATCTGTGGCTGGCAGCCGGCCAGATATAATGTCTGTCGGTCTGACAGGCATTTTATCTGGCCGTGTATGCCCAGCATAACTAACACATTTGAAAAGATCCACAGGTGGAGCTAATTATATCACCTGTGATTCTGTGAGACCTGCAAAACATGCACCATTGGTAGCTCTTGAGGACCAGGGTTGGCTACCACTGGTGTAGACTGTATAAGGTGCTGCAGTTCTATAATCTGTGTTCCTCAGTGGCTTGTGATACCATAGGGGTATTCTGCCCCAGGTTCTTTTCACATAGCTCATATTTACAACCTGGAAAACTATTTTGAATATAACACTTCCTGTGCACTATGGGGTACTTATTGTATCCTTAAATTGTAGGAATAAAAGAATAGTGGCAAAAGGAACAGTTCTGTATGCTAATGTATGACTTGTGGAGTTCGACGCTACTTTTGATAGGGCATATACAGTAATATGAAAGCATAAGTCAGGTTTGTCTAATATTCCCCATGTTGGGAGATGTGTAAGATAAGACATCAACACATGTGAAACACACATTGTACAACTTGCTGGTAATACGAGGGTAATCCAGAGACTAAAGAGTGTTTGCACCTTTCTGCCAGGCAGGTTATTCACCCTCCCCAATGCATGGCCAGGCGGTTTCCCTAACCTGGTTTTTAAGTGCTCTATGGTTATTTTTGGTGATATTGTGCTTTGTTAAACCAAACCCTACAATACAAAATGCCTCTTGAGTGAAGTGTGTAGTGCTATTCCATTCTAGAATGCACAGAAAGTGAGACCTGATGAAATTTATCGCTGGTGTTTGATGTGAGAAAGTGGTGTGAAATATTCAGTAATGGATGAACAAATGTGCATGATGAAGACTGACCAGGACATCCATCACTTGTCACAGTGTTGGGAGGGAGGTTTTCGATCATCCACCTTTAAAGTTTGGACCTTGCTCTAAAAAGCTCAAAGAGTTCCTGGATGGAAATTGTTTTAAAAGTGATGACTAGTTCAAACTTGCAGTCAACAACTGGTTCAATAAACTGGTGGGATGGTGAAGGGGATACAAAGCTCAAGATATAATAAATAAAGGAGGTGATTATGTGGAGAAATAGACAAAGATACTCTGTGTTTAAAATAACAAAACAAAAAAAATGAACCAAATTTTTATTCTTTACTTTCTGGATTACTCTTGTATGTTGTTATCTGCAACTAAATGCAGGAGATGGTTTTAGATTACAATTGTGAAGAGGAAAGGCTAAAGCCCACAAATTACATACTGCACTGGATCACAGTCAGAGGCTATGGGGGAGATGTTTCAAGCCTTGAAGTGAGGTAAAATACCAACCAATCACCTTCTAACTATAATTTTTAAAGCAGAGCTATGAAATGACATAAACTGGTTGGTACTCTCTCTCTCCAAGGCTTGATACATCTCCCCCTATATGTCCTCTTGTGTGTACTGATTTGTGAGAAGATCCATTGATAGGCTGTTTGATGTACAGTATGTATGATTATCGAATCTTCAGAGAAGCAATTTCGTGTCAGCAGCTGCAGCAGAAAACTTGTTTTATGATAAATGTTTAAAAGTAAAAACATTTATTACCGATAGTTTATGATAGATGTGCCTTACAAATGACAGAAATGTTCTCACAGTCTGGTGTCTGTTTATCATCGTGTATTGCATGCATATGTTGGAAACTTTGTAGTAATATGAGCATGGTAAGATAATTACTTATGGGTGATTCAATTCAGTGCGATGTGAATAGCGCCGGGCAGGAGTTCCCAGCGCTATTCATTGGCCACACTGTGAAGTCTGACTAAAGGAAGTCCGACTCCATGCCGGGTGCGATGGGGACAATTTAATAGCTCCAAGAATGCTTTCCCAGCGCATTGAATTGAATCTCCCCGTTTGACCTCCTCAGTCATCACATCACCTTCCCAGGAGTAGATATCTCTGCAGGAGTCCCTAATAGAAACTGAACTCTGTAATGCTCTGTACTGTCCTGTCATGCTATGTATACTGGGAAAGATTCCATGAGCTGCAGCGTCCGACTCTTCAATAGTATCTAAGAAACATTCTCATTATTTTGTAATGTCTTTCATTTAAAATCAGATAAGATATGTTTCTCAAATTCGTGTGTCATGAGTGCATAATACTTTGACATTGCTCAGATGTGGAACTGTTGGTATTGCTGTGTATGAACACCAGTGCACACCTACTGGAAGCCAACAAGAGGACAGCTTTGGGGGCAATCTCCATGTTTTTTTTTCCTACCTGGTAAAATTGCGACTCTGTACAACTCTTATTAATAGGGAAGAAAAAATATTTGAGCATATTGTTTCAACAGAATAAAACATTTAACCTTGAAGAACCAATTTATGCGTGGAGGGATAAAAGTCGGGTATCATTGTAGTTTCATGTCCTATATTCCTGGCTGATAATGACAGATATGACAGCAATACTTGGAATTCAGACGGAAACTGAACTGGGACTCCCTGTCTGTGTGGGATAGGAGCTTGTATGACTCTAAAAGTTAAGTATTCTTGCTCAATCAGAAGCTAATTTAGAAAGATATACTGCAGGAAATCAATTGTTTAACAGCTGATATGGATATAGGTGGTGAATAAAATATTTTGCATTTAATACAATATAAACATATCTTCTGTATATCATATTAAACAATGCTTTAAAGTATCCCATTGTCTCCTGTGTTTATTTTACTTATTGTCTTACTTGAAGAGCTCTGTCACAATGATATTGATGAAAGATCTGGGTTATTTATGGTATTACTGTTTTCATGAATAGGATACATGTTATAGCTTTGAAAATTAGTGAACAGGTAGTTGTGCAAAGGCTGCTGTTATCCACAGCAACCAATCAGATACTGTCTGTGTTAGAAATGAAAGCAAAATGCATTTTATTGATTGCTTTGCATTGGGATATACTACATTTCTTCTTCACCAGAGTAATGGTCCTCATACCATAAAAGTTTGCAGGCCTGACTGGCCATCTGGCTCTTCTGGCAGATACCAGGAGGGCCGGCCCAGCCTGAAAGCCTAGAAGAGCAGCTCCACCTCCCAGCGTTCTGCTTGGCCGACATGCAGAGATGGGGGCGTGGCTCACACCCTTTTTCCATGAGCAGAGAGAGGGATACCAGGGCTGTTCTGCAGCCATAGTCCGTCCTTGTACGTGGTGGTATTGTTGTATAGGCTTTACTAGTCTTAAATGCCAAATGTTTCACTGGTTTCAAAGACTACTCAATATTATTTGTGTGTGTTTTAATCTCTTCAGTCTACACTCTTGACAGTAACATTGCTAGCACCATCTTAGCAGCAGACGGAACATGCTATAGTAACCTTACAATCATAGAAACAGATTCAAAGTAGGAAAGATTAGTTCCCTTGTAGTCATAGTTTTCTGCATTCAGCATTAAATCAACAAAACCAAGCTAGAGTACAGCTAACCTGAAAATACATATTGTTAGATTCACAAAGATGTAATATCTATTATTTTAAAGAGAACTTAAAGGTACATTATTATTGTTACATATAATTATTTCCCGATTATTATATAGGGGAGGCCTTGTCACTAATGCTACATAAAACTTCAGTAGATTAATTTTTATCTGTTTAGAAATGTTGGAAGTCTTGTGTGCCAGTCCTCCTACACCCAGCCTCAATACGCCATGCGGCGCGAGTAAGCCACGCCGAGTAGTGTAGCGCAGCAACTTTCTTTAAATTTGCATCTAATTCGCACCTCAGATGCAATGAAACACAGGTCAATCTACCAGAGACGCTGGACTGTGAATTTAACCACACAGGAATTAGTTTTAAATATGTCCAAAGTAGCAGACGACGGCCACTGCATTGTAACACTTCATATACAAATTCAGACTCATTCACGCACAGATGTCCAATATCAAATGAAGCCGTGCAGTATCGTTAAGCTGTTTTATCACATCTCATTGTGACTAAGGCACACATACAAGTGAAAAATAAAAAATTTTGAGCAAGCTAAGTCGCACAGGACCTGGTGTGACAAGAATGGCTGTTTGGCGCGACTGCAGCAATAGTGTATGAGCATATAATAGTGTATGAATAGTGTATAACATCTGTATGTTTTGTATTTTCCTATCTCTTGTTCTATCACTCATGTTACCAGACACCTACAATTACATATTTTACAAGGCCTCAATTTTTTTGTTTTGTTGTTGCAGCTGTTTTTGTTGTTGGTGCTTATTTATCACCATATCTGTTTGTCAGTTTTCAATTGTCCTTACTTAAATAAAAGATGGAATGATAGTAAAATATGAGACCTGGTTGCTGGCAACAAAAAGTATTGTGTTATAGAAAACTTGACCAAATGTTTATTAAAAGTGATGACGTATGCTAAAGTGTATGAAGCATGTCGGAATGTGGTGGCCATATCCCTAGGACGGATTTTTTGTATATGTTACTCTTAAAAAAAAAAAAATAATAATAAATAAGAGAAAATGGGTTCTTGTACTTATACTATTACTGTATTTTTCTGACACCTCCCAGCATACAAGGTAGGGAAATCACATGCAGTTAAGGACTGAAAAGAATCATACTTGTTTAATTATGTGGTACCACAAATCACATTGCATACGTGATAAGGGAAGAATAACAGGTACGTAGGTACAATTGATGAAAAATGTAAAATATATCTCCATAGGCACTTCTAAAGCTGTTTCTCTGAGGGAATTAGCAGCTGTTAATAGGAGATAGTCTCCAAATAAATGTGTATCTATATATAATGGAAAAGGAAACAGCGCATTGCGGAAATGTGTTCTATTATTTGTTAATACCAAAAAGCTATTTTAGGGTTACTTGATATACTACTATATATGTGTATCAGAACTTCACATTAAAACATTTTTTTAGAAATGGTTCCTAGTAATAACTGCAATTATTTAAACCATCAATCTGTGAACATACATTAAGCTTAAAAGAGATAGGGGTATACCAGGGTAAAGTGGTAAAAGGCTGACCCAAACCTTGGGTGCAAAAAAACAAAGCACCTATATCAAGTGTCACCATACTCGCATAAACTATATAGCAGAAAACTTCGACGTCAATTGAGCTAAAAGAAAAAGGCTTCAATATAAGGATATAAAATTTAGCGATCTCAAGTTTCCACCTAAAAATCACATCTCCGATAACAGGATAAAACACATAAAAAGATACATATTTTCTCACAGTATTATACTATTGTATCTGGTGGTTTCAAATAGAGAGATCCAACTTCCATACAAGTAGAAAATGCTCCCTTCAAAGCCAGGAATTCCACCAGTGTGCAGAAATGGCAGCAAACAGATGCGTACACAATGTCTGTGTTGTAAATGCACATAAAGGTATGATTAGTATCTCAAGGCCGGGACCATAGAAAGAAACTTTCTGATAGTGCAGTATGTTTAAGAACAACAGATATTATTATCAACATAAAAGAAAACATGGGGAATATTGATCATACCAGACAATGATATAACTTGCTACGACATATGATCACCAGCAGGAGAAGATGAAACCTGAGATTTTCTTTCCTCTGGACCACTTATCTGGATTCAAAGAAACACCCCCAGTCACTCGTACCGATGCGTTTCAATGCAACCATGAGTCTTTGTCAAGGATGAGTGACTGTCAGAATAAACTGTCATAAATAGACTAAAACTGAATATGGCCAAAACCAAAAAGTGTGCGGTAATGATCGCAAGATTTCTGTATAATTGCACCATATAGATAAAGTATCTCTTGCTATTGTTTTTTAATTTAAATATAAAGCAAACCACTATAAATGGGGAAGTATGTATGTATGTGACCAAAAGTGAAATTGTCACATTTGAAAAAGTTCAGAAGCCATGTTGACTACAATGAAATGCATAAGATGCATTTATTTGGGACAATTGTGGCACCCACCAAGACCCTGTGTGCCTACCCACACTGAGGTACCCCTACAAAAATGTAAAGTTATAATGTGCCTTCTGCCATTGTCTAGTATAGGCCATGGTATAACTGTTTTCATTGGTGTGCAGGGACTTTTTGCACTGGCCCCCTCAGCGGTGGTGGACATTATGGGACCAGTGAGTACTGTGGTAGGAGTTGAACTTGAGAACACGGCAGTTGGTGGCTGCGCTGAGGGGAGGTAACTGCCGTTGGGAGCTGCGGTGTGTGTTGTGTTTTGCCCGATTCCCAGCGGTTCTTCCCGGTGCCTGATAGCTGTGAGAGGCTTAACAGAAGAGATTAGAGAGCGTTGAGCCAGTCCCACCAGCTCAGAGACAAGTTAGCCATCTTGAGGGAGGCCAGTGAGCCTTGTTGCTAAACCCACACATCCTTACACCACAAAGTAAAGGGATCCTCTGTTTTATATATCCCAGCAGATAGTCTTGCTGAAACAATCTGAAAAACTGTTGCATGGGTATATGGGAAAACACTGCTGATAACATAAAACTAATCAGCCAGACCCTGTGTTACCAGCAGGGCCGACGCGAGCCGCGCCAGGCCCAGGTGACGGGTTGTGGGAGACGGGCGTAAAACAAATTTAAAAATAACGCGGCGCTGGGGAGGGGGGCACTGTGTGCCCCTCAGCCCAGCACATAGCCAATGGGGGGCGCGATCAGAGTGATCGCTACCCCCATAGGTGCTGCGGCTAGCTCACTTACAGCAGCTTTCCCAGGATGCAGGCAGAACCTCATAGCACAGTATGGGACAATACAGCTCCGGTATCCTAGAAAGCCTAAATAATTCAGGACTCATCACTACAGAAATATGCAGAAATATGAAAATTGCTATTCCCAGTCAGATAAAGGGTACATTTTGCAGGCGAGGATAGACTTTCTGCATCTCAGTAAATGATACTTGTGTTGCACTAATCGCCTAAAAAGTTATAAAGTAGCAGATTTGTCTGACCAAGCTGCAAATTGTCACCATTCAATGAAAGGAAACCGTTTCCCAGACATTATACTCAGGAGCTTCAGCAGCTTTACAGAATGCACCAGCAGGAAACCTATTCTGCAGAAGTGTACTTTTTTGGGGCCCCAAGGTTAAAGCAATTTATAAGTTACTGTATTGATCTTTGTTGAACACTGGAAATTATAATCTGTTATTGGATTTTGCTTTTAATTCTTCATAACGTATAAATGGTTCTGCTCTAGCTTTATTTTATCAAAAGGAAAGTGCAAGTGCATAGGTGTATTAGTACCAAGAATTTATTGTGATGTGCAATTATCTATGCTGATTAACCAGAAGTTCTTCCAGCCAGAGACGTTTATTACACCAAGGTCCAGTTGAATAAATATAATTCTGGTTGTCTCAAGTAAAAGTTATTGTTAAAACTCTATCATTCATATTGTGCAAGGAAACTGTTATGATTTAGATGTGAAAGTTTGATGTAACAGTAACTTTTCTCAGTTTCATCTATGCGTAAACTTGGTGATCGTGTCTGTGTATAGAGTATACATCTTTACCTCTCAGGAACAATAGTGGAACCTGTATTGGTCAGACCATTTGTCCACCCATATCCGGTAAGAGACATCGAACAGGGCATATCCCTGCTTACCTGAAAACCTGAACTTCTGATACTTACCTTTATCCGAAAACCTACACTATACTTACCTGAGTACCACACAATGGACTTTACTTCCATTTTACAGAAAGTAATCCTTGGATATCTGCCTTTTAATACCAAAAAGCAGAAACTGGATATTTAACCTACATGTAGGCACTGTAAATGTCCTACTGGCCTATAATTTTATATGTGTTAAGTTAAAGGACTTTATTTATTTTAAGATGACCATTTGTTAAATACTCAGCACATGATGCCGTATTCCTTTTTAATCCATCTGAGGGATGCCATTACTTTTGAGTTATGCATAGTGAGGTGTGGAGTCACTGTTTCTCAGGAATCTAGGCAGTAACATACATGGTTATTCTAAAGATTATTTGTTTGCCTTTGTTTTTTTGCAAGTGAATATGGACTTCAAGGAGTCCGGATTCTTTTTGCATTTAAACAGATAGAAAAAAATTAAGAGGCTAAATAAGACTCTAAATTACCTGTTATTCAGAAGCAGTGGTTGTTATTTAAAAAAAACAAAAACAAAAAAACAACGGGGATCAGTCACTTTTTATACTTGCCAATTTCTTCTCACATTTTGTACAAAAGGTACGGACAGGGCAGTTTCTAGGGTCTGAGGCTCCCAGTGTGAGCAGTCAGAATGCCCCTCCCCCCCCAAGAAGCAGTAATATTGTGGAGTGGGCATGGCCTCATCATGAGGTGGTGTGGTATCACGGCAAGGGAGCGTTGTTTCGAAAGACCACAGAATGTCAGCCGCTGTGACTACTGAGCCCAGGGGTGGTTAACCTATCAGAGGCAAAGCGCTGAAAAATATATGTAGTCAAAGTAAAGACTGACAGCATGTGTGCGCCAGAGGCGCATGCTCAAAAAATGGGGTGTGGCCTAGCTGTCACAAGCCCATGCTGCATTTGTGTGTGCATGCCTTGGGTGTGACATTTGCAGTATGTCCTTGTATCACACCCGTTTTTAGTCACGTCGGGGGGCGAGCCCTACACATAATGAAAATACAAGCCATATCCACATAAAATACACTGAAATAAGCCAGGTCCATATAAAATACACTGAAAAAGTAGAGAAAGCGGGTTCGGATATAAGAGTTTGGGGGATCCGGGGAGATCCGAGTACAGCTCGATTCTCCATGCCTGCCCCGGATCCCTGACCCGAGGCAAAACCTTACGAACCCTCTGTCGAGTCGCGAGGTTTTGTTTTCAGCAGGCTTAATGCTGATTGGCTGAGAGAGCCGTCTGTCATGGCTCTCAGCCAATCAGCATTAAGCCCATTGAAAACAGCACAAAAGAAGATGGCGCCCATCATCCCCCGCCGCCTGACACCGCCGGCACCCCCCACTGCCGACACCCCCACTGGCAGCAACCCCGCTGCCAACACTACCATTGCCGACACTCCTGCACTGCTGCCCAACGTACTGAGGACACCGTCAGCGACCTCCACATTGCTGACACTCCCACACTGAGGACACCACCAGCACCCCTGTACTACCGACAGTCAGCAAACCTGCACTGAGGCACCCCCGCTCTACCGACACCGCCAGCACCCTGCATTGAGAACACCCCTGCACTGACGACACAGTCAGCAAACCTGCAATGAGGACACCGCTGGCACCCCCGTACTGCCGTCACAGCCAGCAAACCTGCACTAAAGACACCGCTGGCACCCCTGCACTGCCGACACAGCCAGCAAACCTGCACTAAGACACCGCTGGCACTGCCGACACAGCCAGCAACCTGCACTAAGACACTGCTGACACCCCCGCACTGCCAACACAGCCAGCAAACCTGCACTAAAGACACCGCTGGCACCCCCGCACTGCCAACACAACCAGCAAACCTGCACTGAGATACCGCTGTCACCCCCGCACTTTCGACACAGCCAGCAAACATGCACTAAAGACACCGCTGGCACCACCGCACTGCCGATATCACCAGTACCCTTCACTGAGGACACTGCCAGCACCGCAGCACTGCCATTCCATGTACTGAGGACACCGTCAGCAACCCCGCTCTGCCAACACTGCTGTCTCAGTAAGTGCACTATTGATGTGTCCAACCCACACTGTATAAAACACTGTATCCGTGTTGGAAATTAGAAACTGAACTGCCACATGTTAGTGCCATCCACTGTGTCACTTAGCTTTGTCAGCCAGCTAGCTGGATGCAACCTTTTGGCCTTAACTAGATGAAGCAAATAATATTGTGAGGTGGTCAAAATTGATTGTAAATTACTGGAAATAAATGTTATTGAGGTTAATTATACTGTTGGAACAAAAACAGGCCCATTTTATGTGATATTAGCTGTTTTTATGATTATTTAAGAAAATCCAGATCCAAAACCAAAACACGAAAAACAAAACACAGAGGTGAGGTTTTGGCAAAACCAATCCAGATCCAAAACCCAAAACACGGGGGTCGGCGCATATCTCTATGAAAAAGCCACTTCAGGATTACACTGCAACAAACCACTTCCACATAAAATATATTGGAAAAGCCAGAGCCACATAAACTACATTTTAAAACCACATCCACCTCAAATACATTTTGAAATCCAGAACCACATAAATACATTTTGAAATCTAGAACCACATGATTAAACACATTGAAAAAACAAGATTCACATAATACATACTTCATTCCAGCCCCCTCCTTTGCCATTCCAGCCCAACAGGTCTTAGGTTTACCTCCCACTGGCTCTCAGGCAAAAGTGCCCATTATGCAGTGCCCCTTGTAGTTGTCCCCATATGCAGTGCCCCCTGTATGTGTGCCCCTTATGCCATGCCCCCCTGTCTTTATGCCCCTTATGCAGTGCCCACAGTGGTGGTGCCCTTTATGCAGTGCACCCAGTAGTAGTGCCCCATATGCCATGCCATTAGTAGTGCCTCCTGTAGTAATGCCCCCTGTGGTAGTGCCCCCATCAGTAATGCCCCCAATAGTAATGGTCCCTGTAATAGTGCCCCAGTAGTAGTGTCCCCAGTTGTATTGCCCCCCATTAGTAATGCCCCCTGTAGTAGTGTCCCCTGTATAAATTCCCCAGTATTAATGTCCCCTCTGTAGTAGTGTCCCCAGTATATATTCCCCAGTATTAATGCCCCTGTAGTAGTGCCCCAAGTAGTAAAGCCCCAAGTAGTAGTGCCACCAGAGTAATGATTGCACAGGTCGCCTGCCCCTAGCAGCGGCCCTGTGCACCTCCCAGGGCCGCTGCTAGGATTGACCACAAGTTCTCAATGGAATTAAGGTCTCGGGAGTTTCCTGGACATAAGCCCAAAATTGCGATGTATTGATCCCCGAGCCACTTAGTTATCACTTTTGCCTTATGGCAAGGTGCTCCATCATGCTGGAAAAGGCATTGTTAGTCACCAAACTGTTCTTGAATGGTCACTAATACCCCTTTTACACCAAAGCAAAAACCTGGGTTTTTGCAGGGTCTACCCGGGTTGCAGCTCAGTGTAAAAGGGTCCCTGAAAAATAACCTGGGTCAAGTGACCCTGCAATCCAACCCAGGTAGCTACCAGGGTTGGACCCAGGATGGACCCAGGTAATGGTGCAGTGTAAACGGTGCAACCCAGGTTATCTGATCTGGATCATGCCTAAAATGAGCGGATTGGTGGTTGTGGAGCATTCACCTCCCACTTTTTATGACCTCACAGGTTTAGCAGGGCAGACCTGAGTTCAGTGTGAACAGGGCTGACCTGGGAGTAACCCAGATCAAAGGTGCAGTGTAAATGGGTCTGACCTGGGTCTGACCAGGGTTGGACCCATGTCCAAAAACCCAGGTCGGACCTGGGTTTTTGGTGGAAAAGAGGTATTAATGTGTCAAACACATAAGACCTTAGACAGGTAGGGGTGGCTATACAGTCGGCCCTGCCGCAAATGGGACTGTTTCTGCTCCTTACTGCCATTGACAGTAAGTCATCAGTCACAAAAAAATATGAGTATGGGCCAATTGCTTTAGTATTACCCAGTGATGATATAGACTTCATTCTGCCACACAAACTTTATATTTTATTATTTAATTCAATGTAAGAATACATGATATGTAAATATGGGTGTTTTTTTTTATATATCACTTTTAAGACACTGCAGACCAGAGCAAACACACACCCATTTATCATTACTCTAATGCAGTTCACGTTTTGCAGGTCACCCAGTAGGTGCGCAGGTGTATTCACTACTCACACATTTTAAAAGATCCAAAGGTGGAGCTAATTATTTCACTTGATTCAGTGTGGAGACATGGAAAACATGCACTGTTTGGGGTCCTGAGGTCCGAGTTTGAGAACCTGTGCTCTAATGTGTCATTCATCCATTAGTAAAACATTTACCATCCTATTAACAAAACCTATTTACTGCAAGGAAGAGCTATAGTGATATACTGTACTCAAAATACTGTACTAAAAACTTTAAAAATTAGTGATGCAAATATTTGCAATGAGGAAATTACTGGCAGTTGTGTTACAGAAGATGATTGTCAGTGACCTGACTAGTGAGGGTCTATTCACTAAGCCTTGGAGAGAGATAAAATGGAGAAAGATAAGCACCCGCCACTCCAAACTGTCAGTTTACAGGCTGTGCTTGAAAACTGACAGTTTGGAGCTGATTGGCTTGGCCTTATCTTTCTCCATTTTATCTCTCTCCAAGGCTTAGTGAACAGACCCCCATAGCTGTGCATTCTGGAGCTTGGTAAATCCGGCAGCACAGCAGGCCCCATAGAAATATATGAGGGATGCGGCTGCTGTTGGAAATTGAGGATCCGCAGCAGATATCTCTAATACTTAATAATTGCAGATAGCCTGCAAAAACAGTTGTATTCGGGGAATATGCTTCAAATATTATTTGATAAATAAACCCCTAAATGAGCACCCATGTGTCCCACATATGCAATCCATGCCCATCGAGGGCCTTTTTCTTAAAAAGAGACAACTTTTGTCATTTGGGTGGCTGGTGGACTCCGTATGGCGCACAGGGCCCTAGGGAGGATAAATCAGCTCTGACTTCTACCCCAGGCAACGGAGGTCATTCTGCCAATGTTTAAAAAGACTAAGTGCATGATGGTTTAATGACTTCAGTGGCCAGTATGTTGAGTACAATAGAGGTGACTGTACCATAAGCACGATGACATTTAAATGAGTATACAAGTGAATTACAGTAATCAGTCTGAGAAAGGTCAAGACGTTACTATGAGTGTGAGCAACGAATGCCGCCTCAGTGTCTGCCACTTACAGTACTTGCACCTGGGAGCAGCAGCAGCAGCAGAGAGCAGGCTCCCAGCATTGATCATATGCTGCCTGGGGTCCTCCTGCTGTCACCAAGGCACAGATATTCGCTGGCATCGCTTCCCCCACCTGTGGTGTCTGCTGCATGTGTGCGTGTGTGTGACCGAGGTGGCGGATCTCCTAGCTCTTCCCAGCTGGCATTTGCTAGCAGCACAGCACCCACCTGCCTGCCCCTCGCCCCCACACACGTTGGAGGGGGATCACCAGGGCCAGAAAAAGATGGCGGGGGACTCACAAGCCTTAATCCAGCCCTGGATGCTGCCATTACTGTATTAGGAAATGCAATACTTTTGGGGTTTTTACATTACAGCAGTGTCACAGGCAGGGCTGCCATCAGAAAGTGTGGGGCCCAGGACTGACAGAATAGGCAGGGCCCACCGCCCCCCCACCCCCTTATTGAATGTAGTGTGTGCACCCTTCCTATTTATTTGTATTACCTCACTCCCCCCCCCTTACTGAATGTAGTGTGTGCGCAGCAGGCCCTGCCTTTTCATCACCTCACCCTCGTTAGTGAATATAGTCTGTGCGCAGCTGGCCCTGCATTTTTATTTTTATTACTTCACCCTCCCCCCGTTAGTTAATGTAGTGAGCACATCAGGCCCTGCATTGTTATTTCCTCTCCCCCTCCTGCCCCCCTGGTAGTGAAGTCTGTGAGCGGCAGGCCCTGCATTTTTATTACCTCACTCTCCCCCACCCCCCCATCCCCCTGCTGACCAGACATTCTCCCACTTACCTTATGGATCCGGCAGCGGCTATTTCCTCCACGGTCCACCAGTACTGCAGAAGCGCTCCTCTTCCTCTGCGGCTTGCCCTACCCTGGCTCGCCGTGACATCATGACGTCACTCGCGCTCAGTCAGACAGTCAATGTAAGCTGGTGGAGGAGTGGCCCGAGCGGGCCCTGGCTGCCTCCTCCAGCTCCGATGTAGTAGCAGGCGGACCCCCCCCCCACGTTCATCCAGAGGCCAGGCCCGGGACTCCAGTCCCAATAGTCCCCGTCTGATGGCGGCCCTGGTCACAGGTATAATGAAAAGGTATTCAGTTGGGAAGCCGGCGGACCTAATCCCGACAGCTGGCTTCCCGACTGTCATATCCCGTCGATATGCCAACGCCTTTCATTAGACATGCGCCGGGAGCCCGACACCCGGCATCCTGTCCGAAGAGATGCACGGGCACAGAGCGCGGATAGCCGCAGGGGGAAGGGTTAGGTTTAGGGTTCCCAGGGGCAATTTAGGGTTAGGCACCCCCCTGGGAGGTTAGGTTTAGGCTAGGGGAATGGTGGGTTAGCATTAGGCACCCCCGGGGGGGACTTAGGGTTAGGCACCCCCTCCCGGGGGACTTAGGTTTAGGCGGCGGAGAAGGGGGGGTTAGGTTTAGGCACCTAGAGGGGGGATTAGGGTTAGGCACCCCCATGGGAGGGTTAGGGGGTAGAAATAGGTTAGCATATACTTACCTGGGGACGATCGGGAGTTCCTCCTCTGCCGGGATGCCGCTGTCGGGATTCCGCCTGCCGGGCATGGGTATCTATTGCATCAGCATACACAGATCACCAGAGGGGTACGTTACTGTAAGACCTCTCCAATGACTGAACTATTGATACATTGCAGTGCTATTGTATCCTATATAGCTGGATGTGATAGACAGGATGTGATACACAGGATGTGTCTAGGAGGGATATGTTCTAAGACTTGAAGAGAGATAAAGTGGAGATAGTACCAACCAATCAGCTCCGAACTGTCATTTTACAGGCAGTGATTGGCTGGTACTTTGGGGTCTATTCATGTAGCAGTGAAAATGCCTTTATTAGTGATCACAGGGCTTTTCACTGCTTCGTCCCGTTCAGAGAAGGGGTTACCGTGGAGAAATCTTAGATTTCTCCAGCGGTGCCCCTGATTAGTGTACACATCGCTTTCTCTTACAGTAGTATGGGGAGAGTGATTCAGAGAAGCACAGAAAGCTCTGCTTACCATTTCAATTCTCAAGAAAATTTGCCATCTCAGGGTGGCATAATGAGCCTCCTGACAGGAGAAGAGCAGTGAAGACTGCTGTCTCCCTGCCTGCTCCCTGTTCTCCTGCCTCATTCACAGATGCCAGCCAATCAGATTCGCCCCAGATAGTGATTGATGTGCAGAAGGAGCAGACCAGATAGTCAGCAATCTTCCCTGTATACTGCTATAGGTAGAAGTCACTGACTTGTATCTATAATATAAAGTTTATATAAACCCACAAGGCCATTGACAGAATGCAGAACCATTTCTGTCCCACCATGCTCCTGTGGCACTGCTCATCTGCCCCACACTCAGCCCCATCTGTAGAAGAAGTAGATATAGTATCCCAGACATGGAGGCGTGAGTGTGAAGGGTGGCAGCAGCGGCCATATCAGACCATTGTGATGCTCCACACAGGGGAGGAGGATTCCACACAGGGAGGAGGATTACACACAGTGGTATAAATTGAAAGTCACATTTTTTATGTAAAAGTTACAAGACACCCTCACATTCGCTATATGCTACTTCATAAATTCAATGAAAACCTTGTTTCCTACAGTAGCTCAACTGGAAATAATATGAGATATGGTAAGAACTTACCCTTGTTATCTCTATTTCTACGAAGTCCATAGGGTTCCACAGGATACCTTGGGGTATAGGTGTGACGTCAGTCGCTGGGCACCATAGAGTTAAGCTTTTCAGCCTCCCAGGATGCACTAGGGTCCCCCTCCTATACCCCGCCCCCGAGCCAAGGCACCTCAGTTAGTTATCAAGCCATAGGCCGGAGGAGGAGAAGGAAGAGAGAGAAAAAAGATCTGGACACATACAAGAATCACATTCTCACCAGAGGGAGACGGAAAACCGGTGACCAGAGCAAAGCCCATCTGCAGCACAGGTGCGACAGGGCGGGAGTCCTGTGGAACCCTATGGACTTCGTAGAAATAGAGATAACAAGGGTAAGTTCTTACCATATCTCATATTTTCTACTTCAGGGTCCATAGGGTATCCACAGGATACCTTGGGGATGTCCCAAAGCAGTATCCTTTAAGGGTGGGGACGCTCCTGTGCAGAAAGGAGAATCCGCCGTCCGAAGGAAGCATCCTGAGAGGCGAAGGTGTCAAACCTGTAATACCTCACGAAGGTATGGACAGAGGACCACGTAGCAGCCTTGCAGATCTGAACTGCCGAGGCACCACATCGAGCTGCCCATGAAGGACCCACAGACCTAGTGGAATGAGCCTTCAGAGAAGGAGGGACCGGTAGGCCTTCATGAAGATAAGCTTCAGAAATAGCCATACGGATCCAGGCTGTCAAAGTTTGCTTTGAAGCAGGCCAACCCTTTTTACGGAAGCCATAGAGGACAAACAAAGCGTCCGACTTCCTAAACGAAGAAGTGCGGTCAACATAAGTCTTTAAGGCCCGCACAACATCCAAAGAGGCCTCACCCACGGAAAGACCCGGTGAGTTAAAGGCCGGAACAACTATTTCCTCGTTAACATGAAACTGGGAAACAACTTTGGGAAGAAACTCGGGCCGAGTGCGGAGCACTGCCCTGTTCCCATGAAAAACCAAGAAAGGGGGTCTACAAGAAAGAGCCCCTAACTCAGAAACACGTCTGGCCGAAGCAATGGCCAGAAGGAAAACAGTCTTAGCTGTTAGCCATTTAAGATCCACTGAGCCCAGTGGTTCAAACGGCGGTCCTTGGAGAGCCCTCAGGACCACAGCCAAATCCCAAGGCGCCACAGGTGGAACAAAGGGCGGCTGAATGCGGAGAACACCTTGCATAAAGGTGCGCACATCCGGGATTGTAGCAATCCTACGATGAAACCAGACAGATAGGGCCGAAACTTGTACCTTCAAAGAAGCAAGGCGAAGCCCATGATCTAGTCCCGCTTGCAGGAAGGTGAGAATCCGAGACAGACGAAACTCCCGCGGTGCATAACCTCTCGGTCGACACCACTGGAAGAACGTATGCCACACGCAATGGTACATCCTCGCGGAAGACGGTTTCCGAGCTCGTAACATGGTACGCACCACAGAGCTGGAAAACCCCCGGGACCTCAGCATGGCCGTCTCAACAGCCACGCCGTCAAAGACAGCCAAGTCAGGTCCGGGTGAAGGCAAGGACCCTGAGACAGAAGGTCCGGTCGTAGCGGCAACCGCAGAGGACTGTCCACGGACAGACCCTGAAGGTCTGAGAACCAGTGCCGTCTGGGCCACGCGGGAGCTATCAACAGGAGCGTCCCTCCTTCCTGTTTGAATTTCCAGATTACCCGTGGAAGAAGGGAGACCGGAGGGAACAGGTATGCGAACCGGAACGTCCACCGGACGGACAGAGCATCCACCAGAGACGCCCCTTCGTCTCTTGTGCGAGACCCGTACACCGGCAACTTGTTGTTGTGCCGGGACGCCATGAGGTCGATTTCTGGAAGACCCCACCTGTCCACCAGTAGTTGAAAAACGTCCGGGTGCAGGGACCATTCCCCCGGATGAACGTCCTGGCAACTTAGAAAGTCCGCCTCCCAATTTAGCACTCCCGGGATGAAGACCGCTGATATGGCCGGAAGATTGCGCTCCGCCCAAACCAGGATCCGAGAGACCTCTACGAGAGCCGCCCGACTGCGAGTTCCTCCTTGCCTGTTTATGTAGGCCACGGTGGTAGCGTTGTCCGACTGGACCTGCACCGGGTGACCCTGGAGAAACCGCTGTGCCTGCTGGAGAGCATTGAAGACCGCACGGAGTTCCAAGATATTTATTGGAAGCTCCGCTTCTGTCGGCGTCCACCTGCCCTGGAACAAGTGTGGACCCGAAACTGCTCCCCAGCCCCGAAGACTGGCGTCCGTTGTCAACAGGACCCAATTTGGAACCCAGAACGGACGTCCCTTGTTAAGGTGGGTCGTCTGTAACCACCACGCAAGGGACAGGCGAACCTCCGGGGTGAGCACAATCGTCTGGGACTTCAGAGACTGAGGCAGCCCGTTCCACTTGGACATGATCAGGTGCTGCAGAGGTCTGGAGTGAAACTGGGTGTATTCCACCATGTCGAACACCGACACCATGGAGCCCAGTAACCTCATCGCCGAGTGTAAGGACACCCGGCGGCTGTGCAGACAACTGCGCACCCTTGACTGTAAAGCAGAGATCTTGTCCTCCGTCACGAAGATCCTTTGCTGTCCCGAGTCCAATAAGGCTCCAAGATGCAGAATCCTCCGAGACGGGATTAGAGTGGACTTCTGCCAGTTGATTAGCCAGCCGTGCCGTTGCAGCAGTGCAATGGTCAGGTCCAAGTGGCGTAACAGGAGCTCTGGAGATCCTGCCACCAATAACAGGTCGTCCAAATACGGCAACATGCGGACTCCCTGCAGCCG
This sequence comes from Taudactylus pleione, assembly GCA_031769625.1. Classification (NCBI taxonomy): domain Eukaryota; kingdom Metazoa; phylum Chordata; class Amphibia; order Anura; family Myobatrachidae; genus Taudactylus; species Taudactylus pleione. Next base: position 1,650,463 of record JAUIMM010000547.1, read on the forward strand.
CAGAGAAGCCGCCATGACCGCCATCACCTTGGTGAAAACACGTGGTGCTGTCGCCAGGCCAAAAGGTAACGCCCGAAACTGGAAGTGGTCGCTGCGGATTGCAAACCTGAGGAACTGTTGATGGCGCAAAAGAATAGGGACATGCAGGTAAGCGTCCTGTATGTCCAATGACACCATGTAGTCCCCAGGTTCCAGCACCAGAATGATGGACCGTAGGGTCTCCATCCGAAACTTCGGGACCCGCAAAGACTTGTTGAGTGCTTTGAGGTTGAGAATCGGACGATATGACCCATTGGGTTTCTGTACCAAAAATAGATTTGAATAGAAACCCTGGCCCCTCTGGGAGAATGGAACAGGCACTATAACTCCAGCCTGGAGCATAGTGTGCAATACCTTCCACAGCTCCGTAGCCTTGTTCCGGTCTGATGGTAGACCCGTGGTGAAGAATCGAGCCGGGGGTCTGTGCCGGAAGGAGAGGGCGTATCCGTGGGAAACCACCTCCAGAACCCAAGTGTCTGTCGTAGTGGTCGACCAACACTGGGCGAACTGTAGCAGGCGGCCTCCCATCCTGGGTTCCCCCAAAGGGAGGCCCGGACCGTCAGGCCACAGGCTTGTCATCTGGCTTGGGGGCCGGATGTCTGGTACTCCATGCCTGCTTCCGGGGCTTGGCCGATTTCTTAGGACCAGCCTGTCGAGGAAATGACTGTGGTTTGGGCCTGCCCTGGGCCCTAGATGACCGAAAGGACGATGGTCCAGAACCAGAAGGAGCAGCGGCCGATGGGAGACAAGCCGATTTGGCTGCCGCCAGCGTGGCCACAATCCAATCCAGATCCGGACCGAAGAGAACTTCTCCGGTAAACGGCAACGCCTCCAGACCCTTTTTGGAATCTGCGTCCGCCTTCCAGGATCGCAGCCACAAGGTGCGACGAGCAGCTACCGCTGCTGAAGAAATCCTAGACACCAGAGTACTAATGTCTAGGGCTGCCTCGTTGATGTAGGTGGCCGAATCACGGAGATTGCCAATCAACTCCGCCTGTTCGGCCGGACAGTCGGAATCAAAAGAAGCCTCTAATAAATCCGCCCAGCGCTCCATCGCTCTGGCAACCCAGCAAATGGCCATAGCCGGCCGTGCTGCCCCCCCCCCGCAAGGGAATAAGCGGACTTCAGGCAGATTTCCACCTTGCGGTCCGTAGCATCCTTAAGGGAGGACATGGATGGCATCGGCAATGTGGCACTACGGACAAGACGGGTCACGTGAGAATCCACCTGTGGAGGGGATTCCCACTTTGCAAAATAATTATCCGCGAATGGATAAGCCACCGCCAGGCGTCTCTGCGGCTGGTATCTTTTGCCAGGCTGTTTCCACGCCTCCTCTAAATGGTCCACCAACTGACCCGAAAGAGGAAAGACTGTGGCATCGCCCTTCACATCCTTGAAAAAGGCATACTTAGATTTAGCCGCTGGGGGAACTTCGTCCTCAATCACCAAGGCTGTGCGGACCGCCCGAATAAGTCCAGGAATATATACCTTGGACTTAGCATCAGCGTCCTTAGTATGGAGAGGTTCCTGATCGTAAGGATCCAGAATCTCCCCATCATCAGACGTCCCCTCGTCATCCTCATAAGGAGCCGACAGAGACGCCACCGGCCGTTTATGCGGCCGCATCACAGACTCCCCTTGCAACACATCCGACAAGTGCTGTACAGAACTCGTCAGGGAGTTAACCCAAGCTGGCTCCTGAGAAACTGGGAGCGGGGAAATAGGGAGACTGTGGGGTACCACCAATTGTCGTGGAAAACCCTGCATGGGTGACGACACCACTGACTGCTGGGATAAACCCATCGGTGTAAACGCGGGCTGCGGAGCTAACTGGCCCACTAAGGCTGTAAGCGCCTGAGCGAAACAAGCCCAGGGCGGCTCCTGTACCGGTGCTGTAACCGTAAGAGGCCGCGCCATGGACAAACACTGCCGGCAGAGGCCCTCCGCGCTACCCTCCCCCTCCGCTAACGGTACTTTACACGTAGTACACTGTAGCCGGAGGGGAAAATCACTTTCGGACATGATGGCACCACGTATGTGACCTCTCTCACCAATTATAACTTAAATAGGCGAGAGACCACCCTGCAGCACCGCACCGCAAGGGCTTAGCAGAAAGAACAGGGACAGTAATAAAGCTGACAGTTTAGAGAAAAGTTACAGGCAGCAGCGCTAGCACAGTCACATACAATGCAAAGAAAATCAATTCCTGCACTAACAGCGCTGATCACTGAACTACGCAGACACAGGGCCTGGTAGGACATAGCGCTGCATACACAGACCTGACCACAGCGGAGGAGAGGTATGCGGGGGGACCCAGACCACGATGCTTCCGTCCAGCGCTTCCAGCAGCGTTCACCATGCGTTCTGGAGAAGATGGCCGCCGAGGAGCAGAGAGGAGGCTGGCCTGGGGGAGGAGCGCTGCCACAGGACCAGTCGGCAGCATGCAGAGAGGGCTGTGTGCAGCGGGGGAGGCGCCGGCTGTGAGACAGGGAAGGCGCGCTCCCCTGGCATGCATTTAATCCCTGGGACGCCGCAGCGCTACTGCTCTGCTGCGGTCCGCTGTCCCAGGGGGTAGTGGAAAGCGCAGGTTGGTCGCCTGGCTCCACGCTGCAGCCTGTCCCCAGGGAGCCACCTGCCTGGGGACTTAGGACCATGTGACCAGCGGGGACCCACCGCGGGACCCCGCTGCTTACCTTTGTCCCCCTTGGATCCGGCCATGGTCCGGAACATCTGGGGTCACCGCTAGCTGTGACCCCAGATGCTCACCAGCATCCCCGGATCGGTACCGGCGTTCTGGTACAGGCGGGGGTGTAGGGAAGACAGCATGGACGTCAGGACTGACTGTCCATGCTGTACATCCAGATGTGCAGCCACAGCTGCACTGAAGAAAGCTTCAGGGGCTCTTCTAGCCCCCACTCCGACAGGTGCACCCGACACCAAACTAAACTGAGGTGCCTTGGCTCGGGGGCGGGGTATAGGAGGGGGACCCTAGTGCATCCTGGGAGGCTGAAAAGCTTAACTCTATGGTGCCCAGCGACTGACGTCACACCTATACCCCAAGGTATCCTGTGGATACCCTATGGACCCTGAAGTAGAAAATAAAACTGCAGTAATAAGTACAGGCTGACGGGGAGAGCATGCAAACAGCCAATCAGAAGCGGCTAGTTTCACCATCTACATTGTCACCATCATCATCATCATCAGCACATCCTATCTATCTATAGATGGCATTGCCCACCAGATCCAGGCTCTGGAAATCAACGCATTCCAGAACTTGGTACATATGGGAATGCAGCCAAACTCAGAAAAAGCATTGTTAAGGAGCATATCCACTTGCCGACTATGAAGGACAGAACGATAACGTTATCGTTCAGTCATTCATTATACTGTGCAGTGCCCACACTGAACAATATGTCGTTCAGTGCAGGCACCCTCCCTCATGCTCAACCTGACGATATCGTTGCTCATTGTTCGGGCAAGGAGCGATCCGACAAAGACCAGCGGGGGCGCGCATCGTTGGTCATTGCGGGCATATCCACTGCACCATTAATGAACGACTGTACGATAATGATGTCGTTATCCATCAATCGTCCTTTTATATCGGCAAGTGGATACCCGGCTTTAGGGAGATTGCTACTAATTCAGGAAGTCTCCCTGATAATCAGGGAGAGTTGGCAAGTGTGATTTTGGTACACACAGGTGAAGGAGTACCTTAATAGTCATGTGCGATGTGTATATAGATCTAGATCAGCATAGATGAGATAGATAGACAACGAGAGACAGTGCTGCCTTGTACAGTCATGGGCAAAACCTTATATGCCTGATGGTGACTGTGCCACTTCTAGCCCACAAACCTCATACTTGGAGGGAATTAAGGATTGCTGTTCATTACTGATTGAGCCAGCAGAGCTCCAGAAGCTGAGGTCAGTGTCATTTCCTATCTGACCTACAATAGCAGTCAGGTAATAACAGCCCATCCATATATATATATATATATATATATATATATATATACCTTTGGAAAGTGGTCAGCTTCAGTTTGGCTCTGCTTCAACACTATACAGATGACAATATAAGGCACTTTTATTTAGTAAATTCAAAAATCTTTTTTTTCCCCAACAAAGACAGCTTTTAAAAGCCATACATAGGATGAATACATTTATTTTTCTTAAACCCTTTTTTTATATTAGTTAAATCCGAATGATTGAAATTAAAAAATCAATACAGAAAACCAAAGTAGAACATGGATAGTTAAAAGGGATCCCATTGATAAATCTTATCATAAAATGCTCTGGAAACGTCTACAACAAGGATACAAATGTTAGTCTGTTGTATCATAGAGCATTTAGAATATATGCTCTGTAGAAATCCTATTTGGAAGAATGAAAACTGATCAGCACAGAGGAGGACACACAGGCACACCTGTACACACAGTGGGGGGTGCTCTGCTCTAGGATACACTCACACCTGTACACACAGTGGAAGGTGCTCTGCTCTAGGACAACAGATACACCTGTACACACAGTGGGGGGTGCTCTACTCTAGGATACACTCACACCTGTACACACAGTGGAAGGTGCTCTGCTCTAGGATACAGACACACCTGTACACACAGTGGGGGGTGCTCTACTCTAGGATACACTCACACCTGTACACACAGTGGGGGGTGCTCTGCTCTAGGATACAGACACACCTGTACACACAGTGGGGGTGCTCTGCTCTAGGATACACTCACACCTGTACACACAGTGGGAGGTGCTCTGCTCTAGGATACACTCACACCTGTACACACAGTGGGAGGTGCTCTGCTCTAGGATACAGACACACCTGGCAGGGGGTATTACCCAGCAGCTGAAGTAACAGTCACTGAGAGGTGAGTTCTGATTCTGGATCTATCTCCAGTAGAGCAGCTGCCTTTATCTCATTACTCCTCTTCTGGCTGGGATCTCACAGGACAGCAGGTAAGGGAAGGCTGTGATTGATGCAGCCCGGAAAGATGAAAAGGTTGTTCCCCGAGGCTTTGAATTTATTTTCTGTCATTGTGTTGGAGTCTAGTGGTTTGGTTATATTCTAACTTCCAGGCTGGGACTGCATTGTGTTTCGTGTATGTCCCTCCTACTCCCGTGTAGCCCCATATAGAATAATATATATTTTAAAGTAGTGTTTGGTAGCTGCATTTAGCTGTGTTCATTCATGTCAATGTCCTACTTTACCTCTCGCTAAAGACCTGGTATGCAAACTTTATTGTATAACTTCAGAGTATATTCGGATAGGGGATGATTTGATTGTTTCCTATTGGTAGTTACTGCCATGATCCCTATTCGTAACTTGCTAGAAGTTTGAGCTTTTGTTCCCATAGGTATGTGCATGGTGCAGGCAGGGGTGTTCCCAGCGTTCTTTGTACACTGTCTTTGTTACATCTGATGTGCAGTGTGACAGTAGTAAGTGTCTGTCTGCCTGGTATAGGGCTATCTATGTACAGTACTTATCCGTCCGCACCTTTGTGTCCCCTCTGCACATGCAGCTCGTCCGCCTATTTCCTGGTTGTATGGAGGCAGTACAGGTGTCATGTGCCTCACCTGCCCCAGGGAACTCTGTAATACTACTGTGTGATCAATGTGCATCAGATAGGTTCTGGTATATTGTAATGTTTTATCATTCCTGAGAGTGAGAAATATGTCAGACACTCCAACATGACCCGTTCCATTAGGTACAAAATGCTCTGTTCCTGGACTTACCTCTTAGTTTATGATTGCAGACACCTGTGCTGAAACACCTGTCTCATCAAGTATCTAATTCAACACATGTGACTGCAATCATACATTAGGTGGTAAATCCAGGAGCAGAGTTGTTTTCTGTACCTAATGGAACGGGTCATGTTGGAGGGTAGGATATGTTATGGGCCCCATACATCTGCGACGGATTGCCGCGATGCTGCAACCCGGCATCGCAGGATCGCAGAAACCCAACATGTTGGATTTTGACGGTCGCAATCAAAAAATGATCTTCAAATCAGGGACATGTAACAAGTCAAATGTCAGTGATTCGGCGATGGATCGCTGAACATCGAAGGTGGATCGTAAATTTCCGATGGGCGATCGTAAATTTCCGATCGCGACCATCCATCACAGATGTATGGGCACTTTAACATCTGAACTTTTATGGATACATTCAGGGGTATGTAATATGGGAGTGAAAAGTCTGTGCTGGACTTTTCGCTCCTCATCGGAGATTTTCCAGGGATAAAGTATCGGGCGCGTGCCCGCTTCATCCCCGTATTCAATATAAAAGCTACGAAAACGGGAACCTGCGAAGTGGGATCTGCGTAAAAAAACAAAATTTTCCTGGAATAAATTGTAGGACCCCCTAAAGTTGTAAAAACATGGGGGATCACTATGGGTACCCCCGTTTTAGCCTGCAAATGAAAGTCGGGGATTTAAATAGCCGCTGCAGGTGTTTTTTTTTCCCGACATTGAAGAAGTGATGCAGAAGAGCACTTAGGTTATTTTTTTCGTTTTTTAAGTGGTCCCATCAAATTTGGGGTACATGAAAATTGGTACTAGCATATTTAGTCCCTAAAGTCTTTATTTAAAAATTCTGCAAATATGCACCTGTCGTTAATAATCTATTCTAGAAAACAACTGCCACATACTTGCAGAATAGCCCTGAACCTATTTCCCTATTTTTAAACACTTTTTTTTTTTTTTTTTCCCTTTTTTTTTTTTTTACCCCAAATTATAAATAATTTTTTTGGGGTGTTTCTATTTTTTTCAAAAACTTTTTTTGACAGTTTATTTTAAAATGACATTCCCAGGGATGCAGGCTATTTTTTTTTTTTTTTTTAAGCCTGCACCCCTAAACCATAATTCTGCACTTTTTTTTTCACCACCTATTCAGTGGTGAAAAGTTATCCCCGGTGTTTTTTTTCAAAGACTTTTTGAACCTGCGAAAAGTCTTTGAAATTGAATACGGGGTAAAACCAAAACCAGCGAAAATTATGTCATCGGTGCGAAATTATCGCCAAAAATGACTTTTCGCTCCATATTGAATACCCCTAATTGTGAGCATTATCCACCTCTGACTTGCAGTTTGTTCTCTAACTACTGATAGAACCTCTGGTTCTAGTTTTTACTAACTATATAAGTTCAACAAATATGATTTTATTAAAATTTTTATAATTTGAATTGTTTGGGTGTGGAGTTATGGCTAGAAAACAAATAACATAAATTCCCCTTTGTCTCTGTCAGGAATAACACATGCAGTATTTATAAATGATAACATTGCATGTATAGCAACCTTGAACTGGTGCTTTCACTTTCTTTTTGTACTTGAAAACGTGTATGTTACATTATTTCTGCAGTAAAGCCTCTGGCTGACATTCATTAAGGTGCAAAGTAGCATGATGATGATGATACCGTGGCTATCCCTTAAATGTATTACCAAGTTCAGGGAGATTTGAGAACATAAGACTCATTGCAATTTTTTCCCCAAAGTCAAAAGTGGGTGTCCTCTTGTAAAAACAAGTTTTCCTTAATGCTGTCTGCAAAGTTCCCTGGCCTTTTCTCCTTCATTGTGGCCCGTTCTGCACCTGGGATAGCTGAAGGCTGCACTTGTGCAGTAGAATCTCAAAGACTAAATCCTCTGATGTGTCTGCTTTTTCCCCTCACTTTATTCTGTGCATACGTATGCTGAAACATGGCGGACGCACAGAATACACTTATTCCCATCAGCGCCGTTCACACTGCACCCGTGTGTAATGGAACTCTTCTGCCAGCCCATAGAGATGACCTCTGCAAGCGCAAGGAAATCCAGATCTTCCCATGCTGTAAACTGGACCCAAGTCATCCGACAAATTTATAAACATCTGGAATGCAATTCTTTCCGGATATTGGCCCCTGGAGCGAACGCTATCTGAAGATGGCATTAGCCGCTGTAGCCTATGGGCTACCCCATACATAATTAGCCAATGGAGGGTTCCTCTGTCAATGGCTTCCATGCATGTGCAGCAACCCCAGCATCTCTTCAGGCACGTCGCAGGTACAGGCTCCTTTTAAGAGCCAGTGTCCCTGCATGTGCCGGATGATACATCCAGGCGCTAGGATTGCGATGCAATCATGGGTGGTAATGTCATACCCAGATAGCATTGCAATAGCGATCATTAATAAATGGGGGGCCAGGGCCGGCGTGCCGACTACGCATGTGCGTAGGACACCAGCCTGCAGAGGGCGCTCAATCCCCAGTGCTGCCAAATTTAAACAGCAACCCTCCCGCTGCCACACTCCTTCCCGTTTCCCCTCCCCCCTCCGCTCCACACTCCTTCCCGCCTTCTACACGCGGCCGCCGCAGGGAGGCTTCATTTGCCAGGCGCCCGCTGAGATTTTACCAGCGGGCGCCCAACTCCCCGCTCTCCCATAGAAACGAGGAGCGGCGGACGCAGGATCGGGGCTTCAGGTAAGATGTTTTTCTTCTTTGGGGTCCATGGGGTCCACAGCCATTACGTTGGGGTATGAATCCCGGTCACCAAACAGTTAACGCAAACGAGTTCTCTGCTCCCAGGATGCATCGGGGTTCATCCTCATATACCCCACCCCCAGCCTCAGGTAGCCAGTTCTTCCTGTTTGGTGTGTTCACCACATAGACAGTGGGACTGCTGGAGCAGTCCTGCATTCGAGTTAAAAAAAAAAAAAGCGAGATTGTCCCCACAGGACTTTCTACAAAATGGACTTTGTGGGAACTGTTTCAGACAGCCACCACACCAATTAAGTTTGCCTGAGCCTGAGCTCCCTTGGGCGTCATTTTCTCAGGTTATTGCTCAGGTGGCGGAACGGCTGGCTGCCCCAGTACCACCGGTTTGGGGTTTGCCTCAGCAGATGCATCCTATGCCCATGATGTGGCCGCCTTGGATGGACCCTGGTGCTGGTAAGGTTATGGCATCCTCCTCGGGGGTTTTTCAGCCTCAGGCTGTCAAGCCAAAGCAGCCTAAATCTAGGCGCCATGTATCGCCTCATGTGGGTGAGTACTCCAGTGCCTCCTCCGAAGAGGAACAAGAACAGGACTCTTCACAGGAGTCTAGCTCCAAGGAGGGTGATGATCATTTCCCAGTAGCCGATGTCCCCTTGCTGATAAGGGCTGTAAAATCTGTGTTAAATATCGAGGAAGGGGATCTTCCACCTAGGAAAGTCCCCCTGTTTAAGCGCCAGAAAGTGGTTAAGGCAGAATTCCCAAAGTCTGATCATTTATCAGAACTTATGGAGGAAGCCTGGGTCCGTCCGGATAAGATAAGCCATTCGTCTAAAAGAATGGCGCTTCTATATTCTTTTCCAGCAGAGTACTGTGCTAAGTGGGAGAATCCACCGTCAGTTGATGCACATGTGGCACAGCTGATTAAACGTACCACTCTGCTAATCCCAGCAGTTTCGGTGAAGGAAACCACGGATAGGAGACTGGAGACTTGTCTCAAATCAATTTTTTCGCTGGCAGGAATGGCCACCCGCCCAGCTATGGCCACTGCCTGGGTAGCAAGAGCTATTGAGGAGTGGGCCAAAACTCTAACAGAGTCTTTACCAGATGCCTCTAAGGAGCAACTGGATATAATCTCCTTTATTAGAGAAGGGGCCTCTTATTTGGGAGATGCCGCCTTGGATGCAGGGATCCTTTCCTCTAAGATTTCCGCAGAGTCCGTGGTGGCACGTAGGATCCTCTGGTTGAAGGATTGGAAGGCAGATGCCGGGTCCAAAAAGGCCCTGGAATTCCTTCCATTCACAGGAGGTGTTCTCTTTGGTCCAGAATTCTACAAAATTGTATCCTCCATGGCAGCCTCAAAGACTGCAGGTTTGCCATCGGCAACCTCGTCTAAATTGAGGAGGGCGTCCTTTCGGGGGTTTCGGATGGAGGGCAAGGCCAAAGCTCAGCCCTCAGCGAGATTTCCAGGACCCAGGAAGCTCTGGCAGAACAAACGTCCAGGATAAACCAGTGGCTTGAAGGGACGGGCCTCCCCCTGGGGGATCCCAGGGTGGGGGGCCGACTACTTCGGTTCTCAGAGCCCTGGCACCTCATGACGGAGGATGCCTGGGTTTGAGGAGTTGTTTCCCGAGGGTACGCCCTCACGTTTTGGAGGACTCCTCCGCAAAGTTTCATCTGTGTAAACCCGCAGGTGGGTTCAGAAAGAGAGCTTCAGAAGGCTATTCTTTCCTTGCTAGCATCAGTAGTGATTCCGGTGCCAGAGAATCAGTTCCGAGAGGGGTTTTACTCCAATCTGTTCTCTGTTCAGAAACCGAATGTGTCATACTGGCCTATTTTGAATCCGAGAGAGCTCAACAAATTTGTTTGAGCCCCCGGGTTCAGGATGGAAACATTGCGATCGATTGTGTTGGCAATGGAACAGGGGGACTATATGGTATCCCTAGATATACAGGATGCCTACCTTCACATCCCAATCGCACAGGCTCATCAAAAATGTCTTCATTTTGCGGTAGGGGAGGAACAATTTCAGTTCCAAGCCCTACCTTTTGGCCTGTCGACAGACCCTCGGGAATTCACCAAGGTGATGGCGGTGATGATGGCATGCCTCAGACACCAAGGTGTCAGGATTTTGCCGTACTTGGATGACCTCCTGTTGCTAGGGCAGTTCCCGCAGCAGTTACAGGATCATTTGAGGCTGACAGTATCATGTCTGTACAGTCACGGCTGGATCATAAACTGGCAAAAGTCGTCACTCTGTCCGGTACAACAGATGTGTCATTTGGGAGCGAGATTGGACTCCGTGGTGCAGAAAATATATCTGCCGGAGAAGATCCTTGTCCTCAGGGCCGGATTATAGGCAGGGCAACAGGGGCGGTCGTCCTGGGGCCCCCACACGCTGTCCCCTGCCTCCGGCCACTACTTCTATTGAAAACCGGATTTCAGCATTCAGCTGTCTCCTCGGCAGCTCAGCTGTTTCCTTTCAGCAGCCGCCGAGGAGCCTGATTACAGTCACAGTCTCGTGAGATTAGGATGCAAAATCTCACGAGACTGTGCCTGATCGGACCAGAGCCCAAGCAAGCAAGGAAGCAGCTACCCAGGGGCCAGGCTGCCTGCAGTGTGTGACAACGTGAGGCAGAGCTGCTGAGTGGGACTCCAAGGTGTCATGTTACACTGCCTCTGCCGTGGAGCAGAAGAGAGCTTGTGTACAAGTAGGTAGGTGTGTGTGTGTGTATACTGTATGCATGTAGGTAATTGTGTGTATACTGTATGCATGTAGGTAATTGTGTGTGTGTGTATACTGTATGCATGTAGGTAATTGTGTGTGTGTATACTGTCTGCATGTAGGAAAGTGTGTGTGTGTGTGTGTGTGTATACTGTCTGCATGTAGGGAATTGTGTGTGTGTGTGTGTGTGTATACTGTCTGCATGTAGGGAATTGTGTGTGTGTGTGTGTGTATACTGTCTGCATGTAGGGAATTGTGTGTGTGTGTGTGTATACTGTCTGCATGTAGGGAATTGTGTGTGTGTGTATACTGTCTGCATGTAGGGAATTGTGTGTGTGTGTATACCGTCTGCATGTAGGGAAGTGTGTGTGTGTGTGTGTGTGTATACTGTCTGCATGTAGGGAATTTGTGTGTGTATACTGTCTGCATGTAGGGAATTGTGTGTGTGTGTGTGTATACTGTCTGCATGTAGGGAATTTGTGTGTGTGTGTATACTGTCTGCATGTAGGGAATTGTGTGTGTATACCGTCTGCATGTAGGGAAGTGTGTGTGTATACTGTCTGCATGTAGGGAATTGTGTGTGTGTATACTGTCTGCATGTAGGGAATTGTGTGTGTGTGTGTATACTGTCTGCATGTAGGGAATTGTGTGTGTGTGTGTATACCGTCTGCATGTAGGGAAGTGTGTGTGTGTGTGTGTGTATACTGTCTGCATGTAGGGAAGTGTGTGTGTGTGTGTGTGTGTATACTGTCTGCATGTAGGGAATTGTGTGTGTGTGTGTATACTGTATGCATGTAGGGAATTGTGTGTGTATACTGTCTGCATGTAGGGAAGTGTGTGTGTGTGTGTGTATACTGTCTGCATGTAGGGAAGTGTGTGTGTGTGTGTATACTGTCTGCATGTAGGGAATTGTGTGTGTGTGTATACTGTCTGCATGTAGGGAATTGTGTGTGTGTGTGTGTGTATACTGTCTGCATGTAGGGAATTGTGTGTGTATACTGTCTGCATGTAGGGAATTGTGTGTGTGTATACCGTCTGCATGTAGGGAAGTGTGTGTGTGTGTGTATACTGTCTGCATGTAGGGAATTTGTGTGTGTGTGTATACTGTCTGCATGTAGGGAATTTGTGTGTGTGTATACTGTCTGCATGTAGGGAATTGTGTGTGTGTGTGTGTGTATACTGTCTGCATGTAGGGAATTGTGTGTGTGTGTATACTGTCTGCATGTAGGGAATTTGTGTGTGTGTATACTGTCTGCATGTAGGGAATTGTGTGTGTGTGTATACCGTCTGCATGTAGGGAAGTGTGTGTGTGTATACTGTCTGCATGTAGGGAATTTGTGTGTGTGTATACTGTCTGCATGTAGGGAATTTGTGTGTGTGTATACTGTCTGCATGTAGGGAATTGTGTGTGTGTGTGTATACTGTCTGCATGTAGGGAATTGTGTGTGTGTATACCGTCTGCATGTAGGGAAGTGTGTGTGTGTGTGTATACTGTCTGCATGTAGGGAATTGTGTGTGTGTATACTGTATGCATGTAGGGAATTGTGTGTGTGTGTGTGTATACTGTCTGCATGTAGGGAATTGTGTGTGTGTGTGTGTGTATACTGTCTGCATGTAGGGAATTGTGTGTGTATACTGTCTGCATGTAGGGAATTTGTGTGTGTGTATACTGTCTGCATGTAGGGAATTGTGTGTGTGTGTGTATACTGTCTGCATGTAGGGAATTGTGTGTGTATACTGTCTGCATGTAGGGAATTGTGTGTGTGTGTATACCGTCTGCATGTAGGGAAGTGTGTGTGTGTATACTGTCTGCATGTAGGGAATTGTGTGTGTGTATACTGTCTGCATGTAGGGAATTGTGTGTGTGTGTGTGTGTATACTGTCTGCATGTAGGAAAGTGTGTGTGTATACTGTCTGCATGTAGGGAATTGTGTGTGTATACTGTCTGCATGTAGGGAATTGTGTGTGTATACTGTCTGCATGTAGGGAATTGTGTGTGTATACTGTCTGCATGTAGGGAATTGTGTGTGTATACTGTCTGCATGTAGGGAATTGTGTGTGTGTACTGTCTGCATGTAGGGAATTGTGTGTGTGTATACTGTCTGCATGTAGGGAATTGTGTGTGTGTATACTGTCTGCATGTAGGGAATTGTGTGTGTGTATACTGTCTGCATGTAGGGAATTGTGTGTGTGTATACTGTCTGCATGTAGGGAATTGTGTGTGTATACTGTCTGCATGTAGGGAATTGTGTGTGTGTATACTGTCTGCATGTAGGGAATTGTGTGTGTATACTGTCTGCATGTAGGGAATTGTGTGTGTGTGTGTGTGTGTGTGTGTGTGTATACTGTCTGCATGTAGGGAATTGTGTGTGTGTGTGTGTGTGTGTGTGTGTGTGTGTGTGTGTATACTGTCTGCATGTAGGGAATTGTGTGTGTATACTGTCTGCATGTAGGGAATTTGTGTGTGTGTGTATACTGTCTGCATGTAGGGAATTGTGTGTGTGTGTGTATACCGTCTGCATGTAGGGAAGTGTGTGTGTGTATACTGTCTGCATGTAGGGAATTTGTGTGTGTATACTGTCTGCATGTAGGGAATTGTGTGTGTGTGTGTGTGTATACTGTCTGCATGTAGGGAATTGTGTGTGTGTGTGTGTGTGTATACTGTCTGCATGTAGGGAATTGTGTGTGTGTGTGTATACTGTCTGCATGTAGGGAATTGTGTGTGTGTGTGTATACTGTCTGCATGTAGGGAATTGTGTGTGTGTGTGTATACTGTCTGCATGTAGGGAATTGTGTGTGTGTGTATACCGTCTGCATGTAGGGAAGTGTGTGTGTGTATACTGTCTGCATGTAGGGAATTTGTGTGTGTGTATACTGTCTGCATGTAGGGAATTTGTGTGTGTGTGTGTATACTGTCTGCATGTAGGGAATTTGTGTGTGTGTATACTGTCTGCATGTAGGGAATTTGTGTGTGTGTATACTGTCTGCATGTAGGGAATTTGTGTGTGTGTATACTGTCTGCATGTAGGGAATTTGTGTGTGTGTATACTGTCTGCATGTAGGGAATTTGTGTGTGTGTATACTGTCTGCATGTAGGGAATTTGTGTGTATGTATACTGTCTGCATGTAGGGAATTTGTGTGTGTGTATACTGTCTGCATGTAGGGAATTTGTGTGTGTATACTGTCTGCATGTAGGGAATAGTGTGTGTGTATACTGTCTGCATGTAGGGAATTGTGTGTGTGTGTGTGTGTGTATACTGTCTGCATGTAGGGAAGTGTGTGTATGTATACTGTCTGCATGTAGGGAAGTGTGTGTGTATACTGTATGCATGTAGGGAATTTGTGTGTGTGTATACTGTCTGCATGTAGGGAATTTGTGTGTATGTATACTGTCTGCATGTAGGGAAGTGTGTGTGTATACTGTCTGCATGTAGGGAATTTGTGTGTGTGTATACTGTCTGCATGTAGGGAATTTGTGTGTGTATACTGTCTGCATGTAGGGAATTTGTGTGTATGTATACTGTCTGCATGTAGGGAAGTGTGTGTGTATACTGTCTGCATGTAGGGAAGTGTGTGTGTATACTGTCTGCATGTAGGGAATTTGTGTGTGTGTATACTGTCTGCATGTAGGGAATTGTGTGTGTGTGTATACTGTCTGCATGTAGGGAATTGTGTGTATGTATACTGTCTGCATGTAGGGAAGTGTGTGTGTATACTGTATGCATGTAGGGAATTTGTGTGTGTGTATACTGTCTGCATGTAGGGAATTTGTGTGTATGTATACTGTCTGCATGTAGGGAAGTGTGTGTGTATACTGTCTGCATGTAGGGAATTTGTGTGTGTGTATACTGTCTGCATGTAGGGAATTTGTGTGTGTATACTGTCTGCATGTAGGGAATGTGTGTATGTATACTGTCTGCATGTAGGGAAGTGTGTGTGTATACTGTCTGCATGTAGGGAATTTGTGTGTGTGTATACTGTCTGCATGTAGGGAATTGTGTGTGTGTATACTGTCTGCATGTAGGGAAGTGTGTGTATGTATACTGTCTGCATGTAGGGAAGTGTGTGTGTATACTGTCTGCATGTAGGGAATTTGTGTGTGTGTATACTGTCTGCATGTAGGGAATTTGTGTGTGTGTATACTGTCTGCATGTAGGGAATTTGTGTGTGTGTATACTGTCTGCATGTAGGGAATTTGTGTGTGTGTATACTGTCTGCATGTAGGGAATTTGTGTGTGTGTATACTGTCTGCATGTAGGGAATTTGTGTGTGTGTATACTGTCTGCATGTAGGGAATTTGTGTGTGTGTGTGTGTGTGTGTGTATACTGTCTGCATGTAGGGAATTGTGTGTGTGTGTATACTGTCTGCATGTAGGGAAGTGTGTGTATGTATACTGTCTGCATGTAGGGAAGTGTGTGTGTATACTGTATGCATGTAGGGAAGTGTGTGTATGTATAATATATATATATATATATATATATATATATATATATATATATATATATATATAGCATGCCTCCCAACCATCCCTATTTTGGCGACAAAGTGCCCCAGATGGGGGGGGCAATAAAGGAGTCTCTTTCCCCCCCCCCCCCCCCTCCCCCCAACCTGATGACCCCAGGCTTAGGCTGAAGCCCTGGGCTCTTCCCCCGCACCCCTGGTCTGTGGGTAATAGTAGTGAAAAAAGTTAGAAACCTTGTTTTGTTTTGTTTTGTTTTTCAGTGGAAGTACAGGTGCCAGCGTGCCTTTCCTTTTGGCATTTGTGGAACTAAAAGTGCCAGCAGGCGGCCGGCACCCGTATCCCCGTGGTAAAAAAAAAAAAAAGTTAAATAACCACAAGACACACACTGTAGATTGTACAATTTTATTACATGCACCTAACACACTCTCACACATACTTACCTGCTGTCAGATGTTCTGTCCACTTGTCCATGTAGAAATCCAATGGGTTACATGTGAAAAAAAGTTCTGATACTCACCTCCGTCCTTGCTCTGGTCTCTGTAGCATCCCCGGGTTTTGGCAAAATAACAAACTGACTGTAGCGATGCATGTGTGACCACATGCATCGCTACCCAGCTAGTGACTGGAGACTCCCACGTGTGAACTGTTAGAAGCTGGACCCGCCAGCCAATCAGCGGCCACTGATTGGCTGGAGGGTCCGGCTAATGATAGATGCCACGAGGAGTCTCCCCCGTCATTAGCTGGGTAGCGATGTATGTGACAACGCATACATCGCTAAAGTCAGTTTGATTTTTTGCCAAGACCCGGGGATGCTACGGAGACCAGCGCAAGGACAGAGGTGAGTATTTTTTTTTTTATCCACAGGTGACCCAGTGTATTTCTACTTTGAGAAGTAGACCGCTCGTCGGGCAGCAGGTAAGAATGTATGAGTGTGGTAGGTGTGAAATAAAACTTTTCTTACTATGGTTTATATGTTTTGTGGTTATTTAACTTATTTATTTTATATTTTTACAGTGGGAGTATGGGCGCCAGCCACCTGCTGGCACTTGTAGTTCCACAGGTGCCAAAGGGCAGGCATGCTGGCACCTGTAGTTCCATGGTACAAAAAAAACCAATAGATTATCACTATTTTCAACACTATTACCTCTGTACCCACAGCCCTGGGGGTGCAGGCAAGTCTGGGGCGCTTTGGCTCCTCTGAGATACCTGACTTGGGGTGATAATGCTTTGGCTGGGGAGACCCAGCGAAAGGGTCTCCTGGCTGTGGCATTACACTCTGACTGGTTTTGAGTCCAGTGCTGGTTATAAAGAAATAAAATAAAATATAGGGGGACCCCTACGCAATTCCACCCCCCCCCTCCCCCCCCAAAAAAAATAAAAAATACGGGGAACCCTACCAGTTTTTTTAGGAACCAGGGCTGGATGAGCAGTCTGGGGCTGGTCATGCTTTTTAAGGAGGGGGGGCGCATTTAACAGCGAAATTGTTTGTGTAATGTGATTTCTTCTTATTGTGATAGATTCTTATATTGTGATAGCAATGGGTAATAGTACACCAAGCACTTACATAGAAGAATATGCTTCTTTTATAATGGGGAATATGTGCCCCTACCACGTTCTACCACAAATTTTGTTCTTTTCTTTAGGAAATAAGAAATCTCTGGTCACTGCAAGAATTAGAACTTCAGTAGAAAGCAGCCCATTTCGATGGATCGCTATCGTTACTTTATATTCAACCAAAGGAGCATGGTGGTGCTAGGAATACTCCAGATAGCATGTGCTGGGGTGTCTGTGGTTTGTGGCTTCATGGACAGAGCGTTTAGGAAAGAATCCACATTGGGGAACACCAGAGCCCCACTCTGGGCTGGAATGGTAACTTTGCTTTACTTGTCTGAAGGTGAAATGTACCTTTTAAAAAAAAAAAAAAAGGTATCTTCTAATCTAGTATTAACTATATAGAAATGTTTTTGCGCCCAAATACACTCTGGTCTGAAGGTGACCACAATTAAGCTAGCTACACACTGGAGCGATTTGCCGTTTTGTAACAACATATCGCCTACATCATTCAGTGTTTGCGCGTTCCCGCGGGCGTTAGCGATGGTCACCAAGTTTGATGCCCTGCACATCAAACCTAGTGGTATCGCTAGTGGCCAGTGCATTGTTAATGAATGATGGAATGGTGATCGTTCCGTCATCCATTAAAGTCGTCCAGTGTAGACGCACAATCACTTTTCACGGGCATTCGTTCTGATGTCAGAGCGAATGTCCCTCTCCCCAGGGTGTACCTAGCTCTAGTCTGTGTGGTCATCATCCAACAGTAATAACAGACTGCAATGGAGCCAGAAGTAATCGCCGATCTCAGAGGCCACACTGTTGTATGCTTTAGCCATTTAGCCATCCATGTGTACAATACTCCTCTGCTGAGCTGCACAGTGGTGTCCATGTATGACCATCTTTAGTGTCAATATGCAATTTTTGTATTTTGATTTTCTTTTTAAACAGTCCAAGGTGGTGGTGTTGTGTTTTGTTTGTTTTTTTCTTTTGTTTTTTCATTTACTTCGTGTTTTATCGCATTGTTTTATTTCTTTTAACACAATGGTGCATCCCAAAGTCAGAAGAATACGGTGGATCCTGGTTCATCAGACTCGTTCATTGTTTTGTGTCTTTTGCTTTAATGCACCACTGGGCTAAAAGACAATTACTCCACCTTTTAACTGCTGATTTTTGGAGGAAATTGTAGAATATAGAAGTTTTTAATTAAGTGTTAACTGCACTAATGGCACAACTTGTCTCTGTTTCCAGATTATGGCTGTTCCTGGGGTGCTGGCTCTGTTTTCATCACAGAAGAAAAACCCTGTACTAGTAAGTTTGCTTTTCTGCCTCACTGCACATTGCTCTGCACATGCCTTTTACCTATTAGTCACTAACAAAAATGTCTTTGTTAATAGGTGAACACACTTATTGCTGCCTCTATGTTCTCTTGTTTCACCACCTTAATCATGATCGTGTATGCGTGCCTAACCCTCGCTTATGGGGAGGATGACGATGATGTATTCTCTCATACCCCTGTACACATTATTCATACAGTAAGTGCCTTCTACATATGTGAAATTGACACTTCTTCCAACTGCAGTTATCTGTCTTAGGCAGCAAAATGTGTCTATTATCAAGTTCATATGCCAGTTCTTTCTCCCCCAGTGGACACACTGCTATTTATTGCTACTAATGTACTTGTCACACTGTAACCGCCGACCCAGATCTCAAGTGCACTACAGCACATGTGCGACATCTCCGCACGTCTTCTCAGTCTGTGGCCGTGCCCATGAGCATCTCACATATACCGTAAATTGTGCCACACAGTGGAAGCACCACAGGCCGACACCACCGATTATTGCTGCCATAGACTGTGCAACACCCATCTACGCACAGCACCTGCATTAACCCTGAAGCTCCTGGTTGGATCTGTCTTCTAATACTGTATGTGCATACTCTCATTTACCCTGTGTTACACTTATAGACCAATAATGCCTGATTTAGTTATCTGCAGCGTGGACTGACCGCCATTGCACACCACTGTCATTATCAAGACCATAGGTTCTGCCATTACTATTATGGGGTTAGAGCTGGCACTCAGGAGCTGGGCGCTTAGAGAGGGAGAGGAGAGTTGGGATATTACAACAAACTGAGACTTAAGACAGATTTCGGCTAAATCGGAATGACAAATTGGGCATATCGTGCAGTGTGTATGCCCAATTTGCACCCTCCCGTAGTTGCATGTGATATATGTGATTGGCTGTGCTGCACGCGCCATACATATTAAAGAAGGACGGAACGAGTGGTCATTCCGGCATTTATTCAGACTGATAATATTTACCGCTC
This sequence comes from Taudactylus pleione, assembly GCA_031769625.1. Classification (NCBI taxonomy): domain Eukaryota; kingdom Metazoa; phylum Chordata; class Amphibia; order Anura; family Myobatrachidae; genus Taudactylus; species Taudactylus pleione. Next base: position 1,670,027 of record JAUIMM010000547.1, read on the forward strand.
CAATATGTTCCCAGCTTTATTATTTTAGAATGGTTACACTGGAGTGACAGCAGGTGGCGCTGTCACATAATGTGTTATGTTGGCCATACACTAGTGCGATTTCTGGCCGATTGCCCGATTTGTGACGCGTCGTGCGATGAATTTTGTGGAAATCGTGTAGTTTTTAAGATCGGATGTGATCCGATGCGTGCTTCCGCAGCTCTTAAAATGTATTGGTTGATCACACCGATGTGCAGCCCATCATATCTATCCTGATCGTGCCATGTATTTGCGCATGCGATGCATGGTACGTCTGAGCGGCATCATTTGTTAAAAAGACTCATGCATGCATCTGTCTTTAATAAAATAAACACAGATTCATGGATGGTTCAGTGCAAACCATCCCTACATCTGTGGAGAAAAAAAAATGTGGTGGGTGCCGTGTTGATATTGTGTAGTGAGAAAAAAAAAAAAAGTGAAAACATTGTCTTTACGAGTAGAACTGCAGGTCCCAGCAAGCCTCCCCCGCATGCTGGTACTTGGGGAACCACATTACTTGTTCCCATGCACGGTTACAGGACTTTTTTCGGGCTGCACCCAGCCTGTGGAGAGCCCTCCCACGCACAATAAGACTTTCCACTAGTTTCCAAACATTCAAGCGTTCTCTGAAAACTCACCTCTTCAGACAAGCTTATCAGATTCCAGGACCACCCACATAACCTTTTATAGCTCCCTATCTAACTCTCTTCTTATAGTAAACACCTATCACATCTTCTCTTTCTTCAATTTAACATCCTCCTAACCAGGGCTCGAAGTGAGCCGGTATACAGCGGTATGCTATACCGCTACTTCAGCCAGTGTTCCATCGGCGCTGGGAGCTAAAGAGCAGCTGCAGCATAATGTGGAGATGTGTCCCGCTGGGGACACTTCTCCAAGCAGCTCTGGCCTGACCTAGCATGGAGGTGAGGATGATTCCCGGCACCATGACAGATGCGGCCACAGTATTACAAACCCGGCGCCGGTCGTTAACCAATTACGGACCGGCGCCCGAATCAAGAATTATCTGCTGTGGTTATTTTAATTTGGTACTGGTCAATCATGGCTTGCGGACCGGCATCCAATCAGAAGCAGCCACGCGGCTGTATCTGATTGGCTGCTGTTCCGTGCCGTGATTGGTTCAAAGCCGGCACCAAGTCTATAGCCTGGAAGGAGGATGCAGATCTGCCAGCGGAGCTCCACCGCCTGCTGGGGAAGGGGAGGAGAAGCTGCACTAGACTGTCAGTGCTGACTCCGGACTTGGACAGGTACAGGGAGTCAGAGAGGGGAGTATTTAGTGTGATATGCAGGGGGTGGGGGGAGGGGGCTGTATTCATGGCTGTAAGGAGTGTTCCATGGCTGTATGGAACACTCCTGTGCAGGCTCCTCCCTGGCCAAGAAAGCAGAGTGCGTGCTAAACGCAGTGACTCAGTGGCCATGTGCTCTGCCCACACTCAGCCAGGGCTGACTCTCTATGCAGCATGAGGAGAAGCAGGGTGATGGACCAGGACCTGCCCACATGTCTGGGCTCCTTCATACGTTCATATTCTACTACCATAGCAGCCTGAGGTCAGGTAAGTATCACCCGTGAGAGAGAGGGAAACGTGTAGTGTGGGGTGCAGGATGTGAGAGAGAGGGAAGCGTGTAGTGTGGGGTGCAGGATGTGAGAGAGAGGGAAGCGTGTAGTGTGGGGTGCAGGATGTGTGAGAGGGAAGCATGTAGTGTGGGGTGCAGGATGTGAGAGAGGGAAGCGTGTAGTGTGGGGTGCAGGCAGGGGCTGGCTGGCAACTTTTAGCCTAGGGGGCAAATGCATGCAGGCGGCCCTGGCAGAGGAGTAGCGTGTAGCCAGGGTGCCCGAAGAACGTGCGTGCTATGGCGCCGACCCCCCTCAAGTGTTTCATGGAGGAGGCGGGTCCATATGGGGTTAATGTAAGGTAAAAATAAAGATTAGGGGCAGCCCCCTGTCATAGTGTCCATATGCAGTGCCCCCGTGTGCCACAGGAGATAACACCCTTATGCAGGCCTCCAGTAGTGCCCCCAGTAGTGGTCCCCCCTGTTCAGTGCCCCTTGTGCCCCCAGTAGTAAGCCCCTTATATAGTGCCCCCAGTAGCAGTCCACCCCCCCATGCAGTGCCCCCAATAGTGGTAACCCTTATGCAATGTCCCTTAAATAGTGGCCCCAGTTGTAGTCTCCCCCCTATGCAGTACCCCCAGTATTGCCCTTTATATAGAGCCCCCAGCAGTGAGTAGTAGTAGCAGCAGCGTCCGGTCAGCGCTACACACGCGGTGCAGTCTGTGTCACAGTGACACAGACTGCACCGGCCCGCATGACGCTGCTACCCGGGGGGCACATGGCACCCTGCCCCCCGGCCCAGCCCGCCACTGGGTGCAGGGTGTGGGAGCAAGGAAGTAGGCAGTGTGAGATGCAGGGGGTGGGAGAGGGTAGTACACAGTGAGAGGTGCAGGGTTTGAGATAGAAGCAGAGGCTGAATCTTATTATCAAAATCCCCAAACCTTGTGGAGGGGGGGGTTCAATTAAAACTTCCATACCCCCACTTCAAAATTCCCACTTCGAGCACTGCTCCTAACCCTAGGCCAACTTTCCAGTGTGATTGCAGATGTTCTTCGTGGGCTGAATAATCCAATCGAGCTGGACCAATTTGCAATATGTAGCACCTCTCCTTGTGTATCAACACCTATTTCCTTATAGATTGTAAGCTTGCGAGCAGGGCCCTCTTACCCTTATGTATGTCATGTATGTATGTCTTTTACAACCCAGTATAATGTTAATGTTGATTCAAATTGTAAAGCGCAACGGAATTTGCTGCGCTATACAAGAAACTTTAATAAATAAAAATTAAGGGCCCACTGGTACCTGTAGTTCACCTGTAAATAAATGCTTAAATAAACACAATACACACACACCATGAAGTATAGTTTTAATACTCACTCACTACCTGGACTAGTCCTTTTTCTCCCTGTAGGCATCCTTTTTTTTTTTTTCTTGGTAAAACTAAAACAAAAAATGAAAATTCGGCCCATGAAACAGGTACAAACCACGATGGTTGATACGTCCCGAATGAAGAGCTCAGACGCGGCATTACCCTTTGTAGTGCTGTGTCTGAGTATTCATTGGCTGAGAGAGCTCAGCCCCCGCCTCTCTCAGCCAATGAAGAGCTCCCACCATTGACTACAGTGGTGAGAACCGTTCGTTGGCTGAGAGGCGGAAGGCTAGTCTCGTTCAGTGGCGGGGTTTCCATGGTGAAATCCCGCCGATGAGCTCTCATTCGGGAAGTATCATTCTTATAGAATGGTACTTAAGTACGTGTTTCTGCTCTTTTTGTGTTTTGGACCGAAGAGGACCCGAACTTCGCAGAGGAGACTGTGAGTATGGATATTGTTTCACAGGTACCCTATGGATATTCTACATGGACAAAGGGACCGATTGCTACAGGGATACATAGGCGAGTATGCGCATGGTATGCAGTTAGGAAGTCGACTGTTTAAATGCCGGCTTCCCGACTGTGCAATCTCGATGGGACAAATGATAGGCGTCGAAATCCCGACACCTATCATCCCTATGCCAGGAGCCTGGCACCCGGCATACTGAACCAAGGTAAGGCGGGCACGGACAGCTGTGGGGGGGTGAGGTTAGGTTAGTGGCTACCGGGGGGGGGGGGAGACTTAGGGTTAGGCACCCCCCCAGGAGGGCTAGGGTTAGGCTGCGGGGACGGGGGGGATGGGGTTAGGCACCCCCCGGGAGTGTTAGGATTAGGCTGCGGGTTAGGTTTAGGTACTTATGGGGTTAGGCACTAGGGGGAAAGGTTTAGGGTTGGGCACCCCTAAGAGACTGTTAGGGGGAGGGGGGAGGACCAGGGATAGTTGGTGTACTTACCGATCGGGATTTTCATTGGTGCCGGTCTTCCAGCATCGGGATTTGAACTGCCGGCCATAGGTCCGGCGGTCATTCATACCGATCCCATGTGTGTGGAAATGTGTTTGTTTAAAACTCTATACTTTGTACGGTGTGTGTCCTGTGTTTATTTTTAATATTGCTTTTGCAGTGAAACTACAGGTACCAGTGGGCCCGTAATGAGCTGAATTCTGGTACTTGTGGCTCTCCAATTACCAGCATGCAGGGGAGGCTTGCTGGGACCTGCAGTGCCACAGCAAAAGATAATATTTTCAACTATTTGAAATGCACTACACTACATAATCAATCAACCCGGCACCCACTGCCCAGGGTTGTTGGGGATAGCTCCTGGCTATCAGCCTACGCCTGGGGGGTCCCCAGCCCCCCAGGGATCCCCGGCTTGGGCTGACTAGCAGTCGGGGATGATGCTTTGGCTGGGGGGGGCCCCACGCAAAATTTTTATGGGGGTGTGTGTCCTTCTGTTATTTTGACCTTCTATCTTTATATACAAATCCACAGTTTACAAGCCAAGATCGTGAAATTAATTACTGTTCATTTTTAATTAATTAAAAAACACAATTTTTGCATAGCATTCGCCCTCTACAGGTCAGGTACGGAATTACAAAAGTATTTAGCTTGTCTAACATTTTTTCTTTTCTATCAATACTATATAAAAGCGAAAATTTTTCCTTCTGTCTTTCTATACAAATCCACAGTTTACAAGCCAAGATCTCTCATGGTTCTACACCAAATAAGAGTAAAAGCATATAATTTAAGTCACCGAACATCATTTACTATGGCTCTCGCGTGGAGTTTACAGCATTTTTTTTTTTTTTTTCATGCTGTATGAATTTATAACCACTATTAGGGATGAGCGGGTTTGGTTTTCAGAGAACCAAACCCACCAGAATTTCAGGGATCCGGGGTGATCCAAACCAACTTGGATCTCACTGCCTGCCCGGATCCCTCACCTGAGGCACAACATTTTCGATCCCGCTGACTGGTCGCAAAGTTTTGTATTGAGCGGGCTTAACGCTGTCTGTCACTGCTCTCAGCCAATCAGCGTTAAGGCCATTTAATATGCACACAGGAAGCAAAAGAAGATGGCGCCCACCATCCCCTGCTGCCTGACACCGCCGGCACTCCCGCTGCCGACACCCCCACTGGCAGCATCCCCCGCTGTAGACACTGCCGGCACCCCTGCACTGCTGCCCCACGTACTGAGGACACCGTCAGTGACCCCCATGCTGCCGGCACTCCCACTCTGAGGACACCGCCAGCACCCCTGCACTACCAACAGTCAGCAAACCTGCACTGAAGACACTGCTGGCACTGCCGACATTGCCGGTACCCTTCACTGAGGACACTGCCAGCACCACAGCACTGCCATTCCACATACTGAGGACACAGTCAGCAACCCCTGCACTGCCGACACAGCCAGCAAACCTGCATTAAAGTCACCGATGGCACCCCCGCACTGCCGACATGACTGGTACCCTTCACTGAGGGCACTGCTGGCACTTCCACACTGGGGACACCACCGGCATCCCTGCACTACCGACACTGTCAGCACACATGCAATGAGGACACTGCTGGCACCCCTGCTTTGGCCGACATCACCGGCACCCTGCACTAAGGACACTGCCAGCACCCCCACACTACTGCCCCACAGATTGAGGACTCCGTCAGCGACCCCCACACTGTCGCTACTCCCACAAAAAGTTCATACCAGCACAGTCGGCACTCCTGCACTGAGGACACACCGCTGGCACCCCCGCTCTGCCGGCACTATGCACTCAGGACACTGCCAGGGCCCCCACTCTGCCAACACCGCCACACTGATGGTACTTCCGCATTGAGGACGCCACTGGCACTCTCTCATTGAGGACACCACCAGCTCCCTGCACTGCCGACACTGCTGTCACAGTAAGTGCACTATTGATGTATCCAACCCACAATGTATAACACACTGTATCCTGTTGGAACTTGGAAGCTAAACTGCCACATGTTAGTGCCGCCCACTATGTCGCTTAGTTTAGTCAGCCAGCTAGCTGGATGCAACCTTTTGGCCTTTAACTAGATGAAAAAAATATTGTGAGGTGGTCAAAATTGATTGGAAATAAATGTTATTGAGGTTAATAATACTGTAGGAACAAAAACAGGCACATTTTATGTGATATATTTTTTTTTTTTTTTTTTGGCTGTTTTTGATATTTTAAGACAAAAATCCAGATCCAAAACTGAAAAACAAAACACCAAGGAAAACAAAATCCAAAACCAGGGGAGATCCAGATCCAAAACACGAGGGTCGGCGCACATCTCTACTTGATATTAAGCCAGGCTTATTATGAGTCTGAATATGGTAAACATTTATATCTGCATCCATGAGGAGAGATCCATCTGATTTAGAAACAGGCCCATAAAGATGGCAACTATACTGGGATGCAAACACGCAGCTTTGCAGCAGAAATTTTTATTTATACTTGCTCATGCATGAGCTTGCACAACTAGATGGTGTCAACAGTGGCGACCAAACTTTTTTTGTCTACCTCCTTGGTTGCTGGACTGCACTATGGAACACACAGAGGCTACTTCTGGTTCATTGCTTTGTCAGCCCCTGAAGGGTAAAACCGATTGGATGAATTTTATACATCATGTAGACCCTGAATGCCGGCAACAGCTGCACAAGGAACTGGAAGTAGTTGCTGTGCGATCCAGTATCCAGGAAGTACACAGTCATCCTCGTATCAGAGCAACAGAAGCTCTTGGCCGTGTTTACACTGTGCATCCGACAAACTTTGAATGCTTCTATCTCCGAAGTTTGCTTTACACCGTTACAGCTCCTACTTCTTTTGACGACCTTAGGACTGTGGATGGGGAAGCTTGTCACACTTTTCGTGAAGTTTGTTGGAGGATGATGTGTAAACATTCTTAAAATCCCGGGCAACGCCGTGTACTCCAGCTAGTTTTCCTATAAGACCAACCTAAGTCTTATTAATAAAGAAATTTTGTACAAATAAACTCAATCTATTAGTTGTTGGCGGTGCACCACAGGAAAGTACATTATACTTGTAAAGTGGGTGTTGGATCATCTAACAAATGATTCAACCAGAAAAAGATTTTCCCTGTGTGGTGCACTCTGTGTGTATGCTCCATAAGTTTTAGATTATTTTGTCATATAAAAAGTCAGATTTGTCAGATGAACGATTTGACCAACGATTTGAACTATGATCGATTTTTTTTTTTTTTTTTTTCTGCATTAAAATGAATGGAATCGTCCAAGTCTGACTGCAAACACATCAGATGTCAGATATCGTTATCGGACCATTGGGAACGCGCATTGTTAAATGTTCATCGTTCAGACATGTCAGATATTTTTTAAATCTTTATTGTTCAGATCTGAAGGAAAATCTGACCATGTGTATGCACCATTAGCTTTTAATTACATTTGCACATAAATAGAATCTGCATATTTGTCCGAGATCATAATATTTTTATCTCATTTTCTCTCCTCCTGAGGAAAAGATATTCAGGATCATACCGGAGAAATAATTCTTGGTTCCTGATATTGGCTCAGATAATCTGAAACCATTCCATAATAAAGTTCTCCATTCATATAGCAACAAATATTAATTTTTTTTTTTTTTTTTTTTGGTGTGGTTTTTTTTTATTTTTTTTATTTTATATAATCAGGAAATCATGGAACAAGAAGTGAAATTACTTATTTCTACTAATATTTAAATTATAGATTGTCATTAATTTTTTATATATATATATATATATATATATATATATATATATATATATATATATATATATATATATATATATATATATATATATAACACACACATATGCCAGGTTATTGTTCATAAATCACCGGTTATCTATAACTGCAAACAATCTATATAAAAGGTAGATTACTTTCAGCAGTCGACACATCTCAATAATTTCCCCACGTGTAGCTATAATTGGTGTAAACTCTCCAATTATTTATATAGTATCATCCACAGGTGGTATTTTTAATAAAATTCCTTGTTCTAGCTATATGTTGATACAACCTTATTAAAATATATAGTATAGTGTCTCCCAATTTCAGTCACTAATATCATGTATATAATATCTACAGTAACTTAATGCACCTAGAGTATGCTGTAAATCATGTGCCATACACTGACAATACCAATAATTAACTATCTGCATAATCAATCCATTTACAGTCATCTATGCATAAGCTGTATAATATGTAGCAAATCTTTTCAGAGTCCCTTTTAGTCACAAACATTTTCTCCTGCCAGTGCGTTTCCCTGAAGCAACTTATCAGTATAAATAATTTTGCCACATGGTGCTGGTAGCCAGGTGTCCCATTGCTTTGGCATTGAAGAAACCTGGCTCTAGTCACTGGTGAGGTCCTAGCTAAAATCTGGTACATTCACTCTATGGAACACATGACTTGTATCCTGCCGGGCTCATGTAAGCGTTTTATACTAAAATATGGGAACCCTGGACCTCCCACTTTCAGGTCCCCCTGCATGTAACTGATCTCTCTGCATTAGGCCAGATCCTCCATGATTTGTACCCTGCGCCACTCATGGGGATCGGTATGCTCCCGGCGTTGGGATAATGATAGGTGTCGAGATTTTGACGCCCATCATTAGTCCTCTGTTGGGATTGCACAGTCGGGAAGCTGGCGGTAGGCATTTGACCGTCTGCTTCCTGACTGCATCCCCGCTCATGTGTTGTTCAGCTGTGTCTACTCCCTTCCCTTCCGCTCTTCTTACCTTCTCTTTCTACCCTCCCCCTTTTTTTTTTTTTTTTTTTTTTTTCTCCGATGCTTTTGTTTTGTTTATAAATTGATTTGAGACTGTCAAATTGTGGTCTCACGACTGCTGTATTTACCCGATCACTTATATATTTGAAATATTATTGGTCTTGCATGTACTTTTTGTTGTGTAATTTCTTCTTCAGGGTCCATAGGGATCTACAGGAATACCGTGGGGTATTGTGGTTGGAGAGATCCAGGCACCAAACAGTTAAAACTTTCAGCTCCCAGGATGCCCCGGGTCCTCCTCCATATATACCCTGCCACAGGCCTTCAGTTGTTCGTTTGGTGCGGCAAGGTTCAGACGCACCTTTGTAACAGTCAATCCTAAGCTTTAATTTTATGTTTTATTTTATTTTCTATGGTTTTGGGTTGGCAGTACTGAGCATCTGAATTAAGAATGCATGTACTGCGACTCTGTCTACCTCTGCCAGACCGCAACACCAGTAACAGGCTGGTGATTTCGGTGGGTCTCGGCTGAGCTTGCTAGCAGCGATGCTGGGACCCGGACTGCAACCGGACGCACAGAGATGTCAGGTAAGGCGACTCCTCGCCTACGGGGAATCGCGTTGCTTCAGTCCTTCCAGTGCAGGAGACTCACTGGTAGCCGCTGCAGTCAGGGCCTGGAGTGTCCGCGTCCTCTCTAGACCACCGGGGCCTTATCGTCTGACGCCGGGGATCGGCAGGCCAGCGTACCCGGCCGGTTGATGCAGCTAAGGGGAGGTAGGTGCTCCTCCCCCGACCCAGATGCAGTCCCTTCAAAGGCTTTCGCTTGTCTGTTTTGCTCCTCCTAACTCCCTCGTGTATATGAGATGCTCACACTCCACTATCGGCGTGCTGTCGCTGTTGGTCTCAGGAGGTTTTGGGTTAGTCTCCCTGTATACCTCTTCCGTGGGCCAGGTATATAGTGCTCGATATCCTACCAAGCATCGTGTTTTGAGCAGTTCAGAGCCCAGTGCAACTACATTTGCATATGCTTTGTATGTGACTGTTTGCTAGCTGCTGTGTTAATACTTTTATTTCTGACTCTGTTATAACTATCACTGGTTTTCTCCTCATCCCTCTGTTGTAGGTGTGGGGTTTTCCTTTATACTTCACATTTATTTGGTATTTGTGAAGGTTGTCACATTGCATTGTATTGTTACCTTTTATAATTGATATGTCAAAAAGTAAAGGAAATCAGGAGGAGGAGGCCCCTGTGTTGGTTTCATGTAAAGCCTGTTTGGCTTGTCCTCTCTGGACTTTATTACAGACAGCACACAAACCATCCTTTTATAAAGAGCCACCTCACCAGTCCAGTATACCAGTCCCTGTACAAGAGCCATCTTGGGTGTCCTCTTTGTCTCAGGTTATGAAGCAGTGTTTGGACTGTATGGCTACTGTCATACTGCCTCCTTGTATGGGGTATCCACAACATGCTATGTTTTCACCTCCTATACATGCTTATGCCCACTCAAGTCAGAGTATTGCTCAGTCAGCCATTGCAGGCAGACCGGTAGTTACTAAGGTGCCTAAGCGAAAGTTATCTTTTTATCGGTCTGTTCAGCTAATGGATTCAGATGCATCATCAGGGGAATCGGATGATGCGCAGGGTTCCTCTCCAGGGTCTAGCTCTGGAGAGGAGGATCATCCGTCCACAGTGGAGGTTCCTCCTTTGGTGAGGGCAGTTATATCAATCCTAGATATTCAAGATGATGAACCAGCCCCTAGTAAGAAGGCTCCAGTGTTTAAACACAGGAAGGTGGCCAAAATGGAGTTTCCTAAATCTGAGCAGCTCACTGAGCTTATGGAAGAGGCGAGGCATGGGTTAACCCAGAGAAATGGTTTAATGTGAATAATAGATTAACATCGTTGTATCCTTTCCCAGCTTCTGGATGTACTAAGTGGGAGGTACATCCTACTGTGGATGCTCATGTGATGCACTTAGCCAGAAATGCTACATTGCTAATTCCGTCAGCATTTGCTCTTAAGGATTCTACAGATGGGAAAATTGAAACCTGTCTTAAGGCAATATCTTCATCATCGGGAGCTGTTAATCGTCCAGCTATGGCTGGAGCCAGGGTAGCCAAAGCTGTTGAAGAATGGACGGAGGCATTGGAAGACTCTCTACCAGATGCTACCAGAGAACAGATGATGTTTATCTCCCATATACGGGATGCCGCGTCCTATTTGGGAGGAGCTGCAGTAGATGCTGGAATTTTAGCTTCTAAAGCATCAGCAGCTTCAGTAGTGGCGCACAGGGTCCTTTGATTAAAATTCTGGAAAGCTGATACAGGATCAAAGAAGGCTCTGGAAACCTTACATCTCTATGGAAATATACTTTTTGGAGCTAGATAAGATAATCGCTACTCTGGCGGCTTCAAGGTCTGCCGTTTACGGGTACAATAAAATCTAGGCAGTTTTCTTTTCAGTCCTTTCGTCCTCAGGGACGAGCAAAAGAGCAATCTTCCTCAAAGCTGTCTAGTTTTCACAGGACATCTTGGCGACAAACTAAGAGGTCAGGGCCGGCCAGATGTCCAGCTTCTAAAGCTCCGTAGGCACGGAGCGATCAGATGACAATATCATCTGATCGTCCTGCGCCCTCCTGGTGTGCTGGATTATCGATAATCCAGCACACCACCTACTTACCATAGACTATAACGACCTGCAATCAACAATCGCGGGTCCCTATAGTAACTTGCTCAATATCGAGCAAATTGCGCTTGCAGGGACTATATCGATATAGTCCATACATGCCCGTGCATTGCAAGTCGGTGGGTTGGAAGGGGCCAAAAACTGATCGATTTTAATTATATGAATGTTATCATTCAAATCGATCAGTTTTATCGTACCATGTGTACGCAGCATAAGCCGGACGACACAGGTGCGGTCAAGGTCTTGGCCCTTCAGGAGGCCAATCACTCCTGCTGCAGGTAGGGGTAATAATCCTGGTTCCTGTGTTGCAACAAGGAAGGGGTTATTATTTGAATCTATTTTTGGTTCAGAAACCATGTGGGTCTCATCACCCTATTCTAAATCTAAAAACCCTCAACAGGTTTATCCATGTACTCATGTTCCATATGGAAACTCTCTGGTTAATTATTTTGGCAATGGACCCTGGGGATTTTATGGTTTCCCTGGACATTCATGATGCGTATCTGCATGTTCCTATTACGCCATCCCACCAACAATTTCTATGGCTTGCTGTCCTGCAACAACATTACCAATTTCAGCCACTACCCTTTGGCATATCAACTGCCCCCTGGATATTTACCAAAATAATGGCAGTCATGACTGCCTAAAACAGGCATCTGGGAATCTGATTACTACCATATCTGGACGATCTTCTGACATTTGCACAAACTCCAGTTGTTTTACAACACCATCTTCAACTGACCATAGTCTGCCTACAAAAGCACGGCTCGATCATCAATTGGAAGAAATCCTCTTTCTCCAACACAGCAGATGATACATCTGGGAGCACTTCTGGATTCTCGGGTAAGGGTGTTTCTACCAGAGGACAAGATTGCGGCCCTAACATTGCCAGAATGCAAACTGTTACGCAAGCAAAGGGTATCCATTAGATCAGCGATGCAGGTCCTGGGATCAATGGTATCCACCTTCGACATGGTGGGGTATGCTCCGTTTCATTCCAGACCTCTGCAAAGATTGATTCTCTCCAGGTGGAACGGACAGTATCAGCTAATAAGGTCCTAGAGGATCCTTCTCACTCTGGACAAAGGGCGCCCATTCTGGATTCCAAATTGGGTGCTCACCATGGACGCCAGTCTTCGCAGATGGGGACAGTGATAGGTCGTCACACCTTTCAGGGAAGATGAACAAATCTGGAAAGTCGTCTGCCAATAAACATTCTGGAACTGCGAGCAGTATACAAAACACTTATCATGGCACAGGACCTGCTCCAAGGCAAGCCAGTCCGACAACTCATCCACAGTGGCCTATCTCAATCATCAGGGAGGCACGTGAAGTCATGCAGCCATGAAGCAAGTGACAAAGGTTCTGATTTGGGCAATATTCATACCGGGAGTCCTCCATTGAGCAGCAGACTTCCTAAGTCATCAGGACATACACAAAAGAGAGTGGTCTCTCCACCTAGGAGTGTTTCAGCTCTTGGTGAACAAATGTGGTCTACCAGACCTTAGACCTCATGGCATCACTTCACAACCACATGGTCCCCAGGTACGGGTCCAGGTCCAGAGACCCATCAGCAGTATTCGTGGATGCACTGGCAGTAAGATGAGACTTCAAGCTGGGGTATCTTTCTTCCAATTTCCCTCCTCCCAAGAGTCCTCAGGAAATTCAAGCAGGAAGGCGGAGCAGTAATGCTAGTGGCACCGGCTTGGCCCAGACGTCATTGGTTCACCGACATACAGAATCTATCCATAGACAGTCCGTATCCTCTTCTTCTATGGCCGGATCTGTTAACACAGGGTCCCTGCCTGCATCTGGAGTTACCTCCAATGCAGGCACTTGAATCTTCCATCTTAAGAGCCAAAGGTTTTTCCAGCTCTGTGATTCAAACGATGCTTAGAGCACGGAAGCCTGCCTCTGCCCACATCAATTACAGGGTTTGGCATTCTTTTGGTCAATGGTGTTCCCCAGAAAGTATGACCCTAAGGTGTTTAGGGTTTCCTGGATATGGTTTTTTCTCCAGGCTGGGTTACACCTTAGTCTCTGCCTGGCCACTTTGACAATGCAGAAGCACTCTCAGTCTGGTTCCAGAGAAATATTGCTTCATTATCAGATGTTAGAATTTGTTTTTTTCAGGGAGTTCTGCAAGTTCAGTCTCCCTTCTGTCCCACCGGTAGCACTGTGGGATCTGTCCTTTTGGTTCTTAAGGAGGTACAAGCTCCCCCGTTTGAATCTCTGGACACTTTCTCCATGCTATCCCTTCTGCACGCAGAGTCCCTGATTTTTGGCAGCGTTTTCTTGTTGCTCTGCATTTAGATTTGTTACCAGGGTGGAGCTGTCCTTTGTACAAGGGAGGGTTACTTTCCTAAGGTAGTGTCCCATTTTCATGTAAATGAAGAGATTTGTAGTTCTAGATTTTCAGGCTCCTGTCCTCTCTGTAGCTGAAGCCTCCATGGATGCAGTTTGTGCTCTCCGTATCTATGTGGAGCATACAAACTCTGTTAGAAAATTGGATGCTCTTTTTGTAATATATGGTTTTCACAAACGAGGATGGCCAGCTAACAAGCAGACCTTGGCTCGATGGTTATGGATGACTTTCTCTCAGGTGTACACACATGCTGATCTCCGTGTCCCAAACATGGTGACCGCACATTCTACTCTGTCTGTAGGGCTACCGTGGGCATTTAGTCGTGTTGCATCTGCTGAACAATTGTTCAAGGCAGCCACGTGGTCTTCTGACCACACTTTTTTTTTCTTAGGTTCTACGCCTTTGATTCTTTTGCCTCGCAGGATGCTTCCTTTGGACGATGAGTTCTCCTTTCTGCTCAAGAGCATCCCCACCTTTAGGGGAACTGCTTTAGGACATCCCCATGGTATCCCTGTGGATCCCTATGGACCCTGAAGAAGAATTTAAAAGTTATGGTAGACTTATCATTGATAACTTTTTCTTCGAGATCCATAGCGTCCACAGAGCACCCACCCTGACGCACCTGGCTGCATTGTTTTTTTTTTTTTTTGTTAACGGATTCCCTCATCTTGTGTGAGTGCTTCTGGTGTACAATTGTTCTTCCTTCTCCTCTTTCCTTCCCATGCCTGAGGCTTGTTTACACAACTAAAAGCCTGTGGGTGGGGGCGGGTTATATATGGAGGAGGACCTGAGGCATCCTGGGAGTTGAAAGCTTTAACTGTTTGGTGCCTGGATCTCTCCAACCACATTACCCCATTGTATCCTTGTGGATCCTATAGAAAAGTTATCAATGGTAAGTCTACCATAGCTCTTATTGGACCTCTGTACGGGTCATCTTTGTATTTCCTCTCAAAATAAATGATTGCAATTACCATTCCAAAATGACCAATAAATAAAGGAAGGCATGTAATAATTGTACAGTAAAATCTGATGCCATGTTCGATTGCTTGGGTCAGTAAGGCAGTTGGTAAATAGTGTGAAATGATTGTTGAACGACTTCAATCTGATCATCCTAGCTCAAGGTTACTGCTATTGATTGAGCAAATTTCAGAAACCTCAAAATACCTTGGTGGAGGGATTTTTATTTTAAGCTTCCTTGATTTATTTAAAGATCTCTGCATTGGAAGTGGTAATAATGTGGGAATGAGCAGAGGGTGAAGGCAAACTTTTTAAGTGCAAGAGTCCTAAGCATGCTGAAAGACCAACCACATGATGGGGTTCTCCCCTTCCCCAATTTCTAATGTGGTGGGAGCCTGCTATTGTTCTTGGATCAATGGAAAACATAGATGGGATGTATAGTAGAGAATTGAAAATGTCCTGGAAGAAGAGTTGCATAGTAGAGAATGATAAATGTAATGGATGAAGAGGTCAGTGGATCCTGAAATCCCTAAATGGCAGTCATTCATATGCTTGAGTTCAATATAGAGTCCCTGAGATTCATAATTCGTGGCATGGAGCACAGTGCTTTCTGGTATACATGGTTATAAAAATACATTTTGGCATCTGGGAAGAGCATCACAGCCTACTAGGTTTGTGGTTCAAGGCTTGTACTTCCAATTCAAGCTCTCCCTATGTTTTGGTCAATAGTTTTTGTATGGTCATGATAGCTATGGTCACCCTATTAGGATAAAAAAAAAATAACATGCTGTCTTGCTGCCGATCTTCTGCTAAATGCAGACTCTGCTTATCAGGATCATCTGTGCATCATGTCTCACAGATGGATTATAAATTATCTAACAATCTAGTCTGATTCTAGCAAGGGGATGGTGTTCAAGTGTCTGTTAGGAAACACACAAATGTAGGAGCTTTTTGCCAGAGGACAAGATTCTTGATCTTCAAAGGACAGTGAATGCTCTCTTAATATTCAGGAGACCATCAATTTATTTTCTTTGAGGCTTAGAAAGAACATGCTCTCCACACAATCTGTGCTTACAGATGCAAGTCTTCAGGGATGAAGAGCTGAGACCTTGTACCTTTGCTTACAGGTCGGTGGTCTGCAGAGAAAGTGAAACTTGCCTTCTGTGTCCTGGAACTCAGAGCAGTAATGATTGCTCAGACAAGAGCTAAATCTCGCCATACACCAGACCAACTTTCATGTAACCATCCAACTAATTGGTTAAAAAAAAAAAAATAGTACAGTCATCCAGAAGTGGACATGATGGCCTCTTCTGTTCAAGACACGGAAACCCATGGGCATCTTGAGTGGACATTGTGGTAGAATTATTATTTGGTGTATCTGTCGCCACCCATACCCATTATTACTTGATTTCTCAGGAAAATAAAGAGAGAAGAGTTGCTCTGATCTTGGTGGCTTCAGGTTGGCCAAAAAAAGCCTGTAACGATGACATTCTAAGGTTGGTGACATGGCCAGGATAGAAGCTCCTCTAAGGCAGGATTTTCCACCACAAGGTCCAGCTCAACCCCAGGGCTTCATGTATCTTTGACCTTAGGATCCTGGCTTGAAGCTCCATGATGTTAAACGGTCTGTTTAAAGAAGTTATTCAGACCATACGTATTGAAAGTCAAATAGCCAATAAATAATACTACATTTCACAGCGTATGGAAAACCCTTTTTTTGTATTGTCTGGTGTGAACTAAAGGTTTTAGTTTTTATATTTTATGTCTACTTTCTTTTTAGAAGCAGGTTTTAAGAGTGGTCTCATAAATATTGGCCCTGTTAATTTTCAGTAGAGGTTTAAATCTTCTAGCAGAGTGTAATATGTTGAACCTCCCTATGGGCCTGATTCAGAGCCGGACGCTCTGACCAGAGCGCTCGCTCTGAATCCGTGCCCTCCTACCTTAAAATGGAGCGGCCTCCTGGCCGCTCGCATAGCTGTGGGTGACCACCCACAGCATATGCGAGCGGCCAAAAAGATGGTCGAGATGGTCAAGACCATCGGGTTTGCGACGAGACCCTTGTGGTAGGATCTCGTTGCCGCAAGCCCTGGAGTGATTTTTGGCTCTATCAGAGCCAAAATCACTCCCACTGACTTCACTACTGATGTCAGTGGTGCCGGCTTCAGACGGTAGGCGTTCCCATGGGAACGCCTTCGTCTGGCAACCACGCCCCTGGCACACCCACTAAAGGGGGTGTGCTGTCAGTCACCATTGACAGCACGCCCCCTTTAGTGCGAGACCCATAACGACAGCTTGCCCGTCGTTATTCGGGTCTCGCGCACGCCGGAGCTCGCTCCCGTCGTGCGCATGCGCATTGGGGGAACATCGACCCACTTGCGAGTGTCCTGCGCTCCCGAGAGGGTCTGAATGACCCCCTATGTTCATTCAGCTCTGCCATCGGACCTTTCATTTTTTTTTTTTTTTCCAGCGTTGGAGCTTCCATCATTTATGTTCTTCTTCAGAAGAAATCTTTCTTCTTGCCATTTCTTTTGCTAGAGTCCTATAAGTCTCCATCTTCCTTTCCCCTTTTTTTTTTTTTTTCTTTGTTAAATTTCTTACACGACATGACTATGGTATGTTGTGTGTAAGCTGAAACCAAGACATTATGGGGTGCCTGTTTCATCTTGACAAGTTTACAGCTATTCCCTCTATGTACACTCTGGATGATGGATCTGCTGGTCTTACTAGATATAGTCTGGGCTCTTCAGGTTTTAGTCAGAATTTTCAGTGTACAAGAGATGTAGTAGTGCTAACAGATGCTTAGTAAGGCATTTACTGTCTCATTAGACTTGGTGATACTATAAATGATTCCAGCAATCAACTTTTTTCTTTGTTTGTATATATTTTCTAGAAATTCATACTTGGTCGGCTTGTTCAAGGAGCAAATATAGCTATGCTTATAGCGTCATTCTTCAGCCTTTTTGTGGTCTTGTGCATTGCATTTATGGGATGCAGAAGTTTACCACATTGTATGTGCTATGACAACGTCACAGGAATGGTGAGTAAACCTTTAATGTTTTCACTATTTTACACTTTTTTTTTTTTTTTTTCTCCCCCATTCATTATTGCTTTTGGTAATCTTAAATAGTTTTCTCTTTCTACATTTCTATGCTACATTTGGTATGCTATAGTCTACATTCTGACTGTCAACATTCTGCATGTCGACGATTTAGCTCGTACAGCATACCGTACTTGCTTACCTTTTTGAAAAAGCATTTTAGGGAGATTGTGAATGTAACACCTAAGAGTGTGGTGGTAAAGTGGGCGTGTACTGCTACATCTGAGAGGCGTGTCATAAAATTGACTTACAGCCAAATGTAACTGAGCCACAAAGCAGTTAGTAAGATCTACTTGTTGATGAAAACACAGTGATACTTTTCAGAAAGTGCATGTAGCCATAGAGATAATTGTGTCTTATAACCAATTCGGAGAAATTCTACTAATGATCCCATTTGAATGTATATATCTTTTTTTAATATAACCTTTTCATAATGAGAATAAGGTGCAATCATGGAGACTGCTTGGTGTAAATTTACTAAGATTCGAGTTTGGTCGAGATGACAATCTCGGGTGAGTTTAGGCAGGGCCGCAACTAGGGGGGGGGGCTAGAGGTGCACGTGCACCGGGAGGGGATTGCGGGGGGGTGAAAAAGCAGACTCTGCCATCTGAAAATGGCCGCCGCCGAAGAGGAGACTGCTAGAGGTCCTTACTGGACCTCTAGTGTCTGTCTCTTTCTTGGCGGCGGCCATTTTTGGATGGCCGATTTCAGCAGATAACATGCGGACTAGCCGTCCGCATGGACTCTGCTGAAAACAGCCATCAAAAAATGGCCGCCGCCAAGGAAGAGACAGATGCTAGAGGTCCTACTGGACCTCTAGTGTCTGTTAGAGCGCAATGCACACAGTGTTTCCGGAAGTGCCGGGAACGCTGGCGCTGCAGGGAGAGGATGCTGAGAGCTGCATCTTCTCCCTACAAACCCCCCTGGAAACGAGCATAAACTCCCATGGCAACGAGCATGGAACCCCTGACAACAAGCATGAAACCCCCTGGCAATGAGCATAAATCCCCTGACAACGAGCATGAAACCCCCTGGCAACGAGCAGGTAATTTTAAAGTAATTAGAAGCATTACTGTGGGGCATAAAATGGTGTCGGGCAAATATGTAAGTGGCACTTTGGTAATAGGCATTACAGTGGCATAATGTGTAATGGGCATTATGGTGTATGGAATAATGTAAGTCACTATACCAGGGACGTCTGAGTAATGCACTGCCTTATGGAGGAGCAAGGACAAAATCCAGGTACGGGAAGGGAGGGGGGCGCAAAATTGCTGCCTTGCACCGGGTGACAGATATCCTAGTTTCGGCCCTGGTTTAGGCATGTTTTTCATCTCGCAAATGTACTAAAGGCAAGCTCTGGTGAATTTGAGAGAGATTTCTCTCTTCTCACTCTTTAAAACTTGGGTGAGATCGCAAACTCGAATCAACTCTCCATCGGGCAAACTCTGAAGTACTTTACATGAAAAAGATGCAGCTTGAAAATTTACGAAGATTCGAGATTACAATCTTGGGTGAGATTAGAGCAAACTCGCAGAGAAATTGAAGTTTCAAACACGCCCTCCTGAGCTGCGAATTTGCCAGAAACATACACAGATCAGTGTGATTTCTGTATGTTTCTGCATGTGTACTTAATGTAAAGTGTTTATATAAAAAAAACACTTTACACCCCCTCCTGGTTCCAAAAATTACGGGGAACAAAACGAGCAGGGTTCAACTGTAATTTAGGAACCAACGCCTGGCTGCAGGGCCAGTGCTGGTTTTAAATATAGGGGGGAAAAAATGAGTAGGGGCCCCCCTATATTTAAAATCCACACTGGACCCAAACTGACCGGAGTGTAATGTCACAGCCAGGAGACTCCTAACACCCCAAGCAGGTTAGCCCAAGCCAGGGATCTCAGAAGAGGTGGGGACCACCAAAAAAGGGGTTCCCCTCTCCCGAAATCCCAGGCTTGGGCTGAAGCCCGGGGCTTTTCCCCGCACCCCTGGGCTGTGGGTACGGGGGGAATGTGTAAAATAGTTGAAAACTATTGTATTTTATAGTGGAATTACAGGTGCCAGCATGCCTGCCCTTTGGCACTTGTGGCACCCGTACCCCCACTGTAAAACTTAACTGTGCCAGCTGGTCTGTCCCCTTGTCCCATGTAGATTCCATGGGTGTACCTGGAAAAAAGATCCCATATTCTCCTCCATCTTGGCGCCGCTCTCCGTAACATCCCTGTACTTCGCAAAATAAGAAAACTAGTTACGTGATCCATGTGGATAGGGGCAAGTATATACCTAATACTTGCACCTCGCGAAATTATAGATGACCGTGATCATCTGTTATTTCCCACGGGCCGCTAGCCAATCGGTGGTTGCTTTTATATGTAGCGGCCACTTATTGGCTGGTTCACTCATGGGTCCCAGCTGATTGTTCTCACCTGATAATTTACTTTCTTTGATGAACTCCAATATATCCCCCTCCTTTGTATGTTTTGTGTGTGTTTCAGAACCAGCTTGGTACTTTAAGTCACTTTTTTTGCCATGTCTGTCTCTGTAGAAAGGAATTTAACCTATTAGTCAGGGGTTGCCATGGCGTTCTTCAATGAAAATACATTATCAGGGAAGAACTCAATTTACTCATGTTTTCATTTATTTTACACTGTTGTCTACACTGCTAATTTTATTAAGGCTAGTGGCTACATTTACAGATCCAGTATTGAGTTTGCCATCTTCAAATTTTCTAACTCCAGATTTAATATAGAAAATTAGTTAGTTTATTTATTTGACATTTAACATTGTAAAAATATTTTTAACCTTTTTATCTTTTAATTATTGGGGTCGTGGTAATAGAACACAAGATTTCTGACGTGACTAATCAGTGGTACCGACCACCAGCAAGTATTCACACTCCAGGGATATGGGCTCTAGAGCATCAGCAGAATACTCTTACTGTTGTTGGTTATGTCATTAGAACATGGCTTACAGCCACAACCCTTACAGTATATCTCAGGCTGTAGAGACCATGGTATTGTCCTTGCAGTCACCAGCTTGATGGGCTAATACAACCTTAGGGGTCTATTTACTAAGCTGTGTTAGGAGATAAAGTGAAAGATAAGGTACCAGCCGATCTGCTGCTAACTGCCATTTTCCCATATTTTTCAAACACAGCTTGTGACATGGCAGTTAGGAGCTGATTGGCTGGTACCTTATCACCGTTCACTTTATCTCCTAACACAGCTTAGTAAATAGACCCCTTAATAATAAATGCAGGCTATTCTGTGAAATACAGCAGCAGAGTAAGGGTATGTGAGTGTAGTGGATAGAGTTAATGCTCTCCCTCCCTTTTTTTATTTTTTAGTTACGCCTTTTAAAAGCTGAAAACTGGCTGTAAACTTTATATTTTTTGTGCCAATTGACAACTAAGTGAGCTGAGGAAACACTCCAAATATATAATTTGTCAGTTACATGGATGAGATTTAACGCTCAATAATTAACACCACTAATTAAGGCCACAAGGAAGGTTATCTTAATTCAAGTAAATGACAGAATATGTTCATCTGAATATAGATATATCTAATGTATACACTATTAATTATATATTAACTTTAGCCCCATTCCATTGAGCCCGAAAAGGACCTTGCTGTTTGCTAACATGCATGCAAACAGTGGCGTAACTACCATGGGTGAAGGGGTGCGGTTTCTATGATGTCCGAGCTGCCTCTGTGGCCCGCCAATCTCCCTGCACCCAGTCATGTACACAAGGTGAACCGGTCCAGTCAGGGCCGCCAAGGGGGACTCGGGTGGCAGTGGTGTTGATTTGGTGCCAGCCCGCTGGCTGATTACAGCTTATGTATTGGAAGTAGGAAAAATGAGCAAGCGTAAGGATCTGAGTAACTTTGACAGGGGCCAAACTGTAATGGCTAGATGACTGGGTCAGAGCATCTCCAAAATAGCAGGTCTTGTGGTATTATCCTGATATGCGGTGGTTAGTGCCTACCAAAGGTGGTTTAAGGAAGAGCAACCGATGAACCAACGACCGGGTCATGGGTGCCCAAAGTTCATTGATTGTGGGGAGCAGTGGCTAGCCCATATGGTCCTATCCCACAAACTGCTGAAAAAATTTAATGCTGGCTATGATAGGTTTTCAAGGTGTCAGAGCTGGACCTTGGAGCAATGGAAGAAGGTGGCCTGATCAGCTGAATCATGTTTTCTTGCACTATGGGAAGAAGGCGAGCTTGTGAAGGCAGTGTGCGGCTCTGGGCAATATTTTGCTGGGAAACCTTGGTACTGGTATTCATGTTGCATGTCACTTTGACAAGTACCATCTACTAAACCTTGTTTCAGACCAAGTACACCATTTTATGGCAGCAGTATTCACTGATGGCAGTGACCAATCGGCAGGATAATGTGCCCAGCCACATTGCAAAAAATAATCCAGAATAGTTTGAGGAACATGACAAATAGTTCAAGGTGTTGACTTGTCCTCCAAATTCCCCAGATCTCAGTCCAAAGGAGTGGTATGTGCTGGAAAAACAAGTCCGACCCATGGAGCCCTCCGCTATCAACTTCCAGGACTTAAGGGGAGACTTATAACCGCTTAGCGATTTAACCAAGCGATTGCACGATAACTACGTCGCTTAATTGCCCGCAAAATCGGCATGTAAATGTAAAAAATGACCAATGATGCGTCTCCCCGCTGGTCGTTTTAGCCATCTATCGCCCGTACATGCTGGTCAACCTGACTATCCCATCAGGTTCAGCATGTGCGAGGATGATGGATGCGCCTAGACTGAACGAGTGAACGTGCAGTCTAGGCACATCACTAGACATGGAAACAACAGCACGATTACAATGTCGTAATCGTGCTGTCGTTTTCACGTCTACTAGTGGATACACGGCTTAAGAGAGAAGGAAAGTGGATGTGGCCGGATGACATCGCTGAACGATATCTTTCAGTGTGTATGATAAAATCGTTTGCCCGGGACTTCAAGGGATAACACTAGATGATATCACTCATGAAGCTTATAGTCTAATGTTTGAGCCTTAACTGTTATTTTAGAGGCTGTGTTTTGAAAAATGAAAATTTGGAGCTGATTGGTTGGAACTTTATCTCTCTACATGTTGTCATTCTTCCCTCCAATATGACAGCCGTCAAGACATACATGAATATTGTGGGAGAATTAACCTATGATTTTGTGATATTAATATTATTTCTTCTATATTACTCTAGTCACTCCTGAAGAAACTAGTATATTGAATTATCGATGTTTTGAATAGGATGTAGGGAGTGTTGGAGTCAGTGGCGTAACTAGACCTGGAGGAGCTCCATAGTAAAAATTTCCTGGGCCCCTTAGGCCCCGCCGATTACCCTCCGTGACTTACCTCTGCTTCGTGGTTGTCCTCCTTCAGTGTGTGCTGTGTAGGACAGGCACATCTCCTCTCTTGATGAAAGGAAACTACAAAGAAATTATAGTATAATGGGTGCTATCATGTGTTGGATTTCCTAGCAGCTGCTAAAGGGAGGTAGTCAGCGTCCTGGAGAACAATAGAAAATGAAGGTATGCCGTGCTGGTAATGAAAATGTCCACAATTTATTTATCAAGATATCTACACTCCAACCACTGGTGTAACTACTGTAGATGCAGGAGGTGTGGCTGCTATGGGGCCTGGGCAACATCCGGGGCCCAGCTCTCCCCCTGCACCTACGCTACCTACACTGCCAGGCCAGGCCAGCCCTGCCGTGGTCACGTCCTCCTTCAGCAGTGTGTTGCACAGGAAAGGCATATCTGCCCTCACGGTCAGCTCCGCCTCAGTCTCTCCTCACTGACAAACTGGGAGGAGGCATGGCTGTGATCAGAGGATGTCCCAGCAGACTCAGCATGGCCACGTGAGGAGTCAGTCAGTAAGGAGAGACTGAGCAGACCGATAGAGGAGATGTAGAAAATGAAGGTATGCACCACTGGTAATGAAAATGTCCACAATTTATTTACATAAAAACAATGTGTTTTTTATTGAATATTGCATCACAAGGTAGAATATCTATCATGAAAAGGTCACATGTGACATAAAAAATAAATAATAAAACCAAATATTATTGAGTCTCATGCATGATAAATAGACCATGTGGGCACTAAATGCTGCAGCAATAGTATGGAAAAATGGACACTGTTGGAAATGTCATTCAAAGGGGAGTGAAGTAAAGTTTATGAAGGGTCCAGTGATGGAGCAATGGTTTTACCATCTTAGATGAAGATGATTGAGGATCCTGAAATTAGCGATGGCATCACAATCAGCGAACTTCCAACGCAAAAGATTTGCCTCTGAACAGTCAATGCTGGAACCAGGAAAGAGTCCCAAATCCAGTTCAGTACTCCAGTGTGAATCGTTACAAGTGTCCAAATAGTAAGTGCTGTTAGCCAGGGAGAGCCACCAATGTGTTTCACTGCGTACAAGCAGCTTTTTCAAGGTGTCTACATGGCTGTCACATAGCCCTTTTTATACAGCCTTTGATTTAGACCAAATAATAATCAGGTGCATTCAATTATAATTATCAGATGCGTACATTTTATTAATTCTCTCATCACCAACACTTTTAATTTGATTTTCACCCATGTCTACAATAGGAGTACAATTCATTTTTTGGATGTGACTCTCGAGATATCTGGTGATCAAATCAATACTTCGAATTATATTAAAGATGTTGGAACGGGTGCTTATTTACATTTCCGTAGTGCTCACTATATGCCATGGAAGACCAACATCCTCAAAGAACAGCTCTTTAGGATTAGGCGAAATTGCTCAACTGAAGAAGGATTTCGAGAACAATCCATTAGGATGTTGGAGTCTTTCACCAGCAGAGGATATCCTAAACATATCTTAGAGAGGGTACTAAAAGAAGTATTAGAGATTGATAGAGAATCTCTATTGCAACCTAAAAAGGATATTTTGCGTAATAACAAAGACAAGGGAGTTGGCTTTTGTTTGCAAATATAATAATCAATCAAATTCGATTAAACAGATCATCAAATCTAATTATCATATATTGAGAGTAGACCCTATCCTTAACTAATATCTTCCTACAAACCCTGAATTTATTTTAAGGAAAAACCGTTCTCTGAAAACCATTCTTGCTCTTGAGTTTTATGAAATCTGACTCTGAAATCAAGGTCTTTGATAAACGTTGCACTACCTGGTTAGTTCCAAGATCTATTGGTTTCTTTAGATGTGGGGGTTCAAGATGCACAACCTTTAAATATGTGATTATCAAAACCATATCTGTAACCACTATAACAGCAGACGACAAAAGAATCACTAGTTTTATAAACTGTAATACTCTTTGGGTGATCTATCTCCTCCAATGTGGTTGTCATCTTAAATATGTGGGTCGAACAACCAGACCCCTTAAGGTGCGATACATGGAACACCGCAGAAACATTTTAGATAAAAATCACAGTATCCCCAAACATTTTATGGATAAACATAACGATCCCAGTTCTCTAACGATCACTGGTTTAGAATTTATCCCCCCAACTATACAAGGGGGGGATAGATTTAGAAAACTATGTCAACAGGAGATCTATTGGACATTTCAACTCAATTCCCTAGTGGATTAAATGAAGCTCTAGAACTGAATGCCATATTATAAATTAGGGTATTTTCGTTCATCCTTTTTACTTTGATGTTTTTCTGGCTTAAGTTTGTCAAGAGGGTGGTTTTTCTAATCATCTATTCAATCTTATCTAATTAGTAATTTAGTTATTTACTATATGTGTGTATTTATTTTGCCTTATTTATGGTAGTTATTTATTTAATTTGGTTCCAATTTTTTATCTGTATCACCAATATTCACCTATATGTCATAGTCTAGTTAGACATTTTTATAGTGGGAAAATAATATATATATTTTATTTTTTATTTTTTTTTCCCCTATTTTGGAATATTTATTCAACCATCTATTATATTCTGTTGATCTGCTATTTATTGTACATCCATTCCCAGGATAGTTCCTGATAGGTTGTTCTATGCCCTATTTTGCATATTTATAGCATTTTAGGTTGCTGATTCCATGTATTCAAAGTATTAATTTTTTAGTTTGGTCAATTAATGGTTTAATTTGTTTTTATGTGCTATCTAACCACTGTCTGCTGGTCCCTATGGTTACAATATCCTTTATTACCCCACTTGTCATGTATAACAAACACGTGGTTTAGGCATCAAGATACAATGTAACAACAGATTTGGTTGGTTATTTGGAACGCAGCGTATGAGGACGCTGCGTCCCAGTAATATCAACACACGTGGTTTAAAGAGGATCCAAAGGTAAATAGACCTGGACAGTAATGATCGGACTTGTAAATTTTGTAGTAAGTAAGGTTATTCTAATCTTTTCTTCCTCTGTATTTATAAATATCTAACAATGTGTCTGCCTCCTATTGTCTGTATATGCACAATTGTGTATGTGTGTATGTATGTGTGTGTACATATATATGTGTGTGTGTGTGTGTGTGTGTGTGTGGATATAGATATATATAATTTACCTTTTTTTTTTTTTTTTTTTTTTTTTTTACTAATCTGGTTATTTAATGCACCTAATTATTATTTGGTCTAACTCAAAGGCTGTATAAAAAGGGTTATGTGACAGCCATGTAGACACCTTGGAAAAGCTGCTTGTACGCACACAGCGAAATGCGTTGGTGCTCTCCCTGGCTAACTGCACTTACTATTTGGACACTTGTAATGATTCACACTGGAGTACTGAACTGGATTTGGGACTCTTTCCTGGTTCCAGCATTGACTGTTCAGAGGCAACATCCTTTGCGTTGGAAGTTCGCTGATTGTGATGCCATTGCTAATTTCAGGATCCTCAATCATTTTCATCTAAGCTGGTAAAACCATTGCTCCATCACTGGACCCTTCATAAACTTTACTTCACTCCCCTTTGAATGACATTTCCAACAGTGTCCATTTTTTGATACTCTTGCTGCAGCATTTAGTGCCCACATGGTCTATTTATCATGCATGAGACTCATAAAAAATAAATAAAACCAAAAATTATTATTGTCACATGTGACCTTTTCATGATACATATTCTACCTTGTGTTTTTTATTGAATATTGCATCACATTGTTTTTATGTAAATAAATTGTGGACATTTTCATTACCAGCGGTGCATACCTTCATTTTCTACATCTCTTCTATCGGTCTGCTTAGTCTCTCCTTACTGACTGACTCCTCACGTGGCCATGCTGAGCCTGCTGGGACATCCTCTGATCACAGCCACGCCTCCTCCCAGTTTGTCAGTGAGGAGAGACTGACGCGGAGCTGACCGTGAGGGCAGATGTGCCTTTCCTGCTGGGCTGGACTGGCCTGGTAGTGTAGGTGCAGGGGGAGGGCTGGGCCCCGGATGTTGCCCAGGCCCCATAGCAGCCACACCTCCTGCATCTACAGTAGTTACGCCAGTGGTTGGAGTGTAGATATCTTGATAAAGGAGAGCAAGAAGATTTCAATTTAAATTTGTAATGATTTAGGCAAAGTTCAGTTGTCATTTACCAGCAGTATGAAGGTGCTATGGCTGTAGGAACTAGCTTGCCCCATGTTCTGTGTAATCTGTTTTTCTGGGGCAGTTCACACATATCATCATGGGACATGTTGTTTTTCAGGTATTTGCAGTTGAGAATTGCAACTCTATTCACATGAAAAGGTTTTACATATTTGACAAACACTAACTGTTTTGTTTATGTTGAGCATACACTGGGGGGTATCCAAATAGCCGTGATAACCAGTTTTGGAGAAAAGATTTCACAGGTCCAAAATCTTCCATGGCAATTATCGCAAATTAGTTTTCACCATCTCTGAGTAGGTCAAATGTTGTGGAAAATACCTTTTTAATAATAATTATTATTATTTATTATTATTATATATATATATATATTTTTTTTTTTCTCTTTTATAAAATTTATTTTTTTAGTATTTTTTAATCGGCTTATTTGGGCCAATAATGACATGTCATTTTTGGATTGAAAAAGTAAATAGTGCAGGAAAATTAGTTCAAAGTAGTGGGTTAGGTATTTTGGGGGGCTGTATGTATTGAGCAGGTTTTTTAAACATTGCAGGAGTCGGTGACAGGTGTATTTTCAATTTTTTTAAAAAAAGCCCTAAAATGACTCAAATATACTTACCCCCATTTTATGTACCCCTAATTTAACTAGAGCATTGCCTTTAGCCCAAAAATTGCCTTCTATCATATGCATTTCTCTACCAGTGACATAACAGCCATTTGACAAAATGTAAGAACTCCAAACTCTTTGCTTATGGCCACTAACCGACTTCTATACTGATACCCAATATTAGTTTTACCTTTTTTGGGGGGTACAGGCTGATTTCCCTATTTTCACCTGTCATCCCTGCAAGAATTATCGTGCAAATGTGTTATCACTGGTTTTGCAATAGGCTAGCCCGATAAACGAGAACGCGCATATATGCGATAAGCATCAAATTCATGCTATGGGTCCGAAAGTTTTCTTTGGTTAAAACTTTATCTCAATTGCGGCTACCTGGTTACCCCCCCCCCCCCCCCCACTCTCAGATAAAATGACTGCCAGACCAACAGCCAGAAACCCAGCAGATAGTGGCCATACGAGATGTACTAAGCTCTGGAAAGTGATCAATTAGGAGCGGAGTAGCTGACAGTTTATCACTTTCTAACTGTCATGTTACAGGCTGTGTTTGAAAAAATGATAGGAACTGATTGTTAGTTTATCACTTTCCAAAGCTTCGTAAATCTGCCCCACTGTGATATATGTTGCACTTTATGCCCCAATGGGCAAATGTCGGGCAGTCTGCTGCGGCAGTCAATTCACTTCCAGATGCTGTCGACCAATGTTCTGATCAGTCAGGAAAGTTGAAGATTATTATTATTTTTTTTTTAATGCCTGTCTGATCACCGCTTATCGGTTACGGCCATACACAATGCAATTATTGGCCCGATCCGCTGATAATGGCATAATGTATGC
This sequence comes from Taudactylus pleione, assembly GCA_031769625.1. NCBI lineage: Eukaryota > Metazoa > Chordata > Amphibia > Anura > Myobatrachidae > Taudactylus > Taudactylus pleione. The sequence continues at coordinate 1,698,823 of JAUIMM010000547.1, forward strand.
CTGGCTTTAGTTTTCATATCTTCTTTTGAAGATCTAGTTTTTTCACTTACTGGTTGCTTTTTACATAAGTTTTACACATGTGTCCTAGATTTTTCAAGATTGCTAGATTCACTTTTCTCCTAGTAATAAACAACACAGAAGAAGCTGTAGATTAAAGTATTCCTGTTTGAGAAGTTTGCTCCACAATAAAATATTTTTTTGTTCTTGTTCTAAAATGCTTTCTCTTCCTTAGGAATGGCTACACCCTGATCGTGTGCAGTCTCAGTCTGTTGAATTGGTGTGCACTTTCCGCGGTGAGTATATATAACGTGAAATATTAAGCCTGTTACACAACATGGACACATATTTGCCTCCACTGGAGTCAACGTTTCAAAATGACTAGTGATGCCCCTTCATATTACAGAAAAATGTTGAGCGTGGAATATACTTGTTTTTGCATCTTACAGTCTCCGAGCACTGTCTGTTCCAGTTTGTATGTGTAAGCTCTTTGACAGGCACCGGGGCACTTGTGAGCTGTGTGAAGGAGTGCCGGCAGACTGGAATGGTAGCACCACTTACATGGATTGCTCCAGATACATAGTTACTCACTTTAAACGTGTTGGGTTGCTGCTATGCTGCCTGGACACTATTATTTGACCAACTACTGGCCCATACTTTTGATTCAAGATTGAGCTCCCATGAAAAAGCTTAATTTAAATAAAGCATTTTCCACATAGGAATACTTGGAAACTATTTTAAAATATTATGGTATGTATGGTATATATGTATGTTTGCTGTCTAGCCAGGTCACACACATGTATCCTCCTAGACTGGCCACACGAAATGGTAAGTTGAAATGTGCTGCCCAGAGCCAGTATTGCCAAGTTAGCAGAGTATTACATACAGTAGCTGCAACAACGAGGTTGATCATGGTGATGTGTGGTTTTGTATTGCTGTAAAAATAGGTAATAGAAATCCAGTCTTATAGTATCTCCATTTCTTAGCAAATAGACCAATTTTCAATCTGCTAAGATAGGTATCTCAATGTATAAACAATGTTGTGCTCTATGTCCTGTAATCTGTTTTGCATTTTCTCTTTAGGAGGAGATGACAGGATATTTAATGCTCCGGTACAATTCTCTGATACCAGTGTAGAAACAGAAGAGTTTCCTCGCCCTCCTCCGTATGTCAGACTTTCTTGAACAAAATCGCAAACATGTTGGTAATGTAGGGGGACTGGCAACGATCAGACTTTTACCAGACTTGCTCAAGGCCAATAAGGCTGGTGACAATGTTTTTACCTTCCTGAAAACTTTTAAAACTACTTGAATTATGGTCACTTTATTATAGTGTTCTGCAAACGTATTTTTAATATGTGGTTTTATGTTTTCGTTTTCCTTCTCATTTGCACTGAAGTTAACATATATATATATTTTTTTTTTAATTTTGGTTGATAAGTTTGTATTTTGTCAGAAGATATCTGTGATAACCATTGCATATTTTTCCCAATCACTCTGTTCCATTGCGACACATACATGATATGTAAATAGTGCACATGGTCATGGGGTAAAGTAAAGGCATTTGCCCTGAAGATGTTTGCAGTCAGGGTTAGAACCATTTTTATTAAAGCATTTAGTGTTAATGAACTATCAGAATGTTCATTATGGTGCAGTAGGTGCTGATTCTGTGTTGGTAGAAATACATTCAGTTTTAAAACAATAAACTAGAATTTCTAGCTAAGACTTTTTTTTATCTTTATGATGCAGTCATGTCGCCTGCCCTAAACTGTTACTGTATAAATGTAATGAATGGGGGAAATGTGGGACATGGGGATGGGTAGACACTGTGTGTTGTTGTGGTTTTTCTCTTTTTTTGCTAATGCTACTCTCTGTATTCCCTATTAAGAGCATCCTATTTCTATGCAGAACGTTAAGACCAATATTCTAATTAATGGCACAGAGTTTTTGGGGGTTTTTTTCACAGGGGGTTTTCTTGATTTTTAAATGCCCAAGGGAAGACTAAAAGGAATGACCGCTCTGGTCTGCATAACTGGAATGCCAATTGGCCATCGATGGTTAACAATCATCGATGGTTAACTGCTGATGGATGACAGTTTTGCCGTTGAGAGCCAATGGTCCTATGCCCTTGATGGCCGGGTGGGACCCAATGGTGTGTGTGTGTGTGTTTAATTTTTTTAACCGAACGGAGCATAGTCCTGTCCCAATTTCTGGGTACAAAACTTTGATGGTTCACTATAGATGGTTTTTGTGCCATCAATGGTAATCTCAGATTAAATCATTGATTGTCATCCCTAGATTGCATTTTAATGTATATTAAAAAAAAAACAAACAAACCTGCATACTATATCTTCAGCACACTTCTTGCAAAGATGATTTTGCATATTTTACATGCGGAATGACTGCTGTTTTAGTCACCATTCCTAAACTAAAATATCAATAAAACAGTGCATAGGTCTCATAAACATCCCAATTTTTCCTATGATACCTTAACTGCAAACATAATCCCTTTACATACTCGCTCACCTATAACCAATACCCATATAACATAATGCAGAATAACAGATATTTACTATTGAATGACAGCTATTTTATTCACCATCCCAAATGCAATATATTAAAACCGTGCATGTGTCCCATTTAAAGACCTTTATTTGCTATGATACCCCTAGGTGCACACACTAATCCCTTTCCATATGTGCTTGCTATACCTGTACCCCTATATCCATGTCACATAATGAAGACTGTTTACTATGGAATGACAGCTATTTTATTCACCGTATTAAAGCAATAATATCATTAAAATGTGTCTCCTATAAAGACCCAGAATTTTCTATGATCCCCCTAGGTGTGCACACTGATCCAATATTGCAGAATGACAGCTGTTTTAATCGCCATCGCTATGCAATAGTGTAATTAAAACAATGCTTATGTCTTGTCTAAAGATCCCGACTTTCTTATGATCCCCTAAGTGCACATACCATGCCCAGTGCTCAGAGCCAGCCTCTTACCAGTCCAGTCCTGTAGTATATTACATGGTTAGCCCGAGTCTGTAGGGTTAGTGAAAATACTTTTACATTTGAGCTATTCCAGAACCATATCTGCTGTACTTAGTATGGTGCCGCAAAATAAGTTTTTTTTTATAATTCTACATTTTTTATTTTTTTTGAATCAAGTTTTACCAGTACACCAAGGAATAACCAATTTCCCGCCACCGCCCTGATAATCCCAGCCCACGTGCCATTGCGGATATTTTAACAAGAATGTGGGCGAGCTTAAAAGTGTGGGGCACAGTCTTACATGGACTGGCAAATTCGGGCTTTTACCCCCTATTGTCTGAGAGATAAGTTTAGTGAGTTCTGGACCAAATAACGTGTCCCCCCCCCCCCTCAAATGGCACATCTTCCAGGGTGCGCTTGGATTCCGGATCTGCCTGCCAAGCTCTGAGACCAAGCGAACTGATACTGGCAGAGCTGAAATCTTTGACAACAATGAGGCTACATCCAAAGTTGCATCGCCTATATCTACTGAGGCCTCACAAATTTGGGCTACCAAGGGTAAAAGTTTGGCAGAATCTGACTGCATGCCTGAAACTGCTCAGTCCGAGATTGCAGAAGTTTGTTTACCCATGCAACAGCCAACGCCGGATGTAAAGAAGCTTCTGTGCAAGAAAAAATAGATTTAAGCAATGATTCATTCTTTCTATCAGACTGATCCTTTAAGCAGACAGCCTGCATGGTAGGAGGAACTGTAGCTTTTGAAAGCCTGGCGATAAGCACATCTACAGGGGGAGGCACCTCTCGCCACAGATCACAACTCACTGCCCACCCCTCACTGCTGACACTGCTCCCCTTTATATCTCACGGACCTGCTCACCACTCTTGGCACACTTGTCTGCTTTTCTTCTGTGTCCTCTCTCCCGCCAGCAGCATCCTCTTGTTGTATAGCTGGCTTGCTCCTCCCCTCTTCACACTGCAGCACTACGTGACATAGAAGGAGTTGTACTAAGCTCTGGAAAGTGATAAATTAGAAAGTGATAAGCTATCAGCCAGCTCATAACTGTCATCTTACAGGCTGTGTATGAAAAATGACAGTTAGAAGCTGATTGTCACGAACCTGTCTAGTTTTCACCTTTTGCCTGTTGACTTACCACTGCCAGCTGTCTCCATGGATCTGTATGTGTAATTTGCCTGGAGGACCTGTTCTGATCATGCTGCTGCAGCACTTCTCTATGCATTCCTTTGACAGTGATTATTTCACCTGGGTCCTTTCCTTTCTATGAACACTGCTAGCCCTGATTGGAATCACAGGTGTAGTACTGACTCAGTGCTGCAGAGATGAATACTCCCTCTGCATGTTGTGCCTTTCACCACTCAGAATGCCAGACCACCTGTCCATATCCACCAATTGCAGCCAGGCCCAGGGTATATATATATCCTCCCTGATAGCATTCTAGGCCTGAACATCTCGTTACTTCCCATGGTGTATGGTTCGTGCTGCTGCTGTGGATAAGTGTATCCCTGGCTCCTGCTGACAGCAACCCCTGGTGCATCCAGAAAACCTGCTACAGCTATACCTGACAATCCAGTATCCTGCTAGTTCCCAGGCCAGTGCAACTCCTGTGTTTTCAGCTTCAGCTATAAGTGAGTTCCTGTGCTTCTGACCTTAGTCCTGTGCTCTGCTGCTAGCACTACTCCTGGTTGGTCCCTGGCACCCTGCAAACCTGCATCGTGTTACCCTGCATTGTGCTTCCTGCTGTGGATCTACTCCTGCTCCTTCTACCTACCCACTCTCTCCCTGAACCTAAAATCCCAAACCTACCCATTCCTTCCTGAACCTGTTATTCCCAATTACTCTATCCAGCCTGCACCTGAGTTCGAGCCTTTGTCCCTACATTTCCAGATTACCCTGTTTAGCCCTCTTCTCAGCATTACCCGATTTCCCTTCAGCCAGTGTCACGTTATTCCAGTCCAGAGTCAAGTTCCAAGTTCACCAGTTCAACTCAACAAGTCTTCCTGCCGGTCCCAGTCCGGTTCCTCTCATTCATCATCAAAGGCAGTTCTCGCTAGGGGTGTGCACCGGCCACTTTTCGTGTTTTGTGTTTTGGTTTTGGATCTGGATCTTTCTTCGTGTTTTGGATCTGGATTGGTTTTGCCAAAACCACCCTTCCGTGTTTTGGGTTCTGGGTTTTGTGTTTTGGATCTGTATTTTTTTGAAAAAAAGCATAAAAACAGCTAAAATCACAGAATTTGTAGGTTTTTCTGCTCCTATGCTATTATTAACCTCAATAACCTTAATTTCCACTAATTTCCAGTCTATTCTGAACACCTCACACCTCACAATAGTGTTTTTATGTCCAAAAGGTTGCACCGAGGTAGCTGGATGACTATGCTAAGCGACACGAGTGGGCGGCACAAACACGTGACCCATCTAGGAGTGACACTGCAGTGGCAGGCAGGATGGCAGTTAGAAAAACTAGGCCCCAAACTGTACATAATGCAAAGAAAAAAAGAGGTGCAAGATGGAATTGTCCTTGGGCCCTCCCACCCACCCTTATGTTGTATAAACAGGACATGCACACTTTAACAAATCAATCATTTCAGCGCCAGGGTCTGCCACACAACTGTGGCTGAAATGATTGGTTCGTTTGGGCCCCCACAAAACAAGCTGGCAATTAATGTGTCCCTGCACAAACTGGCTCTACGGAGGCAAGATGTCATCCTCATCCTCCTCATCCACCGATTCCTCACCCTCTTCAGTGTGTACATCCTCATCCTCACAAAGTATTAACTCGTCCCCACTTGAATCCACCACCACAGGTCCCTCTGTACCTTCTGGAGGCTGGTCTCCCTGGAAGAGCTGATAATTCATTTTGATGAACATCATCTTCTCCACATTCTGTGGAAGCAACCTCCTACGCCTTTCGCTGACAAGGTTCCCGGCTGCACTAAACACTCTTTCGGAGTACACACTGGAGGGGGGGCAACTCAGGTAAAATAGAGCCAGTTTGTACAGGGGCCTCCAAATTGCCTCTTTTTCCTGCCAGTACAGGTATGGACTGTCTGACATGCCTACTTGGATGCTGTCACCGATGTAATCCTCCACCATTCTGTCAATGGTGACAGTATCATATGCAGTGACAGTAGACATGTCAGAAATTGTTGCCAGGTCCTTCAGTCCGGACCAGATGTCCAAACTTGGTCCTGCCTGCCCTGCATCACCGCCAGCGGGTTGCTTAGGATACCTAAGTTTTTTCCTGGCAGCCCCAGTTGCGGGAGAAAATGAAGAAGGAGCCGTTGACGTGTCACGTTCCGCTTCAGCTGACAGTGTGTTCACCAGCAGGTCTTTGCACCTCTGCAGGCTTGTGTCGGCCGGAAAGAGAGACACCACATAGGCTTTAAACCTAGGATCGAGCACGGTGGCCAAAATGTAGTGGTCTGATTTCAACAGATTGACCACCCTGGAATCCTGGCAAAGCGAATGAAGGGCTTCATCCACAAGTCCCACATGCCGAGCGGAATCGCTCCGTCTTAGCTCCTCCTTCACTTTCTCCAGCTGCTTCTGCAAAAGCCTGATGAGGGGAATGACCTGACTCAAGCTGGCAGTGTCTGAACTGACTTCACGTGTGGCAAGTTCGAAGGGCTGAAGAACCTTGCACAACACGGAAATCATTCTCCACTGCGCTTGAGTCAGGTGCATACCCCCTCCTTTGCCTATGTCATAGGTGGATGTATAGGCTTGTATGGCCTTTTGCTGCTCCTCCATCCTCTGAAGCATATAGAGGGTTGAGTTCCACCGCGTCACAACCTCTTGCTTCAGGTGATGGCGGGGCAGGTTCAAGAGTGTTTGCTGGCGCTCCAGTCTTCGGCACGCAGTCGCTGAATGGCGAAAGTGGCCAGAAATTTTTCGGGCCACCCAAAGCGTCTCCTGCACGCCCCTGTCGCTTTTCAGAAAATTCTGCACCACCAAGTTTATTGTGTGAGCAAAACATGGGACGTGCTGGAATTTGCCCAGATGTAATGCCCGCACAATATTGGTGGCGTTGTCAGATATCACAAATCCCCAGGAGAGTCTAAGTGGGGTAAGCCACTGGGCGATGATTTCCCTCAGTTTCTCTAAGAGGTTGTCGGCGGTGTGCCTCTTACTGAAACCGGTGATACACAGCGTAGCCTGCCTTGTAACGAGCTGGCGTTTCTGAGATGCTGCTACTGGTGACGCTGCTGCTGTTGCTGCGTAAGGTGATACATCTACCCAGTGGGCTGTCACAGTCATATAGTCCTTAGTCTGCCCTGTTCCACTTGTCCACATGTCCGTGGTTAAGTGGACATTGTGTACAACGGCATTTTTCAGGACACTGAGGACACTTTTTCTGACGTTTCTGTACAGTCTCGGTATCGCCTGCCTAGTGAAGTGGAATCTAGACGGGATTTGGAACCGGGGACACACTACCTCCATCAATTGTCTAAATCCCACTGCACTAATGGCGGATACCGGACGCACGTCTAACACCAACATAGCAGTCAAGGCCTCAGTTATACGTTTTGCTTCAGGATGACTGCTGTCGTACTTCATCCTCCTCGCTAAGGACTGTTGGAGGGTCAATTGTTTAGTAAAAGTAGTGGTGTTCCTACTTCCTCTCTGGGATGATGAACGACTCGCAACAGCAGCAGCGGCAGCAGTAGGCGTAGCAATGCAGGATCCTCCGGAGGAATCCCGGATAGGAGAGTCAGTCATGCCAGTGATATGGCCTGCAGGACTACTTCCGATCCTGACTAAGGAGGAAATTGACGAGGAGGGAGTTGACGGTGTGGTTTGCAGGCGCTTGGATACAACAGGACAACGGGATTTAGGTGTCCCTGGACTGCTTACGGTCTGAGCCAAAGTTTCTGAACTTGACAGTAACTTTTTATGAACGCGCTGCAGGTGCCGTATAAGGGAGGATGTTCCTAGGTGGTTGACGTCCCTACCCCTACTTATTTCACCTTTACATATGGTACATATGGCAAGACAGTTGTTGTCCGGATTTGGATAGAAATATTGCCAGACCAAAGAGGTGGAATGTTTGGTCTTCTGCCCAGGCATGACCGTGATGGGCTTTTTCATCCCACGGACAACAACTGTCTCCCCCGGAGCCTGATTTAAACAAACCACATCACCATCAGAATCCTCCTCGCCAACTTCCTCCTCAGCGCCAGCTACACCAGTATCCTCATCCTGTTGTACTTCAACAGTGACATCTTCAATTTGCATATCAGCAAGTGGACTGTGGGTGCTCCTTTCAGCACTTGCAGGGGGCGTGCAAATGGTGGAAAGAGCCACCTCTTCCCGTCCAGTGCTGGGAAGGTCAGGCATCGCAACCACCACCACACTTGGACTCTCTTTGGGGATTTGTGATATCTTCTTAGAAAGCACAGTTCTTCGCTGTGCTTTTGCCAGCTTAACTCTTTTGATTTTTTTAGTGGGAGGAGTGCTTCCATCGTCATGTGAAGCTGAACCACTAGTCATGAACATACTAGGGATCGACCTTAGCCGTTCCTTGCCACTCCGTGTCGTAAATGGCATATTGGCAAGTTTACGTTTCTCTTCAGCTGATTTAAATGTCTTTTTCAAGGTCATTTTCCTGAACTTTGCCATTTGGGATTGTATGTGCCCTCTACTATGACATTGGGCATCGGCCTTGGCAGACGACGTTGATGGCATGTTATCGTCTATGTCATGACTAGTGGCAGCAGCTTCAGCACTAGGAGGAAGTGGTTCTTGATCTTTCTCTATTTTATTTTTATCGGAGAAAGTTTGGTCCTCCATTTATGTTATATCGATTTGATATATACGTGCGGCTAAACACAGAAAATAAATTTTTTTTTGGTTCGGACTGGAGTGTACTTTGTGGGTTACAGCACCCTTTAACGGTCAAGCCAGCCGGCCCTTTACTTATGACACAGGCGCACTCTTGGCACTACTTTGTTGATGCACGTGCGGCTACTGCGCACACAATTCACAAACACAGAAAATAATTTTTTTTTGGTTTGGACTGGAGTGTACTTTGGGGGTTACAGCACCCTTTAACGGTCAAGCCAGCCGGCCCTTTACTTATGACACAGGCGCACGCTTGGCACTACTTTGTTGATGCACGTGCGGCTACTGCGCACACAATTCACAAACACAGAAAATAATTTTTTTTTGGTTTGGACTGGAGTGTACTTTCGGGGGTTACAGCACCCTTTAACGGTCAAGCAGCCGGCCCTTTACTTATGACACAGGCGCACGCTTGGCACTACTTTGTTGATGCACGTGCGGCTACTGCGCACACAATTCACAAACACAGAAAATAATTTTTTTTTAGGTTTGGACTGGAGTGTACTTTCGGGGGTTACAGCACCCTTAACGGTCAAGCCAGCCGGCCCTTTACTTATGACACAGGCGCACGCTTGGCACTACTTTGTTGATGCACGTGCGGCTACTGCGCACACAATTCACAAACACAGAAAATAATTTTTTTTTTGGTTTGGACTGGAGTGTACTTTCGGGGGTTACAGCACCCTTAACGGTCAAGCCAGCCGGCCCTTTACTTATGACACAGGCGCACGCTTGGCACTACTTTGTTGATGCACGTGCGGCTACTGCGCACACAATTCACAAACACAGAAAATAATTTTTTTTTTGGTTTGGACTGGAGTGTACTTTCGGGAGTTACAGCACCCTTAACGGTCAAGCCAGCCGGCCCTTTACTTATGACACAGGCGCACGCTTGGCACTACTTTGTTGATGCACGTGCGGCTACTGCGCACACAATTCACAAACACAGAAAATATATTATTTTTTTAGCACTTGGGGGGAGCACCCCTGATGGACAGAGCACCCCCTGGACAACACTACAGCACCCCTTTAGGACTGGGACACTGCACAGGACTTTGGAACTGACTGCACAACACAGTCCAGCCAGCCCCTATGGACTTTGAAGTAGTGGACACAGCCCCTATTAACAACAGCAGCACAGCACAACACAGCCAGCCCCTATGGACTTTGAAGTAGTGGACAACAGCAGCACTACACTACACTACACTACACAGCACTAACTCCCACCCTCCCTCTTCACTGTCCACAGCCGAGTGAGAAAATGGCGCCGACGCGGGTACCTTATATAGGATCCAAAACCCGCGAGACTCGGAAGGCGGGATGATGACGTTTTGCCTCGATGTCAGATCCGAGTCAGGCGGGAAAAGTCGAGCCTGACTCGGATCGGGGGGGCTCGGGGGGGTTCGGATTTCAGAAATCCGAACCCGCTCACCCCTAGTTCTCGCTGCTGCATAAATCTTGCAATAGAGCTATCTGTCATCTGTTGTTCCAGTCATGCCAGTTTCTGTTGAATCCCACTCATTACCTGAGACATGTAACTCACAGACACCGTTCGTGACACTGATTGATAAATTGGAAAGTGATAAGCTCTGGAAAGTGGTTGTCAGTTTAACACATCTGCCCCTTAGTGACATTATATTCGCTCCTTCAACAAAGCCTGCAGAGCAGAGCTGCTCGACCTCCACAGTGGTTAGGCTGTCCACCTGTGAAGGACTAAAGTTATACTGGGCATGTGCCCCGATTCCTGACAGTCCAGGTATCTTGAATTCTCTTAGATAATTTTTTTTTTTTATAGAAAATCAGGCAGCATGGTACCAAATTCTGCATTGGCAGCAGAGAATCATGCAGTTGCCTGGGGAGTAGTTGCCTGGGGTATGTGGATTCTTGGCATGTGGACCATTGACTGCTATCCTTGTTAACAATTTGTGAAAAAATTGACCAATGGTTTTTAATCAACCTTGAGTTTCATGTTAATTTTTTATCAGATCACTGTGCATGTCACTGTATGTACCCCTGCATGCCTTTCAGTTTTTACAGTTGCACTGTTTATTACTCTCCAATTACCTTTTACCACAATCACTTTTATTTATCTCTTGGTATTCAACTCCGGCAATAATATAATAAGTGTTTAGCACTGTATATATCCCACAGTCATATGCATTATTTTGCTGAATTCTCAGTCGTCTTTATTATAAGGTGCCAGCTATAACAGGCTGCTGCAATAGATAAAATTATCTCCCTGTGTTTCCTGACTGTGTGTGTGTGTGTTTGTTTTTTTGTGACATTCTAATTTAATCTCGTAGGATGACTTCCCTGGTTTAAAAATTATACCAAGACACCAATGCAGGCCAGGTCCAAAGTAATCTGCTGAAAGGAAGTAGGAGAAAGTCACAGATTGGTGTACTGTTTTGCTCTAGGTAGCTGTAAAAAAGATCTGAGCGTCCTCTTACAACACTCAGATATATGTAAATTGGACACGCGAGTATTTGTTATTCATACTTCTGGCATATTAAACTAAATATGGCATCTTCGATAACTTAGCCGATTTACGTGGTTCTAAAGTCTTCAGAATATTCTTCTCAATGTCACTCAGCAGCTCTCTTTTACACGCTACTCTGTAAATATTCCAAGGAACTGTGTGATTTGCTTCATTTTTTTTTATGCATCTTGTGGGTTTGGTGTGAAATATTCAGGGGATGCATTTCTGTATTCTGCATCCATGTCTAAAACTTGTAGCAGTATTATTAATTTGTCTTTGTGGGCTCACTTCAGATTTTTCAAGAAGAAAAATAAGTTTTTTTTAATAAGGAGCAAATAATGGAGTCTGGTGTTGATGTGCAGTTGTAATCCATATCACCTAGTCTTGGTCTTTTTCTACCAGATTCTTTTTTTTTTATTTTTTTATTAGGTTCTTGAAAATGAATGTGTTATCTGCATTCTCAATTGACAATTGCACAGCTATAATAAATTTTCCTGTACTTAGGCAGGAGCATAGAGAGAGTTCTGGCAGTGGTCTTACTGCCTCAGAATGTGGTTCATGAACGCTTGAGTAGATGTTTGTGGACATATCCAACCACCCCTCCTCTTTTATCCAATCCTTGGACTGGAAAAGGACCAGAACACTTAATCTGATTTATTGTTCTGGAAACATTGAGTCGTTAACAGATTTTTTTTTTTTTTTTTTAAGAGTGGAAAACTGATCTTTAAGTTTTGAATTTTCCAAGCCCACAGTATGCACAATTAAATTCATAAAAATAGAAGCTCTGCATGAAAAACATTGCTAGGATAAAGGCATCAACATGCACTTCTTTCTGAGCAATCTCATCCTTTATAATTTATTTGTTGTCATAATATCCTGTTTGTAATGAAGTCTACTTTGATGTAATAAAAATACAAAGGTTTCACTCCAGTACTTGCTTATATGGTTATGCCTTGTCTCAAGATTCAGTATTGTCTGTATTTAGTAATTGCGCTATGTGATCTTTTAAACCCTTAAGGGCCTTGTTTTTCCTGCCATGCTCTTATCCAGATGCCAACGTCTGACAAAATATGGTTGGTGCAGAAGATGTGAAGCCTTTTGTAGACGCTTTTTTTCCTAATATGCCACACAATACCCCTATCCTTGTCTGTCTTGATGGGAAAATGTTAAATTCTGCCCATCCAAACACTTCATAAGGTTACATAAAAAGTCTTGATGGAAAGATTTGATTTGGTTTTCTTGGAGTAGAAAACCCAGTGATAATATTGGATCATTGCATAGTTGTAATATTCTCATAACAAATGTAGATAAGTAACAATTACTAATATTTAAAGTGGTATCATAGGAGAGGAGCTGTGGTAATGTTATATCATCGTTTGATATGCAGATAAGTTCCTGTGCTTCTTATTATATCTGGATCTTCAAATGAAACTACCAGATCTGGAATGAGTGCTAAATGTGATATGTAGTACTTAAGGTGTGCTGATAGCTCAACTAGACACAACAATTCATCAATGTAGATGCATTTTGTCTTCTGCTCTTGATATTTTTTTACCTGTTTTAGGCTCCTTTGACAATCTATAGCCATATATTGGTCATTGCCACTACATGTGTGAGCACTTTGGAGACCTTTTTAGGTTTTCTTTGGTCCTTTTTTTTTATTGTGCCATTATGAACACACAGCCCACAATAAAACAAAGTGAACTAAAGAATAAAGAGAAGGGAGGGGAGGTGCCATTACTTGACCTGAAGCAAAGCACAAAGAACCTGCCAGCAAGGCATGCGGTCGAAAGGTAATGTAAGCCAGCAGACTAGACCCCCACCAAAGGTGACAAGTAGCTAGCCCTCAACTTAGGATACAATTTCACTAATGAAATCTAATCTACAGTCTGTACACATTAAATTTCCATCTGCCAGGTGCACAAATCTCAGAAATGGACAAACACTCCACACAGATGTAAAACTATTGTGTACCAAATTCAGACGGATAAGACTGAGAGCCAGAATACAGTCCTTTGAAACTGAACTAAATTGGTATCTGGTGATCGGGGAAGCATCCAGATGTATCAACCAGACCTCAGGCACCTTAGGTCTATGCCGTATGTAAGACTAAGTGACATCGGACAAATCTGAATATCTGGCAACTATTTATCGAGACCCAGTGACCTCTTACTTGTGTCATGTCTGAGGTTAGGAGATGGTCGGAACAGGCGTGGAAGGCTGAAGAGGAGACTTGGGAGGCGTGAGCCAGGAACTCCTCATGTATGATGTAAGGAGTTATATGAACTGTAGAGGATGATGGGCCCGAAGGTGAGGACAGTAAAATAGATGTCTTTATAGAACAGCAGGTTGGAATGGGAACTGGATATATAATACTGAAGAGGTGGACCGCATTGGATTGGGACTGATGTTGATGAATTAAAGAACTTGATTGGACCTCAGCACCACCCTGGACAAACACCAAGGTAAAGTGTTTTTTTTTTTTTCCTTCATGGGTGGCTCCAGGACACCTCTTAGGCTAATGTGGAAACTTGGCAAGGAACACTCCGATCAACTGAGGAGCATGGACATCAGAGGCAAATGTCCAGGATTGTTCTTCTGGACCGTAGCCCTTCCAGTCAATCCAGTATTGGAGATGTCCATGATTGATTCTAGAGTCCACAATCTTTGCCACTTCATATTAGACTCCACAATGAGTCTGGAATTTGGAAGTTCTGAATGAAACCAGTTGAGTATGAGTGGTTTCAATAAAGGAAGGAATTTGGTATCCTCAGGAAGGGAGGTAGCTTAAGTTTGAAAGAAACTGGGTTAATCATACGTACGCTCAATGGCGAATGGCCCAATGTAGCGGGGTGCAAATTTCATGGATGGAACTCTTAACCGCATATTTTGTGTAGAGGACCAAACTAATTTTCCTTGCTTGAGACTAGGAACTGCTCTCCTCTTCCTGTCGGCAAGCTTCTTGTACCGCTCAGAAGCTTTCACCAGGGAGGAGCGGATCTCTTTCCAAATCTTGGAAAAGTGATGCAAGGTGCGATCAGCAGCTGGAACCTGTGAGACAGGAAATGGCTGAAACTCAGGAACTTGAGGGTGAAGGCCATAAGTGATATAAAAGAGCATGGAACCAGATGAAGAATGGTACTGATTGTTGTGACAAAATTCCACCCAAGGAAGCAGTTCAGCCCAGTTGTCCTGAGAGGAGGATACAAAGAAACAAAGAAATGCTTCCAGATCTTGGTTGACTCTTTTTCTGTAAACTGGCAGTGGAGAAATTGTGCTTGACTTGAAGTGAAGAATACAAGGAACACCAAAACTTGGCAACAAACTACACTCCACGGTTAGAGATGATTTCCTTTCTTTGGAGTCTGAAGATTTCTTGAATGAATAATTGAGCCAACTTGGGAGCTGACGGAAGACCGGTGAGGGGTATGAAGTGAGCCATCTAGGTGAAATGGTCAACTACCACCTAGATGGTGTTGAATTTTGTTTGAAACCGGGAGATCTGTAATGAAGTTCATTGACAGATGTGTCCACAATTGATGTGCAACAGAAAGAGTTAGTAACTGCCCAGCTGGAGACTGTCAAAGCACTTTATGCTGGGTGCACTTGTTACAAGAAACAATGAAGTCTTAGATGTGTCTTCTGAGAGAGGGCTACCAGTAAGACCTGGAAATTAACTCCTATAGTCTTTTGTATGCCTGCATGACCTGCGAAGCATGAGCCCAATGTAGCAGTTTATTGGGAAAACTCTTGTCAAACCCGCATTATACAACAGATGGTGAGGATTCTACTCAGACTGCAGGGAGAACACCTGGTCAATGATGAGATGCTTCTCATCGGATGTAGTCTTATATTCTTGCTCCATGGAGCGAGAGAGGGCATCAGCCTTTCGATTCTGTACCCCTGGATGAAAAGTCTACTGTCTTAAGGTATAAGAGGTTTTTGTTGTCTATGAGAATGGAAATGGGATGCTCCGCTCCTTCCAAAAAAGAGTGCCACTTGTACAAGGCTAACTTCATAGCGAGAAGTTCTTGATCCCCAATAGGGTAGTTGCACTCAGCCAAAATTAATTTTCCTGAGGAAAATCCACAGAGGTGGAGAACACCATCAGGAGCGTGTTGAGAGAGTGCAGCTTGACTCCTATGGAAGAAGCATCTACTATCAAGACGAATGGCTGTGTGACATCAGGTTGACGAAGAACAGGAGCTGAAATTAACTTCTGGTGTTTTGGGGGTTTTTTTTCAAGAAGGCTTTCTCTGACTATCGGGAAGGATTGGCACCTTTCTGACCAAGGACCTCATTTAGAGGCGCTTGCTAAGGCGTGATTGCATGCTGCCGGGCGATTGTTGCCAAGTGCGCATGCGTGAGTCAATCATTGCGATGGGGAATCGTGTGCTCATAGCAGAGACAGAGCACTACTTTGAGTGACCGTGCCGTTTGTGGGTGGTAACAAGGGAAGGTGCTTATGAACGGGGGAGTGGTGAAGCGAACGCAAGCATGTCTCCGTCAAAACTGAGTTTTAGGGGCGTCCATAATTAAAAGGCCACGTCATTGTACACGTCAGTTCACATCTATTTAAATGGAAGTACTCTCAATGCTTGCGGGAGCCCAGGGTCTACCACAAGCACTGCGTGAGCAGGCGATGGTTCTTTACGCTGCCGATGTTTGCAGTCAAATAGAGTAGCAGGTGCTACTCATTGCATTGTAGAACTGCAAAGTAGTTGCGTTAATTAGCATTATTTTTTATTATTATCATCATTCTTTACAGATGTCAATCTCAAAAACCTTTTACATCCCTAACAATTGCCCCTATATTTTTTTTAAATAATCAAAAGCATGAAGATATTTTTCTTTGAGTATTTTAAAGTATAATAGGGTATTTTTTTTTTATTTTTTTTTTTAAACTCCTTCAAGCTGGTGTGGAAATGCACATCCCAGCATGCCAATCCAGAGTAAATACATACCTTGATAGCAATACTGTGCCAGGCCAGGGCAGGATTTGTAGTTCCATAGTAGCTCCTAGTTTTGTTTTTTTGTTTTTTTATCTGTAGAAAAAAGCATTTTAAAAGACAAATGACTGACTTTGTAAATTTTCATTTTTACTTTATAATCCCAAATATTTTTGGCAACAATTTTTTTCTTTTGTATCATTATTGAAAAGTAATTTTTAAAAACTACAAATATTATTATTTTTTTTAAATAAATACACGATTGTCTGGATGAATTTGGAATGGGTACACACTTACAAATGTGGGTTTTGCCTTTTGTGCCAGCACCAAATGTCCCTCCTACAAAGAAAAATTCACCTCCAAATATGTCTGGCACATATGATGGCAAGATACAATGTCAAATTATTCCTTGTGTGGTTTCCAGGGGCGCTAACCAGATTAAATTTTTGGACATATACATCCAGAAAGTTCTGGGTGGAAATAATCCAAGATCATCAGTCTTTTCTTTTTCTTTGCAGCAGACTCCGGAAAGCTCAATTTACGGATCCGGGTGGACCATTGTGGACCCTGCTGGGAACTCTGTCCAGCCACAGCAGGGCACTGGTCCACCTCACCTTCTCTTGGGTCAGTGAGTTGTTGTTTCATCTCCCTGACATCTTGGCTTATGGACCTTTTTAGAAAGGAGGTTTGCTCCACCATTCTGGCCTGGACTGCCTCAATGGCTGCTGTTGGGTCAAAGCCAAGCTGTCAGGGAGGGGACCCCCTGGCCCATTAAGGTTTTGATCCATAAATTTAGCTTTGTCTTCAGTTGGCTGCAAAGGTCACCTCACCTAATAAAAAATTTAGCATCAATTCATTTTTTTCAAAAACCTCTTTCTATGACACAAAATATATATTGACCATTGGGCTTTCAACATTGGGACTGCGAAATAGACTTTGCTTTTGTTTGGGAATCCTGAAAAACAAACATTTTCTAGACCTTTTTCCTTTGTTTATCAAATATATATCATACTTACTTTTTTCTCACAAAATAAGTATCAACATTTAGTGGAGTGCTTCTGATTGATTGATCTTGGAAATTTTCATCCAGATTCCTTTATGATGTTGTACTGGAATGTTATGTCCAAAAGAGAATCTGGCTAGTGCCTCCTGGATGAGTGTATCCATCACCCCACAAGGAATATCTTGACATTGTATCTTGCCATCTGATGGGCCAGCCACATTTGGAGGTGATGTGTTTGTAGGAGGTGGAGGAGGAACATCTGGTGGCGGCACAAGCACACTTTCCTCACCCACATCTGCAAGTGTGTCCAAATCTTCATTTTCTGATGCAAGTCCTAATCCAAATTCGTCCAGAAAATCGTGTCATTCATGCAGTCATGTACACTGACCTCATAATCCATGACTGCAAATTGACTCACAGGAAGTGCTGGGCCCAGGAGATAAACCAGTTGATGAAGGTACACATGTCTGTACCACTATTGTGCATACACTGTGCACTATTAGCCGGCGAAGGGATACACAAAAAATATTCATGGCTATGGTGGGTGGGTGATGTTTTAAACTGTTATGATAGTATTCGTTAGTCAAAGAGGAGCCATTGCGGAATTTGCTTCGGTGGGAGCTTGCGCTCATTGGCACAGCTGTGCAGCAAATCTTGGTGGCCTTCACCCGTATACAAAACGCCCTTTAAAGACATGTTAACTTAATTAAAACACAACACTTTTTATTTTTATAATGTTAAGATATTCCATTAGTTAAATAGTAAATTATAAAAAGTCTATCCATCTCGTTCTATCTATCCGTATATGTTAATTTTAAAATATTATATATATTCTCTATGTATGTATAGAAAGAGATAATCTGTGTGTGTGTATATATATGTGTGTGTGTGTGTGTATGTATGTATATATATATATATATATATATATATATACACACACACAGAGAAATATATATATATATATATATTTTTTTTTTTTTCTGTGTGTGTGTGTGTGTGTGTATATATATATATATATATATATATATATATATATATATATACATACATATACACACACACACAGAAATTATATATCTATCTATCTCTGTGTGTGTGTGTATGTGTATAAATATATATATATATATATATATCTATCTCTGTGTGTGTGTATATATCTATCTATATATTTATATCTATACATACATACATAGAGAAATATATATATACACACAGAAATATATATATATTTCTCTGTGTGTGTATATATATATATATATATATATATATATATATATATTTTTCTGTGTAATATATATATATATATATATATATATATATCTACACACACAGAGAAAATAAAATATATATATATACATATATACACAGAGAAAATAAAATATATATATATATACACACACACAGAGATAGAGATATATATATATATATATATATACACACACACAGAGAAATTATATATATATATATATATATATCTCTGTGTGTGTGTATATATCTATATCTATATATCTATACATAGAGAAATATATATATATATCTATACATACATACAGAAATATATATATATATATATATATATATATCTATACATACATACATACAGAAATATATATATATATATTTCTGTATGTATCTATACATACATACATACAGAAATATATATATATATATATATATCTATACATACATACAGAAATATATATATCTATACATACATACAGAAATATATATATATATATCTATACATACATACAGAAATATATATATATATATCTATACATACATACATACAGAAATATATATATATATATATAGGACTCTGCAAAGTGTGGCACTCCACGCAATAAACACACAGGATACGGCTTGTAGAAAACGGTTAACGTTTCAATGCATCAGCATTTTCGTCAG
Organism: Taudactylus pleione; assembly: GCA_031769625.1. NCBI lineage: Eukaryota > Metazoa > Chordata > Amphibia > Anura > Myobatrachidae > Taudactylus > Taudactylus pleione. Next base: position 1,718,014 of record JAUIMM010000547.1, read on the forward strand.
AACAAATTCAGTGTAAAAAGCATACCTTATATACATAAGCATAATCACCCAGTGATAATCAGCATGCTTGCTGAGGCGCGACCACACGCCCAAACTCCAGCAGCTCCCTAATGACGTCATCACGTCGCTCCATGAGTGACACATTCCCATAACCATAGTAACACAATAACAAAATACACAGACTAAACATACAACAAACAAACAACGCTGCACCATACATTTTGCAATGATGTTAACAACATTAAGTGAATTAGCACCCAATGCAGTGTAGAAGCGCTACATATATTTTGCCTACTCACATCTATGACAGCACATATCGTGCCCAAAGACGCTGGCTATATCAATAGATATAGAGACCTATGATGTAAATCTAGCCCACTCACAAATACCTATTCAATCAATTCTACAGGAATGAACTTAAGCCCAGTTGCTCATTGAGCCCTCTGGGTGCCATAGTACCCAGACGGTATATCCACCTAGTCTCACGCTGCATTAACAATCTACTTCTATTACCACCCCTTGATAGGGGGGGAACGTGATCAATCATGCGATACTTAAGCACGGACAAAGCATGTCTAGCACTGGCAAAATGCCTTGCAACAGGCTGATCACTTCTACCTCCATTGATTGCCGTTCTAATGGCACTTCTATGCGCAGCCATGCGTTCCTTGAATGTCCGCTCGGTCTTACCAATATATGAAAGGCCACACGGGCATAAAATTTGATAGATTACATATTGTGAATTGCATGTCAGTTTATGCCTAATGGTATATCTAAAGCCCGAGTGAGGATGGTAAAAACTGTCTCCAGGGATCATGTATCTGCAAGTAGTGCACGTACATCTAAAGCATCCTAGTTTACCGTCAGACCTATTATCTGCCATGGGAACAGGGCTCGATATATCTGCTTTAACGAGAATATCTTTGAGACTACGTCCACGTCTATAACATGACATAATGCGCGTGTCATTAAGTTTCAAATCATGGTCACTTTGTATAATATGCCATAGCTTTTTAGATGTTTTGTTAACATAATGACTATTGCAATTATATTGGTTAACCCATGGTACACATTCAGATTTATTAGTGCGCTGACCTTGTGCCAAAATTGCATTTCTATCAAGATTAAGCACCCTCTGCTTGGTTGTTTCCAACTCTATAGGGTCATAGCCCCTAGCGATAAATTTACGTATCATATCATCCATCCCCATTTCAACCAATTGTGGGTCAGATGTAATACGTCTAATCCTCATCAATTGGGAGTAGGGTAGCCCCTTCACTAGCGGCCTGGGATGACAGCTATCAAACCTAAGTAAATTGTTTTTGTAAGTAGCCTTTTGATACAGTTGGGTTATGATTTTGCCCTGCTTAATCGAAATATTTACATCCAAAAAATTGACATTCATTACTAATATTGTACGTAAATTTCACTGGGCTATCACTGATGTTATGTGACTCAACATGGTCAATCAGGTCTTGTTTGGGTCCCAACCAAAACAACAGCAAATCGTCAATATAGCGTACGTAAAACGCAATCCTATTAGCAATATTCTGTTTGAAAAACACTTCCTCCTCTACTACAAACATGTACAAATTCGCATACGATGGGGCCACACTGGACCCCATCGCGCATCCAACTTGTTGTAAATAATACTTATTGTCATAGAGGAAGAAGTTATGAGTCAAAATCAAGTTCAACAATTCAATAACAACATCGATATGTGGTCCTTGATACAATGGATGATTAGTCAGATACTGTCTACTGGCTGCAAGACCTTCCCCATGAGGGATAATCGTATATAAGCTCCCCACGTCCAGGCTACACAGCCAAATTTCTTCATTATATGTGGGGAGTTCCACCAATTTCCTAAGCAAGGTTGACGTATCCAAAAGGTAATGTGGGTGGCTCCGTATACAGGGTTGCATCAATGAGTCAAGGTATATGGCTGTCGGCTGTAATAGAGATCCCCTAGCAGTAATTATGGGACGCCCTGGTGGATCCACCAGACTCTTATGAATCTTCGGCGTACAATACAGCAGTGGTACCACAGGATGTGCGGGAATTAGGGCATCACGGATGCATTTAGGTAAGCTTCCTCGCTGTACTGCAGTGTCCAATATCCCGATCAATTTATTCCGTACCAATCTCGTTGGATCAGTAGATAACAATTCATATGTCCTTACATCAAGCAGATGTTGGTTCACCTGTTGTTTATATTTACAGAGATCCTGGATGACCAGCGCACCACCCTTATCAGCAGGGCGGAATACCAGCTGATTGTTTTTAGCTAGATTCATCAGTGCTTGCTGTTCAATTTTAGATAAATTAAAGCGTGTAGGGGGCAACGCAGCTACAGTGGTTTCCACTTCCATTTGCAGCAGTCTCATAAATGTCTTAATTGACGCATTTGACGATAGTGGCTCAAATGTTGATCTAGGCTGTAGCTTTTGCAGTTTAGCTGGTAACTGTACAACATCGCTATGACTTTGGTCATGGGGTTTAGAAAAATACTCTTTCAATTTCAGCTGTCTGTTTAAGGCAAATTGTTCGATTTGCCATTGTAAGGGATCTATTTTCACCGTTGGCACGAAGGACAATCCTCTATTAAGTACTGCTAGTTCTGTGCTTGATAATGTGTAACTTGAAAGGTTAACCACTAGGTCTTGCGGGATATCTGTAGCTTTCTCCCACTTCCTCTTCCTTTTATATTGCCCAACCCTTCTGGTGTGGCACCTCCACCTCTTTCTTGGGATCTGGTAGTCATCCCTAAAGGGTAGACCCGCTGCTTATTCCTTCGTCTAGCACCAAGTTGTTCATATTCACTGTCTGATGATCTATGAGCTGGTATTCCGCCCTGCTGATAAGGGTGGTGCGCTGGTCATCCAGGATCTCTGTAAATATAAACAACAGGTGAACCAACATCTGCTTGATGTAAGGACATATGAATTGTTATCTACTGATCCAACGAGATTGGTACGGAATAAATTGATCGGGATATTGGACACTGCAGTACAGCGAGGAAGCTTACCTAAATGCATCCGTGATGCCCTAATTCCCGCACATCCTGTGGTACCACTGCTGTATTGTATGCCGAAGATTCATAAGAGTCTGGTGGATCCACCAGGGCATCCCATAATTACTGCTAGGGGATCTCTATTACAGCCGACAGCCATATACCTTGACTCATTGATGCAACCCTGTATACGGAGCCACCCACATTACCTTTTGGATACGTCAACCTTGCTTAGGAAATTGGTGGAACTCCCCACATATAATGAAGAAATTTGGCTGTGTAGCCTGGACGTGGGGAGCTTATATACGATTATCCCTCATGGGGAAGGTCTTGCAGCCAGTAGACAGTATCTGACTAATCATCCATTGTATCAAGGACCACATATCAATGTTGTTATTGAATTGTTGAACTTGATTTTGACTCATAACTTCTTCCTCTATGACAATAAGTATTATTTACAACAAGTTGGATGCGCGATGGGGTCCAGTGTGGCCCCATCGTATGCGAATTTGTACATGTTTGTAGTAGAGGAGGAAGTGTTTTTCAAACAACAGAATATTGCTAATAGGATTGCGTTTTACGTACGCTATATTGACGATTTGCTGTTGTTTTGGTTGGGACCCAAACAAGACCTGATTGACCATGTTGAGTCACATAACATCAGTGATAGCCCAGTGAAATTTACGTACAATATTAGTAATGAATGTCAATTTTTTGGATGTAAATATTTCGATTAAGCAGGGCAAAATCATAACCCAACTGTATCAAAAGGCTACTGACAAAAACAATTTACTTAGGTTTGATAGCTGTCATCCCAGGCCGCTAGTGAAGGGGCTACCCTACTCCCAATTGATGAGGATTAAACGTATTACATCTGACCCACAATTGGTTGAAATGGGGATGGATGATATGATACGTAAATTTATCGCTAGGGGCTATGACCCTATAGAGTTGGAAACAACCAAGCAGAGGGTGCTTAATCTTGATAGAAATGCAATTTTGGCACAAGGTCAGCGCACTAATAAATCTGAATGTGTACCATGGGTTAACCAATATAATTGCAATAGTCATTATGTTAACAAAACATCTAAAAAGCTATGGCATATTATACAAAGTGACCATGATTTGAAACTTAATGACACGCGCATTATGTCATGTTATAGACGTGGACGTAGTCTCAAAGATATTCTCGTTAAAGCAGATATATCGAGCCCTGTTCCCATGGCAGATAATAGGTCTGACGGTAAACTAGGATGCTTTAGATGTACGTGCACTACTTGCAGATACATGATCCCTGGAGACAGTTTTTACCATCCTCACTCGGGCTTTAGATATACCATTAGGCATAAACTGACATGCAATTCACAATATGTAATCTATCAAATTTTATGCCCGTGTGGCCTTTCATATATTGGTAAGACCGAGCGGACATTCAAGGAACGCATGGCTGCGCATAGAAGTGCCATTAGAACGGCAATCAATGGAGGTAGAAGTGATCAGCCTGTTGCAAGGCATTTTGCCAGTGCTAGACATGCTTTGTCCGTGCTTAAGTATCGCATGATTGATCACGTTCCCCCCCTATCAAGGGGTGGTAATAGAAGTAGATTGTTAATGCAGCGTGAGACTAGGTGGATATACCGTCTGGGTACTATGGCACCCAGAGGGCTCAATGAGCAACTGGGCTTAAGTTCATTCCTGTAGAATTGATTGAATAGGTATTTGTGAGTGGGCTAGATTTACATCATAGGTCTCTATATCTATTGATATAGCCAGCGTCTTTGGGCACGATATGTGCTGTCATAGATGTGAGTAGGCAAAATATATGTAGCGCTTCTACACTGCATTGGGTGCTAATTCACTTAATGTTGTTGACATCATTGCAAAATGTATGGTGCAGCGTTGTTTGTTTGTTGTATGTTTAGTCTGTGTATTTTGTTATTGTGTTACTATGGTTATGGGAATGTGTCACTCATGGAGCGACGTGATGACGTCATTAGGGAGCTGCTGGAGTTTGGGCGTGTGGTCGCGCCTCAGCAAGCATGCTGATTATCACTGAGTGATTATGCTTATGTATATAAGGTATGCTTTTTACACTGAATTTGTTCTGACGAAAATGCTGATGCATTGAAACGTTAACCGTTTTCTACAAGCCGTATCCTGTGTGTTTATTGCGTGGAGTGCCACACTTTGCAGAGTCATTATATATATATATATATATATATATATATATATACACACACACACAGAGATAGATATATATATATAATTTCTCTGTGTGTGTGCGTGTGTATATATATATATATATATATATATATATATATTCTCTATATATCTCTGTATGTGTGTGTGTGTGTGTGTATATATATCTCTCTCTCTCTCTCTCTCTCTCTCTCTCTCTCTCTCTCTCTCTCTCTCTCTCTCTCTCTCTCTCTCTCTCTCTCTCTCTCTCTCTCTCTCTCTCTCTCTCTCTCTCTCTCTCTCTCTCTCTCTCTCTCTCTCTCTCTCTCTCTCTCTCTCTGTGTGTGTGTGTGCATCTCTCTCTCTCTATAGATATAGATAGATATATATATATATATATATATAGAGAGAGAGAAAATTAATAATCTTAGCTGGTATTGTGAGATAATACATCAGATATCACCACTGATCATAATGGGATTGATAAATAAATCCTTTAACTCAGAAATGGCTGTATATACTATACTGTGGACATCAATTCATAATGTCACCGTTGGTCATAATGAGTTTTGACAAGCAATCCTACAACTCAAAATAGGCTATATGTGCTATAACGTGGACATCAATTCATAAACATAACATCACATAGCATTTTACATACTAGAGAATTATGTTTGACAATATCCCATATGAAGTCAAATAAACCTTTGTACATAGAGATGCATCATTTAAATAATTGTATTAGCATACATGAAGGGAACCTATTATTCAGAGCTTTATTGTATGAATTCAGGATTAATTAGCATAGTGCAAAAATCAGCAAAAAGTTGATTTAAATACATCTTTTAAATAATTGCACCAGCATACATGAAGAAAATCTATTAATCCGAGCTCTGTTATATACATTCTTATTACACTTCAAGATTAATTAGCACAATACAAAATCAGCAGGAGCTTTATGCACAATCCAATTTAAAACCTCAAGGAGAGCCTCTATGCATAGGTCTTCATCATCAAAGTATAGTCCAAGTAACAAAAGGGAGAAAAAAGGAATCAACTATTCAAGGTTCTGTTGTGCAAGATATTGTGTATAAACTTCCGGATCATACATTGCAAAAAAGCCCAGAGCTCTGTAATAGGCAGCAAATCTGTCAGTGATAAGAATGTACTAACAGCTATTTTGATTCCCCGTGTGGGATCCCCACATAAGACCTGAGTTAAAGGAACCGCATGTAATCAACCAAATTAAGTAACTCATTTAGTGATAGAAAAGAACGCTGAAACATGTCTTTGTATCAGCAGAAATACGATACCAGCAGGGTCCAGTTCCTTTATCAACTGAACCTCCTAGTGTTGTGCGGTAGACTGAATAAGAGAGGATGCGCGTTTCGCCTGGATACAGGCTTGTTCACCTCACCGTGACCACATGGTAGAGTCCTGGTTTTTATACCTAATTCCGCGCACTCATTACAATTAGCAGGGAGGGTTGTAGTTATGTCACCACCCTTGGTGACTCGAATATTATACCTGCTCTCCATTACATGTAATTATCCTATTAGACCAAATAAGTCCATGTCTAAGTCAGTTAGCCAATCGGATCATATGACCTTCGCTATGCCTGATGGTCAATGTAGTTCATAGTAATTACTTACAATTATTGCTGTTTTTCTGTACAATAATTCTTAACAAATATAGAGAATTATTAGTAAAGAAAGGGGCAAACACTGCCAGAAAAAATCATGCTAGCTGGAAGAAATATAATATAAGAAAAATACCAACAGGTCAGTGTAATGCAGGGGTTCCCAACCACGGTCCTCAAGGCACACTAACAGTCCAGGTTTTAAGGATAGCCATAGTTGAGCACAGGTGACTTAATTAGTACCTTAGTTATTTTGAGTTAACCATCTGTGCTTAAGCATTGATATCACTAAAACCAGGACTGTTAGTGTGCCTTGAGGACCGAGGTTGGGAATCACTGGTGTAATGCATGTAGCTGCACCACTTGATGATTACAAATCATTGTCACATAGAGCCCTGCATGATAGTCGAAAAATCACCATATATACATATATGGCTACAATATGCTGCACACATTTTCTACATAAAACACAGAATGTTACATGTGCATATTCATACAATAAAGCTCTGAATAATAGGTTCCCTTCATGTATGCTGGTGCAATTATTTAAATGATGCATCTCTATGTACAAAGGTTTATTTGACTTCATATGGGATATTGCCTAAAGTAATTCTCTAGTATGTAAAATGCTATGTGATGTTATGTTTGTGAATTGTTGTCCACATTATAGCACATATAGCCTACTTTGAGTTGTAGGATTGCTTGTCAAATCTCATTATGACCAGCTGTGACATTATGAATTGATGTCCACAGTATAGTATATACAGCCATTTCTGAATTATAGGATTTATTTATCAATCCCATTATGATCAGTGGTGATATCTGATGTATTATCTCACAATACCAGCTAAGATTATTAATTTTCAATATATATCTGATTAGCAAATTATCTCCAAATCAATACTGTATATTAGGATGATTCTGTTCCCTTGGACCATTAGGACCATTGGGGATTATATGATGGTATTTCTATTGCATGACGTTTTGTGATATCATCTTGCATGTCAATATACTATGAGTTAATGATACATATGAACATTATTGGTACCACGTTTGGTGATGATTGGGTTCTTCTTTGTAAGGACCATTATCTTTTATAGAATGGTATCACTATTTTCAACATTATAAATATACAGATTTATTATCCTTATTATATATACATTTCATGATAGGTATGCATATGCATCACTTTTCTCAATAAACGTTTGTACTACTAATTGAACTCTCCAGTGAGTGACAGTCCTACAGTTTTTCATGCAAATCTGTGGAAACCATGTGTAAGGGGACATCTACCTTTGCCTAATGAATTATACCTACAGCCATACTTGTCTGAACCGGCCCAATCTCGTCTGATCTTAGAAGCGATACAGCAACAGGCCTGGCCAGTACTTTGAAGGGAGACCTCCTAGGAATACCAGGTGCTGTAGGTCAATCCATATTTGGAAGATTAGGACAACACTTGGCACAGATACCACATGAATCATTTGTATATGGTCATACAGCATTAATTTATGGATTGGAGGAATCATAATATGTATCTCATATGTTTGTTGTGAAATGCAGATTGGATTTGTTTTATTATTTTCGCCATTTAGCTCGATGGTTATTCATCTATACCCGAGCTTTGGATTTATGTATGTATTTATGTTTATGTAAGTCTACCTCTTTATTTTTATGCAAGTATAATAAAAGTTCGATTTTATGATTTTTGAAATGTTATTTCATGTAAGAGTGCCCCAACAAAGAGCCTTTCTTTTCTCTCCTCGTGTCAATACATGTACATATTAGGCTTTGGGAGCACCACCAATGTTACAAATTTAAGTAAACCAATCATACTGCATAATCCAAAATAATTTTTCTTATTTATAATTATTACCATTTGTGTTATGGGTCACATTTCTTGTTCTGTGCGGAATCCTTTCTTTCTGTTTGTATAATCATATATAGTTTACACCTATTTAGATTTTTATTGAACTATAACCATATGAGGAGCAGCTGAAAAACATTCCCCTAAAACAAGCGCAGTTGTCTTTTTTTTTTTTTTTTTTTTCTAGAGGATAAGTTTGCTCTCTGGGAGATTTCCCAGGAATTAACTCAAATGGACAATGCCATTCACGGTGAGGAGGAAGTACATCAGCACCAGCTAGAGGATTATGCAGACTGAGCCAAAGCAAGGCCAGAACTATGGAATGCGAGGCCCTGGGTATGAAAATAAAACTTAACAGAGTGCAGAGCACCAATCTTGTCTCACAGAGAGGTAGAGTCTGAAGGGTAATTAGGAAGGGTAGCCCTAGGATGTGGCTTCTGTCAACCGCTGTGAGGTAGATTGGATTAAGCAGATTCTAGGTTGGTAATGCCCACCTCTGGACTAATTCTGATGTGAAGAAGTTGCCAGCTGTACCTGAATCAAACAGAGCAAAGACTTGCTTGAAGCCCTTGGCCACTTGAAGAGAAACTGAGAGCATGCAATCTGTTATCTTTGAAGAGAAATTAACTACTCCTAACTTAGCCTCTCCTTGCCGATCCATTTGATATAAATGCATTAATCTAGGTAGCATAAGAGGAATGGAAATGGGATCGGAATGTGCCCATTGAGACAGAATAGTTTTCTTTGATGCAGCAGCAACACGAACTAGTAGCAAACACAGACCCCGAAAACGTGTCTGATGGTATTGCAATCCCAAAATTCCTAACTCATGTGAACCGTAAATTGTGTTTCCAATTCAATATTCATGTAGTTTTTGGACTGTGTCCCAAAAGGCTTTAACTACCATGCAAAACCACATACAATGAACCAAATCAGCCTCAGGTGCCTGACATTTAAAACAATTGGAGTTATCAGAGATCCCCATAAGAAAGCGGAATTTAGTTGTATAATAGGCCCTATGTAGCAATTTATAATTCATTACCGCATAAGAAGAGGAGGCTAACTGTTTATTCAATTGTACACAAGATCCAATTTTGTTTCAAATTTGTTCTTGGAAAGGTATCTTTCCATTTAGCTATTACTGTAGCTAACGTGGTTAAATCAATCTTACGGCTAGCATGAAGATAAACTAGAGAGGTGGGAACTGGATTTCGGGCATTCCACCGTACAGTACAATCTAGGGAACCGGACAAGTCGGCACAGTACAGTACAATCTAGGGAACTGAGCAAAAAGTTGGTTCACATAACTTGAACCTGAAAATAAGCGAAAAGAGGGATATCCAATTATCTCTTTTAGCGGAGATAAAGGGAATATTACCAAACAATCCACATCCAAACATTAATATACAGATTGAATACCCTGGACGTGCCAAGACCGAATAACTGCACTAGACTCACCATTTTGAAAATCAAGATTAGACCAGTGGGAGGAATAAGGAATGAGAAAAACCTAAACCCATCCTCTTCCTCAGAATGTGCCAAAGGATACATGGGGTAATAAGGAGAGGGTTATCAAAGAGATTAGAGGGTATGCAGCCAGGAGAAAAGTGTAGTAAACTCACCAAATGCGGGGAAAAAAGCTTTGGTCTATTGCATTATAAACATATGTATTGCCTCCACCTATCCAGTCCAAAGTGTATCTATAATTCGCTGCCAGGGTGTAGTCCTGGATGCAAGGTAAATTAATACCTCCCAAAGATAACGTTTTAGAGATGTACGAGGGCACTTTTTGGCCCAAATAAATTTTGTCAACACCATATTAATAACTTATTGATCACGTTTAGCCAATAGAAAGGGAAGCATTTGGAGTGGGTAGAGGAGGCTTGGAAAGGATACCATTTTAAACAGATGGCAACGTCCTAAGTAGGAAATATGGAGGTGCTTCCATTTAAGAAGATTGCTAACATTTGGTTAATAAAATATGGTACATTTGCAACATATAGATCCGGTTGGTGAGGGACATATTCTCAATCCCAAATAAGTTTAAACAATCATGGGCCCAGCGGAAAGGAAACAAAGAACCCTATCCCTCCTTAGTAGCAGTCCAAAGAGCCAAAGCTTCTGTTTTAACAGGATTAATAAGGAACCTGGACATAGAAACTCTTAGGGATTTTAATTCAAAGAGAGGGTATTGCTAGTTGAGGTTCACTAAAATATAATAACAAATGTTCTAATCAGTGGGTCTAGTGCAAGATTAAATAATAGCGGGGAAAGGGGGCAGCGTTGGCTTGTACTCCGGTAGAGCCTGAAGGAGGGGGTATTAAGACCATTAGTAGTCAAAGTGTAGGTTGACAATTTAGCCTCTGAAAAAGATGAATAAATTATGGGCCAAATTGTTGAAGTTGAATAATCCAATGCGTTTTGGCCTCCTTCTGTCCTTTTTCAAGGGTGGCTTGTGTCCATCTGTAAGCACAGTCTTCTACTTCCTGGTTTAGATTGGCAGCTTCACTGACAGGTTAAACCTCATCTATGGGCAGGATGCTATGCACATTAGTGTACTTCCTTCACGATTCTAGCCAGGGCTACTAAGGAATTCAATAATGACACATAGTAAAAGGTGTATGGTTAAAGTGTATCAGCTTGGAATGAAATAACAAAAATTGAATGTGCAATAAATAATGCATGTCCATTAATTTTTTTTCTATGTCTCCATGTATATTTATATTGAGACAGACATATTTGAGGTATCGAATGAAATATGAAATATGATATAGGAGCCGATCATAATTGTGTTCGTATAAGAAACCAAAACAACTAAACTGACTCAACAAAAAATAAATAAATTATAAATAAATCATAAAAATGTGTGTATATGTATAGATAGACAGAGAGAGATATATCTATCTCCATTGTCAACAGCTTACAAGCCTAAAAAAGTAGTGACATAACTTAAAATGTATGATCTGTTTTGCATCAAATGGTTCGCTGTGCATGTCCCAGATCTACCCATCCATTGGTATGCTCAGTAACCATGATCATTCTATCTATGTTGGACAGCTCAAAAATTCTTGATGTACATAGGACTCTTCTTATAATTCACTTGTGATAGCCATCTTAAACAGACTCCCAGTTACCATAGGATTGTGATTAAAGGATACCTTGTATCTCTAGGTCTACATTTGGACCATATGTTGTAATGGTCTTGAGGGTCATGATCCATTTGATTTCCTCCCTATTTATTTTCTTGTTATAGTCCCTCCCCACCCCCTCCAATTAGGTTCCAATTTTTCTCTAGTAGTGTATGCAAGCAAGCTTGGATCCTTCCTATGTTCCTATTTTTGAAGTGTGAGATCAAACCCACTCTGTGTTTTGTATGTGTTCTTCTATTTGTTGCTTCAGGATCCTCATGGTTTTGCCCACGTACTAATTGTCACATGGGCATTCCAGTAGATAAATGACTCCTATTTTGTGTCACACGTCGAAAATTTACGGTTGTTGAATGCTTTTCCTGTAGTGTTTTTAGATCTAAAAGTCTTGTTTGGGTTCGTGGTTGTCTGTCCCTTAGTACTGCAGTTTTTGCATTTAACACAATAAAAGAAACCCTTTGTTTTATTTTAATGTGGTAAACTGTGTTTGTTCGGTGCTGATGGGTTTGATATGATTGTGTACCATGCGTTTCTTGACATCTGGTGCCTTTCTGAAAACCACCACCACAGGTCTATCTAAGTAGTAGTATTGTTCTAAGGTTTTCATCCTTCAAAAGTATGTTCCAGTGTCTGTTGAGAATCTTTTTAATATTCTTAAATTCTGTATTGAACTCTGTAACAAAATACATTTTTGTGCTTTCTTCATCTGTACCTCCTTTTTATACTGAAGTGTGTTTCTATCTTTGCCAAGGACCTCTTGGCAGGCTGATTTAATCGTCTTTTGTCGTAATGTTTCTCTGTTATTTGATAGACTTTTTTTGCCTGTTCCTTTAAAGTTATTAATGTCCGAACAATTTCTTCTAATGCGGGTGAATTGTCCTTTTGATATGTTGCCTAGCCAATGTGGGTGGTGTCCACTGGTGGCTCGGATAAAACTGTTTACATCCACATTTTTGTAATGAGCTTTAGCCTCTATCTTGCCTCTCCATATATAAATGTGGAGATCCAGAAACTGAACTGATGTTACTGTATTCAGTGGTGAATTGTAAGTTCCTATTGTTGATGTAAAGGATTAAATCTGATAGAGAGTGCTCCGAATGTTCCCAACGATAAGGATGTTGTCTATATGTATCTCTTCCAGAAGACCATGTTCGCCACAAAGTTATTATTGATCGAAACCTTCCCGTTCTCCCAATGGCTCATAAACAGATTGTCATAACTAGGGGCAAACTTGGTCCCCATGGCAGTTCCTTGTTGTAGATCATCAAACATAACTGTGATGGAGTATGAATGTAGTACGAATTGCTTGTAGTATAAAACATGATTGTCGAGGATCCATATTCGTGTCTTGATCTAGGAAGTACCTAATGCTGTCCAATCCTTGATGATGGATAATGTCTGTGTACAGGGACTTTATATCACAAGTCATTAACCACCTGTTATCCTTCCAGATGACTTCACTTAATGCTTGCAATGTTTGTGTGGTGTCCTTAAGATGAAACTACTGTTGTGAAAGAGAGGGTTGTAGGAAGTGGTCGATATATTGGGATAGGTTTGCTGTCCGTCAATTCCGGAAACTATGGGGCATCCTGGTGGTTTTGAGGTGCTCTTATGCATTTTAGGTAAATGCTAAAACACTTGCATCACTTTGTTCATTGAATATAAAATCACTTTAATGTTTATTAATGATCCCTGGTTCTATTCCTGTTTTCAACATAGTGTCCAGTTCTATATTAAAATTCTCCAAAGGGTCCATCTTAAGCTGTTTGTATGTCATTGTGTCATTCAGTATTCTGGTTTCCTCTGTGATGTATTCTTGCTTGTCCATTACAACAATACCTCCCCCTTTATCTGCTGGTTTTATGATAGTCATTGTTTCTTTGCAGATCTTTCAGGACTGAGAGGTCTTGTTTGTTGATATTCTGCTTTTTGGATTTCTTTAGATTTTTTTTAAGTGTTCCAGATCATCCAGGGCCATCCTTTCAACAGTGGAGATAAATTCACTCTTCATATGGTGTGGACAAAACTTGGATATTGGATGCAACTGGGCATGGATGTATGTATTGCTCTCCACCTTGTCTGTTCTTTGCTTGGCATTCTTGGCAAAAAACTTTTTAATGTAAGCTTCCTGGTGAATTTGTGGGCACCTAAGAACCCTTCAAACTTTTTGGATCTATTGGAGGGAGCAAACTTTAGTCCCTTCATGAGAATAGATATGTGGTGTGTTTGTCATTGTACTTTTACATAAGTAGAAAGTCCCTTTTTTCTTTTAGTTGTGATTGAAGAAACTGAAATGATGCAGTTACCATATGATCAGTGTCCTTTGTCTTCTGTTCGGCTGTGGTCTTCCATTCATTCTTAGATGTGTTTGCTTTACTGATGTCTACCCTCTCTTGTGCCCCTTCTTGTTCTCTTATTTGGTTTATTTGACCTGCTTCAGGGTTTTCTTTTAGCGGTGTTGAATAATGTTTTTGAAGCGTCACCAAGCCTAGCCACTTTATCTGCCTGAAGCCTATAGCAGCTCACTTGAGTATCAATTACAATACTTAAGTAAGGCAGGACACACATTGGGCCTTCCGTCTTATCAAAGGTGATGGAGAAACCGAATTCCACGAATAATGCCTGAAAGTCAAAAAGAAGCTGATTGCAATGAGGAGGCCCAGAAGGGGACCCACCAATAGAAAATCCTCTAAATAGTGTGCAATACCTGGTTATGTCATACTACTCCAAAATGCACCAATGCAAAGAGTTGCTGAATCACACAAAATAAGCACAGAACATAGAGCAGCCCATAGGCAGACACCTATCCATAGAATTGCCATCATCCAGCCAAAAACCCATGTACTGAAATGTGGGAGCAACAACCTTAAAGCAAATTCCACATCAATCTTATGCACGAGAGCCCCATCACCAGAAGACTACACAATGTCTAAGGCCGAATCAAAAGATTAATAAACGACCAGACAATAGCATTCTGGTATGGCACCATTAACCAAGGAACCTCAAGGGTAAGACAAATGCTAGATGAGCCTAACTTTACCTTAGGTATTCTTATGGACGAGACTCACCAGTGAAACCGGCAGGTTCGCATATATACCCACCATGCACCCCAACAACACCTTTCAAGCAAATATCAGGAATGTCCGAAGCCGACCACAAATTCCTAGACATCCCAATATGCACCCATAAACCAGGAGGGATAAAAGTCTGAAAAAACGGCATGCAAAAAGGCAGCATCCCCACGATGTGGGTAGGCATCCAGCCAGACATTGCACCCATGTTCACTGGGGTAGGGGTTTTACTGTGCATCCCTGGCCACAGGAGGTGGCAGCTCTGCCCCCTGCAAAAAATGACACTTCGTACCCAGACTAAATTTTGTCTTTTGTTGAAAGCAAAACATTCACCATGACCGGGCTTAAGACCCAAGGCTCTGCAATGTACCCTCCTGAGCCACCTGTTGGGTCTGGGTCACATCCACAAAGACTTCTACATCTTTACTACCAACATCTATGACTTCCCAACCCTGCTGCTTGCTACAAAACTCATAATAGGTGCACCAAGTGAAACCACTCGTGGATTAAATAAAAATACTGGATCACATTCATGTGTTCCACCGGGTGTGTCTCTAAATAACCAGACATGAAAACATACATGCCATGCAGCTAATTAAAGTAAGAAATGGACATGCTAACTACTCAGTCTGGATTCGTACTGGACTCACCAGAGAAACTGCCCGACAACACAGCCTGTGGACTACCACCATCTGCTTCTGTGAGCTCAGTCTCCATCTCACCAGAAGGACCTGGAAGACCAGGTTAAAGTGAGGGAGCATTGGACCAGGTATGACAGGAGAGGGTTGCTCTACAACAGGATAGGACAGCGTAACCATTTCCATAGGATCTTAACCTCCCTGACAGTCATCCAGTCATGCCCCGTGGCGGCTCACCATCAGTTGGAAGTCTCAGACATGGCCAGGTGTGTTGGGCTGGAGAGTGAGAGCCTTCCACTGTGTGATTGACCACCAGCTGACTGAGCCACATTCGATCCATCCTACTGCAGCACAGTCACAATAGGCTGTGCTGCAGCCGGACCGGGATCCTGTAGGTGTTCCGATGTGAGAAACAAGCCACAGGGCTGCCCTGGCCATAGAAAACAGCAGCCATAATCAGGGGCACCTTCACATATGCCAAAAATCTGGCTGGCAAGGGGACACTTTGAGACGAGGTAAAAAGAGAATGTAGTAAGGATTTTGCCTTTGAACCCCTATATACCACTGCCTATACCTTCTAATATCCTTCCTATAAACCTCTAAGGATGACTCTAACTTACGTACGCAGTCATCCAGTAAATAAAGACTCCAGACCTAGAACATGTGGTTCCAAAGCACAAAGTATTCACGTAAAAGTACAGCAGTTACATGCTATGATCCTCATATAATCTTAGCGCAAAGAGATTATACAGACCCAAGTACAATTATACGCAGTGCTCTCTGGTCCAGATGTTAGGCATCAGCAAGAAACCACTCATCAATCAGCATTCAGCACAAAGTCTAGGAACCCAGGGTCAGAGCATATTTATACCCCCCAGAAATAAACAACACAATAGAGAAATTTGTTGCTAATACCATTGGTCGTAACGGAGAGGGCATATGTTACAAGGCATTTAACAGGTTGATTCAAATAGACACAACCCAGCCTCTAACAACTGGGGGTCTCTGGTTTCCTGCCTCATGCAAACATCCTAACAGTTGTTCATATTATGTACATTTTGTTGCTTGAAGTCTCTGCGGTCCATAAGTTGAGAATGCATGATGCGATCTCCACACCGATGGTACCGGAATACTGTTGAGAGAGTACGCATCAGTACAATTCCAAACATGGCTTACTTATCACATATAAAACCTTAGTTATGAAATAACCTTTATTTCATAGCAATTATAGTAAATGTGCATACTTAAATCTTATACTTTAAAGCTTATTAAACCTTTTATGTGAATATGTAATGTGTAAGTATGCGGGGTGTGATGTAAAGATGCTAGTTAACTTGGGGCAGATGCGTGCGCATGAAGCTAATAAACAGCGTTTTCATACAGGATCTTATGCATTCGCTAATATGCGATTAATACGCACAATTGCGCTGGTAACTAATGTGTGTATGAGAAATGGTGCACTTAAATCTCACTTAAACTAAGTGAACACCTAGCAGTGTGGAATGCTGAGCCTTATAGTTCCACACGCCCCCCTCTCTCAGCAGCCCCCACCCTTCCCAGGCTCAAAAGTACAATCCTTTGTTCTCCCAGGTTCTTGTGTAAATGCAAATTAGCACAACTACAAGACCCAAACCTCAGATAACACTCTTGGTTTTGAAGGTATTTTATTGTAGGAAGCCTGCTAATGTAAGGTGCTACAAACGACCCTCTTGCTGTATTCGAGCAGAGCCACCTGGAGTGAGAGCAGACGTTATATCCAGGAAGCTTGTTTACACAAGCTAGTTGTCACGTGGCCATTTGCTCTGTTCAGCTAATGCAATCCAATTTTGACATGTACAGCCATTTCTGAAATATATCCTTTAGGGGAATTATAATATACACTTTATCCAGAGCACCCAAACTACGTAAAGTCATGAAATGGGCTTTTGGTGAATCGCCGTAACTTATGGCGATGGTCACAGATGCAATCGCATGATGCTAATAGTAATATCGCCACATGTACTAAAGTATGAGTTTATCTAAAATGGCGCTTAGGCGGCCATTCGCAAAATGGCGTCTTGCGATCTCATTTCCAAGATGGCGTCTTGCGGCCAGTCGCAAGATGGTGTCGCTGCGATTCAACTTTAAACTGATCTTGTCTCAGCCAATAATCCAGCTTCGACAGTAGAAAAGAGATTGCAAGAAGAGGAAATAGACCGCAAAATAGCAGAAAATATGGCTTATTGGATAGAGGGAAAGAGAGAGGAAACTAAAACCTATAAAAGAAGATAAGAAAAAATTGAACAAAGAATGCAATACCAAACAATACAAAGCTAGGCAACAATAATACTTCCCTGTCCAACGATTCCAGACAAGAGCCCCCTTACAGCCCTGATAACTAGATTAAACAGAAAGACACACCCACAATACACTTAACCTATGATTTGGACTAAACACCTATCAGACCATCAACATCTGTAAACTAACAGATTAACCCCTTTATGCTTACAAATTGTTTGCTGGCACCTAGTCTAAAGGTTTTATGTTATGCGGGGCATCTAAATGCCCTCTGTATCCTTTGTGTAGGGTTTAATAACAAAACTTCACTTGCAATGAAATTGCTTTTTTTGTTTTTATTTTACTTTTTTATTTTGTGCAAATGTGCAAGGACTGAGACGCCCAGTGTCAGCGTCCATAGATGCTGAAATACGGATTGTGTGCGTCTTTAGACGCACCATTGGTTGCACCAGCCCAATGGCAGGTATGTGCCATATAGTTTCTTGTATAGTTAATATCATCAGGTTATATTAAAAATAATCTGTCTTCCCTGTTTAAATAGCACTTTACTTTTCAATATTAATAGATAACATATCCTTGCATTGTAGAAAGTTTTTAAATCAAAATATATAATATAAGACTTATGCAATGTTGTAATGACATTTGCTTAGATATGGCAAATAAAACCGTTGTCATTCTGCATTATGTGATATGGGTATTGCGGTACAGGTATAACTGTGCATGTATGGAAAGAGATTTGTGTGTGCACTTGGGGATGGTAAATAAAACGGCTGTCATTCTATAGTAAACAGCTGTGAAATCATATTCGTAAGAAGTGTGCTAAAGATATAGTATGCAAGTTTTAAGAATTTTTTTATTATACATTAAAGTTCAAGCTGCTCCCATTATAGTCCATTGACATTTCATTTATGTAGATCAGAACGGTCATTCCTTTTAGTCTCTCCCTGTGACAATCCAGAAGAGCGGATGTCACCATCCAATGTAGTACCATGTGCACACTATTTCTATTGCTTGCAGATCACCCTACGTATTTCCCCTCATTGTAGAGCAGCAATGCTTTCCGCCATCATATAATATCCAAAATGCTCTCCTCCATTTCACTCCCTCATAACACATTAACACAGATTGCCACCTGTCCTATCTCTCACTGACCCCTTTCCCAGCCATCCATGTTTTAAAAGCTGCAAAAATAAAAAAAAACAATTACACTCACAAAGTAGACAGAGCATGCCTCAGCAAAGAGTGCAGTGTCTAATGCCTCATTGCCACTAACCTCATACAGTGGCCCTGTCCTTATCTGGACATCCTGCACAAGCTGCTGTTCCACAGACCAGATGTAGATTGAAAGATTTACAGTAGTTAGTCAATATGCCGACACCAAATGGTCAACAGGCAATGGGTAGATGGGGTCAACCGTTAAAAGGTCAACATGGACTAAGGTCAAAAGTTGACACACGTTAATATATATATAATGTATATGTGTGTATAATATATATATTTCTCCCTAATCCTCACTCTAACCCTCACTAGTGCCTAACCCTAAAGGTGCCCATACACTAGACTATTAAATTGGATAACTGTATATTGACTTTCTGACCCTGTCGACCATAGTCCATATTGACCTTTTAATTGTCAACCATTTGACCTTGTCGACCTATTGAATGTCTAACTTCTGTAGATCTTCCATCCCTGTACACAACAGACCAGGCTCCTCTCAATATGCTCAGAGAGATATGCTCTTCCTTTCTAAACATTTATTCTAATTGGTTCTCTGAAATGCCTACCTGTGTGCAGGTTGCTGAGAGTAGCAGTTTCCCAGTTCTACGGTTGGCTCGCAGTGCTCGGAAAGAGTGCAGAGAATAGAGTGCTACAGCTAGATTGCAGTTTGAGCAACAGGAAACTATATGTTTGTGCTTGACTAGAGAGGCTCCATTAAAATGTTGCTGCTTTTTATAAACTAAAATTTATCAGAAGAATTGAAGTATGGATGTCCTCCTTCTTCTTCTTTTTTTTTTTTTTTTTTTTTTAAACAAACCTGTCCATGATTAATAACCCCTATAGATCATAGGACAGATTATCACTACTTGCAGCAGCCATCCAAGCAGTTAGAGACCCTTCAAAATGCCAATCCGGTTACCCAAATTCCTCTGCTAGTTTCCTTATAATTCACCATTGGAGGTTAAGGAGAATTTAGCAGTGAATTTGATACGTCAAGTGAATCCTTAGCTTTGACACGTACAGATCGGGTGGTAATTTGCTTGCTGCATAACTTCAATGCACAGGTAGACCAGCTGTATTTCTTGTATTGATGCTGTACTTTACCTCAAATCCACTTAATGAGCATGGGTTGGGTAGCAGCTGGTGGAACAACCCATGTCTGGCTTTGCTTTGTCCATCAATCAGCTGTAATTCAAACCTTTGTCATCCGCACCCCCAATTTCCATATTCATTAAACATGTAAAATGCAGCAAGTGGCCACTGTGAGTATCTCAAGAACAGCCATTTCTGAAAGAGCATTCCGTAATATGTTAGTGGACTTACTCTTTCATTGAACAACCTCCCTCTCCTCAAACAGCTGAGTAACTAACAAACTATTGTAAATATCCTGTAGTGTACCACACATGGGCAGCAACACCAAACCATAACTAAATTCACAGCCATAACTTATTACATAATTTGCCTGATTCAATGTGTCCCATTCACAAACAGAACTCATTATAATATTTAAAGAATTGCAGCACAATCTATAGAATACTTGCAGACTTTTCTTTTTAGTAACCCTAAAGCTGCATACACACACTATTTTGTTACCAATGATTTTATGAACTATTTTCTGTCAGATTTTAAAGTGTAATGAGCGATATTTTTGAACTACAAACGATTTTTGCATATTTCCTTAATGAAAATCGTTCAGTTGACAAGTCTGACTAAACTACAAACGTGAACGCGCATGAACGAATATCGTTCATCATTTGACTCAGAGAGTGAATGATTTTTTCAAACTATTATCATTAAACTATATTTAACGATAATTATTCAAAAAATCGTGTGTATGCAGCTTAAGAAATTATGGTGACATTGCATGTACAGTATAACTTCTCATTTTTGCAGACTTAAATGTTGCAATAAAATATGCTTGATGTGGTCATTAATATTTCACTTCTACACCAATGTATAAATGTGTTTTTTTTTTTTTGTTTGTTTTTTTTTGTTTTTTATTGTGATGAACTTGATTTTCATAAACTGTAGGTTGAGAATGTCTCAATAAAATTGTTTTGTTATATTGTATAACAATGTAGTGATATATTTTATTGCTTTGGAATAAGATTAATTTTTAACTTGCTGGGTCCATAAGGAGTATACAGCAGTGGTCCCCAAGCTGGGTGCCCTGAGACACTTGCAGTGGTGCCAATCGCAAAATATGTGGACAAACAGAAGCACAGCCCTGTCCACCACCACATAATTGAACTTAAGGGGGACATATAAAGCTCAATTTACTTATTGTAAATTTCAGCAAGCATTATCAAACTAAGAAACTTATGGTGTAGGGTTGCCGTGAAAAAAATGCTGATACTCTAAGGTGCCGTGATTCAAGAAAGATTGGGAACTACTGGCATACAGTATAAATGAAGCTCACTGGCATATAAAATGAAAGATGAAATTGGGTCGCCACCTGACTGGACATGGAGTCATGTTACAATTCTTGTATGAGATGTGTATACCAAAATGTCTGCCCACATAAAATGGGGTTTTGAGTAGCAAGCATTGCTCAGTATTTTTATGCTAATAAAGCCAATGCTTTTGAATATAAACTGTCAAATCCCACACATAATGATGGCTATACTTTATTCATTTTTTCATTTTTTTACAAAATTGTATATTAATTGAATTTAATATAACTTTAATCCTTGATGCATCCCTAAACGCCTACACCCACTTCTGCCAGTTGCTGTGACTAGTGCAGACACTAAAGTGAAGTGTGTGTGTGTAATATATAAATATATATATATATATATATATATATATATATATATATATATATATATATATATAATAGTTGTGTGCTACACTACATGTACACCACTTGCATTGAATGCATTGACCCCATATGTACCTGGCTGTATCTGTTGTACATATTGTATGCTTGCATTGTGTACCTATGGCATACCTGCATTAACCCTGCACCCAGTTTTCTTCCAGTTAATAAACCCAGTAGACTGGTTGTTATATATTGTGTGGACTGACCGCCATTGCACACAGATGGCACCTATTATTAACATGATAGGTTCTGACAATACACAGTAACGTTCGTGAAACACCCAGCAACACTAAGGACATATAATAAACTAATGGTAAAATGTATCTGTGCACAATGCATTGTATTACATTTATTATAATGTATGAAAGCAGTAAAAGTAAATCCTAAAATATTGATTGCTATCAGGAACCCATTGTCTATACTCGCTTGACCGAAACAAAAAAAATAGAGCAAGTTTCTTTCATGGTCTGTCTAGTGCAATCACCAATTTGTTCTCAATAGACTAATGCAGTATAGTTAAGCCTGGATTTCACCTGGTTTTAGTCAGCCAGCCACAGACCCTGTGTAATTCAGGAGTGTCCCGGTTTAAAGGGATAGTATGGTAAGCCTAAGTATAGTCCACTGCACCGGAATATGTTCAGAATTTTTACATGGATGGAAAGACAACCATCATCTTTTTGACAATGTCAAAATAGAGAGCGCTGATTTTTACCAGATTTTAAGGTTAGTGAAAACATATGGTCAACAGACCGACTCCACATTCTGGCAATATCAACATTCTGTGAATGTTGATGTTTCATATCGCTGCACCATGTGGGGGATGTATAAAGCTGGATACACACTTGTTCAATCCTCCAAGGATCCAACTCCTGACGAGACTGTTGACACAATCCTACTGGAGACCTAGGTTGCAGATATAACACCCAATCTATACGTACACACCTGTCCGATTTTGCCGCAGATCTCCAATCTGCATCTGCTGAAAGAATTGTGTTACCATACAAACTCTACTAAGCTCTGGCAAACCGGCTTCCACTCTTATTATGAATTGGTAGAAGAATTGGATAAAGCAGCTGCAGGAGCATACACGCTTCTATATTGGTTGGGTGATTGGCAATCTGTTTTCCTGCTTTTTCAGCAGTTTTAAAAATCTTTTGACAGGATCAGATGAAAGTAAAGGTCGTGAGAGTACAACTTTACCAATGTTGGATTAACTGGAAGGTCGGAGGTTTAATTGGACAAGTATAAACCCGGCATTGTAAATAATCTAAATCTCACTGGTCCTAAAAAGATTGATCCAAAAAGAAATTGCATATAATGCAAAGTAGCTAAGCTTTATCCTGTTTATTGTGATCACAGCCTGTAATTTTAAAATGTCGCCTTTCATCAAAGAGAGAAAATAGACATACAAAAATTCAAGGTAACGGCATACAGATGTTCCTCACTTAACAACCTACTCGTTTAACAACCGCTTGGACTTACGACCGCCCGACCAGCTGGAACCCATAGTACAATGACTAAAATGTTACTCTGAATGTCTTTTTTTTTTTTTTTTTTTTTTTTTTAATATATAAAAACTTTAATTGTACTGTACACTATGAGTTATGCAAAGTAAAACGGTTACAGTATCGTTTGAGTTTCTTAGACTATTTCTTTATTCAGAATAAATAAAAATAATTACCTGTATTAAGTATATATGGCTCCTCGTTTAGTGACCAATTCGTTTAACGACCAAGTTGTAGGAACGGAACTTGGTCGTTAAGTGAGGAGCATCTGTATTTCCAAAAATGTAGATGACATAGTTGTCTATGGCAGAGGTTCCCAAACGCGGTCCTCAAGGCTCCCCAACAGTTCTGATTTTAGAGATATCCATGGTTGAGCACAGGTGACTTAATTAGTACCTCAGTCAATTTGATTTAACCACCGGTCAGTGGTGTCACAAGGGTGGTGGCACTGAGGGGTGACACCAAGGTGCAGACTCCCCCTCAGTGCTGCACTGTATACTTAAATGCGGCACTCTGCTCCTTACACTGTGAGGGAGTCGGCCGGCACTGCACACAGGGCAGTCCATACCTCCGTCCCCCCCACCCCATCCCCACCAGCCAGCTTATAAGCATGGTGCCGGGACTACAGGGGTTCTGGGACGCGAGGCCATGCGCCCTTTTTGGCGACAGCATCCCTCCCCATTCCGGTTGACACCACGGGGAAGGTTGCCACTGCCACCTGTGCTTAACCACGATCTTTAAAACCTGAACTATTGGGGTGCCTTGAGGACCACGTTTGGGAACCTCTGGTTTATGGAAACAGCTTAGCGGTATCACAGGTGCAGCAAATGTTACTTTAGCCCAAAATCCTGGTTAATAAAAACATGTGAATGGGTATTTATTATTATTTAATGATATTTTTGCTAAAATAACCCCCAGTGGGTGTGCCTATAATACCTTTTTAGCATCACCCTCTAAATTCTTTACCAATTTTTATAGAATTCCCTGTAACAGTTGCCCTCAACCATAGCATCCACTCCAAACCCAGTGACCTAAGGTCTGTACCTACACCCCCTCCCATTGATTATATAGATTCCTCTATTGCCACCCCACCTCCCCCACACCCAATCAGTCTCCTTTGAGCAGAAAACAGCACTCGGCGGTGCTGCCGATCATTATACATTAGCCCACTGTGAGTGTCCCCTGCAGCGATTCCCCTCCAAGCACTTTTGCTGTAATTAGTACTCCACCTCCAAAATACCGATTGCAAGGCATTCTGTGGCACACAAACCTGTGACCACCAACATCAGAGCCAGGCCTATCATTGAAGAGGTAAAGCGTGGGCTCATAAATATACCGGGAGAGGAGCTCATTGCTCCGGTGAACCACCAGCAGCTCCGCCTACCTCTCCACTGATCGTGACCGCCGCAATACTTACCTGTGTGGCCGCTCAGCCTACTAGCACACAGCGTAGCCGCTGACTTTGGAGATCCAGTCGAGAAACACTTTAGTTCCCGCACCCCTGATAGATGGGACGTTCAGGTGCAGTAGCCGCTACAACCTCAATTAGGAGACTATACCCCAAGCAGGGAATCGTGATCATCACAGTGCATACTTGTGTGGCTGATTAGACTACCAGCACACAGCGCAGTCGCTGATTTTGGAGACCTAGTCGGGAAAAACTTTAGCTCACGCACCTCTGGCAGACGGGACGTCTAATTGCAGTGGCCGCTACGGTCCCTATTGGAGATCGTGCCTTAGGTGGGAGATCGCCCCGACAAGAGACTACATATAGCTATACTTTGCTGAGTCCCCCATTACTATATTGTCTCCTATATCTGCAAGGCTACGCCTATGAAAAAAGGACCAACAACTAAAAAGTGAGTTGTATGGACGGCTTTGTCTTATGCTGAGTGGGAAATAGCCACTGTTTATTATTACACAGTGCTAAGCACACCTAAATATAATTTCCCTGATGCACATTATTGCTACAAAAGACTGTGGATTGTTTATAAACACAGAGACATATATATGTGGTGGACTTTGTGATAGGAGTTGCTAGGGAAATATATATGACTATAAGTGGTATCACTGTATAAGGAAACTTGTTAAATTTTTTAATCTTACCTTAACATTGGATACAAACTAATATAACAACATTTTTGAACAGTTGGACTTATGAGTTTACTTTTTAGTTGCTACAGCAATGAAGCCTCATTGAGGGAAAATTACAATAACATTTTTCATACTAATAATGCTTTATTGTGTTTTTTATTAGCCGGGCGTGGCTGTACTATAGTAAACTGATTTTTGCTATTTTTTATTGTTCATGAGTTCACATGTGCTTTGAATGAGAAATTTCTCTATTGTTAAATGTGATATTGTGTTGCATTTGTATGCAACCAATACGATATATATTTTTTATAAAAATATTTCTGTTTTTTAATTTATTACTATTCTTTATTATTTTGGTACTAATTTTTGATGTTTAGTTGATTATTATTGGAACTGGGTAGCCCTTAAGCGCAGTAAAAACCTTCATTTTTCTGTTTGAAATTGGGTGGCGTCCATTTTTCACTGCAGCTAAAGGGAAATATTACAAACTTGAATTAGCAATATTCCTATTGCCATTATTCAATATTTATTACCCATTAATCTATATATATTGTTTATTTATTTTTTATATTATTTGTATCTTATTTTGAAGCGCCAAGGCTATATATTCTTTATTTGGGAGAGGAGCAGAGCCTGCGATTGCATTTAATGTGACCGCTGCAGGAAAAGGCCACCTACCTGTGTTCGCATCCCATTTGACTGTGCCAGGCATTTGGTTAATAGTGGGACCTGACCTAGAGGCACTGCTTGTAAAGTCTGATTACAATAAAAAAAAGGTGGTACCGCCCAAATTCTGAAAGTAAAACCCCTGAGAGAGGGGAGAAATGTGTCAAGGCTTTGGCTTTGATTATTGACTGCTTTTAATTCCTGTTTTGGGCCGCCGGCATCAGGTTCAGTGTGCCGGTCTCACCTGTCCTAAATGGAGTCTGTAGCTGACCATGTTTTCCTCCGTCTGCCGGGATCTACTCTGTCGTGGTAATTAACAGTAGGTTCTGCACATCAGCTACAATTATTTTCCATCTGCCGTGACTTGTGGCTCCGGCATTTGGGAGTGTGGAGTGGCACTAGGAGGAGGTCTCCCTCATTTGCCGTAATTTGCGGCTCCAGCACTGGGAAGTGTGAAGCTGCGCTGACAACAGCATTGGCTCCCTCTGCACTGTGAGAGCGTAAGTCCATAGCACATATACGGATCCTCTTCTATGAGGTAACAGAATATATATTATCTATATATGAGACTTTGTATCACACTAGCTCAGGGCCAGATTAAGGTCTGTGGGGGCCCCTATTAAATATGGACCTTATGCAGAGCCAACAGTACTGGTGTCCCTTATGCAGTGCCCACAGTGGTAGCGCCCTGTATGCAGCACCCACAGTAGTGGTGCCCCCAGGACTGGTGCCCCTTATGCATTACCCCCATTTGTAGTGCCCCCAATAGTAATGCCCCCTGTATAAATGTCACCAATAGTAATGCTCCCTGTAGTAATGCCCCCAGTAGTAATGCCCCCAGTAGTAGTTCCCTCTTTATAAATGCCCCCAGTAGTAATGTCCCTGTATTAGTACCCCAATAGTAGTGCCCCACCCCCAAGTGGTAGAGCCCCCTAAGTAATGCCCCCAGTAGTAAAGCCACTTGCACACAAAAAAAACAACGAATACCTTAAGCCAGAGGTTCCCAAACGCGGTCCTCAAGGCTCCCCAACAGTTAAGGTTTTAGAGATAGCCATGGTTGAGCACAGGAGGTTAAATCAAATTGACTGAGGTACCAATTAAGTCACCTGTGCTTAACCATGGATATCTCTAAAACCTGAACTGTTGGGGAGCCTTGAGGACCGCGTTTGGGAACATCTACCTTAAGCCCTGCTCCCGCATCTGCTGTCGTCCGGTCTGCTCAGCTGCTCCTCAGCACTATGGGAGAGACATCATGACGTCTCTCCGATAGTGCACACTGCGGGAGCCGGATGCCGCTGCGGGGAGGGAACCGGGCACCCGCTGGTTACAAAGTCTCAGCAGGCGCCGGGCTGGGGTGGGCCGGAGGCGGCGGAACTGGTTCTGTCCCCTCTGGCCCACTTTATCCCCGATGGGTGTGGGGGCCGAGGGACGACTGCCCCTGTTGACCCCCTACCCATCCCCCCCCCCCCCGTTGATCTGGCCCTGCACTGGCTATATATCCAAGTTCACTAGATAACCGAGTGTTCATTTGGACTTCCCTTTTTTTTATGATATTATAGGTGTACACATGGTTTAATTTTTGTATTTATTTTAAGTAAGAAGTGTCTTTCAATTGCTGCAAGTGAACTACAGTACTGCTAAGATTGTTGCGATTTTGTATAGTAACTATAAATAAATATATAATATAAAAATATATATTTTTATATAAATTCATGGGATATCAGAATTAATTATTTAACATCCATCTATCTTAAAGCGCAGACTCACAAATTCCTTTTCTCGGTTTCTGTTCAATTAGGGGAATATTTGCAGAGCCCCTTTGGAGTCAGCTGCTCTAGATTGGCTAGAGTCACTACTAATAAGCACACCTGTGTTTCTTTATTTTTTAATTACAGACTGTAAGGTGACAGGAGCTGATTGGTTAGTACTTTATCTTTCTCCAAGCTGTGATACATCTCCCCCCTAGTACACTATGCATTGGGGTGGCTGTAGCTAATAACGTTGTGTTTAGGGGCAGCCTGACTCTTAAATTCATCCTGGTAAAGCAGACCACAAACACTGGGCGATGTGGTATAAAGCAGGAAGGAGCTGGTCCCGTATGTGACAGTATGACAAGGCCATCTTTTGCTCACCACCTCATGTAGAGAAAGACTGTCCTGATGCTGCATCCCAGTTAGTCTACAACATTCAAAACTTTGTTCTCATTTTCAAGCTCCATGACAGCCACAAAGTATGGTTTGGTATGGAAAAAAGACTCCTCCAGAATGTCACTCCTCCTTCCACCTGTCTCTCTGCTGAGTAAGCCCTCCCCCCAAAGGCAGAGTAGTGCCTTTTTTCTTGCCAAGGATTTAAGATCGGTTTGAGAGTACTCGCAGGTCCTATTTCCGCATTAGATCTTCGCTATAGCTGAATTGGCTCCAATTTTCAAATTAATGATAAATTATAAAAGTCTATTATTTTCTCCATTTGAAGTTCCTTACTAGTCTAAGCCTGCTTTACTTAACAGAATCGACTTAGTTTTGCTTTTAACTTTTTAACAACTACCCTCTTTCAACAATAACACAAATTTGTTTTATGTGTGATAACGTAGCTGGTAGTGACGTTTGAGACACATAACACATTCATATCTCCTCACTAACGCTGGGAGGAGGCGTGGCCGTGCACTGCTGAGCCTGCTGGGACATCCTCAGACCACAGCCACGCCTACTCCCAGCATACAGAGAGGAGCAACACATAACACATTCATATCTCCTCAATAACGCTGGGAGGAGGCGTTGCAGTGCACTGCTGAGCCTGCTGGGACATCCTCAGACGACAGCCACGCCTACTCCCAGCATACAGGGAGGAGTAACGGAGAGGACCGAGTGACGCAGTTAGCACACCTCCTGTTCCTTTGTTCGGCCCTCTCTCTGTCCCACCACAACCAATTTCCTGCCATTTGGGCTTGTTTTGATCAGTACGTCCTCGGCTTTTGTTGGGAGTTAGCACTGAATGTGTGAAACAAAACGTTTTCGCCGTAAAAATGAGTTTTTCTCGGAGATTGTGTACTAACAACCCTGATGTGTTTTGTTATATTTGTGGCAAATATAGTGTTGCAAAAGAAAGAAAAAATATAACTGTATTCGTAAAACAAGCGTAACAGGCTTATTTTGGACGTCACATAAGCCAGCAAGACAAGATTTGGGTGCCTCACAAAGTTTGTAAAACCTGCGTGGAATCACTCCGCAATTGGAATAAAGGTGATAGAAAAGGACTTCATTTCGGGTTACCTATGATGTGGTGTGAGCCAAAAGATCACTTGAGTTACTGCTATTTTTGTGCTGTAAATGTGAAGGGTATGAATCAATTTAACAAACGCAAATGGGAATACCCAAGTATGAATTCTGCAAAACAACCGATACCACATAGCAAAGATTTTCCTGTACCATCATTCAGTTCTTTGTGCAAAGTTGAATGTGATGATGTGGAAATGTTATTTTCATCCAGTGCAAGTGACAATGTGACAGATGAAAGTGAGTTTGAAGAAAGTTTCTCCATTCCAAACACATTTTCTCAAAAGGAACTAAACGATTTAATTTGTGACTTGAATTTATCAAAAAAAAAGGAGCTGAGCTTTTAGCGTCCAGACTTCAAGAGAAGCTTTGTCCTGAGCCAGATGTTACTATAACGTCGTATCGAAATAGAGAGCAAGCCATACTGCCGTTCTTTAGCCAAGATAACAATCTTGTGTATTGCAATAATATTCTGGAACTTCTCTCGATGATGGGTTTAACAGAATATCGAGCAGAAGACTGGCGACTCTCTTTGGCTAGTTCTAAAAGGAGCCTAAAATGCGTATTACTGCACAATGGGAATAAATTTGCGTTGATTCTTAATGATCATTCAACAAAACTTAAACAGCAGTATGAAAATATCAAGTCTTAGAACACTGATCCTGAGGATAAGCAATTCTTTCTGTTTGTGTCGATTTAAAAATGGTAAACTTTCTTCTTGGGCAGCAAAGTGTGGGGAAATGGTGTGTGTGAATCGTAATCCTACATCCAGGCAAGACACTTTTGTCACTAAAGAGGATTTATAAAACATCCAGACAGACATACAGGTCTTTTCTACGGATGTGCAAGAGTAGTAAAAAAAAAATAGGTAACCAAAGTATTAACTTGGAAAGAGGCTGACCTTGCTATGTGACTCTTATCAGATGCAGTTATTTTCATCCAGAACTATCAGCGCCAGTGCGTGTTTAGAAGCAGTCACTGTCAGCGATGCGCCTGCGTCTTGTTAGCCACCCCCATGAATACCCACTGAACCCCCCCACAAATCATTCTGCGTCTCCCGGCAGTAACCATTGGTACACATGCACAGACTGAAAACATCGGTGGATTCCATCAGACATCGCCACTGCATCCAACTCTTAATCAGGCCCGATGGCCCTAGCAGGGGTGGCCAGAAGAGCTGTAACCAAACAAAATTCAGGAATAAAAAAAACCCATAGTGTTCCTCTCAGAACCAGAGTGTACTGTGAGAACTGCGGACTCCAGCTCCAGAGGTTGTGGATAAGGAGTGTAGTCTCTACCATCTCTATCATATCTTCTGAATCCGATAATGAGGGGTGTATTTAATGATTGTAGCAGGATTTAATGCAGCATGTCGTTAAAGGAAAACCCATATATTTTCCAACCCAACCCACCTGTGAATTATTACAAAAATAAAAACTTTGATATCTTGATACAAATCATGAATGTGCCTCCTTTATTAGGTTCTCGCTGGCTTTCCTGGTGATATGAGCCAAATAAGCAGCAACGTTGGCCTGTAATACCCACCACACCTTGTTATTTAATTGCGCTTTAAGTGGTTAATTCTGAGTCCATCTGCAACTTTATGCAAATGCTGCTACAAATCCCTTCTGTGTTACATCCATGCGCCCAAATGTGCAAGGACTGAGATGTCTGCACCTTTAAAACTTGCACCGACCCTGTGGCATGGGCAGGTCCTCTGTCCGAGCATGGCCTCCTATGTGAGCAGTTGAGCATCTCTGTACGCATCTACAATCAGTGACACGCCAGCAAAACACTCCCATTACACGGACCATCTCCATGCTCCTGCTAGCCACCTTCTTGTCACAGCCCAGGAACGCCCAATATATTTTCAAGACATTTCTGAGAACGTGCGTCTCCTGTGCACCTCAATCATAATGCCGTCTCTGTGCTCACACTATCTGGAAGCATGCGCAGTGCAACTTAGACGCATACACAGAAGGAAAAAAAAAAAGCTTCACTGCGTCCGACACCGGCAGTGAGTGTGACGAAGGACCTTGTTTATCAATGAGTTTTATCAGCTCCCAACTGTCACCTGTTTGATAAATGACAGTTGGGAGCTGATTGGCTGAAGCACCATTTGTCATATGCAACGAGTTTTATCACTCGTTGTGTATGATAAAACTAGTTGGAAAATAAGGTCCTTATGCCCCCATTTACTAATGAGTTTTATCACCAAAATGAGTGATAACTGTCACTGTGAATGATAAATGGTGCTCCAGCCAATCAGCTCCCAACTGTCATTTTCTAACAGTTGACAGTGGGGAGCTGATTGGCTGGAGCACCATTTATCATACACAGTGACATTCAGCACTCGTTTTGGTGATAGGAGACTAGTCTCCTAACCAGTGTTCGCAAATACGCGCTATAGCGCGTATTTTACCCGATTATTGAGTAGCGGGGACTCACTTTTAAAAAGTACTCGGGTCCCTGGGGACGCACTGTGCTGTGGCCAATCCCTGAGAGCTGGCTGTCCCCCTGAGAAAGACACAACGCTGTCTGATCCCAGCATCGGCACAGCATCCGTGCCCGGCGCTGGGACAGTGTGTTTGTTCCCAGCGCCGGGTAAGCCACCGCGGCGGGTACCTTGTGAAGGGACCGCCTGGTCCCTTCCACCAGTGTCGGATGTACAGTGGCAGCGGGAGAAGCTTGACTCCGGGCGCAAGCTGAGCGGAGCTCGCTACCCAGAAGCCAAGCGGCGGCGGTGGTTGTTTGGCACTGGCCGCGACCTAAACACTGCTCGCGGTCCAGCAGCCAATAGGAGGCAGACGCGATGAGGTAATCGCGGCTCGACGCATCATAGCCCCGCCCACTCTCGGCGTCTTGAATTAGACGCCGCTGAGCGGGAAAGTTCAGTACCGGCGGCAGAGGGGAGGAGTGAAAACCTCCCACAGACAAGAGAAGAGCATGGCATCTTGTGTAAAGACAGGGCATTTAATGTTCGGCATAATGTTTAAAAACCGGGCACTGCTGTGTGGCATAATGTGTAAAGACAGGGCATTTAATGTTCGGCATAATGTTTAAAAACCGGGCACTGCTGTGTGGCATAATGTGTAAAGGGCATTAATGTGCGGCAAAATGTGTAAAGGCCGGACATGGCTGTGTGGCATCATTTGTAAGGGGTTAGGGGAGGTCTAAAGCATAAATCATGATGGGACTCAGAAATGGTCAGGTAGGACCCCATTTTTTTAAAGTGGAGGGTCTCTGGGACCCGCATATTTTGTCACTCACCGCGATCACTGCTAACTGCTCGATAATCCAGTATTTTGGAGTTCACACTGCTAGAAAAACTGGCCAATGATAAATCCTAACCTTAGTGAGCAATGGGTTGGTATCATTAGACCTTTTGGCTCTCGCATGGTGTCAAAACAATTGGTCATTTGTTTCATAATGGTGTCCTCCATCCCTTTGAGCATTTGCGCATGAAGTTTAGCCTTCCCCACACGGCCTTCTATAGATATCTCCGTAATTCCCTGCGTGCTCAGTTGGTCCTGACCCTATTTCGAAATCCCCTTCCGATCTTAAACTTGCAATCCCGTAAGCCTGTCTCCGATCTTTACATTGATCTTACCTCACGTAATTTGCTGGGTGCCCTACTTCCCCTTAGAAATAAATGGGAATTATATTTGGGTCTTCTTCAGAATGAGCAATGGACTATTGCTGGGTTCTATATGGTACAACTTCCCTTCTGTTAGTTTTCAACAGATCCATTATTTTATTATGCATAGGTCTTGCCATATGCCTGTTACGATCACACATTTTGATATTAATGTTCCAACCAATTGCCCCAAATTTTGTGCACTTGATTGTGATTTTTGGCACTCATTATGGGAGTGCCCTAAAATTAGTGCGTTTTGGAAATTAGTGTGGTCGGATATCCAATTTACTTTCCAGCATTACCATCTCTAGAAGCTAAACTTTATTTGATTCGATTATTGAAGAAATGTTTAATGTTACTATTTATCGTTATGTCCTAGGCCTATCTACCTTGGCCAAAGTGATTATTGCTTGTTCTTTGTATGTTCCGGTCCCTCCAGATATACACAAATGGTGAGAGCTAGTTAATGATACAATTGGCTATGAGCAATGTTTACACTAGCCCTAAGGCCCTTCCTAAATTTCACAAGCTATGGGATAGATGGGCTCTTTCTCCATTTGGCCATTGTAGGCCTATTTGGGATCCCACCCGTATAATATATTTCTTTATACAAGTCTCCCTCCCTTAATTATTATTATTTTTTATTTATATGGCGCCACAAGGGTTCCGCAGTGTCTTACACAGTACATAAACTAATAAGCACACAAGAAAACAGATATTAACAGTACAAACAATGCAGGACAGATACATGATTTATACATTGATGCATTACACTTAGATAAGCAGCTTGGTGTCTGTAACCAAGGGTTGGGTGCTGTTGTAAATTAGAGTATAATTAAGTGAAGGAGAAGCACATGAGGGAAGAGGGCCCTGCTCATGAGAGCTTACATTCTAAAGGGGAGGGGGCAGACAAACATGGGTGACACAGACTGGCTGGATACAAGGATACATCTATGGAAAGGTTAGTCTAAACTTATGCTCCTTTCATTGGGTGAGCATTTTCATTTCTCTTTTGGTTCTGTTCATGCCTCCATGCACTAGTCCGGTATATGCTCCCATTATGATGCCAGACCTGGCTTATTCTGATACTCCTCTGATCACATATTTTGTCAGTATAATATATGTCAGCAACACTAATATGTATCTTGTAATTGTATATGTATTTTTATTATACTGTATGTAAAACATTTTTTTAGAATTGCCATGATTTAAAAATAATTGTTTGTCCTAATCTGTAATGCTCACTCAGCTACCTCTGGAAGCAACATCTACACAAGACAGGTTTATTGGAAGCTTTGTGAATTGGGTTTTATGACAAGCAGTTTAGATCTGCATACAAAATGCAAAATGTTGGCTTGTGTGATGCAAAGCACACCCCCATTGAACTCTGGAAATGTGTTTTTTAGAGTAAGGAATGACGAACCACCATCCGATAGATAAATCTGGGGTTGGAGGTTACAAAAACACTTCCTGCCTGAATGGATACTGCTAACTGTAGAGTTTGGAGGAGTAATAGACTGGGGAAGTTGTTCATGGTTTGTTTTGGGCCTCTTTATATTTAAATTCCCTTCACTGTGTTTAAGAGCTACTTATATAGTGCACACATATAACAGTCTCTGCCCTAATGGATCTAATACATGGACATACATACTAGAATCAAATTGTGGTCAAATACCATTTAACATACCAGTATATTTTTGGATTGTGGGAGGAAACTGGAGTATGAAGGAAAGATTCCTGGACTGCACACCCTGAATATATATAATGGGAGGTGTTACCTGATGAGGTATGATATTTGTATTTTCACCTTTCTATGCAGCCATAGCTGCTCTTACTTTTTTTTTTACTTCACTTTTCTCACTATGGCAATGCCCTGGGGTGGTTAGGCTGCGCTGATTTAGGAGTGTCCTGCGCTCTGGATTTGAACCCTAGTATGTTAGGGACTTACCCTAAAGAGGTTACCTGGATATGGTGGGTAGACCTATAACCTTGGCCATGATTATGCTAAAAACCTCTATTGGTTGCAAAATGTTATTGCATTTTATATATCATCAGGAAACTGGAGTACCCAGCACAGAAATACCAGCTCCAAACCTCTAAGGGCACTGGTTGGAATGAAACTCATGACACCAGTGCTAGGAGACAGGAGTACTATCCACTACTGCCCTTAGACTCTTAATGCAATAGCCTACAATTACATTGCAACTTTGTGAAAACAGATTGGAGAAGGCCGTTTCTTGTTTAAGGATGACAATGTCTTGATGTACAGACCCCGAACTCAACTCCATCAAATATGTTTAGGATGAATTGGAATGCTAACTGTGAGCCAGGCCTTATTGCCCTATATCCGTGCTGGATGAATGCAAATTGCTGCAGCCATAGTCCAAAATCTGCCGGAAGACCTTGCATAAGACGGGAGACTATTCTACCAGAAGTGGGTTAGGAAACCAAATACATATATAATAATACATATTACTGACCCTAAACTGTGGAATGAAATGTTCAACAAAGCACATAAAAGATGTGACATTCTACTCTCCATGGCTACTTAGTGTTTTGGAGGTAGTGTTGCAAACTAATCCTACTTTTTCTTTATTTTCCAAAAGGTACTTTCTACTTTTACATCAACCATGAAATAAACTTCCTGCACTGCAACCAACCAATAAAATAAAGCAAATGCATTCCCAGGAACTTGTCAGAGTACTTTCAGTATATCTTTCCAGAACAACAAATCAGGAGAAAGGATACACTGTGTTTGGATAGAGCATGTCCTTGATGAGGCTATAGGGGAAGAACAAACTCTTGTCCGATTCAGAGCTATTCCGATGTTTACACAGTTGAGCAATAATCTGTTCTGGTGTCTCAGTACACGTGCCGATTCGGCTACTCAGGAGTCCGATTATCAAAGGATCTGCTAGCGATTCTGCATCTTTGCAAATTCTAGTATCTGCGTGTAAAGTCACAGGTGGGCATCAATATATTTCTCAGCATCTGCGTCATTTGCATACTTTTGCACAGCAGCTGCTTAAGGGATCACCACTGCGGTGACATCAGTGTACATCTCTGATTCGGGGTCCCTGGGAAGATGTAATAAAGAGGTCATTGTGCAGGTCTACCAGAGCAAACGTGATGTACTGCGTCACAAGGAAGAAGGGCACGTTCTACAAGAGTGGTGGAAACCTCCTATGGATGCACTGCTCATGCTGCAGGAAGGAGGAGCAAGGGAGGGAGGGGGGGGGGAAAGATATTCTGTGGGGGCTCAGTTTCAATCAGGTTTTCAATCTTTGTTTCAATTATGCCTTTTTTTCAGAAATGTAAATAACACCACCTATTGTTTTATGTATTGCTTGGATATATCCCAATTAATGGATGATGCTATGGCGTGGAAGGGAAATACGTAGATGAACAAAGA
The DNA here is from genome assembly GCA_031769625.1 of Taudactylus pleione. NCBI lineage: Eukaryota > Metazoa > Chordata > Amphibia > Anura > Myobatrachidae > Taudactylus > Taudactylus pleione. The sequence goes on from JAUIMM010000547.1 coordinate 1,754,468, forward strand.
TCATGTTTTCCTTGAAATATTCCGTGGCAGTCATACATTCCCAAAATTATAAGTTACAAAAGCAAGAGATTAGGCGCTAATAAAAAAATGGTGTCTAATTAGTGCAAATAGACCTCTCTCTTTGTAAGCCATACATTCCGAATTGTAGGGGTATATTTACTAAAGTGCGGGTTTTTAGAAGTGGAGATGTTGCCCATAGCAACCAGTCTCTAGCTATTATCTTCTAATCTAGAAGGTTCTAGATAAATAAGAAGTAGAATCTGATTGGTTGCTATGGGCAACATCTCCACTTCTAAAAACCTGCACTTTAGTAACTATACCCCGAGGTGTGTTTATATTTTGTAGGATAACTTAGGAAATGTCTCAAAATAAGGAGTAACAATTTCAGGGATTTTTGTATTTCATGTCCCTACTTCGCTAAATACACTGCTAAACCAGTCATAGAGGATTGCCATGGAGGATTTCAAAGAAAAGTAACTATAAATTTGCTCATATTAATTTATATGCAATGTTAATGTTTCTCTCTGACAATTTTAGATTTTACAAAGATGCTGTTTTTCCCATAATAAACACTTGAAGTCATTATTGACTATGGTTATGTGACTTTAAAAAAAAAAAAATTATCTTAAAATGACTAAAATCTCCTATCACCATGATGAAAGCAAATGAAAATCTCTTAAAACAGATTCACCAGCAAAATAGAAGTCTGAGCATTAATAAGGTCATTAGCAGCACACCTTGCTTGTTTTAGTGTGCACACCTCCATGGGGAGAACTGTATAGTTCATTGGTCAGGCGCCTACTTTCAATTTTTATTTGCACCTTGAGGGGATCCTGGTGTTTATGGCACTATGCTGCATGCCTTTTAGTGCGAGGAGAATGCATCCACGGGGCCATTGATTAAACAGTAAAATAGCAAGGGTTACTGTATTGTAATCTCACTTCAGCCGCATTTCATGTTTGTATAGGGACAATAAACAACTAAATTATTTACTAGAGCTGCTCAAAAGCTGCCATTGTGCACAAAGCAAGAACAATGATCTTTTCTCTACCTAGTGCAAATTACAAGCTGTATAATTGGATGCTAGGGTTACATACCCCCAAACAGTGGTGTGGCCTCACAACATGCTGCTGTTTAGATCACTCTGGGGCAAGCTGCCCCCAGGCTCAAAGCATATATTCACAGAGCAGCAGTGAGAATGTGGTAATACTTAGTATTTGTGGGTATCCCCTGAAAACAGGTGTTTTCACAGGATAAGTCACAAATATTGAATGATAAATAGGCACAATGGTAAAAAGTGGTGTCTAATAGGCGGTAATGATGAGGAGAACAAAACGCTATACAAGAGAAAGGAATAACATTAGCAATATTTATTGGAATCTATACGTTAATGGATAATATGCAGACATGTAAACATGAGACATTACAAACAGAAGAATTTTAATTTACAAAGCAGCATTGCCAAGATTTAAAGTGTAAATAAGTCAATATCAGGAGAAAGGAAATGTTCCGTCCATCCTCTCCAGAAATAATGGCACAATAAAACGGAAACCATATTAAACACATTAATAGAAGATTGTACATCTACCAATGGACATACTGTAAAAATAGACATTGCATAGTTGATGTACTGTTGGAAAAAAAACTGCTCATATCTAAATTTCCCTTTTATTTGTAATATAAATAAAGGTGATTGCAAAGCAAATGTTAAAGTTAATAACCCATCCACTGTTCTATTTAATAACAATGCTTGAATATTTTATATAAAATTAAAAAAAAAAAAAAAAAAAGTTCTAACGGCCATTTTTGTTCAGGTGTGTATCCTCCTCCTTTAGGTTTGTAGGAAGGCGTTACACTACGGCCATAATACCGCTCCACAGTGAGTAGTTAAATCCCTTAAAACATAAAGCAACTAATAGATTTTCTGAACCCACCTCACATTAGCACTCATACACTTACAAGGACGCTCAGAAACACCATTTAGTATGCATGAGTGCTGTAAAAACATCCGTTACAATTAAAAGTTGAATGTATAACATAGGTGTAGACTTTAATTAGAGAAGGCTTAACATCTGCCCTGCACTATGCATACTCATGGGTTGCTGCAGGCTATGCAATATACTAAAGAGAATTTCAACAAATCTACAATAGGATCTGCTAACTGGCACAGGAGTCCATGCCTACAGCCCATCTGTATTCATCCCTTCAATTAGTTTTAGTTTTTTTTGTTAGTGAGCGTAACTTTTTTTTTTTTTTCTTTCACAAGTCTTCCCCCAAAATAACGCAAAGTGTGTTCACATCTCATTTCCACACCTTCCCGGGGAATATGGAAAGGACATGTCATCTGAGACAATCCAAAATACCGTCCATTACAAACCTGCAGAAACAGTCATTTCAAGTATTCCAGAGCACACTGAACACGGTCCTTGTTCCTCTGCTCTAAACTATTATTAATATTTTGCTACACTAAAAGCTATTACAGTTTAATGCCTTCAATATACAGAAGTATTGCAGCCATAAGAGTGCAACTTCATACCTGGAGTTCAAATCTGTGTAAGCATTTAAAGTATCAGAGCAGTTATACTAAAAAATATAATGTCATCAATCCATAATTGCTCAGTTTCGTGCAGACCTTCAGTTCATGAAGTTAGTTGTTGTGATACCTTGGACAAGGTACTTCATGAATTATATAAGCATACAAGATAAACATCAGGGTAATTTGCATTCAGTTATGCTTCTCTTACAGATTACACAAACATACAGTACTATTCATATAGAAACAAACTATGGATATAAATATATCATCCGTGGTAGAATTTTCCCTGTGGTGGTCGAATTATCTGCCAAATCATTTTTAGAAAAAACACACAAATACTATAGTGTACACAGTTTCTTTACTAAAATGGTCCAGTACTTGTCAGCATTGGTACCAGGAGACATATAGATTGGGAACAGCTTACGGGAGAGGCATACACACATGGCTTTCAGAGGTCACTACGCAACAGCGGATTACAGACAGGACCACTTCCTTCTTGTCTCTGCTTAGTGAGGTCAATGACATAACTACAGCTCCCAGAGACCTAAATTCATTTTTACTGTAATACGTGAATCACAAAATCATATTAAAAAAGGTAGAATTTAAAGGATAATTCCAATCCACAACTAAAAGTTTCTCTAAACAGACGTGCAATACGTGGGTGGACAGATCGTATGACCGCTGATACAGCATCTTTTCTAGTCCAGAATTTCGTAATGATATTTCCCCAATCACTGACTATTTGTATAAGCCTGACAAGCACCATCATACTTGTCAATCCAGTATTTCAATACATGTAAATAGTCTTCATTCTAGCACCCTGCACCTGTCACACCCTGTGCAGTTCCACATTCCTGCCTGGGGTGTCTCTCTCTGCTCTGGTGCTTCTAGCACACTCTCGTCTGTATCTCAATAGTTTGTTGAATCAGAGTGTGCTAGTAGCACTAGAGCAAAGATAGCGACACCCCAGACATAAAAAAGGAACTGCACGGGTTGTGACAGGTGCAGGGTGCTAGAATGAACACTAGTAAATATTCATTAAATATTCAATACTTAAATGAAGTGAGTATACATGATATTGATGCTTTTTCATTTTTAAACATGATAGACTTTATAAAAAAAACGACAATCACATAAAATGATGTTGTGCTATAAGACCCATTGCTTGGGTCCAGTAACAAGGAAAATGAAAGCAACTCTGCTGAAAAATAAAAAGTAATATAAATAGCAGGAAACTACACAGATTAGAGCACAATATAAAGGTAAAAGAACGATACGTCCGTGTGCAAATCTAAAAGCTGGGCATACACTATACAATTTTCTGTCAGATATCTGTCCAATCTGGCTGGTTGGAATGAAAACCTGGTAATGTATGGGAGCAAATGACAGTCGTCCATTTGCTCACAAACACTGGAAAATAGCCAACAATGGTTGTTCAGACAAATTGGTTAAAACACACAAATGTAACCAATTTGAACAAATTTCTTTGTCCTTTTTTCAGTGTTTAAAACCATATGATCGACTGTCATTTGCTCCCATACATTACCAGGTTTTCATTCCAACCAGACAGATATCTGACAGAAAATTGTACAGTGTATGCCCAGCTAAAGTAATGCTTGCATTATAGGTTTTAAACAGACATATTCAGGCCAATGCAGAAGTTTCCTTGGCTTACTTTAATGTTTTTCTTTTTTAAATGCTCATTTAAGCAGTCTAGCTGCAGATACGGAAGTGACCTTGTTTGACTCAAATCACTCAACATTATGCACAACAACTTCCCTTAAACACTACCAATATCGTGTTATAAAATACAGTGCACCCAGTTCCTGATTTGCTCGGGCAGCACCACTTTGGTCACAGCACAAAGATAATATATGTAATTCTATACGTGCCAGGGCTGCTACGTTACTGTGCAGTGTGTACACATCTCCAGTCCAGTAAATGTCATCGCACAGTGTAGTAACAGGTGTTTGAAAGGCTAATGGCACAAACAAGAAGAACATAGGCAAATGGAATGTAAACCATAACAACTGGCTTAGATAACGCATACTAATAAAGCACATTGACTTTCACCTTTTTAATAATTAAAATTGCACTTGCCAAAAGGTTTTCATCTTTCAGAAGAGGGGATAAATACAACATAAAAGAAAAATACAGAGCTCCAAAGACAGAGTTCCCAGACAGTCCCTGTTTAGAGAAAACCACTACACACCAACAGTTACAGCTGGGTTCATTAGAAAACCCATGACCAGCACATGCCTTAGTGTGAACTCCATGAAACCATGCACCTTCCTGGTGCCTAGGTAGCCAGGCAGACTTCTGCATCAGTGCCCACTCACTGCATTTTAGTTCAATAAAAACAGAAATCTAGCATCCACAGGGAAAGGAGGTCTTTGCTCCTGAGTTTAGCTCTACTGTGCTCTCTGGGGGTTGACTCAAAACCATTGGCTTGTGACTCTTGAGCTTGTGTGCTAGAGTCATGAATATTGCCTCTACGTGGTCAGTGGTATTCTTTGCAGAGGTCTCAAACATAGGCATGCTGTGAGAGTCGGCAAATTTCTGAGCCAAGTCAGTGGGCACTTGAATGGAGTCCTTTAGGTCACACTTATTGCCGACCAGAATTCGGGGCACTTCGTTTGTGAGCAAATGTTGCTTGCACTCGTCTATCCAGGCTGGCAGGCTCTGGAAACTGGCCATGTTAGTGATGTCGTACACAAAAACCACAGCATGCACGTTCCTATAATAGTGCTGCACCATACTCTTCCGAAAGCGCTCCTGTCCTGCCGTGTCCCACAACTGAATCTGAAAAATATGTATATATAGCAAAAGGTAATGCATTACAATCATAGGTAGCCATGTATTTTACGCAGGTTAAAGTGAAATGAAAATTATAAACAACGATACATAATACATACATATTATGATAAGAACTTAAACGCTTACTTCTATTTAGGCATTTCCTTCTGCTAGCACTTCCCTGGTGTTATTGGCAAACTAAGTACCGTATACAGTAATGTTCATTTGTGGCACACACAATAGACAACCACAGATGCATAGCCAAATATCCATGTATGTCATAATCTACTATATTGTAAAAATGTTGTATTGTTCTACTCTTTATTTTCATCAAGCATTCATTCAGAGACACAGTCCATTTCAATTATCTTCACCTTTATTCTTTCTCCATCTATTTCTACGCTCCTTTCCCTAAAGTCCACGCCTATGGTGGCTTCGGTCCGGTCAGGGAAATAGCTGGTGCAGAATCGGTAAGTCAGGCAGGTCTTCCCCACATTTGAGTCGCCAATCACAATGATCTTAAAAATTCTGGCACGGGTGAAACCATAAGAGCAGGTGCTGCTCATACTAGCTTCCAAAGATGATTCAAAGCCTCTATCGCCACCAGAAGACATTTTAATCAACAGACCAACCCTGTAACACAAATTAATCAAGACAATATAACTAGCAACCATTAGAGCATCACAATATACAATGCAGGAATTAAAGGGCAGTATGGGACAGATATAGGATTAGCGAATTATATGAAAGAGAAAAATCAAATAACTATATAATACCCCCTTTCCACTGCCACAATAACCCAGGTAAAAGGGTCCTGTAAAAATAAACCGGGTCGAGAGACCTGGGATTGTGACTAGGGAGGCCAACCCTGGACCAATTTTTTCAATCCCAGCCCCCACAGTGACTTACCGGGCTCTGTAGTAGCTGCAGTGTGTAGAGGGGTGGGTGGGCGATTGCTCCAGCCGGTGCAGGGCTGCGCAGCGGCACTTGTCATCACATCATGCTGCGCAGTGCACACAGCCAGGCAGCATCTGAGCACTCTGCTGAAGGTGCTCTGCGCTGCCTGGCATTTACATTTTTTATTTTTATGGCCAATCGGGATCCTGGGATTGGCCTCCCTAATTGTGACCCTGGTCGCTACCAGGGTTGAACCCAGGAAGGACCAGGGTAACGTTGCAGTGTAAACAGCGAGACCCGGGTCACGCCTCAAACCAGCAGGCTGGCTTCAGTAGCAATTGCAGAGGACATCATCTCCAAATATCCACTGTAACACAGGAAGACCCGGTTCCGGTGAGAACGGCTGGACCCGGGAAGTTACCCGGGTCCAGCCTCCAGCGTGAAAGGGGTAAAACCCGGCTCCGACCTATGCTCAGTGTCCTGGGTTTGAGCTGGGTTTTTGGTGTAAAATGGTATACTATATAACTTGTTCCAACTTTATTGTTTTCGTGATTCACTAATTTTGTACTTGCTATGAAAGAGGATGGCTTGCACAATGACATTTTACTATGATGTTCAAAAGCCATAGGACTAAAAGCTGTTGAACCCACAAGAGCAAATATGCAAAAGAAAATGATGAAATATACATGTTCATATTTGGAATACATCATTTTGATATTGGCAGAGAATGGCCCAACAAGAATAACATTTATAGATTCTCCCATTTTATAATCTTAAATTGTACTGAACATTTAATATTCTTATAAATAATATATGGGATAATAGAATTTACAGTAGGGGATATGAGTCACCCTGCAATTCTGCAACAGACGTGACGGATCTTTGAGGAGACAAATATATACATACACACACTGTATGTATACATCAATTGTTTCCACAAAAGTAATCTGTACGTTAAAGAGTTCAGGAAATGCTACATCCTTACAGTCTTCCATTTCCAGGGCACGCTTCCATCCAAGGGCCGTATTCAATAAGAAGTAATAAGCAGAGATCCGGAAAAAATATCGCCGATTGCGACTTTTCGTCTGTCGGAAACTTATCTCCGTATTCAATTCCACGTACGCGGAAATTCAATGCAATGTAATACGCGAAAAAGATTCGCCTCTGAATAGCAGGAGAAAAGGAGTGCAAAATTTTTGAACTTAACACCCCTAAAAAGTACTTTGAATTTGGGGGCGAAAAAGCAAAGTGGGGGAACAAGTTCACAAACTAGTGAAATAAGGTTCTGGGGGTGCTCTAAGAAGGGGTCAAGTGTTTTTGGGATTGCAGGTGCTTTTATGATGGAGGAATTTCACTTTTTGTTTTTTTTAAACTTCACTTTAGAGACCTTAAAAGATGCTAGCACCCAGTTTCAGGTACCCCAAAATTTGACAGGACTACTTTTTTTCACCAAAAGAAACAACTGCTTTATGCCATTCTTCACCACTTGTGCATATACACTAATTAGAGGCTATTGTACCAACTTAAGGACCCTAAACAGTTTTATTAGGACTAATCGGCACTACTACATTGATTCCCAATGTTTCTGCATCTTTTTGGGAGGTGCAGGCTGATTTCCCAGATTCTGACACCACTTTCCACGTGTTCTGACTTCGCGTGTCGCCGTTTTAGTTTCTTCTGGAATAGAATAGGGCGAATAGCGGGGACGCTGTTTCCGCAGCTAAAATACGCGATGTAGGCGAAAAGTCCGGCATGCAAAACTTTATCGTGGGTGCGAAACTAACTGAATACGGCCCCAAATGGGGTATTTTCAAAAAAAAAAAAAAAAAAAACAGTTTGTGGTTTTGTTTTTCAATCCAGCAGGACAATCACTGTGCGTCATACCCAGCTAATGAAACACATGTAGATATATACCCCTTTTACAGCTAATTCCGGGTCTGGCCCAGGATTTGGAACACGGTCCAAACTGGGTCAAACCTGTGAAAGACCCCTTTCACACTGTGGCGCTAACCTGGGTTTTTCCCAGGTTGGTGCCGTTCACACGGCACCAGTGTCCAGTGGAACTCTTCTGCAGGTGCTCGGTGCTTACATAGTGGCTTATGTAATAGGTTGCGTGTCTTCCCGTAATTTTAAAGCGGCAATCATTTTAAAAAGACAAAAACAATCTGGTTTTGCCTTTAAAATGATTGCCACATTTAAAATACGGGAACTCTTACAGGCATTCCCACAGAGGCAGCAGAAAGCACCTTATTACATAAGCCCCATCGACTCCAAGCGACGGGAAATCCAGATCTCCCCATGCTGTAAATGGGACCCTGATCGGACAATCCAGGTTAGCTGTTTATACTGTAGGGTTGCATTGGTCGTTCCTGTGTAAACCCTCCAAGCTATCCGGGTTGGATTGCCGGGTCACTTGACCTGGGAATCCAACCCTAGACCCTTTTACACCGCAAGAGGCAGCCCAGCTTTTAGCTGCGGTATAACAGATCTTGGGCCTGATTCAGTGATGTATGCAATGCCAATATTTACACAGTTGACTGATTATCTGTACATGATAGCAGAGCCGTAACTAGACATTTTGGTGCCCTGTGCCAGAAAGAGCATTGCGCCCCCCCCCCCCCCCCCTCCCTCATTTTTCAAAGGGACATAATACACCCAAAAAAGGGGAATGGCCTCATCATGGGGAAGGGCCAGGGAAGTGATAGGAGAGGCCAGGAGATGCTGGGGATGAAATAAGAGGAAACTACAAGTAAGAATGATAATAAACAGAAATTTGACAGGCCCAAACAGCGCCCCCTGACCTGTGGTGCCCTGTGCGATGGCACTGTCCGCACTACCCTAGCTACGGCCCTGCATGATACGTTACCTTTGCTGCTCGCAGCGTGATTGACGGTCAGGGGGCATTTGGGGTAGGGGAGGAAATGGCGAGTGGCAGCAAAAACTGCAGGTGTGTTGCAACCGCAGTCTGCATCCCCGTAGGCGTTAAAAATGTCTGTGGCATCTCAGTACACGCTGCCATACTGCGCAACCATATGGATACTCAGCACTTTGTACGCAGCCGTTTGGATTTGTGGTGCCACCTATTGCATCGTAATACAAATCCCAGCGCCTGTGACATTAGCATATTTTCACACAGCAGCAACGTACAAATTTGCATTAGCGTATATATCTCTAAACCAGGCCCTATGATATGGTGCTGAAACGATACCATCACAGTAATATGTCTTGTTTATGGACTGAGCACCATTATTACATTAATTAGGGAACATTAGGTGGCTAGTTTTGGAACTGCATTTAGCTACACAGTGGGGGCTTTTCAACAGATGTTGGCTCATACATGAGGTCTGTGATAGGTATGCTGGGCTGCAGCAAGTATAGATAAACAAGCATTTGGAATGGATGCAGACACACAGGGACTGAGGTGGTGGGCACTGCTGCCCCGGCCCGGGAGATGGATGGAGCTGTGCATTAGTGCCCGGGAGCACGCGCCCAGCAGCCGGAGACTGAGGGAGCGCGCGCCCGTACACCACTACTCACCCAGCGGCTGCTGAGTCCCGGAACAACGGACGAGGAGCCCGGCAGGGCGGAGGACGAGCCACACACACAGCAGGAGCTTGGGATGATTGATGGGCGGCCGCGGCCTGCGGCGGAAATGTCAGCAGTCAGTACTGCTGTTGCTGCCCCTGCCGGAGCCGTGCCTGGGTGAGCTGAGCGGCCGGCCGCTGATTTGGCATTTTCATCGTTCATCCCACTCCTGCCCGGTCCCGTCACAGTTGGTGCCGCCTCCTGCCACCTCCCTCTTACACTGATGCCATGATGGAACCGGGCAGATCATCATGATGTTGCTCTGCGTGTCCAAAAGGAAGATGGCCGCTCTAATGGGTGCAACATGGGAATGACGACATCTACGGAAGGGGATCTATCTCTCCCCGTGCAAGCAAGATGCTGCCGTCTGTGTATGCAGCAATCCCTTCCCAGTCACAGCTGGAACCTGGAAGTTACTTGTCGTTTTCCATTAATGATGGAGCTCAGCCTGTGTCCCACGCTTTATAGTGGTAATAATGTAGGGGAAATCTCAAAGGCTGTGTTTAAATTCTTGACCTGTTTTTGCTACTTGTATTCGAATAATAACGGGCTTAGTGAGACTGCTGCTACTAGAGAAACACATGTAACATTGATCTCTGGTCCTGATTCAGTAGTGTACGCAAGTGCGATTATGAAGCACATCGACAGATTGTTTATTATCGTACATGCGTATAAGCCACATTGTGCGTGCAGTGATCGCAGTGCGAGTACAGATGCACAGAGGAATCCATCACAAAGTGAGTGACAGGCTGTCAGCGTTAGGGTGTGGTGATGAGGGGTTGTCAGAAGAACGCAGGCATGTTGTCCATTTGAACGCCATTTCATGGGCGTGCATAAATTAGCCACTGCAATTGCATGCTCAGAATGAGCTCACTGCATGCGTGCAGACTTGCAGTGTCTGTGACTGGTCAGACCTGTTGTAAATGCTGCGTGCTGTGCGTTGACTGTGCGTGACTGTGCGTTGATGGTACCGATGTGTATGCAGAAGAATGACATTGGACAGATAAGAGAAAGCAGTGGGTGCCTTTATGCCAGCTGAGCTTTGGCAGGCATTAGCATATTTTCGTAGCTGTGTCCCTTATGAATTTGCATCTGCAACCGCAATTGCAATCGGTATTGAATCAGGCCCTCTGCTCAGATTAATGCAAAGCAAGTAGCAAATAAGCAAATGGGGCAGTATAAAATGTGTACACAGAATTGGAGTTGATAGGTTGGCATATAATGGGACTGATTCAGAGGTAATGCTGATATTTGCACAGTTGAGCGATTATTTGCTACTGCACATGTAAAAACTCTTATGGTGCATATGTTCCCATGAGTGTACACAGAGGGCCTGATTCAGACCCGCTTGCGAGCGCTCGCAAGCGGATCGATGTTGGCCCAGTGCGCATGCGCACGACGGAGGCGGCTGTCGTGCGCATGCGTGAGACCCAGATAGCGACGGGCAAGCCGTCGCTCCAGGTCTCGCTACAAAGGGGGCGTACTGTCGATGTTAAGTGACAGCACGCCCCCTTTGGTGGGTGGGCCGGGGGCGTGGCTGCCCAGACGGAGGCGTTCCCATGGGAACGCCTATACGTCTAGGGCCGGCCCAACTGACATCACAAGTGATGTCAGTGGGAGTGCTTTTGGCTCTGTCAGAGCCAAAAGCACTCTTGGGCTTGCGGCAACGAGACCCTACCACAAGGGTCTCGTCGCAAGCCCGATGGTCTTGACCATCGCGACCATCTTTTTGACCAGGAGGCCGCTCTAAAAAAAGAGAAGGACGGCCCTGATTCAGAGCGAGCGCTCTGTCAGAGCGTCCGGCTCCGAATCAGTGCCAGAGACCGCTGTTGTGTACTGAGGTGCTGGCATTAGAACTGGCAAAGCTAAAATTTGGGAGTTCCTGGGCAGTGACTGAGGGGTAGGTGGTCTGTAGTGTGCGCAAAAAAAGCCTGTCTCCTGGGCCTGTTATGGAAGTGTCACAAGCGTATCAGTGAACAGACTGCGTTCCCAAACACAGAGCAGCAGCCAGAGAAGCCATGTTTTATTAAAATAGCCATTAAGCCTGCAAAAACAAAAAGGCTCCACAATCACAATGTGCAAATGTAACAACCATAGACCTATACAATTGGTACCTTTTGCTTTGTAGAATCATTTATTTTCCATTTGCAAGTGAATTATTTCTTACTTGTGGAAACTGCTCCTTGTGAGTCCCAGAAAAAAACAAGCAATAAAGTAGCCACTTGAAAAGCATCCTGGTTGCTCTCTATTAGAGATGTCGCCATGTAATCAAGCTATATGTAATGCTGGACATACACCTCTATACAATTATCTGGGCGATCCACCTAATATCGTCGGATTTCCCATATAATTGTACTGTGTATTGCCCCGACTGAGCTGAAAATATCAATCGACTGGGCATGCCAAATCGTCCAGCATGTCCGTATGATGCAGTATTTATCCATTATATATATATATATATATATATATATGCACTGCCGTGGCTGACTGATTAACATTTTCCCTGTTCCCCCACAGGGGAAGAACAGAGAAATGTCTCCTCCCCAGAGGAGGAAGCAAGATATCTTGGCCAATACACTGCGACATAACTCACAGTGTATTACCATGATATCAGCCGGTGGCAAAATATAAGATTTTCCTTATAATCCTTGGATATTTAGCAACTGTGCTAAAAAGAGACCTTTCACTTGTAAAATAAGAATCAAGGGGCCAATTCAATTCAGTGCGCCGTGAATATCTCCATGAAGTTGGTCCCAGAGCTAGTCAATTCTGTTTAGTCCAACTATAGCAACTTAAGTTGGAGAATGCTGGGTTTCGCGACTTAACCTGGGTGTTTAGTCGCGAGAACCGTAATTCTCCAACTAAAGTGTTGTTTGCGAGGTTGTCAGTGTCAAGCTAAGCTGGCGAACAGCCTCGTGGCCGGCACTTTAGTCGGATTTCTCCTAGCAGACATCCTTTCGTCGGCTTAACAGCGAGCTGAATTGCATAGCTCTAGGACCAACTTCTTGGAGATATTCACAGTGCGCTGAATTGAATCGGCCCCCTGGACTGTAATGTATAGATAGATGGCAAATTGCACATTAAGCTGATTCTTAATACAGATTAAAGGTCAGATTGTCTGGTCCAGACAGTGGCGGTGTGCAGTCTTTCATATGCACTAGTTACTTTAATCTCCTTGATTTGTAACACAGTGGTTCCCAAAGTTTATTTAATCAGGGTACCCTAGTATCAGCATTTTCTTACTGGCACCCCTAGGCCAAAAGATTCTTATTGAGAAATTTAGCAAGATTTATTAAATTAAGTAAATTGTGCTTATCTGTCATCCTTAGGTTCTGTTATATGGTGGTGGACATATTTGCGCTTTTGTTCACGTATTTTATGATTGGCAGCACTGGTTTTGCATATTACATTGACCATAAATAATTTGATTTGATAGTGGACCACCTATCCGTGGCACCCAGTTTGGGAACCACTGTTGTAATACTTTACTCCTATCCGTGGCACCCAGTTTGGGAACCACTGTTGTAATACTTTACTGCCATTGCGAAGACTCTAAAATAAAGAGTTACGGGGCTAATGTCTTGGCGTCCATGGCACAACATCTGAATATGTGCAGCAGCTCCTGCCTGTACTTGTACCCTTGGTTCTCAGCTACTCCAAGGCATAAAATGAATCCCTTTACTAGCAAACCTAACTTAGGACCTGATTCAGACCTGCTCGCTAAGCTGTGGCCGCTCACACTGACTGATAGTCGCCTGTCTGCGCATGCGTATAATTCGCAGTACACGTGTGCAAGCCAGTCTTAGCAATGGGGACACGTGCGCTCATAGTACACAGACTGCCCGCTACTTTGAGTGACAGATTGTGCCGTCTGTGGGTGGTAACGGGAAGATGCTTGTGAACGGGGGAGTGGATGTGCGAACGCAGGCGTGTCTGGACGTCAGAACGGAGTTTAATGGGTGTGCATAATTAGCAAAGTAGTGTCATTGTACACGTCACTTGGTTGTTTTTTAGCCTGAACTGCTTACATTGCTTGCTGGAGGGTAGAGTCAACCACAAGAGCTGCGGTCGCTTCCGATGGTCTTCGATGTACCAATCAAATCTCTGGACAGGGTGGGTGAATAAATTTCACATGCAAAAAAAGTCCTTGTAATTCTAGTAGAAATTCAAATCTCCATCCATCGACGTAGGTGATAATAATACATTTTATTTAATCATAAGGCTCAAAGGAACCGTACATAAAAAAGATAAGAAATCACATATAGTGAAGTACAGTAAATCATTTAAAACGTCTAAAACACAAGTCATCACCAATGGTGGGATTGAAAATGCGTAATCAGAGGTAGGGGTGTAATCAGTACACCAGCATGCGTGTAATATGAACAGATAGATATCCGGAATAAAAACGTGTTCCAGCACAAGCAACTGCAGATAACCCTCCAAGATGTTCCCCTCTGGTGTATTAGCTCCCTCCTTTCACCAGCGCGTTTCGACCGCCAGGGTCTTTATCAAGGTGTGTATATTGAGGTAGGATAGTCCTTATATACCCCCCTCCCTTCCTGTTGTTGGTTGGGAGATGGGATGTACTAATTTTATGGTACAAAATGCAGGATACAATACATATACTGATATAACAATCATGAGCATAATACTTTCTTATAAATTTTATTATTACATATAAATACCTCGTGCTTTCTACAAATAAATGTATTACTTCCGGATTCGGGTGACTGGTGACACGCACCCAAGGATTGCTGGATGTATCATTATTTACTTGTGACTATGTCATTTGATCAACAATACCCAGTCACAGGATTGTAATCTCCGGTGCTACATACTGTAGTGCGTATGCCTGGAGTGACGTCCTAAGGCTGCACCACGTGATCCCGATCACATGTCAATAACCCTGGGGTGTTCAGTGGCTGGTCACTGTCATGTGACCCTGTCACATGATTAATGATATCTGGTCACGTGACCATCATATCTGGTGGTGTGTGCTGAAATGACCCGCCCCTAGAGTAACTTCATCTAGCCACATCACATGATCGGGACTTTCCGAATTTCTGATGCATATGGGAGGAACTTGGGACCTCATTGTGACCCCAATGACCAATAAGAGTGATAATGCGATCTTAAAATTGTGGGCCAAAGACTCATATTAACTAAATAAATATTGTGCAAAATAGCAAGAGATAAAGTGCAGAATGTAGTATGCTCATAATTTACAATAAAAGCAATAAAAACCTGAAGCATAAAAATATAAATATGTAGACCGTCTAAAAGAACTCTAAAATATCATATCATGATCATAAAAAACATTTAATCTCAAATTCAGTGTTCAGACTCGATGGAACCAATGTTTGTAATGCATAGATCATTTTCATTTCCATTTTGGCTAGCTCGTTATCAATACCTGTTTTTCTCCAGTGTTGTTTAACTTGTTTAATGCCAACCACTGTTTTAATCCCATCAACGGAGCAAGAATGGCATTTTTTAAAATGACTGGAGAGTGAATGATTTTCGAACCCCTTTTTGATATTTCTAAGGTGCTCTCCCCATCTTTCTTTAAATGCTCTGGAGGTCCGTCCAATATATTGGAGACCACACTTACATTCAATAAGGTACAGACAGTTTCGACTATTGCAAGTAATAAAATCTTCAATATTAAACCTCTGGCTAGTAGAGTTGGATACATAATCTACTGATTTACTTTCTTGTGAGGTGTGGTTTCTACATAGTATACAAAGTCCACATCTGTAGAATCCTTTACTCTTTATCCTATTAGGTTTCTTTACTGAGTTAGCACTTCTAACAACTTTATTTTTTATGTTTGGGGCTCTTCTATATATAAATTTAGGATGCTCAGGTATCACTGATTTCATTACTGGATCTTGTTTTAGTAAATACCAGTGTTTCTTAATTATTCGTTCCATTTGCTTGTGTTGCCCATTAAATGTAGTTATAAATGGTAATATGAAATCATCAGTATCACTTGTTTTGTCTTTATTTCTTAACAAGTCATCCCTGTTGATGTTTGTAATTTCATCAACACAGGGGACTAGGTTAGTTTTTTTGTATCCTTTATATATGAATCTTTTAGTTAAAACATCGGCTTGTTTTTTAAAAACTTGTACATCTGTACAATTTCTTCTAACTCTTTGTAGTTGACCTCTAGGTATATTTTTTAACCATAATGGGTGATGGTTGCTTTTTATATCAATATAAGAATTGCTATCTGTCATTTTAAAATAATTTTTTGTTTTGATGATATCTTCTATATAGATATTTAAATCTAAAAAATTCACTTCTGATTTGCTAAAATTAAATGTGAGTTCTTCATTTTTATCATTGATATTTAATTTATTACAGAAATTAGTTAAAATTTCCTCCTCACCTTCCCAAATAAAAAAAAATATCATCTATATATCTAAACCACTTTTTGATGTGGCTTGCATATTCATTATTTCTCTAGAAAAAGAACTGGAGTACAAAGTAATCAAAAAGGAAAAGGAAATAATGATAAGGAAAAAGAAGAAATTTATGAGGGACAAAATAGATCTAGATAAAGGGCTATACACCAATAAAGAGGATCAAAACAATTTATCAGTGTTCGCAAATACGCGCTATAGCGTGTATTTTACCTGATATCGGGCACTGGGGACTCACTTATTTAAAGTACCTCCCGAAGACAAGAGAAGAGCGGCGCGGCAACCGTTCTGGCGGCCACGCAAGAGGCCAGAAGACGGCGTGATCAAGAAGGAAGAGGCGGTGCCACTGGCCAGGACGGGCCAGCGGCAGAAGACTGAAGCTGAGGACCGAAGAGGACTGCGGGGGAGGAAAGCAAAAGAGCTAACGAAGCTCCCCCCGCAGCCTCTTCCACCGTACCGGTAGGCGGCCTTGGGCCACTGGTATTTTACTCCTTCCTAGACCACCAGGGTTATCGGGCACTAGGCCCGTGGGATAAATTCAGGCAATAGGCCTGTGGGTCTATAGGCGGACACAAGGCCCGGGCAACATAGGGGGCATTAGGCCCAATAGTATTGTTTTTCACAGTTTGCTGCTTCAGTGGTTTTAGACCTTTTTTGTCAGATGTTACTATGGTATACTGAAGTAAAATTACAAGCATTTCATAAGTGTCATAGGCTTTTATTGACAATTACATTAAGTTTATGCAGAGACTCAATATTTGTAGTGTTGACCCTTCTTTTTCAAGACCTCTGCAATTCGCCCTGGCATGCTGTCAATCAGCTGGTGTGCCACATACTAACTGATGGCCGCCCAATCAATGCTTGGAGTTTGTCAGACTTTGTGGGTTTTTGTTTGTCCACCGGCCTCTTGTGGATTGACCACAAGTTCTCAATGGTATTAATGCATAAACAATGTAATTGTCAATAAAAGCCTTTGACACTTATGAAATGCTTGTAATTTTACTTCAGTATACTATAGTAACATCTGACAAAAAGGTCTAAAAACACTGAAGCAGCAAATTTTGTGAAAAACAATACTTGTGTCATTCTCAAAACCTTTGGCCATGGCTGTACAAACACACATATTATTATTATTATCCTTTATATGGCACCACAAAGGTTCCGCAGCGCCTTACACAGTACATAAATGAGCACACAAGAAAAACAGTTAATAGTAATACAAAACAATACAGGACAAGGATATGGTTTATAAACATAGCTGCATAACACAAGCAGCAGGACATGAGCAACCAGGTGTTAGGTGCCGTTGTGGGGAGTTAGGAGTGAATGATACTATAAGTAGGGGGAGGAGAAGCACATGAGTTACGAGGGCCCTGCTCGTGAGAGCTTACATTCTAAAGGGGAAGGGCAGATAGACAGGGGCGACACAGATGGAGTAGATAGTGAGGAAGGAGCATGGAGCAGTGGGTTAGGATACAAGCAGCGGAATGTGTGTGTATAAGATGACCTGATGTTATGTCAAAATTAAGTCCTTCATTCATCTATCTCTATGACAGAAAATAGATATTAATTATGTGTTATTTACATGAGAAATGTACAAAATAAATTAGTAGCACTTTAATGATTGTGTGTTACATATTAGCATCTAAATACATCCTGATAAAAATGCAGCTATTATGGGACTCATGCCATCCTAATACAGTAGTGAATACTTTAGTCCCAGCTGCTGGGTGCTATGCCATGCTCCTGTGAGTGGGTGCATCTCGCATAATAGACCCACCCACAAATGGGTGCAGCCATGCCCATCATGATGTGGTCCCACAGGATGTTGCAGTACCCAGGCCCAGAATTTCTCTTGGCAGCCCTGGAGGTGACAGGGAGGGAGGTGGCTGAGAGTGGAGGAACAGGAAAGGCAGGGGAAAGAAGCAGAGGGTTGGAAGGGAGACTGATGAGAGAAAAAAGGGGAAACAACAAGAGGGGGAGGATGGGGATGGATAAAGTAGAGGATTATGTGGGCACTGAATATGGGGGGTGTTTGAAGTAAGGGTGTTCATGCTGTGGTCGAGGTAATAAGTGAGATGAAAACTGGAGTGGAGGCTGTATGATGTAGGGACAGTGTGGCAAAATTACAATGTACCAAGCCAGTCCATGCCAAAGTGTTATGATCAACAAAGATCAATCAACCATAGCAGCACACAGATAGGGGAGTACTCGCAATGTCCAAGCAGTGAGTGCAGTAAGGAGTTTCCTGGATATTCTTAAAGCAGAAGATGGTGATTTTGGTTATTCACCTAAATATGCTTGTTGTCATTCAGAAAGTTTTCTTGTTTTGAGGTTGTTTGCCCTCAGTTTTCCTCCAGTTTAACTCCGGCATAACTCCGACTTAGTTATCAAATTGTAATTACACTTATAATCTCACACTTTTCATCTAACACAGCCTACGTCTATGCAGCCTTAGTCACTAATAACTAAAATTACAAATATGTCTCTGTGTGCTCACTGATTGGGACCCCACCCCCAGAGCTCAACACACACTAAATTGGGATGCAATAAAAGTCTAAGAAACAATTTGTGAGAAGGGAGTGGACCATCACAGATTCACAATATATTCCTATTCCTTTATAGAAATTGCTCTTAATATACTAGTAGTGATAATTTACCTAGTAGGAATTTTCAAAACTGTGCTGAGGCAATCAATAAAACAGCATCTGACGGGAGCAATGGTGATGATTTACCTAGTAGGAATTTATATGTGTGTGTGTATATATGTATGTATATATATGTATGTGTATATATATATATATGTGTGTGTGTATATATGTATGTATATATATGTATGTGTATATATATATATATATATATATGTGTATGTATATATATATATATATATATATATATATATGCACCATGTCATTAGGCTTCTCCCCATAGTGGCAAGCTGCCGCAATTTGCTGGTCAATCTGGATGGGACGGAGTCAAACTACGCAATTCTAAAGGAATCACTTCATATTGTCTCCGCCTCCTCCCTATTGACACACTAATCGCAGCATTTTGCCATGAGGGGTCGGGGCTTAAGGAAACAGTGCCTGCTCTTGACTCTGTCTGGGAGGGTTTCTGGCATACTTGCCTACTTTTGAAAATGACTTTGAGGGAGATTGTAGATGGCTGCAGAATGCGACGCGCCTTTGTGGGGGCGTGGTCTGCTCCACCCAAAGGGCGTGTCTAACTCCACCTATGGGCGTATATATTCCTATAAGCTGACGCCCTAGCTCCCCCACTGACATTAATACATCTCTACCCTGCCATATTGAAATTAATAGATTCCCCCCCAGACGCACACATTCATTTATATGAATAGATTCACACCCACACAGACAGTTTCACACACATCACATGAATAGATTCATACACACAGTCACACACACACACAGTCTCATACACAGTCTCAGCACATCCCATGAATAGATTCACACACACACACACACAGTGTCTCACACACAGGCACCCAGTCAGTCACACACATATGAAGATTTCACCTCCACACACACACACACAAACACACAATTACATCATATTAGTACACACACACATACATCACATTACTACACACACACACATACATCACATTACTACACACACATACATCACATTACTACACACATACATCACATTACTACACACACACATCACATTACTACACCCACACATACTGTACTACACACACACATACATCACATTACTACACATCACATTACTACACCCACACATACATCACATTACTACACACATACATACATCACATTACTACACACACATACATCACATTACTACACACACACACATCACATTACTACACCCACACATACATCACATTACTACACACATACATACATCACATTACTACACACACATACATCACATTACTACACCCACACATACTGTACATCACATTACTACACATACATCACATTACTACACCCACACATACTGTACATCACATTACTACACACACATCACATTACTACACCCACACATACTGTACATCACATTACTACACACACATACATCACATTACTACACACACATCACATTACTACACCCACACATACTGTACTACACACACATCACATTACTACACCCACACATACTGTACATCACATTACTACACACACATACATCACATTACTACACACACATCACATTACTACACCCACACATACTGTACTACACATACATCACATTACTACACCCACACATACTGTACTACACACACATACATCACATTACTACACACACACACATCACATTACTACACCCACACATACTGTACTACACATACATCACATTACTACACACACACACATCACATTACTACACCCACACATACTGTACTACACATACATCACATTACTACACACACACACATCACATTACTACACCCACACATACTGTACTACACATACATCACATTACTACACACACATACATCACATTACTACACACACATACATCACATTACTACACCCACACATACTGTACTACACATACATCACATTACTACACACACACATCACATTACTACACACACATCACATTACTACACCCACACATACTGTACTACACATACATCACATTACTACACACACACACATCACATTACTACACCCACATCACATTACTACACCCACACATACATCACATTACTACACACACACATACATCACATTACTACACACACATACATCACATTACTACACACACACATACATCACATTACTACACACACACATACATCACATTACTACACACATACATCACATTACTACACACACACACATCACATTACTACACCCACACATACTGTACTACACATACATCACATTACTACACACACACACATCACATTACTACACATACATCACATTACTACACCCACACATACTGTACTACACATACATCACATTACTACACACACACACACACACATACAATTACACAGTAATAGATCTCCCTCCCTCCCCCACGGCACTGACATGAGTTATACATGTGGCAGGAGCTGCAGGGAGCTCTACACTCACAGTCTCAGGCTCAGGCAGCTCCTCTGTTTTCAGTGTCCTACGGCATCGGCTCCTCCCCCCTCTGTCATCACAGGCTGGCCAGGGAATGCTGGGAGCAGCAGTCTGTGAGCAGGGAAAGGCGTGCCCAGGAGACCTCACAGCAGCCACACTCCTGCCTCCCTGCACCCGGTGAGTGCAGGGAGGCACCCGGTGAGTGCGCCCCTGCGTCTTAAGCTTCGGGCCCCGCCCCCTTTACCTCCGGATTCGCGCATGCGCTGTCCGGATTTTTAGACAGGGCAGAGGGAATGCCCTGGGGGATTCAACTTACTTTACGGGGTAGCGGGAGCTCCCACCTGTATTCGGGAGACTCCCGCGAAAATCGGGAGGGTAGGCAACTCTGGTTTCTGGGTACTCAGAACTCCCCCTGCGTGCGCTATTGACATAGATCAGAGGTTCCCAAACGCGGTCCTCAAAGCTCCCCAATAGTTAAGGTTTTAGAGATATCCATGGTTGAGCACAGGTGGTTAAATCAAATGAACTGAGGTACTAATAAAGTCACCTGTGGTCAAGCATGGATATCTCTAAAACCTGAACTGTTGGGAAGCCTTGAGGACCGCATTTGGGAACCTCTGACATAGATCATGATCCTTTTTTAGATTTTTTTTCTTTCTGGCTTGTGTAATGCATAGGGGTCTGGCTGTAGTAGCCATTTTTTAATGTCTGTCTTCTTAAATCCCACTTTATTCGCCCCTATATTTGTCTACCCTTCAATAACTCTCCATATTTAGGGCCTGATTCATCACGGACCGAAATTGCAACAGCGTACGCAGATCAAATAATAATCTGCGAACGCAGATCGGCCAATGGTGCGTACTGCGCATGCACCTTTACGAGAGTTGCAATTTCTGAGACAGGTCAGACCTGCTGTAATTCTGCATGAGGGTCCGATGTATAGGCAGGACTGCGAGGTCTTACGGATGTGAGAAAGCGGTAGTGGGCGTCTATGCTGGCTGTGCAGTTGCAGACATTAGTATATTTTCACAGCAGAATTACGTGCGTAATCACGGCTGCGATTGCAATAGCGATCCGTAATGAATCAGACCCTTAATGCGGTGTAATATGCCTTTTTCATCTGCTTTTTTCTGGTAGCCATTTAATGAAGTTGAACTTACTTATATCAAGTTCCTTAATCTAATGTTACATGCGGCTTAGTAAAATTACAAATCAACAAGAGACTCTCTGTCAAAACATTTTTATCTAATGATCTCTATGGATTTAATTACTTCTTAATAAGATGATCTATAAGATAATATCAAAACCTCATCAAATTTTTATATCAAATATCAACTTGATATAAACTTTATATTAATTTAATATCAATTTGATATAAACTTTATATAATCATATTAATTTAATATACATTTGATATCAATTTTATATTAAACACTATTAAAGTGGCGTGACAGGGGGAGGGCCAAGGGGCTTGTCCATCTGTCAAATTAAGTTTGACTAAATAGCGTTCCCTATACTACTGCAATGGTCTACCTTCTCTGAACATTATACATTTGAGAGGTCTTGTTACCTTTTTTATGGAACCACCGTCGTATTTAATTATGTAACATCCATTCTTTAAGCTGTATGCGAACTAAGGATCTGATTCAGCAGGGATCGCAAGTGCGATTATGCACGCAGATGGGCGTTTGTTGCATACTGCGCATGTGTATGCATTGCAGTGCGCGAACACTCCACTGCGATCAGGATTGCAATCGCAGTGACTACGCAGACCCATCGCAGAGTGATTGACAGGAAGTACCATTTGGGGAGGTGATGGGGGGTGATCGGCGAAACGTAGGTGTGCCAGGGTGTTTGAACGCCGTTATAGGGACATGCATATACAGTCAGGTGCATAAATATTGGGACATTGACAGAATTTTCATATTTTGGCCTCTATTCACCACCACAATGGCTTTGAAATTAAACAAACAAGATGTGCTCTAACTGCAGACTTTCAGATTTAATTTGAGGGTAATTACATCCAAATCAGGTGAACGGTGTAGGAATTACAACGGTTTCTATATGTGCCTCCCACTTTTTAAGGGGCCAAAAGTCTGGGGCCGGCCCCACTGACATCACAAGTGATGTCAGTGGTAGTGCTTTCGGCTCTGTTAGAGCCGAAAGCACTCTGGGGCTTGCGGCAACGAGACCCTACCACGATGGTCTTGTAGCAAGCCCGATGGTCGCTATGGTCTTGACCATCGCGACCATCTTCCTGGCCGCTCGCTATAGCTGTGGGTGGTCTCTGAAAAACAATGACGGCTCTGACAGAGCGAGCGCTCTGTCAGAGCGTCCGGCTCTGAATCAGGGCCAGAAAGTGGATGGATCTCGGCATACACTCACCCCTGAATAGACTGTAATTCCATCGACACCCGCGGAACACATTCTACCTGCGGCTGCGCCATCGCCGGCCACTCTGCTGCAGCTGAGATGAGTACTGTTCTGAATCGCGCTAAGGTAATAATGCAGACCCTGACGCGTGTGCAGTCGGCAAAAGATTGTGACATCCATAAGCAGAAAAATTGTATACAGATGTGAATCAGGCCTGCACTGCTCATATACTGTATTACTGTGAGGCTGGCATGCCTGGTAAAAATTAGAGATGAGCATGTTTGGATCTAAGAGATACGAACCCACCTGAATTACGGGGATCTGGGGCGATCCAAGCGCAGCTCAGATCTCCCTGCCTGCCCAGGATCCCTGACCCGAGGCAAAACCTCGCGACCCCTCTGTTGAGTTGTGAGGTTTTGTTTTCAGCGGGCTTAACGCTGATTGGCTGAGAGAGTCGTCTGTCACGGCTCTCAGCCAATCAGCGTTAAGCCCATTGAAAACAGCACAAAAGAAGATGGCGCCCATCATCCCCAGCCGCCTGACACCGCCGGCACCCCCCCGCTGCCGGCACCCCCACTGGCAGCATCCCCCGCTGCCGACATTCCTGCACTGCTGCCCATCGTACTGAGGACACTGTCAGTGACCCCCACACTGAGGACACCACCAGCACCCCTGCACTGCCGACACAGCAAACCTGCACTGAGGACACCACTGGCACCCCTGCTCTGCTGACACCGCCGGCACCCTGCATTGAGAACACCCCTGCACTGCCGACACAGCCATCAAACCTGCAATGAGGACACCGCTGGCACCCCCGCACTGCCAACACAGCCTGGAAACCTGCACTAAGACACCGCTGGCACCCCCGCACTGCCGACATCACCGGTAGATTTCACCGCAGCACTGCCATTTCATGTACTGAGGACACTGTCAGCAACCCCGCTCTGCCGACACTGCTGTCACAGTAAGTGCACTATTGGTGTATCCAACCCACACTGTATAACACACTGTCGGCCTGATTCAGAGTTGGGAATAGAGAGAGAGAGAGCACTTAACTGTGAACCTGGACAAACCATGTTGTAATGCAAGGGGTGTAAATACATAATTTTTATTTTGCATGTAGTGTAAATACTGGCTGTTTTTACATGTAGCCCACAAATACTGCACAGCTTTATTATTACTCTACAAATTAGATGTCAGTTTGGACACCTCCCTCCCAAATCTAAATCTCTCATCACATTTTAAATCTGCCCCACCTGCAGTGCAGCATTGTTTCACCAAGATGATCAGTTGAGAGAGAGATCTCTCTCTATTCCCAACTCTGAATCAGGCCCGGTATCCGTGTTGCAAATTAGAAACTGAACTGCCACATGTTAGTGCTACCCACTGTGTCACTTACCGTATATACTCGAGTATATGTCGACCCGAATATAAGCCGAGGTACCTACTTTTACCACAAAAAACTGGGAAAACTTATTGACTCGAGTATAAGCCTAGGGTGGGAAATGGCAGCAGCTGGTAGTGCCCCCAGTAGTAATTCCCCCTGGTTGTGCCCCCTGTAGTAATCCCTCCTGGTAGTGCCCCCAGTGGTAATCCCCCCACTTTCAGTGCCTCCAGTAGTAATCCCCCCCTGGTAGTGCCCCCAGTGGTAATCCCTCCCTTTCGGTGCCCCCAGTAGTAATCCCCCCCCTGGTAGTGCCCCCTGTAGTAATCCCCCCTGGTAGTACCCCCAGTGGTAATCCCCCCTTTTAGTGCCCCCTGTAGTAATCCCTCCCTGGTAGTGCCCCCTGTAGTAATCCCCTCTGGTAGTTCCCCCAGTGGTAATGCCCCCTTTTAGTGCCCCCTGTAGTAATCGCCCCCTGGTAGTGCCCCCAGTAGTCCCCCCCCCCCCAGTAGAGAGAGACGTAATAAGAATAAAATAAGAAAATCACTTACCTGAAACTCCCGCTCCTGGTCCCGCCGCTAACAGCTCCTCCGGCCGCTTTGCATGGGAGAGACGTCATTACTCATGACGTCTCTCCCATTACCCACTGCGGGAGCCGGAAGATGGCTCCCGCAGTGGGAGCAGCAGCGGCTGCTGATTACAGCAAACAGACAGCTGCCGGCTCACTCGAGTATAAGCCGAGGGGGTACTTTTTCAGCACAAAAAATGTGCTGAAAAACTCGGCTTATACTCGAGTATATACGGTAGCTTAGTCAGCCAGCTAGCAGGATGCAACCTTTTGGCCTTAACTAGATGAAGCAAATAATATTGTGCGGTGGACAAAATTGATTGGAGATTACTGGAAATAAATGTTATTGAGGTTAATTATATTGTAGGAACAAAAACAGGCCAATTTTATGTGATTTTAGCTGTTTTTATGATTTTCTAGGAAAAAATCCAGTTCCAAAACCAAAACACGAAAACAAAACACAGAGGTGAGGTTTTGGCAAAACCAAACCAGATTCAAAACCAGGGTAGATCCAGATCCAAAACCAAAACACTGGGTCAGCGCACATCTCTAGTGAAAATATTGTTAATACTGTAGAAAGTGTTGTTTGAAGTTACAGATCAAAGTCTGAGGACATTACTGTTAACTATTGATAGGGAAGTACTTACACTGCACAATCTGATTCTTCTCCCATTCTGATAACAGCAGACAAATACTGGTACTTCCTCAGGTAATTCAGTGAGTACCTATCTGATAATTGCTTTATACGCCATGCATTATGTATGATCATATAGTAAAACAGAATAGTATTCAGGTTAGTTATTAATAGAAATGTAAGATTTTATGTGTAGAATACTGCAGTTTCGCTGATAGAATATAGAATACAAGTTTGCCTACATTTATATTGTAGAACTGGCTTGAAAACTCCATGTAAAGGATTTTTCTATTCCCAAATGTGAATCAGGCCCCAAGTGAAGAGCAGCTTAAGCTACAATGAGCAATACATACATATGTGAGACTAACTATATGCAGTGTTCACCTATCAATGTGCATGTACAAATTGTGTTACCTAACACTGTTATTGCAATTGGTATATATATGGCCATGTAGACATATCACTGGAAGAGGTGTTTGATGGCAGGTGAGCAGCACGTAAAACTCATGGAATAACATCTCCATTTCTTAGTGGTCTATTTAATAAACAAAAAAACGGCTTTTCTCCAGCATTTTAGCTGGAGAAATCCTAAAACATTGTTTCTTTATATTTAGTATGGAGAAAAGTGCTGAGATACCAGTTGCTCTGCCTATTCATGTGTTTGTGCACAGTTCTGAGTCCCCATAAGTTTCAGTGGGGAAGATGTAAGAAGCTCAGAAGCGGTATCAGTGCTCGTTAGGTGCGCTGATACCGCTTCTACCCGATGTATGATCGGGGGTTTGGCGGTAAATGACAGTGGCGCCGATAGCCTGGGCCATGTATGAACGGTCAGATCACCTGACCGTTCGGCCCGCTGTCGCTATCGACAGCTACAGCCTGGCGCTGCTCTATCCCCACAGCAGGGATAGTGCTGTCCCTACTGCGGCGGCTGCCGGCTCTAGGCTTCACGCGGGGATCTCGCGATACTTGCAGGATCCCACGCATGCTCAGTGGAGCCGGCTGGGACTGACACACAGCGCATCAGCACTAGACTGATGAGCTGCGGTCTCTAGCGAGTAGCGCCGGATGGGGGAGTTAACGTTCCCCCTCTCCAGCCGATGAGATGTTCATACATCTCATCGGTAGTGCTTCACATTGGTAAAGAGGCGAAGTGGGTAGCGTTATATCGGCACATGCACTCTGTAATAAAAGTAAATAATGCTTTCTTCATATTAAAAAAATATAGCAAACTCAATGCAATTTTCTCCATGGGACAGGTCCCTTTCACATGGACTGTCTTTGCAGGTAGTTTAATACATACTTGCCTACCCTCCCGGAACAGCTGGGAGGCTCCCAAAAATCAGTTAGCTCTACCGGCTACCCGGAAAGGTGGACAAGTCTCCCGGGTCTGGGGTCACCAAGCCACGAACAGGCAGCCGATGATGCGATTTGCATTGAATTGTGTCATTGTAGCCCCGCCCTCTGCGCCACAATGCTGGTAATCTCGGCATTGCGTAACTGGGGGCGGAACTATGATGATGTGATCACGTTGTCACGACCCGGACCTGCCCACCTCTGTCGAGCCCCACTCATCTCCACTGAGTCCCGTCCCCCGCAGTGCCGACCTGGCTGCCCCATCCTGGAGGAAGCAGCCTAAAGGTCAGCAAGTATAATATAGAGACTAACATTAAAAGTTATCAACTGCTGATTTTTACCAAATATGCACCAACAGGGAAAAATCCCTACACCTAGAAAATGTTGGTAGTGAGTAGCCACACAGTATGCTATGAACTAGACTGCATTTAAAGGATAAGTTTACCTGTGTGGACCATTATTTTGTTTTTTTCTTTTTTGTAAATCTGTTTGTTTTATTAAGTGCATTAAAGAATTTATAGTAGATAGGAAAGGGAAAAGAGTATGACTAGCAAAACAATATGGCATAAAGTTCACAGAGAACAGGAGACAGACATTTGTTCAATACATACAACAGTGAACCAGTTTTGCAAAATAGTTACCAGAGTATTAGGCTGAAATGCAACAGACTAAACACATAGAAACGGGTAATAAAATCCGAAACAACAATGTAAGACAAATCATAAGAAAAGGGGGAGGTGGCACTCAAAGTCATTAAAAAGGCAAAACACACAATAGAAAAACAAATAATCATAAGATGCTTTGAGAGTAGCAATGCATGAGTGGTAGGTCATGCCGAACCCCCTCAGGATTTCGTCCAAATATGGGGCCACAATTATCGAACAGAGTGAAGCATAGCAGTGGTAAGAAACAAGGTATGTATAAAGAAGGGTGTAAATGGAGTTAGGACAGTTTTCAGTACAGATACCAGGAGGGCAATCAGTATGATTTACCGCCGGACCTAAGTCTGGCGGTACAAATCCCGATGCCGGAAGACTGGAAGTGAAGATCCCGATGGGGTAAGTGAATTAACTAACCCTCTCCCCCCCTAACCCTCCTTTAGGGGTGCCTAACCCTAACCTCCCCCCCTAGTGCCTAACCCTAACTTCCCCCCTGTAAGTGCTTAAACTTAACCTCCCCCTCCCCGCAGCCTAAGCCTAACCCTCCTGGGGGGGTGCCTAACCCTAACCTCCCCTTCCCCTAGCCTAACCCTCCTGGGGGGGTGCCTAACACTAAGTCCCCCCCAGGAGCCCATAACCTAACCCTCTCCGCCACCCGGCTTACCTTTGTTCGGTATGCCGGGCGTCGGGCTCCTGGCCTAGGGATGACAGACGTCGGGATTTTGACGCCTATCATTAGACCCCTGCCAGAATTTGAGAGTCGGGAAGTCGGCGGTCGGCATTTCGACCGTCGGCTTCCTGACTACATACCACCAGGAGGTCGTCTCAAAGACCTTAATGCCGGTATCCTATTAGCGACGGAGTAAATTACCATGGCTAATTACCTCGCTCAGAGCTATCCAATTTGCCCCGATGCTAGCAATCAAGGATTTTGTTTCGCCTGCTTCAGGCAGGCGAAATCAAGTCCATGACAATAAGTCCTTTTTCCTGCGGATCCTATGTGAGAAAAGCAGAAAGTTCTCAGACGTAAAAAATGGGCTTTAATTGGGAAAAAATAGTTGAAATCCCCATTTTTTTAGTTCTAAAAATTTTCTCTGCTAATAGAATACTAGCCTAAGAATTTTAGATATCGTGGAGGAGACCCTTTTTTTATAGAAGAGAATAACCTAAGTCTCAGGAGCCGGAAGGACAGCTTGTCTGTCAAAATACAGGACTTTAAGCAAGAGGGATTTAAATTATCTCAAAATTGGGGAGCAGAGGAGGTTCGACCATCAGTTTTTTAAATGTTTAAGTGCAAACAAACCATTTTTTTTAACAAATATACAATGGGCCTGATTCAGTTGTACGCAATGCCAATATTTTCTCAGTTGAGCAATCATCGGCAAACTGCACATTTGTCAAGGTACATTACCGTAGCGCCTTTTTACTCTCCGTGTGATTGATAGTCAGGGAGTGGTGGCAAAGAAGTCAGACACACTGTGACAGTTTCAGGGGCATGCCACATCCTGCGTCTGTGATCCTGTATGCAAGAGAAATGGCTATGGCATCTCAGTTCTTGCGCCCATTCTGCGCAACCATAGGGTTACTCAAAAGACCGATAATCAAAGGATCTGGCACCGATACTGCATGTTTGACTTTGTACGCAGATGCTTGTATTTGCAAAGCCACAGGTGGGCGTCCCAATATATTCCTTGGCGTCTACGACATTTGCATATTTTCGCACAGCAGCTACATACGGTATCACAGCGGCAATGGTACTAATGTACACCTCTAAATCAGGACCACTATACAGATCTATAGTTGTTGGCTAAATACACTGTCTAATAGAGTCTACCTAGCATTACCTGTAGTGAGCACAACATCTTCCTGTGCTGTTGGGGAAGGATGGGAACACAATGTATGGCCTGTCCCCTGACAGCCGTGTGATTTGCCTTTTGTTTGCATAAAGCGATTGCCCTGGAACAGCAGGACAGGTGGAGTATTGCTTGTTTCACATGCTATTAAATTTCATATATACTCCATTCAATTACAGCTGTTTCAACCTTGTTAGGTCTCATAGGCGTACTTACTCTATTCAAGGGCGTTTAAGTAGGAAATCTAAAATGCTTGAGGATGTACAAATGTGGGCATTTTCTCCTGTATATTTGGTGTCATTCTTTTTAGCTGGCTATAAATTTGTCACTGTCTTTGTTTAAGAAATGTGGTGTCTTCAACATATTCTTTTTTTCATACGAAGTCTCTTTAGTATAAGATGTAAGAGAAGGTCACAAGCTTGTTGTAGCCTGAATAAAAGGAGCTATTTTACAGGCAATGGACAATGTGGATCTGAGTGACCCTCCAGCCGGTCTGGAGAGTGAGTTCCATACGCTACTTACAGCAGATGCAATACATTTTCTGGTTGAACTTATTTCTGCTTTCAATAATGACGTTGACAAGGTGAGAACTTGTTTTAGGCTAATAAAAAAATCCAAGATCCATGAGTGTGTTTACGATGTAGTAATAATAATAATAATAATAATGAATGCATCCAAGTCTTGCTATTTGCTGAGCTTTTAGTTACATTTAAGGATATATTGCTTGTCAGGTCTTAACCTTAATGATAAAACTAACAATAAATATGATTAATAATATGTACAAAAATAAATATACTAGAATAGAGCATTTTGTTGTATTGTTAGTGTTGTTATTGCTATTTTGTGCTGTGTTTTGCTGTGATGCTACTTCTCTAGTAGCTTAACCAATCTGCATGTGATACAGCTGCTGATTCTCAGTTCTGAGTATTTGGTGGTGATTTACAGCGTCATCATTTATTTTCCAACTTTTCAGACAGATGATTCATTACACAAAAATGACATGATAAAAATATACACAGAGAAAGTTTGTGGAATAAAGTTATGCCTTTAGTAAATCAGCCTGTCTATCCAAGAAAGGTGTCCACACATTCAAATGGAGGTTAAACAGAAACATTTGTTACATATTAATACATATTAACAAAAACCAAGCAAGTTTTTCTAAGTAAATGAATTACATTGTACAACTATATAATGCCTAATTGTCCTTTTTTATTCTATAAACTGTGGCTTGTATTGATCTGTATAGATAAAGTCATCCAATGTCTTCAGTAAGTGTCTGGATACATTCATAATTTATTATTATTTATATGGTCCTACAAGGGTTACGGAGCACCTTACAAAGAGGCTGATTTAGCATTGCATGTATGTTCAATGCTGACTATCAGGAATCTGTGTGTGCACAGGACCTGTTCTGAGAATGTGCCGAACGTGTCCTGTGTGATCACACGCAGCTCTTCCTATGCCTCTGTCTGTTTCAGAACCCAAATCAAGGTTCTCATGCTCACTTACAAAGCCCTCACCCAATCTTCTCCCATTTACATCTCTGATCTCATCTCCCTTCACTCTCCTGTCCGCCCTCTTCGTTCAACTAATGCACGCCACCTTTCATGCCAACTGATTACTTCCTCCCACTCCCGCTTTGCCCATGCTGCTCCCCACCTTTGGAACTCTCTCCCTCTCCCCATCAGACTCTCCACCTCTCTACAATCGTTCAAATGGGCTCTCAAGACCCACTACTTCATTAAAGCCTGTTTGTCTGCCCCTCCCTTTTAGAATGTAAGCTCTTGCGAGCAGGGCCCTCTACCAGGGGTGTCTTTAGAGAGGAGGGGCCCCATGTGCATTCCCTGTCGGGGGCCCCCTCCTCTCTTCCTGGCAGCCGACTGACGCAGCCGGCCGGCCACCGGAGCATTAGTAGACTTTGGCACTAGAGTGCCGCTGCGGACATTTTTCCGGCTTTTTGTACAGAGCTGACGCCCTCGCGGGACCTCGGAGAGGTAAATTTTAAATAATATGGGTGCAGGGTGTGCAGTGTGGGCCCCCCCTGGACCCGGGGGCCCGTGTGCACCACACACACTGCACCCATTATAGATACGCCCCTGCCCTCTACCCTCTTGTGCTTCTCCCTACTTTACTTTCATCTACTTCTTGCTCCACACTAGGGCACCTAACATTTAGGGGCATATTTGATTAGGTGCGAAAAACCGTTTTCAGCAAAAAAGTTTCGCCGGTGATATCATTTCACCAGGCAAAAACTTATCCCGTATCAATTCCAAAGACTTTTTGCCGATGTGGAAAGTCAATGCATTGGAATAGGCGAAAAAGATACGCCTATGAAGGCTGACGGAAAAAAGTGCAGAATTGGGGTTTTGGGGTGCAAACTTGCGGGAACCACCCTGCACCCTTAGGACAGCCCCCCAAAGGTAAACTGTGTCAAAAAAAAGAAAAAAAAAACTTAAGAACACCCCAAAAAAGTACTTTCAATTTGGGGGCCCAAAAAAAAATAAAAGTTGGGGGACAAATGTAAAAACTAGCAAAATAGACTCCAGGTGGGTCCCCAAGTATGCTCCAGGTGCTTGCGGCAGGTGGATTTTTTTAATTTTTTTTAAACTTCACATTAGTAACTTGTAAATATGCTCGCACCCATTTTCATGTACCCCAAATTTGCTGGCACTAATTATTTTGATGAAAAAATATTGCTTAATGCCATTATTCACCACTTATGCAAAGATGCTAATAGCAAGCAATCGAGAGAACTAAAGTACCCAGAATAGCTTTATTAGGGGTACTAGAACACCTCTATAGTGATTCCCTATGTTAGTAGACTGTTTTTCCCATTTTTTACAGGACTCTTCGCTAGTTCCGAATTTTTTTTTGCAGCTAATTGAATATGCCCCTTGGTTGCTTATGCTCTGTTGCTTATATGGCTGTTATGGTTGGCATTGTAGCAATGTATATTATCCATGTCCTTGTCATACATTGTATTGTATTGTACTGTAAGTCACTGGTCACCTATTTCTTTATGTACTTTGTAAGGTGCTGCGGAACACTTGTGGCGCCATATAAATAAATGATAATAATAATTGACAGAGGCATTTACAGGGCGGTGCGGGGATGGCTGGCGTCACTGAAATGGGGCGTGTTGGCCCCGTTTTCCAGCAGTGGCAAGGTCAGGGGCTGCGTCCACGGACACATTTTCATGGCCTCGCAAGCCGGCCAGCCTCAGTAAGCTGTGCTGGGATTGCAAATGCACTGGGGGGTGTCAGATACCTCTCTATGCTGCATTTGCATATTAGCAAGTATGGAATTGCAAAGCTGCTTGTGTGCAGCTGAATCACCCCCAAAGTACATAACAACCATTCTTCTATATATTTACCTTCTGTGGCTTTGGACCTGATTCAGAGGTGGACACAATGTCGATGTCAGACGCAATGGAGTGATTGTTTTTGCCACTGCACATAGGTAAAGCCTATGTGCCTAAAAGAGGATTTATTTGCAAAGTGAGTGACAGGTAGTCAGTATTTGGGGAAAGTAACATGGGGTGGTTAGAAAAACGCAGGCATGTTGGGACCGTTTTCTGGGCATGCCCTAATGGGCCTCTGCGAAATCATACACAGCTGGAAAGGCCACAGCTTTTTAGGTGAGATACTCATTCTGAGGTTCCATGTACAACTGATGTGTGATCGATGTTTCTGATGTTCTCACTTTTGTACGTGGATATCAGAAGCCAGAGGTGGGCGTCTCAATGCACAAGACGGCGGCTGAGTCATTAGTATATATTTGCAAGTCTGCTGCGTATGGAAGTGTTGTCATGACTGGCTTTGCATGCATCTCTGAATCAGGCCCTTTGTATGGTAAATTGTGTTTTATAACCTATTGAGGCCCATTTATTAATGATTGCATTTGCAATGTGATATTAGCGCTCATTATGGCATTGCAGGATGCGATCATAGCGCCCAAATGTACTAAAGGGCACCCGCAGGAACAGGGGCTCTAAAAGGAGCCCATCCCTGCAATGTGCTGGGAGTGAAGTAAAGGCATAAGCGGTCTCTTCACTCCTGTACTGTGACTCCTGTGCATGCGT
The DNA here is from genome assembly GCA_031769625.1 of Taudactylus pleione. Classification (NCBI taxonomy): domain Eukaryota; kingdom Metazoa; phylum Chordata; class Amphibia; order Anura; family Myobatrachidae; genus Taudactylus; species Taudactylus pleione. The sequence continues at coordinate 1,788,684 of JAUIMM010000547.1, forward strand.
GGTCTACACATGCGCGACGGCCATTGCCAGGGGAGGGCTGCTATGGCGGAAATGGAGGGACAGTAGCAGATATCGTAGATAACGGGTGTTTTCAGGGAATACACCGCAAATATTAAATAATAAATGGGCCTTATTGTATAATAGTCTCACACTAGGACAGTCTATTTTGTAAAGTTGTTCAGCAAGAACTCTAATATTTGATAGCGTTGTCTATTTGATAACGTATTTTAACGCCTATCTTAAGTCCCTTGTCGGGCAGGTAGTGTCGGGATTTAGACTGCCGGTCTATTGATTACATCCCATAGGAGGTATATATGTATTCTTTCATAACTAAAACATTCTTGCATCGCATCATTGTTTTATATGCAGTATGAGTTACATTGAAGAGCTCTGTAGACCAGTAGGTGAGTGTGAAAATCTGTTTCCAATGGAACACTGGGCATCTCTTCAAATAAAATGTTATGGGGAGATTATCAAACCTTGGACAGAGATAAAGTACCAACTAATCAGCTTCTAAATGTCATTTTTCAAATTGAGCCTGTAAAATGGCAGAAGCTGATTGGTTGATACATTAGACCTCATTCAGAGTCGGTCGTTGCGGCCGCACGGTCGTAAGGTAAAAGGGTCCGGATATGCAAATGAAGCGCTCGCAAGTTGCGTCGTTGAGATGGGATCGTTAGCTTGACGAGCGAGGGGAGGATGCGGCCGTAAGACTAAAAATACGCCCCCTTTTCGTTCGCATTACACGTCATCTCCGGGCATATAAGGATTAATCGAGACCATCGGGAACCATCGGAGCTGGTCGTAGAGCTTAAGGTTGACCATACCCTCTCTTAAGCACTACGATCAAGTCAGTGTAAAAACCTCCCATGTCACATGTGCCATGACACTACGTAGTTAATTATGCACTCCCATAAAACGCCGTTTGCATAGTCAGGCACGCCTGCGTTCGGATCTCCACTCCCCCGTTCACAAGCACCTTCCCCTGTTACCACCCACAAACGCCTCATCCTGTCACTCAAGCTAACGACCTGGCCAAGTTGAAGGAGAGAGCAATTTCTGATCGCAATAGCTAGTTTGCGCACGCGCATTGCGAATTTTACGCATGCGCAGTGTACCGAACATCGGTGGCGTACGATCGTGCGGCCGCAACGACCGACTCTGAATGAGGTCCATTATCTCTGTCCACTTTATCAAAGGTTTGATATATGATAATATATCATGGGCTTTTGTGCAAATAGAAGGCGCAGGTTGGGTACAGTTGGTTGACAGTGACCATGTTGACATTCATCGTGTCTACATGGATCATGTGTTAACATGAAAACTGTCAACATAGGTCCCTGGTGGTCTAGCGGTGTCCTACCTTGTCTCCGCGGCTGCAGCAGCTCCAGCGTCTTCTTCCAGGTCCCAGTAGTCGCACGAGGATCAGATCCGGTGGCATTGTCTCAGCAGCTGTATACTGGTTAGTATTTTCTCTCCTAATCTCTATCACTAACTCCCCCCCTAATGTCTAACCCTAATCCCCCCCTCCTTCTCAGCAGCCTAACCCTCCTGGCAGCACGTAACAGACAGTATCCTCAGACTGTCCATATTTCACATGAAGACAGCTCAGATTGTGAACATATCGACATTCTGAGGATGCAGACATGGTGCCTGATGACAGTTTGAACCATGTCCACATTCTACTGTTGACATTGTGGCATCGACATTGGTTACTGTCGACCTTCTGACCGGATACCAAAGCTATATTGTATATTAATCCAGCTAAACTAAGGTACTAGATGCTGTAAAAATTACAAGTGGGGTAAACATGGCAACGTCTAGTTAGGAACTAGTATGACTTCTTTGCTTCCTGGCAGGTCCGGCTCCAGGGGTAGCCACGTCCTGTGCAGGATGGGTATTATTCACCCCCTAGCCACGTGCAATTTAAAATGGGTGTGTGGCCTAATTACCATAGGCCACACCCCCTAAAATACTTTTTTTGGAGGGCGTGCCGTGTAATGTCAGGCTGGGGGCGAGCCCAGCACTCCGTCGCTAGCTGGGCTTTCCCCAACCCTCTCCCTGCACTGAATGGATGCTGCATGCATGCGAGCAGCATCCATTCAGCTACTCCGGGGTCCGGCACCGCTGCGGTAGTGGGGGTGCCCAACTTCCCGATCACTCCCGGGACAAATTTCGGCCCATGGGTGGAAAAGCAGGACAGTGCCTGAAAAGTGTGACTGTCCCGCTGAAATCGGGATGTTGGTAGGGGTGCGCCCTCTATGGGGTGGCACCCCTGTTTGACCGCACTGGTCGAATGCCCGAAGAGCCGGCCCTGCTTCCTGGGTAATCATGTCTCTTCTGAAAACCAAAGAAAACAATGCAACAGATTGTATTATTATGTCAGAAAACCTCAGCAGCTGTTTGTAATACTAACTGGTTGTGGTAACTGAATAGCACAAATCATTCATTGTTAGATTATATGTAATGATTTAAACAGAGCCTCAATCTCTGAGTTGTATGAAAAGTCATGGAATGTAGTAGTATGTAATACATGAACATTATTGTGGTATATTACAGATTTTGTGGCATCGTACAGCACGGAAGGCTGAACTTGATTTGAATAATAGCTATCCTGACTTTTCATTGGATACCGCTTATATTAGACATGACACAAGTTGGAAAGTAGCAGCGGTTCCTGACAGACTTCAGAACAGACATGTAGACATTGGAGATACAGCACCATGTCAGACAGAACGTTTTCACAGGGCTCTGTTGTCCTCTGCACAAGGGATTCAGGTGCAAAGTAAAAAACGTATTTGCAAGAGATAAGTTTCACAAAGTGGTGTCTGTTTTTTTTTTTGTAATTGCATCTATACCCATCCAGCTCTCTTCCTACTTATCTTCATGATATCGCAAATGTAATGGGCCAAATGTAATATTGTGAGAGTTTAGAAAATGCGAGAGTTTAGCAGTAACACTATTACATTGGTGGAGTTGTATCTTCTAAATGGGAAAATTCTGGATGAAAGTTTAAATTGTTTGTGTCTGAAAAACACTAGAGTTTGCTTGTTCTCAGACTCTATTACATTGGCTGAGGTTACAAAGGTGTGAGAAAGCTCTCACATTTTCTAAACTCTCACCCTATTATATTTGGCCCAATGTGTTTTGTTTACCAATGTGAAAGTAACATTTTCTGAACTTCAGAATTAAACTATGAACTGGACCTCATTCAGAGTCGGTTGTTGCGGCCGCACGGTCGTAAGGTGAAAGGGTCCAGATATGCAAATGAAGCGCTCGCAATTTGCGTCGTTAAGATGGGATCGTTAGCTGGACGAGCGAGGGGAGGATGCGGTAAGACTAAAAATACGCCCCCTTCTCGTTCGCATTACACATCATCTCCGGGCATATAAGGATTAATCGAGACCATCGGGAACCATCGGAGCTGGTCGTAGAGCTTAAGGTTGACCATACCCTCTCTTAAACACTACGATCTAGTCAGTGTAAAAACCTCACATGTCTCATGTGCCATGACACTACTTAGTTAATTATGCACTCCCATAGAAAGCCGTTTGCATAGTCAGGCACGCCTGCGTTCGGATCTCCACTCCCCCGTTCACAAGCACCTTCACCTGTTACCACCCACAAACTCCTCATTCTGTCACTCAAACTAACGACCTGGCTGTGTTCAAGGAGAGAGCAATTTCTGATCACAATAGCTAGTTTGCGCATGCGCATTGCGAAATTTACGCATGCGCAGTTTAGCGAACATTGGTGGCGTATGCACTATACCAGCTCAATCTATGGTATTAAGACTGTATAGAATGGTACAAGGTATGACAGTATAGCTTTGATTTGAAGGAGGACCAGAGGACAGGTTGGTCCACTTGTGTTTTAAATAGCAAGTAATGTACTATTTCACATTATTATATACAGTGCTATTTTTCTAGAAAAACAGGTTCAGGAGCGCCTTGGAGGGCAGAGGTGGGCGGAGCTGTGGATAATGTGGGCAGAACTACAGGGGGGGAGGCCTCAATTGTGGAATAAACCAGTAAAAAGAAATTGTCAAAGTTCGGGATGTGTGGTTGGTTGTTATTATAACATAATCTATCATATAATATAGATAGAGCACACACATACTCCATTACACTGTGAGAGCACACACCTACAGCCCATACTACTCCATTACACTGAGAGAGCACACACCTACCGCCCATACTACTCCATTACACTGAGAGAGCACACACCTACAGCCCATACTACTCCGTTACACAGAGAGAGCACACAGCTACAGCCCATACTACTCCGTTACACTGTGAGAGCACACACCTACAGCCCATACTACTCCATTACACTGAGAGAGCACACACCTACAGCCCATACTACTCCGTTACACAGAGAGAGCACACAGCTACAGCCCATACTACTCCGTTACACTGTGAGAGCGCACACCTACAGCCCATACTACTCCATTACACTGAGAGAGCGCACACCTACAGCCCATACTACTCCACTACACTGAGAGAGAACACACCTACAGCCCGTACTACTCCGTTACACAGAGAGAGCACACACCTACAGCCCATACTACTCCGTTACACTGAGAGAGCACACACCTACAGCCCATACTACTCCATTACACTGAGAGAGCACACACCTACAGCCCATACTACTCCATTACACTGAGAGAGCCCATACTACTCCATTACACTGAGAGAGCGCACACCTACAGCCCATACTACTCCACTACACTGAGAGAGAACACACCTACAGCCCGTACTACTCCGTTACACTGTGAGAGAACACACCTACAGCCCGTACTACTCCGTTACACTGAGAGAGCACACACCTACAGCCCATACTACTCCGTTACACTGAGAGAGCACACACCTACAGCCCATACTACTCCGTTACACTGAGAGAGCACACACCTACAGCCCATACTACTCCGTTCCACTGAGAGAGCACACACCTACAGCCCATACTACTCCATTACACTGAGAGAGCACACACCTACAGCCCATACTACTCCATTACACTGAGAGAGCCCATACTACTCCATTACACTGAGAGAGCGCACACCTACAGCCCATACTACTCCATTACACTGAGAGAGCGCACACCTACAGCCCATACTACTCCATTACACTGAGAGAGCACACACCTACAGCCCATACTACTCCACTACACTGAGAGAGAACACACGTACAGCCCGTACTACTCCGTTACACTGTGAGAGAACACACCTACAGCCCGTACTACTCCGTTACACAGAGAGAGCACACACCTACAGCCCATACTACTCCGTTACACTGAGAGAGCACACACCTACAGCCCATACTACTCCGTTCCACTAAGAGAGCACACACCTACAGCCCATACTACTCCATTACACTGAGAGAGCACACACCTACAGCCCATACTACTCCATTACACTGAGAGAGCACACACCTACAGCCCATACTACTCCGTTACACTGTGAGAGAACACACCTACAGCCCGTACTACTCCGTTACACAGAGAGAGCACACACCTACAGCCCATACTACTCCATTACACTGAGAGAGCACACACCTACAGCCCATACTACTCCACTACACTGAGAGAGAACACACCTACAGCCCGTACTACTCCGTTACACTGTGAGAGAACACACCTACAGCCCGTACTACTCCGTTACACAGAGAGAGCACACACCTACAGCCCATACTACTCCGTTACACTGAGAGAGCACACACCTACAGCCCATACTACTCCGTTCCACTGAGAGAGCACACACCTACAGCCCATACTACTCCATTACACTGAGAGAGCACACACCTACAGCCCATACTACTCCATTACACTGAGAGAGCACACACCTACAGCCCGTACTACTCCGTTACACTGTGAGAGAACACACCTACAGCCCGTACTACTCCGTTACACAGAGAGAGCACACACCTACAGCCCGTACTACTCCGTTACACTGAGAGAGCACACACCTACAGCCCATACTACTCCGTTCAACTGAGAGACCACAAACCTACAGGCCACACTACTCCTTTACACTGAGAGAGCACACACCTACAGCCCATACTACTCTGTTACACTGAGAGAGAACACACCTACAGCCCATACTACTCCGTTACACTGAGAAAGCACACACCTACAGCCCATACTACTCCGTTACACTGAGAGAACACACACCTACAGCCCATACTACTCCGTTACACTGAGAGAGAACACACCTACAGCCCATACTACTCCATTACACTGAGAGAGCACACACCTACAGCCCATACTACTCCATTACACAATGAAAACACACCTACAGCCCATACTACTCCATTACACTGAGAGAGCACACACCTACAGCCCATACTACTCCATTACACAATGAAAACACACACAGCACATCGATCCAACCCTGGTGCACATGCCCCCCGGCTCACATACATATACAGAGGCCTCAGAAGAGATCCTCCAGCACTAAGTAGTAACACTTTCCTGCTTGCCCGGTTAGAGAGCCAGGTAGTGCCCATCACTGACTGCTGCCCATGCTGCACAGCCCCATAGATCACACAGACTCAGGCTCAGCACTGACACTCGGACAGAGACAGTGAGGGTACCCCATACACAGTGCCATATCAGTGTGTGCTGTTTGGCCGGGCCCCCCGTAAAGAGCACTGCTGACACTACAGAGTGTCCTCGGGACATTGACCATGCTGCACCTTCCCTCTGACACCCTGCCTTGTGCGCTGCTAACCTCCATTGCTTCCTCCTTCACCCTGGCTCCATCAATCTAAGCTGCCCACTGCTTCCCACCAGCAGACCATTGAACAATGAACATTCACACAACACACACACACAAAAAAAACTGTAGAGAAGACTACTAATGCAGATAATAGTTTATTTGAATAAAATTACAATAACCTAGTTACTTACCTTCTTCTAAAAAAGAGCAGTATCTGATAGCTCCCACCCATGCTGGACAGTTATGACGCTTGGCTCCCTCTTACACTTTTCAACTGGACCAGTAAGGAGGAGGAGTGTGTGTGGAGAGGGGGGCGGTGCAGACTGTCACTGAGAGTAGATGTACTAAGGGGAGTTGAAGAACAGGGGAGGAACCCAACAGGATGGAGAGGATCATAGGAAGCAGGAGGGGTTATAAGCTGCTATTGTAAGATAGTGTTGGTGCTGGAGCTTGGTGCAGGAGGATGCGGTCCTGGAGGAGCACCGTCCCCTGTGTCTGTCACAGTGTGACAGTATATGCCCCTGTGTTTGACTTGTGTGTGGGGGGGGGAAGAGTGTCAGTGGGCAGGGCATCTGTTGGATGGCTGCTGCAACAGGGAATAAAGATTCCTGTCTACAGCAGCACAGCAGGTTAAAATGTATTAATATTACCACGTATTTATGTCAGGTGTCCCCTTTGCCCAATCAAATCAATTGTTCTTAGAAGGTGAAAGGTTGTCATATATAATACAAAGTATGATGAGTATACAGCATCACATCAGGATATCGTTATCATAAAAATATAATGCAATAACAATGAGTCAGTGTAAAGGGGATACACATCTGCGTCGAACATTCTAGCTGGGTCTGAAGCTCTCCTCGGGGGATCAGCGCCGATATATATATATATATATATAAATATATATATATATCTCTTTATATACGTCGACAAAGAGGTGCTGGCTCCTGAAAAATGACGATATACTGGCATGTAATAGGCAACGTTTCAGTGCTCATTTAATTAGGCACTGTCATCAGTGCCTAATTAAATGAGCACTGAAACGTTGCCTATTACATGCCGGTATATTGTCATTTTTGAAGAGCTAGGAGTGCTGTACCTCTTTGTCGGTATATGTGAGTTATCTAGTGCGGGCACCCGGCCTAGTACTTATCTGTAACAGGAGAGCCGGACCACATCCACATTGTTTATATATATATCTATATATATTAACCACGAAAACTCAAGTAAATGTGGAATTACTATATTATTTATAATATTAAGTCTTCTTAACAGCTATTTTGTTATTTAGGTGGATTTTGATGATGGTAATTGTCCAACATTCTTCAATCAGATCAAAGGAATTTTTAATGTCTACCAAGTTATTTATAACAAAGTGCCAGGTAATATATAACGCACAGAGAACATTAATCAAGAGTATTTAAAAGTAATCAAATGAATTATCCTATGGTGTTTTTATTTCATGCTATATATAATTCCATTTACAGGTATACCGCCTATCTCAGAAGCCCCAGTGTTAATGCTAAGACCAAGAGCTTGGAACATGGTGGAGCACAATATGCTGGTAATGTTATATTAAATGCTCTAATGCAGGCAAACTCAAAATACCAGCCAGGCCGAATATTCAAGGTCTAAGAGTTTGTGGACCGCAAGAAAAACAAAGTCTTATATGCAATTTTGAAAGGGTTATTATTAATAAAAACCAGTGCAGTGCCCCTTATGCAATGTCCCCCTGTATTAGAGCCCCTTATGCAATGCTCCCTGAAGTTGTGGCCATTATGCAGTGCCCCTTATGCAGTGCCCCCAGTAATGCCTCTAGTAGTGCTCCTTATATTGTGCCCCCAGTAATGCCCCTAGTAGTGCCCCTTATGTTGTGCCCCAATAATGCCCCCAGTAGTATTGAACAGGCCCCACTCCCCTGTGCAGTACTTACCTCTCTTCACGCTGGCCGCTGTGCTCCGCTCCATTCCACGCTGTCAGCGCTTCCGCGTAGATGCTGCCACTGACTGGATCTAACTAGATCCAGCAGACTAGAGCTCCTCTCATTGCTGGTGACGTCATGACTTCACCCACGCACTGCATCACTGGGAACGCTGGCCTCTGAAGAGATCAGGGGCTTCTTTAGTCTCTGATCGCTTCAGAGGCCAGCATTCCCAGTTTTAAATATAGTAAACACTGCCCGATCGTAGCTGAGCTCCGATAGTGGCAGGGTCTGGGCCAAATAACACTGGGGAACAGTCGTTCTGTTGCCAGGGATTTAAGAGTCGATTACGATTAATTTTGTGCTCCTGATCATGAATATGCCATGCTTATTTTTCAATTGGCTCTAGTTTTTGAGTCTTTAATATTTATGAAAAATGTAATTAAACAATGTTAAAAATAGTTAAAAAGATATTTTTTTTAATTCTGATTAAATTTGATTCATAAAATGTTATAAAAAGACACAGGATAATTAGGATAGGAAGCTATGAGAACCGTTTTTTGTAGGATTTTCTTTTGTATGCTTGTTGCAGGCAGTCCCTCTGCAGACTCCAACAGTAATCGGCCATCATGTGACGATCCCACCTTCCTTGATATCTTTCTTCCATTACCTGAATATCTTGGTGAAACCGTTCACCCTGTTCTTTGCTTAAATCTCCTAGATTGGACGGGAAGTGATCTAAATGGCTGTACAAAAAATGTACTTTATTACTCATGTTGGCACCTACATTCTCGAAACATTTTAGCATGTTGTGGACTAATTCATGATAGTTGTCTGCCTTGTGATTGCCTAAAAATTTTTTGAATGACAGACACATAACTCAGCCATGCTTCAGATTCGGTTTCAGTCATAGATGTGGTAAAATTTGGATCCTTCACCAGTTTCCGTATCTGTGGGCCGTCAAAAATTCCTGCCTTTAATTTTTCAATACTAAGAGATGGAAGAGTTCGACAAATATACGTGAAACAATCGCCTGACTTGTCCAATGCTTTTACAAATTGTTTCATTAAATCCAGTTTGATATGGAGAGGCTGCAGTAGGATTTTTTTCCTGTCAATTAAGGGCTCATGAATGATGTTGGCTTCTCCTACAGTTATAACTTCTCTTGGAGGCCATACAGTTTGCTGCCAGTGCTTTTGTTTTGCACGACTATCCCATAAGCATATGTGACAAAGATACTTAGTATATCCACTTTGCTGCCAAAGAAGAAAGATTACCATTTTTAAATCGACACAAACAGACCACTGATGCTGAGAATAAGCAATTTTTTCTAAGGCTAACTTTATATTTTCATATTATTCTTTAAGTTTTGTTTAATGATCGTTAGGAATCGATGCAAATTTATTCTCATTATGTAGTAATACGCATTTTAAGCTCCTTTTAGAAGGATCCAAAAAGAGTCGCCAGTCTTCTGCTCTATATTCTGTTAAACCCATCATCTGGAGAAGTTCCGGAATATTATTGCAATACACAAGATTGTTATCTTGGCTAAAAAACGGCAGTATGGCTTGTTCTCTATTTAGATACGACGTTATAGTAACATCCGACTCAGGACAAAGCTTTTCTTGAAGTCTGGACGCTAAAAGCTCAGCTCCTTTTTTCGATAAATTCAAGTCACGAATTAAATCGTTTAGTTCCTTTTGAGAAAATTTTTTTGGAATGGAGAAACTTTCTTCAAACTCACTTTCATCTGTCACATTGTCACTTGCACTGGATGAAAATAACATTTCCACATCATCACATTCAACTTCATACAAAGAACTGAATGATGGTACAGGAAAATCTTTGCCATGTGGTATCGGTTGTTTTGCAGAATTCATACTTGGGTATTTCCATTTGCGTTTCTTAAATCGATTCATACCCTTCACATTTACAGCACAAAAATAGCAGTAACTCAAGTGATCTTTTGGCTCACACCACATCATAGGTAACCCGAAATGAAGTCCTTTTCGATCACCTTTATTCCAATTGCGGAGTGATTCCACGCAGGTTTTACAAACTTTGTGAGGCTCCCAAATCTTGTCTTGCTGGCTTATGTGACGTCCAAAATAAGCCTATTACGCTTCTTTTACGAATACAGTTATATTTTTTCTTTCTTTTGCAACACTATATTTGCCACAAATATAACACATCAGGGTTGTTAGTACACCGTCTCCGAGAAGAACTAACTTTTACGGCGAAAACGTTTTGTTTCACACATTCAGGACCTTATTCAGAGGCGGCCGTACGGTCTACGACCGCACGCCCGCCTCGATGTTTGTCGAGTGCGCATGCGCTGTCGGTCGTAGCGGGTCTCTTTCCAAAGGGGGCGAACTGTCGATGTTGATTAACAGCTCGCCCCGTTTGGAAGGCAGGCCAGGGGGGTGGCAGCCTAAACGGAGGCGTTCCCACGGGAACGCCTGCCGTTTGGGGGAGGCCCCACTGACATCACTATGTCAGTGGAGAGCTTCCGGCTCTGACAGAGCCAGAAGCTCTCCGGGGCTTACGACAAGTGAGACCCTACCCTAGGATCTCGTCGTAAGCCCCGATGGTCGCGATGATCTCTGACCATCGCGACTGTCACCCGAGCGGTCGTTAGAGGTGTGGGTGTTAACCCACAGCCTAACGACTGAAACAGAGGCGGG